>OZ004331.1:3747500-4347500 GCA_963924455.1 Pelagia noctiluca | reverse complement strand
ACAATGTAGCACACATTTGAACTTATACCAATACAGCAACTAGTGCTATTTTAAATTGGTTAACAAATATAAGGATCACTCTCCTCATTTTGTTCCTTATCAGTGATCATCAGTGGAGTGTTCTTTGTTTGAAAGGGGTCACATAGTTCATCTGTTTTTTACAGTCTCATTTCAGATGCCACTCTTCTGTACTTTTTGTTTATCATGTTAACTAAAGACCAAGACCAAAGTTCCAAAACGTGTCTTGAAAAACCTGATGGATAAGTGTTGAGGTGAAAATCTACTATGTTGTTAAAAGCTTTGCCTGACAAAAGAACATTTTCGATATTTCATTCTTTTTCCTAGGATCTACTGGTTCTTGGACCTATAATTCTTCAATTACAACGAAAGTACAGGGCAGATGTATTTGCACTTCCAGAAGAGGAAGATCAACAAAGAGCAAGCAGGCATGCTGCATACAGACAGTTTGTTTCATGGCAGTATGGGTATTTAGGGCAGGGGGAAAGGCGTATTCCAAGCTGTTGTGTATGGAGAATAAGGGACAGATTTCCGGATCCCTTCAACCAATATACTGGTTTTAAGGGTGGTCGTTTAGGTTAGCAGATGTCACATTTTTAAAGTAATTTGCTTGACACAAAAATACCATCCATTATTGATCAATTTGGATGGTTCTTCAGAATAAAAATAAATAATTTGGGCAAGCAATTTTTTACTCTCCTAGTAGTGTTTGGGGATATCCCAAGGTCAGTATGTGTTATCACTCACCTCCCACTGTAAAGTTAGTGCCAGATCATATCTTAATACTCTATGTAGCAATAAAACTCTAAACAATAATGTTTTCTGATCCTAACCACGTTTAGCCTAAAATTGATAACAACAATACTGCACAACATTTGATGGCTCTATAACGAATGAAATAACTAACAGACCTCACCAGAAGGCCCAAGATAATTGTGATACAAAATTAAATAATAATTTTGCGTTGTCCTCGGCTTTTATGTTAAGCAACTATCTCATTGGTTTCTTCTGGCATCACAGACGCTATTGTTGGTGCAATGTGCCTTGGGTCTTCATTGGCTAATTCCACCTTGCGCACCACACAACCTTTGTCACCATTACATTTTTCTAGGACATTCTCTTGTAATTCTGTCATGTAGTCAAAGGTCTTGGCTTCTTTTACCAGGCTGACAGTCCAACGTCCACTTTTTTTTACAAAACTTGCGATAAAATCTGAAAATTCAAATTGAGATTCGTGATTTTAGAATTTTTGAGCAGGTAATACAGTTGAACCTTGATATCTCGAAACTTTAAGGGAAATGAAAAATAGTTTGAGATATTCGAGTTTGAGTTATCCGGAGTGGCGCTAGTACAAAATCTTATCCAGGGTAAGTGAAGATCAGTTCGAGATATCAAGGGGTTCGAGTTTAACCATGTACGAGATATTGAGGTTAAAATGTTTTAGGTTGGATTATTAGGTTGGAGTTTTTTGCACTATTTTTGAAAAGGATCTTTCATATCAGCATTTTTAATAGACCAGCCAGAATCTGATATACCAGATCTTTCAGTGTAGTTTCCAGGGTGGTAGGATTTCACTGGATAATCTGGTCCTTACAGGATTTTTGAAATATTTTTTAGTTTTCTTCAAAAAGATATAAAGATAGAAAATAAAATGCCCCTTGTTAGCCCCAATGTCTAATACGCAAATATTAAAAGTGGATAGTACATCCCTGCTTTCTTCCAAGAAACAAACCAGCAGTACAGAAAAAAACAGGCTGGGTCCCACAAATTAAATTTTTAGCAATTTCTAGTTCTCTCTCATTCTCCTCGAAACTTCTTCAAGTGCTAATTCCTCTAAAGGCTTGAAAGTTCATATAAATTATGCTAAACAAAGAAACAACTTCCTAAAAACACTGACAGCTTTTATGATGTGCCAGAATGTGGATACCATTCCCTGGTATTTTTCCGTCACCATTTCATACAAAGGCATCAAACCAGAATTAGATGGCTTTATTGTGTTCGTTGGGGCCCCACCCTATTGTCCGACCTGCCAGCTCCTTTTTAACATGCAAATTTGGGAACTCAAATAGATAATACTCACTTATTCAAATTGGCTAATGTTTGATTTTCCTTTCAAGTCATGTCATCATACCCACAGGAATTTTAGTATTTTTCAACTTTTTGCATTTTTGAACAATTATGCTTTGTATGAAATGCATTGTGTTGAAAAATACAGTCGATTTTTTTATCAATTGGTTGATGACGTTACTCAAAATTTATAAACCAAATATCAGCCTCCGATTAGGTATATTACTGCATTTATCGTTTTTTACCAGTACTTGTCTCAGCTTGTCTTCTGTTTTTATGCATGGAGTAATCTATTGCTGCCAACTGATTTCTTGCAGTATATGCTGGAAAGTCGAATGCAAGCCTTCTGCTGCAGTATCTGAGAATCAACTGGTGGTAGTTTTCCAGCTCTGCTGTAGACCTGAAACAATACAAATTATACATTACATATATAGTCTAACAGTCAGTTATGACAACAGAGGAGGGCAAAGAGGGGCTACAGCCCCCCTATCAGAAGATGCTAACCCCCCTTGCAATAGCACAATAACACCGAAAATATTTCAAGAATATTATGAGGGAAAGTTTATAATCACTTTCAACCAAAGATCAGTTCATCTTTCCTTTGAAAAGGGTGTTGAAAAGGGCCCTCAATACTTTTTGAGAGTGTGGTTTTACAATTTTACTTTACTTGCAATTACATGAATTTTTAGTAAGAAATTTGGCTCAAGCCTAGGACTAAAAAGTTCTTAAATTTTATATTTGTTTTCTACTGCTAAAGAAAGCAATATAACAAAAGATTTTATTGGTTCTTTTGAGAAAACCTAGCACTGAGGCCCTGTTCACACAATACCGTTTTCATTTAGTTCTGTTTTCATTTTGACCTCGGATACGGACTGTGTTCACACGGCGACAACTGAAAACGATGCAAAACGATCTGCTTTTGCGTTTTCAAATCAAAACGGCTGGTATTCCTCAAGGCTCAGTATTAGGTCCTCTTTTTTCCTAATATACATCAACGACCTTGTGGAAAATCTGAGCTACCGACGAGCTATGTCCCCAGGCATGCGGGATATAATTTCTGCAATCAAGACACTTCCATAACTTTTGAACGATATCCCCAAACTTTCCAAACTGCGTACTTGCACGTTAATGTTGTCGTATATCGAACGCAAATCAGCAACTGTATCGTTTTGTTTCGATTGCAGATTCAGCAAGGCTTGCATGTGGACGCTTGTGATATTTTGCGACTTTCCAAATCTGTTCTTAAGTATTTCGATCGCATTCTCACAGTTTTCTTCAGTGATGCCAAGCCAAGCCCTCGACTGCTTTGTAGGCTGAGCCTTGAAGGGAGTTTACCAAAAAATTCATTTTGTTTACTGTTGTCAAAGTTTCGTTTTCAAGCTCTGCCAGAACGACTGATATTTTGTAACTTGTTTATTATCCTTTGGTAGATTTATCTTTGGTAACTTCACCCCTGGCAAATGCAGTCCACTTACAATTTGATTCAGGCCCAAGGATTAATGACTCTGCGATGCACGTTGCTGTCTCAAAGGGATAGTCTGTAATTGTGGTGAAGAGTTTCTAGTTACTCCGACAGCAGAATTATTTGCTGCAATATTCGCCTTACATTCTGTTTTGATTTACCCACAACTTCCGTAACTTTTTATGAAATATCCGTAGTTTCATCCACTTCATCGTCAATCTCATCCAGACTACATTTCTGAAAAATTTCTCATCCAATTTTCGAAATAGTCCCGGTTGTCCATTAAAGCTTTCGATATTGCTGCCAATCTTGACTTTATTTCAACGTCTGTTGAACATGGTGCTTCAAATTCTTCGAGTAAATTCAACGCTTTTTGTTCCAACTTTGTTACCTTGGAGCGATTTCCTCCGGATATCTTGCGTAACTTTTGCAGGCCTTCTTCGTCTGGCGAGGCTTGCTCCTGCGACATGTTTTACAAACTTCCTAATTGTCTCACTGCCCCATTTAGGGCGCCATATCGTGAACGAAGATTCGACGAGGCAGTGAAACAATGAAGTTATAACAACTTGAATATATATTATGAAATAAATGCGGCTATATAGTGAATTTAAATGATTATATGAGACCAATAGGCCGAGCTCTAACAAACCGCAGCCTGTTCTACCAAGATAGTGAACCCCGTACAAAATTGCGGTTACATGAAATATATATGGCTCACGTGAGCCTCAACAATCACGTGGGTCTTGGGTCTAGCCCTAGACCGCAACTAACATATAACATTAGAACATGTATAACCAACGTTTTCAATTAGACAAGCATTGCAATTACAATGCTCTCCTTTAATTTACCTTTTGTTTTTCCGTCAAAGAAACGAAAGCAAATAATCCTGTTACTTCTATTGATCTCTTGCAATGTTCATCCAAATCCTGGTCCAAATATTCTCAATAGGCATACCTGCAGTTTATTCAATGCGTGCGAGATGCATACGTGTAAATGAAACAGTTATTTGTTGTGATGTTTGCGATGCTTGGTTTTACATCAACTGTACGCGAATAAATTGCTCATTTTCTTGCTTCGAAGATTCAACAGTTTCATGGATTGGTGAGGGCTGTGACACCCCTAACTTTTCTCAAACTATTTTCTCGTCTACATTTACTGTTCATTCCTACAATTTTTTTTCTCAAATCTCAGATCATTTAGGCGAGCCTGTTGCATGTTCTAGTCCAGTCTCTATAGCGAATTCAGGACTTCTGGGCAGTAATACAAACACCAGTTCCTTTGGTGCCTTGAAGGTCCTTGCCGATGTTGATATTTTCATAGCATATGAAACTAAAATAGACAATGCTGTACAGTAGCATGATCAGTCCAAATTTTGAAGCTTCCTTGGAGGTTTTCCTTTGTGAAAATTCAGATTCTTTCAGCCATAAGGATTCAAAAACTGTTTTGCTTTTTAAAATCTGACAAGTAGAACTGGAGTTATTCCAGTTTTAGTCGCACGCATTTGACTTATTTTCAAGGACAAGGCATACCTAAGCTTACTATGCAAATGAGAATAAAATGGTGTAATGGAGGCACCACCTGCTGACAATATGTGTTTAAATTGTTTTATTCACAACTCCTTATGCCTTGACCTATTAAAGCTAAAATTTTTGTCACACTTCGGTGCATCAAATATTTCAAAAAAATTGTATTTTGGAATCAATTGTTACCATAGCAACAATGTTTCCTTGGCAACCAAATTATTTGCACAAGACTCCAGGGAATCTCTTGTTAACGGATTTGTATCCAACTATGATACTTGATACAATGTAGATTCACAAAACAGTCAATTCAAATGATTTGCTACCATAGCAACAATGTCTCCATGGTCACCAAAGATGTGTATCCACGACGGACAAGAAAATGTCAAAAATTGATGTTCTGACAAAATATTTGCAGATTTACTGTCAAGGCAGAAATGCCATACACATCTCTGTTACCATGTTATGCTTGCCCCTGTTGCTATGGTAAACACATTGTTTCTATAGTGACCAAACAGAAGAAAACAAGAAAAGGTATTTTTTGAAAGCAACTATCAAATCTGACAAATGAAATGCTAACAGAATTTACAAGAGTCTCAAATGAACAACACACATCACTATGTTTGCCTTATTATGCAGGTGTGAACATTGCTAATCTCTTGCTTTACTGGGGGAAAAATGGGCAAGATTAAGGTAAAATGGGTAGGATGAAAAATCTGATTAAATTGCCAAAATTTGTGTTCAGGGGTTTTCTCTGTTTACCAAATGCTCAAACTACCCTACCTGACATGAATGTTGACTTAGCAGTTGACTTTAACTTAGTTATATTACGCTTAGAAATCTGAAACACAATTTTAGTTCTCATCTATTACTTTCAAGTCTCCATTAATATAGTCTACTAAAAGCTCATAATGAAATACTCTTTCAGGTTCTTCCTCATCTCCCAGTATTCCTGAACCTTTTAGAAGCTCGTCTGTGATTGGTTAATTGGGAAGTGGGGAATGCCCAAAGGTCCCGAAGGTCCCAGAGAGATGATTGGTTTATGTCTGGAGATGTCCTTTTAGCTAAGTGAATCTGATTGGGTAGATGAATACCATTGTTTTTAAACCAATCAAAGCGTTGTATCGTTTAAAGGTCGTTAGTAGAGCCCAGTCCTAAAATTCTTTTACAACTTATATAACAAAATGGCGGATTCGCATGTAGCTTCTCTGGTCCAGACGATAATAAGACCTTATTTTATATTTAATCGAACAATAGAGGACAATGTTTTGGATTACAATTGTAATTTATTTGTTTCTCAAGAAACTGGGCTTTTTGGCAAACCGGCCAACCCATGTTGCTTGAGCAAAGGGTAATTTTATGATCGGTGATACCAAATTACACCGTAAATTCCGGCTGGTTCACCTGGGTCGTAGACCGAATGGTCAACGTCCAATGAAAATAAACAAGAACTAAAATACTCAAAAACCAAAAGAAAGAGGGACAGGGCGGGAGGGAGAAGTCGCGACCTTCGTGATCGAGAGATTTTGTTTAATGAGGCTAATAACGACCAACTTAGGAAACAGATATAGTCAACCAAAGAGAGATACCGTTGCGCCTGGATGGATTAGCGCGAGTAGATGTTGTCTGACAATGACAAACAATGTTATTGTTGGCACCAACCTGGACATCACTTGTAAATTGACTCTAGCGGATAAGGATTCTTGAGACAAATAACATGATTTAAAAGCACCTTGTTTGTCTCATTTATTTGTTTTTCAAGAAACTGGGCTATTTGGCAAACCGGCCAACCCATGTTGCTTGAGCAAAGGGTAATTTTATGATCGGTGATACCAAATTACACCGTAAATTCCGCCACAGAACACGAAGTGTGACCCCAATCACCGAGCATCCGAAGTCTTCAGGATATTCGTGTTACTGGAAATTTCCTTAACGGTGAATAATAATCGTTATTTATGACATTGCTTTCTTGACATTAAACTATATTTCGGAAATATCTGAAAATTGAACTAAGTATGTATTGCTAAAAGTGTATCCTAAGATAGAAATGCAGAAAATGCCTTTTTTCAGTCTCCATGTAAAGATAGTATTCGTTTATGAATCTTGAGTTTTCTAGCCCTATAAAATGAAAGTGAAACTAATCCACAAGCCATCCAAAATTGTGATTCTGTTAAATCTGAGGGGACAATCATTTCTTAAGAATTGGAACATTGTATTAACCAAACAAAAATAAGTATCTTAAAAAAGAAACAAAAAGGTTGTGTTTTACTTCTCCCAGCCCAAAAATTAAAAAATGAAAGGATTTTACAATAGGGGACTGGGAACTAGCACACCACCTCAGCCCAGTCAGCCATTTTGTTTCCTCGCTTTGAGATCAATTCACTTGGCTGTCTTCTTCCGATGAGCAAGGACGTGTTGCTGTACAACAATGGTCCAGGACGCTGTCGACCCTTTCAGTATGTGTATTTAGTTTAAATCTTCTTCGTACTATTTTAAGCATGATATGTAAACTACTTGCTCAGTATTTCTAATTATTATTTCTTTTATTATTTGTAGGTCTCTATCATCGTTGATATCGTACGATAGGCCTAAAATTTGGAATTGAAAAACAGCACAATTTTACGAAACGAGGAGTCTTTCTTCATGATAGAGACATGGTTATCGTCCAATGTTCTGTACCAAGCTGCACGTTTGCAACAGAGGACGTCACAGAGGCACTTGCCATTGCTTTGCTAAACAACCACGGATTAGCCCACCAGAATATGTCGGCCATGAACCCTGCACTACCCCAACTCCATGCAGCAAGAGGCCCGAGGCTCGACCGACCCAAAATAGATGTTGGTGTGTCGATTGAGGAGTGGAACATTTTCGTTCGCAGGTGGGAAGTTTTTCGATCAGGATCTGACATAGATGGAGCATCTGCACCGTCACAGCTGTTTCAATGCACAGGCCCTGCGCTGGGTGACAGTCTATTGAAGGCCAACCCACAGGTAACATCCCAGTCGCTTGAAAACCTACTTTCTGCCATGCGTTCTCTAGCAGTAATTCCGGTAGCTACCTGTGTTCTGCGCACTGATCTTATTCAGATGCATCAAGAACGGGACGAATCCTTTCGTGCTTATTCGGCCCGGGTACGTGGAAAGGCAGAGACATGTTCCTATGGAGCTAAATGTGAGTGTGGTAAGGTCGTTGACTATACAGACCATATAATCCGTGACGTGCTGCTGAATGGCATTTACGACACTGACATACGTAGAGAGGTGCTCGGATCGTTGGAAATCCTAAATAAGCCAATAAATGATGTCATTGCCCTAGTGGAGCAAAAGGAGATGGTGCGTAACGCACTCCCCTCATCAAACCTGCCACCGATGCCTTCTTCAGCACCGTCCACTCCATTCGAGGAAATATTTGCTGATTTCTTTGATTTTGGTGGCCACCACTACCTTGTCGTAGGAGACCGTCTCTCGGGCTGGGTTGAAGTGCTAAGCTCTAGCTCAGGGTCAAGTCTGGCAGGCTCTACTGGTCTCATTTGTCATTTACGAAAATTCTTCGCTACTTTTGGTGTGCCAGAGGAACTTTCAAGTGACGGTGGTCCAGAATTTATTTCGTCGTCCACAGAGAATTTCCTTCGCACCTGGAATGTCAGACATTGCGTGTCATCGGCTGCATTCCCCCAATCCAATGGACGAGCAGAGGTAGCGGTGAAAGCTGCTAAAAGGCTGTTAATGTCTAATACCGGCCCGTCTGGGAACCTAAACCAAGACAGTTTTCTTCAAGCTATCCTGCAGTTGCGCAACACTCCAGACCGTGATTGCTGCCTCTCACCTGCAGAAATCATCTTTGGACATCTGCTCAGGGACTCACTCTCCTTTGTGAATCGACTGGAGAAATATTCGAATCCACATATTCGGTCACTTTGGCGGGACGCATGGTCTGCCAAAGAAGAAGCGCTAAGGACAAGAATATCCAAAACAACCGAGAATTTAAAGCTGCATTCACGCCCGCTAAAACCACTGGCTGTCGGCGACAAGGTTCACCTCCAGAATCAGCGTGGTCCTCACCCAACGAAGTGGGACAGATCAGGACTAGTCGTTGAATCATTAGGCAACGACCAGTACCGGGTAAAGGTGGACGGATCGGGGAGACTGACACTGCGGAACCGTCGATTTCTGAGAGCATACACGCCACTTGCCACTGAACCTACCCAAGCAGCATACATCCCATTTGCCACAGAGCCTCCGTCAGTTACCTATGAGCCCATTACTGCAACCCCGACTGCCCCAACACAGGAGATGACCAACCCACAGGAAATACTAGAACCCTCTGAAGTGGGTGCAGACAGCTTTCCGCTTCCACAGCCCACTCTGCAACCGGTCACAGAGGACCTTCGTCAGGAATTGCCAGCTGCAGAGACTCCCCTACCGGATAGGATTGACGATGTACCAGCACCAACAATACCTGGACAAAAGACCCAGTCACCACCCCAAACCATTCCTCATATTCGCCCGCGCCGCCAGAGACGGCCACCTAAACGGTATGAGGCAGAGACTGGTAAATGGATTTGAAAATTCAAAAAATTATTTTATGCTGAGTCCAGGAATATATACTTTAACAGACTCACTGGACTGGGGGGGATGAAAGGATTTTACAATAGGGGACTGGGAACTAGCACACCACCTCAGCCCAGTCAGCCATTTTGTTTCCTCGCTTTGAGATCAATTCACTTGGCTGTCTTCTTCCGATGCGCAAGGACGTGTTGCTGTACAACAATGGTCCAGGACGCTGTCGACCCTTGCAGTATGTGTATTTAGTTTAAATCTTCTTCGTACTATTTTAAGCATGATATGTAAACTACTTGCTCAGTATTTCTAATTATTATTTCTTATATTATTTGTAGGTCTCTATCATCGTTGATATCGTACGATAGGCCTAAAATTTGGAATTGAAAAACAGCACAATTTTACGAAACGAGGAGTCTTTCTTCAAAAAATAGCTTAATAAAGTTCGGCAGGAATAATATCAAAATGCACGTATGCAAAATGCCAAATAATAGTAAATCATAATGAGGGAAGCCAATCAAGGTGCACTCACCAGTACATGCACACTGCTCCCCCCTAAGGGAAAAAAAATACCGTATAAACTAGTCAGTGGGCTTAATGCGACGCCTGCTAGAAAGAATTGGCTTTGCTTTATATCCACGGTGAATAGCATAATCATTTTTCGTCATCAGTAATTCCTTGTGTGTTAAATATCAGAAATATGCTGCTCATCTTGGCAGATATACTGTACACACGGGCTGACACATTCATCGTGTGTGTTAAATATCAGAAATATGCTGCTCATCTTGGCAGATAAACTGTACACACGGGCTGACACATTCATCATGTGTGTTAAATATCAGAAATATGCTGCTCATCTTGGCAGATATACTGTACAAACGGGCTGACATGTTTGTTGAACATTTCATTTTCATACTATTTATAAATGCTGCTAATCTTGGTAGATATCCGTAGGCTCCATCATATCTTAAATTATTTCAACTAAAATAGACGTTCTTAAGCACTGTTTTCTTTTCTATGTAAACTGACTTCCAGGGACGTCGCTAGAAATATCAAGCTAGGGGGTGCAAGCCCAATATTTGATATGCTTCCCTACAAACATGTAAAACTAAAGTTCATTATACTATTTTAGCTCGAAACTCGTTAACTAAGATTTATTATAGTTTCTTATAAAGAAAATAAGGTAAATAAGTTTCAGGAGAATAAAGAAGTTTGTTATCTTACTATTTTCAAATTGTATTTTACTTTCTTTTGATTACGCAGGGTTATTTAATGCTTGTAACAAAGTGCTGGTTGGCCTTGACATCATTGTCCAGTGGCGAGAATTTTTCAAAATTGGAGTTTCTCTGACAAATATCATATAGGCCAAAATGAAAGCTCTGAAGCAAAAAGTAGACCAGATATTTTCAATTGTTTATAAAAAGTGTTTGAAAATTGCTCGTTTAAGTAAATAGAAGGAGTTAGGGGGGGGGAGGGACAGAAAATACCTCAAAAGTAGCCAAACCTTGTTTCAAAATTATCCAACCTCTAAGAAATCAAAATATATCATGCCTTAGAGCCTGTCTTGGAATTACATAATTACAAAAACTAAAATATTCAAGACTATAATTTGTTTGTTTTATCGACTTTAACTAAAGAAAAGATAATTTGTATAACATCGAGTTTATAATATTTCAACACCTTTATCAAGTATCAAGTAAAGGAACCCAGCCATTTGTAGTAATGGCAAAATAAATTATTTTTATTTTTCATACTAAGTTAATGTAATAGTCTTTTCATATATACCAATAGTTACAGTGTGTTTGTCATCATTACAGGTTCACCATCCGACACCTGGTGAATTTCAATATTACTTGGATCTGCTTTACAATGCGTTTTACGCATTCGAAGCCATGGTGGAGCAAGATCTAAACGATACCATATGTGGAAAATGTGGTATTAAGGGGAAGATTTACTTTGGTGATGGAAATGAGAAGAACAGTTGTTCTCTGCGGCAGGTGAGCAATATTAATTTTCCATTGAAGCATAAGCAACAATGCATATCATAGCAAAAAATAGTATTGGCAGTTCTGAGTAATATAAACAGACAAAAGTTTTGTATTCTTTCTAAGATATTGAACTGAAAGCCTGGTCCGGTACGCTGGGGCTTCATATAAAAATAGCAACTCTCAAAAATAGGCAATCCTCTCAATATATTTCTAACTTTATATTTTCAAGATAATTCTTAATGGAAGTAATGCGGTCGATGAAATGGAGGTTGCAGAAGAAAATAACACATCTACGTCTGTGGACAAAATGGAGTTGTGTATCGATCGTACCCGTATGCGTTTACTTGAGAGGAATGTTTTCACGAAACCAAAACCGAACTTCTCTATGAGGATATCAGATATTCCACCCATTATACCTTCGCGCCAAAGAAAGAAGGAGCTAAATACCGAAATGGATAAAAAAGCGTATATTTGATAGATCATTAAACCACTGTGGAAGGTCAGTTGCTATTTCATTATAGAAAAAGATTTCAATCATCCAATGTAAAGATAAAAATTGTTCTCGCACGGCGGCATTGCAAATTAACAACCGCTTTAAGATAATGAACACATATAAACAGAAATACTTAATTTGCCAATATTTCTAATCAGGAGCAATTCAATATTTACTCCATGCCTCAATCACTATCAACATAGGAAACTAACAACACAATCAGGTGAAATAAGATAAGGGTGATAGTTCACCCTTAAGTTTTCGCAAATTTTTCACAGTATTTTTTGTTCTTTGCGCCTTAAGTCCATTTGCTTATTAAAAGAGTGCAACGCCCAATGTTGTCACTGAAATGGCTAAAGTCTACTCAGGGCTTGGTAGAAACCTTGACGAGCCCTAGGTACGACAGTGTGCTGAGGTATAATAGCGTCATATTTTGATCAATATGCAATTTTGTTATTTTTAGACCACGTTTGTGCCTGATATACAGTTTTTGAACTACACGTTTTTTGATAAGAAAACGGTTTATAAGAAACCTAGTACTAGGACCTGAAAAATTTAAGAAATTTTTTGAAGTTCATCAATATCTTTAAGAAACTACGAAAAAAATGAGAGGACTTACTGAAACGAAAAGTAATATGTCAACAATACAATTTTGCTTGATTTAAGTTTGCAACGCGTTTTTATTTAGAGGAACATAGGATGTTGAGTCTACATTGTATTAGTAAGTGGGTTTCACTTAAATACAAGAAATATGTGAGGGAAAGTGCAAAATTTGATGTCAAGTACGTATCTAAAAATAAGAAACTGTTAAGAAACTTTTAGTACTAGAAACTGGTGAAAAATTAAGAAACTTTTAGTACTAGGACCCAAGCTAGGTTTCTTATAAAAATGTGTAATACTCTTGACTATCAATATTAGAAGACGCAATAACCTTGATTGCAGAAAGATGATATCTCCTTAAAGGATTTAGAAGAAACAAAAGAGCGTAAGTTGCTGATAGAATTAGCAACCAAATGTAAAATCAGTGTCAGTAACAAATCGAACGTGAGTTAGAAGATTTCATCAACGCTTTATATAGCCTGTGTCCAGTAATATGGGCAAGATGTGCAGCAGTCAAAGACAGGGACGTTGGACACATCTCAAACTTGGGAGGCACAATGTTTAAAAGACACTATTTTCATTGTTGTTATTAAAAATAGGGCAATTTTTTATATCAATTAGGGCACTTCATTGTTTTTTATTCAAAATCTTGAGGGGAGCACGTGCCTTTGGTGCCCCCGATTGCAACCTCTCTAGTCAAAGAGAATGTACTCGATTGGGCATGTTATACAATATATATAAGATTCTGTTTAGATAAGCAAGTGAGATACCCTAAAAGTTGCTATAGATACCCTAAAACTTGCTTTAACAATTTAGGTTTTCAGCCCTCGCAGTTGCGAAACAGTGACTGTTCTTTAGGTTTGATAAAGAATAGCAATAGCCATAATTAAGGCATAGCCTAGCACTGCACCCCAGACTGCTTAAATTTTGGTCTACGCGTAAGAAAAATATTGAAAATTACAAATATCTATATATTCTTATTTATATGAAAAACTCAAACATTTCAATTTTATATTTTAGAGTATGCTGAAATTAGACCTACAGCAACTTTACTCGACCATCGTAGTTGGAAAATCAGCATGTCATGGATAAACCAGGTCCCCAGGTATAACTGGTGGATTTTCCCACATTGTTTGTCCACACGGCGTAAGTAGATACATTCAAAAAGCAATATGTAGGATTGATTTAGGATGAATAAAGTCGGGGAGGGATCATAAGTTTTCATTATACTTTCACTCAATTGATGATAATTTGATAAAAAGTAGGTTGCATCGATACTTTTATGTATCTTTGTTTATAATTTCTGTACAGTGAATACACTTTTCATCCTCAAAACACAACAAGCATTTAATCCTGCAAAAAATATAATGTTATATTATTTGTTCTTGTTGTAGAGTACGGTAGCTTCAAAGTTTATGTTCTTGACCGAATCCGTGCGAGATGCAGGAGATCTTTGGCTCTCCCTCAAACACCCCCCTGTCACATTCATTTCTGAAACACCATGTACCTTTGTACGCCATGTAAATGTTAGGGAAAAGGATCTTGCCAACATTTATTGGGGTGAGAAGAATGGGTGCTTCGAGAAACCGGACACCAACAACGGTGAGATTTAGTAATTTTTTAATACGATATATATGATATGCGCAAAATCTGCTTATGAAACTGAAAAATGCATCCAGTAAAAAAAGTTTCTTTAATTTCTTTTACGCAATGCGTCACAGTAAATCTTGATTATTTATAGCCGAAAACTAGAGTTTTCCAAAATTTTGAACTTAAACGCTTTTTATAAGTAAGCTAGCTTAAGGCCTGGCTTGTTCAGTTCCTTATTTTAGGACCTCTTTGGATAACTTTGTAGCACTAAGGGTCTTTAAGTGTTGCACAATAGATAGATACAATAAAAGTTTACAAAACTGGATGTTTCACCTCAGATTTGTGATTACTCAACTTCATTTTCAAAAATGAATTCCCATGAAAGCAGCAAGTCTGAATTAAAAATCAAAAATATCTCTTTCCAACCCTACGCCTCAATAAATACACCCTTAATAAAAATTCACAACCAGAAGACATTTGGGGAACTAATTTTGATAAAGCTAAGGTGCAATATAGCATAGAAATGAAGTTCTAGAGAGTTCTTACTAAAAAGTTAATATATTTGTCCTGCACTTTATAAATAAAAACGATTTTTTTTCAGGGTATGAATGTTCCAGAAATCGTACCTGAGGAGTTCTCATGTCTCGAGCCCCAACCTGTTACAGATCCTAACCTGACAGGATACGAGCACCCTATTTCAAAAACCAATCACCACTATATTCTAGGGGATAGATTCTATGCGAATTACCATCCGCACAATCACCACTCTGTGCGTATCATGATATTGACCTCTGTGCACAGGGAACAACCATCAAAACCAGTTATCAGGAGTCCCAAAATAACCGAAAAAACAAGAAAAGACTTTGCTCTTCTTGTATGCAGTTGATACATACGCACATTTTTTATAATTTCTTAATGGACTTCTATGACAATGAAGAAGTTGTGAAGAAACAAACGGAGGAGCTACAAAGCAAAACAGGGAGAAAGATTTGCAGAGACACAAATTTAAGATTTGTTATAACTGACATTCCCCTTTAACTAGCGTTAAAGTAAGATCAATACACTCTTTTTTTAAGAACCATTAAAACTGATTTGAAGCTGGCTGTTTTTAAATATTCCTCTATTTTCAGCCTGAAATTTTCTTAAATTGTTCTTACCTTTACAATGGTTGGGAAGCCCTTTTTGCTTTCAGCAATGTAGATTAACCACATCTGGCCATATTTTACTCAATAAAGGATTTGTAAGAACTAACCCTACAACTGAGAAATATTTGTAAAATAAGCATATTAGCACCACACTGATATGTCAGATGGTTAAGAAAGTCTAAATTTGCAACAATGACCGCCACTGATAGGAAAAACAGGCTTCCAAAGCATTATAGAAGTGAGAACAACTTAAGAATATTTCAGGCTGAAAATGGAGCAATATTCAAGAACAGCTAGCTTCAAACAAAGTTTACTGGCTCTTAAAGTACCCCTGACACGAAAATTTTTATTTAGGAATTAGATCAATAAAAGCACGCTGAGAACGAAAGTGAAAACCGTTTTTTCCTAAAGATTGTACAACAAAAGTTATTTAAGTTTTAAATGTGCCTAGTCGACGAAAAATGTGGCGAAATTTGAACGCGGTCAGAATTCCTTCGTGACGTAAAGAGCAGGAGCAGCATTTTCTTCACTGACCTTGCTAATGGCGGATTAGCACTGAGTGCATGGATAAAGGTTTCAATTTTCAGAGAATTTTGGTTCAGTAAATGCTATCATTTTCATGTTAGCAATTTATTTCAATCTATTCGATATTGTTTGTGTGATTCATGATATTTCTCACGTTATATTTTCACACGTTTGTCATTTTCATCGTGCTTTTGGAAGCGATGAGTGCGGGATCGGATGCCGGCCTCACTTAGGCCGCATAAGCTCTTTCCTCTGCTTTGTTTTTCCGTGTAAAAACATAATTGAAAGACACAACGATGTAAATGATAAAGAAATCGAAGCATTTGATCCATTTGAGACTATAAATATAAAATTGTAACCTTCTTGCTTTCTTGTCACAATCTTTGCTCGCTCGGTTGGTTGATTATGTAGGACTAGGCCTATAAGACTAGACTGGGCTTTGATCGTACGTTGGATTTTCTAAGACGATATACTTTTTTGATTCGAAGGTAAAGGTGGCAGCAGTAAAAAAATTAATAGAAGAAAAACAAATTGTTCAAGAAGTATAATTGTTCAACAAATTTAAAAACTTTTAAGAAACTGTCGAAGAGAACATATTCTGAAAATCGAATAAGATACCTTACCACTCAAGTTTTTGGCAACTTAGATTCTTAAATCCCTAAAATTGTAAGATGCCTTTCCCCCAAATTTTTATGTCATTTTTAGAGGGATCAAAATTATCAAGTTTTAAAAAAGTGCCTCCCTAAATAAAGAAAGTAGAAAATTTAAGAAACTTTTAGTATTAAGGCTTCGGCTAAGTTTCTTATAAAGATATTTATAGTGCATTTTACCTATTAAGTGCTTTGGGTATTCATTAAATTTTTGATATTTTAGGGGGGTATTGAAAAGAAAATGGCACTCTTTCTCTGCAATTTGTTTGAAAAACATCTAATACACAATAATGATATCACACTTACTGTGAATCTCTAAGCAACAATAAAGTAAGTCTGGTTCCAAACCAGGGCAAACACTCCCTGAAAATCTGACTCAGTCTTCCAGACAATCCTATGTTTCTTAGAATAATATCTCACAAGTTTTTGTACAACAAATTTAAATGGTATCTTGCATACAAAAGTTTGCCGGGGTACTAATATCCACTAAAACCTACTTCTCTGTAGCTGCTGCACAATTTTTATTGCCAATAGGATCTTAACAATAATTTTCAAATTGCTTAGCATTCCTCAATCCAGAACTGGAATTGCTTAAGTTTTTGTCATATCGAGTACTGAGTTGCTTGTAAAGCCATTGCTTATAAAAAATAATGCGTGTAACCCTGCAAGTCATGTTTCTATAGTGAATATACTATACACTAAAAACAGGAAGGTCAACCCAACCCCATAGTATGATGTTATTATTGAACAGCCCTTTTCATAATCCTTTTCATATAATTAAGTCCCTGTCCATTCTAGAAAATTACGGTTGCATTGCTGTTAGGTGAAGCTAGAAGTAAAAGGTCATCTGGTAGTCCAGTATTACTCTAAGTTTCGTTTTCAAGCTCTGCCAGAACGACTGATATTTTGTAACTTGTTTATTATCCTTTGGTAGATTTATCTTTGGTAACTTCACCCCTGGCAAATGCAGTCCACTTCCAATTTGATTCAGGCCCAAGGATTAACGACTCTGCGATGCACGGATAGTCTGTAATTGTGGTGAAGAGTTTCTAGTTACTCCAATAGCAGAATTATTTGCTGCAATATTCGCCTTACATTCTGTTTTGATTTACCCACAACTTCCGTAACTTTTTATGAAATATCCGTAGTTTCATCCACTTCATCGTCAATCTCATCCAGACTACATTTCTGAAAAATTTCTCATCCAATTTTCGCAATAGTCCCGGTTGTCCATTAAAGCTTTCGATATTGCTGCCAATCTTGACTTTATTTCAACGTCTGTTGAACATGTTGCTTCAAATTCTTCGAGTAAATTCAACGCTTTTTGTTCCAACTTTGTAACCTTGGAGCGATTTCCTCCGCATATCTTGCGTAACTTTTGCAGGCCTTCTTCGTCCGGCGAGGCTTGCTCCTGCGACATGTTTTACAAACTTCCTAATGGTCTCACTGCCCCATTTTGGGCGCCATATCGTGAACAAAGATTCGACCAGGCAGTGAAACAATGAAGTTATAACAACTTGAATATATATTATGAAATAAATGCGGCTATACAGTGAATTTAAATGATTATATGAGACCAATAGGCCAAGCTCTAACAAACCGCAGCCTGTTCTACCAAGATAGTGAACCCCGTACAAAATTGCGGTTACATGAAATATATATGGCTCACGTGAGCCTCGACAATCACGTGGGTCTTGGGTCTAGCCCTAGACCGCAACTAACATATGACATTAGAACATGTATAACCAACGTTTTCAATTAGACAAGCATTGCAATTACAATGCTCTCCTTTAATTTACCTTTCGTTTTTCCGTCAAAGAAACGAAAGCAAATAATCCTGTTACTTCTATTGATCTCTTGCAATGTTCATCCAAATCCTGGCCCAAATATTCTCAATAGGCATACCTGCAGTTTATTCAATGCGTGCGAGATGCAAACGTGTAAATGAAATAGTTATTTGTTGTGATGTTTGCGATGCTTGGTTTTACATCAACTGTACCCGAATAAATTGCTCATTTTCTTGCTTCGAAGATTCAACAGTTTCATGGATTGGTGAGGGCTGTGACACCCCTAATTTTTCTCAAACTATTTTCTCGCCTACATTTACTGTTCATTCCTACAATTGTTTTTCTCAAATCTCAGATCATTTAGGCGAGCCTGTTGCATGTTCTAGTCCAGTCTCTATAGCGAATTCAGGACTTCTGGGCAGTAATACAAACACCAGTTCCTTTGGTGCCTTGAAGGTCCTTGCCGATGTTGATATTTTCATAGCATATGAAACTAAAATAAACAATGCTGTACAGTAGCATGATCAGTCCAAATTTTGAAGCTTCCTTGGATGTTTTCCTTTGTGAAAATGCAGATTCTTTCAGCCATAAGGATTCAAATACTGTTTTGCTTTTTAAAATCTGACAAGTAGAACTGGAGTTATTCAGTTTTAGTCGCACGCATTTGACTTATTTTCAAGGACAAGGCATACCTAAGCTTACTATGCAAATGAGAATAAAATGGTGTAATGGAGGCACAAACTGCTGGCAATATGTGTTTATATTGTTTTATTCACAACTCCTTATGCCTTGACCTATTAAAGCCAAAATTTTTGTCACACTTCGGTGCATCAAATATTTCAAGAAAAATTCTATTTTGGAATCAATTGTTACCATAGCAACAATGTTTCCTTGGCAACCAAATTATTTGCGCAAGACTCCAGGGAATCTCTTGTTAACGGATTTGTATCCAACTATGATACTTTGATACAATGTAGATTCACAAAACAGTCAATTCAAATGATTTGCTACCATAGCAACAATGTCTCCATGGTAACCAAAGATGTGTATCCACGACGGACAAGAAAATGTCAAAAATTGATGTTCTGACAAAATATTTGCAGATTTACTGTCAAGGCAGAAATGCCATACACATCTCTGTTACCATGTTATGCTTGCCCCTGTTGCTATGGTAAAAATATTGTTTCTATAGTGACCAAACAGAAGAAAACAAGAAAAGGTATTTTTTGAAAGCGACTATCAAATCTGACAAATGAAATGCTAACAGAATTTACAAGAGTCTCAAATGAACAACACACATTACTATGTTTGCCTTATTATGCAGGTGTGAACATTGCTAATCTCTTGCTTTACTGGGGGGAAAATGGGCAAGTTTAAGGTAAAATGGGTAGGATGAAAAATCTGATTAAATTGCCAAAATTTGTGTTCAGGGGTTTTCTCTGGTTACCAAATGCTCAAACTACCCTACCTGACCTGAATGTTGACTTAGCAGTTGACTTTAACTTAGTTATATTACGCTTAGAAATCTGAAACACAATTTTAGTTCTCATCTATTACTTTCAAGTCTCCATTAATATAGTCTACTAAAAGCTCATAATGAAATACTCTTTCAGGTTCTTCCTCATCTCCCAGTATTCCTGAACCTTTTAGAAGCTCGTCTGTGATTGGTTAATTGGGAAGTGGGGAATGCCCAAAGGTCCCGAAGGTCCCAGAGAGATGATTGGTTTATGTCTGGAGATGTCCTTTTAGATAAGTGAATCTGATTGGATAGATGAATACCATTGTTTTTAAACCAATCAAAGCGTTGTATTTTTAAAGGTCGTTAGTAGAGCCCAGTCCTAAAACTCTTTTACAACTTATAAAACAAAATGACGGATTCGCATGTAGCTTCTCTGGTCCAGACGATAATAAGACCTTATTTTATATTTAATCGAACAATAGAGGACAATGTTTTGGATTACAATTGTAATTTATTTGTTTCTCAAGAAACTGGGCTATTTGGCAAACCGGCCAACCCATGTTGCTTGAGCAAAGGGTAATTTTATGATCAGTGATACCAAATTACACCGTAAATTCCGGCTGGTTCACCTGGGTTGTAGACCGAATGGTCAACGTCCAATGAAAATAAACAAGAACTAAAATACTCAAAAACCAAAAGAAAGAGGGACAGGGCGGGAGGGAGAAGTCGCGACCTTCCTGATCGAGAGATTTTGTTTAATGAGGCTAACAACGACCAACTTAGGAAACAGATATAGTCAACCAAAGAGAGATACCGTTGCGCCTGGATGGATTAGCACGAGTAGATGTTGTCTGACAATGACAAACAATGTTATTGTTGGCACCAACCCGGACATCAACTTGTAAATTAACTCTAGGGGATAAGGATTCTTGAGTCAAATAACATGATTTAAAAGCACCTTGTTTGTCTCATTTATTTGTTTTTCAAGAAACTGGGCTATTTGGCAAACCGGCCAACCCATGTTGCTTGAGCAAAGGGTAATTTTATGATCGGTGATACCAAATTACACCGTAAATTCTGCCACAGAACACGAAGTGTGACCCCAATCACCGAGCATCCGAAGTCTTCAGGATATTCGTGTTACTGGAAATTTCCTTAACGGTGAATAATAATCGTTATTTATGACATTGCTTTCTTGACATTAAACTATATTTCGGAAATATCTGAAAATTGAACTAAGTATGTATTGCTAAAAGTGTATCCTAAGATAGAAATGCAGAAAATGCCTTTTTTCAGTCTCCATGTAAAGATAGTATTCGTTTATGAATCTTGAGTTTTCTAGCCCTATAAAATGAAAGTGAAACTAATCCACAAGCCATCCAAAATTGTGATTCTGTTAAATCTGAGGGGACAATCATTTCTTAAGAATTGGAACATTGTATTAACCAAACAAAAATAAGTATCTTAAAAAAGAAACAAAAAGGTTTTGGTTTACTTCTCCCAGCCCAAAAATTAAAAAATAGCTTAAATAAAGTTCGGCAGGAATAATATCAAAATGCACGTATGCAAAATGCCAAATAATAGTAAATCATAATGGGGGAAGCCAATCAAGGTGCACTCACCAGTACATGCACACTGCTCCCCCCTAAGGGAAAAAAAATACCGTATAAACTAGTCAGTGGGCTTAATGCGACGCCTGCTAGAAAGAATTGGCTTTGCTTTATATGCACGGTGAATAGCATAATCATTTTTCATCATCAGTAATTCATCTTGTGTGTTAAATATCAGAAATATGCTGCTCATCTTGGCAGATAAACTGTACACACGGGCTGACACATTCATCATGTGTGTTAAATATCAGAAATATGCTGCTCATCTTGGCAGATATACTGTACAAACGGGCTGACATGTTTGTTGAACATTTCATTTTCATACTATTTATAAATGCTGCTAATCTTGGTAGATATCCGTAGGCTCCATCATATCTTAAATTATTTCAACTAAAATAGACGTTCTTAAGCACTGTTTTCTTTTCTATGTAAACTGACTTCCAGGGACGTCGCTAGAAATATCAAGCTAGGGGGTGCAAGCCCAATATTTGATATGCTTCCCTACAAACATGTAAAACTAAAGTTCATTATACTATTTTAGCTCGAAACTCGTTAACTAAGATTTATTATAGTTTCTTATAAAGAAAATAAGGTAAATAAGTTTCAGGAGAATAAAGAAGTTTGTTATCTTACTATTTTCAAATTGTATTTTACTTTCTTTTGATTACGCAGGGTTATTTAATGCTTGTAACAAAGTGCTGGTTGGCCTTGACATCATTGTCCAGTGGCGAGAATTTTTCAAAATTGGAGTTTCTCTGACAAATATCATATAGGCCAAAATGAAAGCTCTGAAGCAAAAAGTAGACCAGATATTTTCAATTGTTTATAAAAAGTGTTTGAAAATTGCTCGTTTAAGTAAATAGAAGGAGTTAGGGGGGGGGAGGGACAGAAAATACCTCAAAAGTAGCCAAACCTTGTTTCAAAATTATCCAACCTCTAAGAAATCAAAATATATCATGCCTTAGAGCCTGTCTTGGAATTACATAATTACAAAAACTAAAATATTCAAGACTATAATTTGTTTGTTTTATCGACTTTAACTAAAGAAAAGATAATTTGTATAACATCGAGTTTATAATATTTCAACACCTTTATCAAGTATCAAGTAAAGGAACCCAGCCATTTGTAGTAATGGCAAAATAAATTATTTTTATTTTTCATACTAAGTTAATGTAATAGTCTTTTCATATATACCAATAGTTACAGTGTGTTTGTCATCATTACAGGTTCACCATCCGACACCTGGTGAATTTCAATATTACTTGGATCTGCTTTACAATGCGTTTTACGCATTCGAAGCCATGGTGGAGCAAGATCTAAACGATACCATATGTGGAAAATGTGGTATTAAGGGGAAGATTTACTTTGGTGATGGAAATGAGAAGAACAGTTGTTCTCTGCGGCAGGTGAGCAATATTAATTTTCCATTGAAGCATAAGCAACAATGCATATCATAGCAAAAAATAGTATTGGCAGTTCTGAGTAATATAAACAGACAAAAGTTTTGTATTCTTTCTAAGATATTGAACTGAAAGCCTGGTCCGGTACGCTGGGGCTTCATATAAAAATAGCAACTCTCAAAAATAGGCAATCCTCTCAATATATTTCTAACTTTATATTTTCAAGATAATTCTTAATGGAAGTAATGCGGTCGATGAAATGGAGGTTGCAGAAGAAAATAACACATCTACGTCTGTGGACAAAATGGAGTTGTGTATCGATCGTACCCGTATGCGTTTACTTGAGAGGAATGTTTTCACGAAACCAAAACCGAACTTCTCTATGAGGATATCAGATATTCCACCCATTATACCTTCGCGCCAAAGAAAGAAGGAGCTAAATACCGAAATGGATAAAAAAGCGTATATTTGATAGATCATTAAACCACTGTGGAAGGTCAGTTGCTATTTCATTATAGAAAAAGATTTCAATCATCCAATGTAAAGATAAAAATTGTTCTCGCACGGCGGCATTGCAAATTAACAACCGCTTTAAGATAATGAACACATATAAACAGAAATACTTAATTTGCCAATATTTCTAATCAGGAGCAATTCAATATTTACTCCATGCCTCAATCACTATCAACATAGGAAACTAACAACACAATCAGGTGAAATAAGATAAGGGTGATAGTTCACCCTTAAGTTTTCGCAAATTTTTCACAGTATTTTTTGTTCTTTGCGCCTTAAGTCCATTTGCTTATTAAAAGAGTGCAACGCCCAATGTTGTCACTGAAATGGCTAAAGTCTACTCAGGGCTTGGTAGAAACCTTGACGAGCCCTAGGTACGACAGTGTGCTGAGGTATAATAGCGTCATATTTTGATCAATATGCAATTTTGTTATTTTTAGACCACGTTTGTGCCTGATATACAGTTTTTGAACTACACGTTTTTTGATAAGAAAACGGTTTATAAGAAACCTAGTACTAGGACCTGAAAAATTTAAGAAATTTTTTGAAGTTCATCAATATCTTTAAGAAACTACGAAAAAAATGAGAGGACTTACTGAAACGAAAAGTAATATGTCAACAATACAATTTTGCTTGATTTAAGTTTGCAACGCGTTTTTATTTAGAGGAACATAGGATGTTGAGTCTACATTGTATTAGTAAGTGGGTTTCACTTAAATACAAGAAATATGTGAGGGAAAGTGCAAAATTTGATGTCAAGTACGTATCTAAAAATAAGAAACTGTTAAGAAACTTTTAGTACTAGAAACTGGTGAAAAATTAAGAAACTTTTAGTACTAGGACCCAAGCTAGGTTTCTTATAAAAATGTGTAATACTCTTGACTATCAATATTAGAAGACGCAATAACCTTGATTGCAGAAAGATGATATCTCCTTAAAGGATTTAGAAGAAACAAAAGAGCGTAAGTTGCTGATAGAATTAGCAACCAAATGTAAAATCAGTGTCAGTAACAAATCGAACGTGAGTTAGAAGATTTCATCAACGCTTTATATAGCCTGTGTCCAGTAATATGGGCAAGATGTGCAGCAGTCAAAGACAGGGACGTTGGACACATCTCAAACTTGGGAGGCACAATGTTTAAAAGACACTATTTTCATTGTTGTTATTAAAAATAGGGCAATTTTTTATATCAATTAGGGCACTTCATTGTTTTTTATTCAAAATCTTGAGGGGAGCACGTGCCTTTGGTGCCCCCGATTGCAACCTCTCTAGTCAAAGAGAATGTACTCGATTGGGCATGTTATACAATATATATAAGATTCTGTTTAGATAAGCAAGTGAGATACCCTAAAAGTTGCTATAGATACCCTAAAACTTGCTTTAACAATTTAGGTTTTCAGCCCTCGCAGTTGCGAAACAGTGACTGTTCTTTAGGTTTGATAAAGAATAGCAATAGCCATAATTAAGGCATAGCCTAGCACTGCACCCCAGACTGCTTAAATTTTGGTCTACGCGTAAGAAAAATATTGAAAATTACAAATATCTATATATTCTTATTTATATGAAAAACTCAAACATTTCAATTTTATATTTTAGAGTATGCTGAAATTAGACCTACAGCAACTTTACTCGACCATCGTAGTTGGAAAATCAGCATGTCATGGATAAACCAGGTCCCCAGGTATAACTGGTGGATTTTCCCACATTGTTTGTCCACACGGCGTAAGTAGATACATTCAAAAAGCAATATGTAGGATTGATTTAGGATGAATAAAGTCGGGGAGGGATCATAAGTTTTCATTATACTTTCACTCAATTGATGATAATTTGATAAAAAGTAGGTTGCATCGATACTTTTATGTATCTTTGTTTATAATTTCTGTACAGTGAATACACTTTTCATCCTCAAAACACAACAAGCATTTAATCCTGCAAAAAATATAATGTTATATTATTTGTTCTTGTTGTAGAGTACGGTAGCTTCAAAGTTTATGTTCTTGACCGAATCCGTGCGAGATGCAGGAGATCTTTGGCTCTCCCTCAAACACCCCCCTGTCACATTCATTTCTGAAACACCATGTACCTTTGTACGCCATGTAAATGTTAGGGAAAAGGATCTTGCCAACATTTATTGGGGTGAGAAGAATGGGTGCTTCGAGAAACCGGACACCAACAACGGTGAGATTTAGTAATTTTTTAATACGATATATATGATATGCGCAAAATCTGCTTATGAAACTGAAAAATGCATCCAGTAAAAAAAGTTTCTTTAATTTCTTTTACGCAATGCGTCACAGTAAATCTTGATTATTTATAGCCGAAAACTAGAGTTTTCCAAAATTTTGAACTTAAACGCTTTTTATAAGTAAGCTAGCTTAAGGCCTGGCTTGTTCAGTTCCTTATTTTAGGACCTCTTTGGATAACTTTGTAGCACTAAGGGTCTTTAAGTGTTGCACAATAGATAGATACAATAAAAGTTTACAAAACTGGATGTTTCACCTCAGATTTGTGATTACTCAACTTCATTTTCAAAAATGAATTCCCATGAAAGCAGCAAGTCTGAATTAAAAATCAAAAATATCTCTTTCCAACCCTACGCCTCAATAAATACACCCTTAATAAAAATTCACAACCAGAAGACATTTGGGGAACTAATTTTGATAAAGCTAAGGTGCAATATAGCATAGAAATGAAGTTCTAGAGAGTTCTTACTAAAAAGTTAATATATTTGTCCTGCACTTTATAAATAAAAACGATTTTTTTTCAGGGTATGAATGTTCCAGAAATCGTACCTGAGGAGTTCTCATGTCTCGAGCCCCAACCTGTTACAGATCCTAACCTGACAGGATACGAGCACCCTATTTCAAAAACCAATCACCACTATATTCTAGGGGATAGATTCTATGCGAATTACCATCCGCACAATCACCACTCTGTGCGTATCATGATATTGACCTCTGTGCACAGGGAACAACCATCAAAACCAGTTATCAGGAGTCCCAAAATAACCGAAAAAACAAGAAAAGACTTTGCTCTTCTTGTATGCAGTTGATACATACGCACATTTTTTATAATTTCTTAATGGACTTCTATGACAATGAAGAAGTTGTGAAGAAACAAACGGAGGAGCTACAAAGCAAAACAGGGAGAAAGATTTGCAGAGACACAAATTTAAGATTTGTTATAACTGACATTCCCCTTTAACTAGCGTTAAAGTAAGATCAATACACTCTTTTTTTAAGAACCATTAAAACTGATTTGAAGCTGGCTGTTTTTAAATATTCCTCTATTTTCAGCCTGAAATTTTCTTAAATTGTTCTTACCTTTACAATGGTTGGGAAGCCCTTTTTGCTTTCAGCAATGTAGATTAACCACATCTGGCCATATTTTACTCAATAAAGGATTTGTAAGAACTAACCCTACAACTGAGAAATATTTGTAAAATAAGCATATTAGCACCACACTGATATGTCAGATGGTTAAGAAAGTCTAAATTTGCAACAATGACCGCCACTGATAGGAAAAACAGGCTTCCAAAGCATTATAGAAGTGAGAACAACTTAAGAATATTTCAGGCTGAAAATGGAGCAATATTCAAGAACAGCTAGCTTCAAACAAAGTTTACTGGCTCTTAAAGTACCCCTGACACGAAAATTTTTATTTAGGAATTAGATCAATAAAAGCACGCTGAGAACGAAAGTGAAAACCGTTTTTTCCTAAAGATTGTACAACAAAAGTTATTTAAGTTTTAAATGTGCCTAGTCGACGAAAAATGTGGCGAAATTTGAACGCGGTCAGAATTCCTTCGTGACGTAAAGAGCAGGAGCAGCATTTTCTTCACTGACCTTGCTAATGGCGGATTAGCACTGAGTGCATGGATAAAGGTTTCAATTTTCAGAGAATTTTGGTTCAGTAAATGCTATCATTTTCATGTTAGCAATTTATTTCAATCTATTCGATATTGTTTGTGTGATTCATGATATTTCTCACGTTATATTTTCACACGTTTGTCATTTTCATCGTGCTTTTGGAAGCGATGAGTGCGGGATCGGATGCCGGCCTCACTTAGGCCGCATAAGCTCTTTCCTCTGCTTTGTTTTTCCGTGTAAAAACATAATTGAAAGACACAACGATGTAAATGATAAAGAAATCGAAGCATTTGATCCATTTGAGACTATAAATATAAAATTGTAACCTTCTTGCTTTCTTGTCACAATCTTTGCTCGCTCGGTTGGTTGATTATGTAGGACTAGGCCTATAAGACTAGACTGGGCTTTGATCGTACGTTGGATTTTCTAAGACGATATACTTTTTTGATTCGAAGGTAAAGGTGGCAGCAGTAAAAAAATTAATAGAAGAAAAACAAATTGTTCAAGAAGTATAATTGTTCAACAAATTTAAAAACTTTTAAGAAACTGTCGAAGAGAACATATTCTGAAAATCGAATAAGATACCTTACCACTCAAGTTTTTGGCAACTTAGATTCTTAAATCCCTAAAATTGTAAGATGCCTTTCCCCCAAATTTTTATGTCATTTTTAGAGGGATCAAAATTATCAAGTTTTAAAAAAGTGCCTCCCTAAATAAAGAAAGTAGAAAATTTAAGAAACTTTTAGTATTAAGGCTTCGGCTAAGTTTCTTATAAAGATATTTATAGTGCATTTTACCTATTAAGTGCTTTGGGTATTCATTAAATTTTTGATATTTTAGGGGGGTATTGAAAAGAAAATGGCACTCTTTCTCTGCAATTTGTTTGAAAAACATCTAATACACAATAATGATATCACACTTACTGTGAATCTCTAAGCAACAATAAAGTAAGTCTGGTTCCAAACCAGGGCAAACACTCCCTGAAAATCTGACTCAGTCTTCCAGACAATCCTATGTTTCTTAGAATAATATCTCACAAGTTTTTGTACAACAAATTTAAATGGTATCTTGCATACAAAAGTTTGCCGGGGTACTAATATCCACTAAAACCTACTTCTCTGTAGCTGCTGCACAATTTTTATTGCCAATAGGATCTTAACAATAATTTTCAAATTGCTTAGCATTCCTCAATCCAGAACTGGAATTGCTTAAGTTTTTGTCATATCGAGTACTGAGTTGCTTGTAAAGCCATTGCTTATAAAAAATAATGCGTGTAACCCTGCAAGTCATGTTTCTATAGTGAATATACTATACACTAAAAACAGGAAGGTCAACCCAACCCCATAGTATGATGTTATTATTGAACAGCCCTTTTCATAATCCTTTTCATATAATTAAGTCCCTGTCCATTCTAGAAAATTACGGTTGCATTGCTGTTAGGTGAAGCTAGAAGTAAAAGGTCATCTGGTAGTCCAGTATTACTCTAAGTTTCGTTTTCAAGCTCTGCCAGAACGACTGATATTTTGTAACTTGTTTATTATCCTTTGGTAGATTTATCTTTGGTAACTTCACCCCTGGCAAATGCAGTCCACTTCCAATTTGATTCAGGCCCAAGGATTAACGACTCTGCGATGCACGGATAGTCTGTAATTGTGGTGAAGAGTTTCTAGTTACTCCAATAGCAGAATTATTTGCTGCAATATTCGCCTTACATTCTGTTTTGATTTACCCACAACTTCCGTAACTTTTTATGAAATATCCGTAGTTTCATCCACTTCATCGTCAATCTCATCCAGACTACATTTCTGAAAAATTTCTCATCCAATTTTCGCAATAGTCCCGGTTGTCCATTAAAGCTTTCGATATTGCTGCCAATCTTGACTTTATTTCAACGTCTGTTGAACATGTTGCTTCAAATTCTTCGAGTAAATTCAACGCTTTTTGTTCCAACTTTGTAACCTTGGAGCGATTTCCTCCGCATATCTTGCGTAACTTTTGCAGGCCTTCTTCGTCCGGCGAGGCTTGCTCCTGCGACATGTTTTACAAACTTCCTAATGGTCTCACTGCCCCATTTTGGGCGCCATATCGTGAACAAAGATTCGACCAGGCAGTGAAACAATGAAGTTATAACAACTTGAATATATATTATGAAATAAATGCGGCTATACAGTGAATTTAAATGATTATATGAGACCAATAGGCCAAGCTCTAACAAACCGCAGCCTGTTCTACCAAGATAGTGAACCCCGTACAAAATTGCGGTTACATGAAATATATATGGCTCACGTGAGCCTCGACAATCACGTGGGTCTTGGGTCTAGCCCTAGACCGCAACTAACATATGACATTAGAACATGTATAACCAACGTTTTCAATTAGACAAGCATTGCAATTACAATGCTCTCCTTTAATTTACCTTTCGTTTTTCCGTCAAAGAAACGAAAGCAAATAATCCTGTTACTTCTATTGATCTCTTGCAATGTTCATCCAAATCCTGGCCCAAATATTCTCAATAGGCATACCTGCAGTTTATTCAATGCGTGCGAGATGCAAACGTGTAAATGAAATAGTTATTTGTTGTGATGTTTGCGATGCTTGGTTTTACATCAACTGTACCCGAATAAATTGCTCATTTTCTTGCTTCGAAGATTCAACAGTTTCATGGATTGGTGAGGGCTGTGACACCCCTAATTTTTCTCAAACTATTTTCTCGCCTACATTTACTGTTCATTCCTACAATTGTTTTTCTCAAATCTCAGATCATTTAGGCGAGCCTGTTGCATGTTCTAGTCCAGTCTCTATAGCGAATTCAGGACTTCTGGGCAGTAATACAAACACCAGTTCCTTTGGTGCCTTGAAGGTCCTTGCCGATGTTGATATTTTCATAGCATATGAAACTAAAATAAACAATGCTGTACAGTAGCATGATCAGTCCAAATTTTGAAGCTTCCTTGGATGTTTTCCTTTGTGAAAATGCAGATTCTTTCAGCCATAAGGATTCAAATACTGTTTTGCTTTTTAAAATCTGACAAGTAGAACTGGAGTTATTCAGTTTTAGTCGCACGCATTTGACTTATTTTCAAGGACAAGGCATACCTAAGCTTACTATGCAAATGAGAATAAAATGGTGTAATGGAGGCACAAACTGCTGGCAATATGTGTTTATATTGTTTTATTCACAACTCCTTATGCCTTGACCTATTAAAGCCAAAATTTTTGTCACACTTCGGTGCATCAAATATTTCAAGAAAAATTCTATTTTGGAATCAATTGTTACCATAGCAACAATGTTTCCTTGGCAACCAAATTATTTGCGCAAGACTCCAGGGAATCTCTTGTTAACGGATTTGTATCCAACTATGATACTTTGATACAATGTAGATTCACAAAACAGTCAATTCAAATGATTTGCTACCATAGCAACAATGTCTCCATGGTAACCAAAGATGTGTATCCACGACGGACAAGAAAATGTCAAAAATTGATGTTCTGACAAAATATTTGCAGATTTACTGTCAAGGCAGAAATGCCATACACATCTCTGTTACCATGTTATGCTTGCCCCTGTTGCTATGGTAAAAATATTGTTTCTATAGTGACCAAACAGAAGAAAACAAGAAAAGGTATTTTTTGAAAGCGACTATCAAATCTGACAAATGAAATGCTAACAGAATTTACAAGAGTCTCAAATGAACAACACACATTACTATGTTTGCCTTATTATGCAGGTGTGAACATTGCTAATCTCTTGCTTTACTGGGGGGAAAATGGGCAAGTTTAAGGTAAAATGGGTAGGATGAAAAATCTGATTAAATTGCCAAAATTTGTGTTCAGGGGTTTTCTCTGGTTACCAAATGCTCAAACTACCCTACCTGACCTGAATGTTGACTTAGCAGTTGACTTTAACTTAGTTATATTACGCTTAGAAATCTGAAACACAATTTTAGTTCTCATCTATTACTTTCAAGTCTCCATTAATATAGTCTACTAAAAGCTCATAATGAAATACTCTTTCAGGTTCTTCCTCATCTCCCAGTATTCCTGAACCTTTTAGAAGCTCGTCTGTGATTGGTTAATTGGGAAGTGGGGAATGCCCAAAGGTCCCGAAGGTCCCAGAGAGATGATTGGTTTATGTCTGGAGATGTCCTTTTAGATAAGTGAATCTGATTGGATAGATGAATACCATTGTTTTTAAACCAATCAAAGCGTTGTATTTTTAAAGGTCGTTAGTAGAGCCCAGTCCTAAAACTCTTTTACAACTTATAAAACAAAATGACGGATTCGCATGTAGCTTCTCTGGTCCAGACGATAATAAGACCTTATTTTATATTTAATCGAACAATAGAGGACAATGTTTTGGATTACAATTGTAATTTATTTGTTTCTCAAGAAACTGGGCTATTTGGCAAACCGGCCAACCCATGTTGCTTGAGCAAAGGGTAATTTTATGATCAGTGATACCAAATTACACCGTAAATTCCGGCTGGTTCACCTGGGTTGTAGACCGAATGGTCAACGTCCAATGAAAATAAACAAGAACTAAAATACTCAAAAACCAAAAGAAAGAGGGACAGGGCGGGAGGGAGAAGTCGCGACCTTCCTGATCGAGAGATTTTGTTTAATGAGGCTAACAACGACCAACTTAGGAAACAGATATAGTCAACCAAAGAGAGATACCGTTGCGCCTGGATGGATTAGCACGAGTAGATGTTGTCTGACAATGACAAACAATGTTATTGTTGGCACCAACCCGGACATCAACTTGTAAATTAACTCTAGGGGATAAGGATTCTTGAGTCAAATAACATGATTTAAAAGCACCTTGTTTGTCTCATTTATTTGTTTTTCAAGAAACTGGGCTATTTGGCAAACCGGCCAACCCATGTTGCTTGAGCAAAGGGTAATTTTATGATCGGTGATACCAAATTACACCGTAAATTCTGCCACAGAACACGAAGTGTGACCCCAATCACCGAGCATCCGAAGTCTTCAGGATATTCGTGTTACTGGAAATTTCCTTAACGGTGAATAATAATCGTTATTTATGACATTGCTTTCTTGACATTAAACTATATTTCGGAAATATCTGAAAATTGAACTAAGTATGTATTGCTAAAAGTGTATCCTAAGATAGAAATGCAGAAAATGCCTTTTTTCAGTCTCCATGTAAAGATAGTATTCGTTTATGAATCTTGAGTTTTCTAGCCCTATAAAATGAAAGTGAAACTAATCCACAAGCCATCCAAAATTGTGATTCTGTTAAATCTGAGGGGACAATCATTTCTTAAGAATTGGAACATTGTATTAACCAAACAAAAATAAGTATCTTAAAAAAGAAACAAAAAGGTTTTGGTTTACTTCTCCCAGCCCAAAAATTAAAAAATAGCTTAAATAAAGTTCGGCAGGAATAATATCAAAATGCACGTATGCAAAATGCCAAATAATAGTAAATCATAATGGGGGAAGCCAATCAAGGTGCACTCACCAGTACATGCACACTGCTCCCCCCTAAGGGAAAAAAAATACCGTATAAACTAGTCAGTGGGCTTAATGCGACGCCTGCTAGAAAGAATTGGCTTTGCTTTATATGCACGGTGAATAGCATAATCATTTTTCATCATCAGTAATTCATCTTGTGTGTTAAATATCAGAAATATGCTGCTCATCTTGGCAGATAAACTGTACACACGGGCTGACACATTCATCATGTGTGTTAAATATCAGAAATATGCTGCTCATCTTGGCAGATATACTGTACAAACGGGCTGACATGTTTGTTGAACATTTCATTTTCATACTATTTATAAATGCTGCTAATCTTGGTAGATATCCGTAGGCTCCATCATATCTTAAATTATTTCAACTAAAATAGACGTTCTTAAGCACTGTTTTCTTTTCTATGTAAACTGACTTCCAGGGACGTCGCTAGAAATATCAAGCTAGGGGGTGCAAGCCCAATATTTGATATGCTTCCCTACAAACATGTAAAACTAAAGTTCATTATACTATTTTAGCTCGAAACTCGTTAACTAAGATTTATTATAGTTTCTTATAAAGAAAATAAGGTAAATAAGTTTCAGGAGAATAAAGAAGTTTGTTATCTTACTATTTTCAAATTGTATTTTACTTTCTTTTGATTACGCAGGGTTATTTAATGCTTGTAACAAAGTGCTGGTTGGCCTTGACATCATTGTCCAGTGGCGAGAATTTTTCAAAATTGGAGTTTCTCTGACAAATATCATATAGGCCAAAATGAAAGCTCTGAAGCAAAAAGTAGACCAGATATTTTCAATTGTTTATAAAAAGTGTTTGAAAATTGCTCGTTTAAGTAAATAGAAGGAGTTAGGGGGGGGGAGGGACAGAAAATACCTCAAAAGTAGCCAAACCTTGTTTCAAAATTATCCAACCTCTAAGAAATCAAAATATATCATGCCTTAGAGCCTGTCTTGGAATTACATAATTACAAAAACTAAAATATTCAAGACTATAATTTGTTTGTTTTATCGACTTTAACTAAAGAAAAGATAATTTGTATAACATCGAGTTTATAATATTTCAACACCTTTATCAAGTATCAAGTAAAGGAACCCAGCCATTTGTAGTAATGGCAAAATAAATTATTTTTATTTTTCATACTAAGTTAATGTAATAGTCTTTTCATATATACCAATAGTTACAGTGTGTTTGTCATCATTACAGGTTCACCATCCGACACCTGGTGAATTTCAATATTACTTGGATCTGCTTTACAATGCGTTTTACGCATTCGAAGCCATGGTGGAGCAAGATCTAAACGATACCATATGTGGAAAATGTGGTATTAAGGGGAAGATTTACTTTGGTGATGGAAATGAGAAGAACAGTTGTTCTCTGCGGCAGGTGAGCAATATTAATTTTCCATTGAAGCATAAGCAACAATGCATATCATAGCAAAAAATAGTATTGGCAGTTCTGAGTAATATAAACAGACAAAAGTTTTGTATTCTTTCTAAGATATTGAACTGAAAGCCTGGTCCGGTACGCTGGGGCTTCATATAAAAATAGCAACTCTCAAAAATAGGCAATCCTCTCAATATATTTCTAACTTTATATTTTCAAGATAATTCTTAATGGAAGTAATGCGGTCGATGAAATGGAGGTTGCAGAAGAAAATAACACATCTACGTCTGTGGACAAAATGGAGTTGTGTATCGATCGTACCCGTATGCGTTTACTTGAGAGGAATGTTTTCACGAAACCAAAACCGAACTTCTCTATGAGGATATCAGATATTCCACCCATTATACCTTCGCGCCAAAGAAAGAAGGAGCTAAATACCGAAATGGATAAAAAAGCGTATATTTGATAGATCATTAAACCACTGTGGAAGGTCAGTTGCTATTTCATTATAGAAAAAGATTTCAATCATCCAATGTAAAGATAAAAATTGTTCTCGCACGGCGGCATTGCAAATTAACAACCGCTTTAAGATAATGAACACATATAAACAGAAATACTTAATTTGCCAATATTTCTAATCAGGAGCAATTCAATATTTACTCCATGCCTCAATCACTATCAACATAGGAAACTAACAACACAATCAGGTGAAATAAGATAAGGGTGATAGTTCACCCTTAAGTTTTCGCAAATTTTTCACAGTATTTTTTGTTCTTTGCGCCTTAAGTCCATTTGCTTATTAAAAGAGTGCAACGCCCAATGTTGTCACTGAAATGGCTAAAGTCTACTCAGGGCTTGGTAGAAACCTTGACGAGCCCTAGGTACGACAGTGTGCTGAGGTATAATAGCGTCATATTTTGATCAATATGCAATTTTGTTATTTTTAGACCACGTTTGTGCCTGATATACAGTTTTTGAACTACACGTTTTTTGATAAGAAAACGGTTTATAAGAAACCTAGTACTAGGACCTGAAAAATTTAAGAAATTTTTTGAAGTTCATCAATATCTTTAAGAAACTACGAAAAAAATGAGAGGACTTACTGAAACGAAAAGTAATATGTCAACAATACAATTTTGCTTGATTTAAGTTTGCAACGCGTTTTTATTTAGAGGAACATAGGATGTTGAGTCTACATTGTATTAGTAAGTGGGTTTCACTTAAATACAAGAAATATGTGAGGGAAAGTGCAAAATTTGATGTCAAGTACGTATCTAAAAATAAGAAACTGTTAAGAAACTTTTAGTACTAGAAACTGGTGAAAAATTAAGAAACTTTTAGTACTAGGACCCAAGCTAGGTTTCTTATAAAAATGTGTAATACTCTTGACTATCAATATTAGAAGACGCAATAACCTTGATTGCAGAAAGATGATATCTCCTTAAAGGATTTAGAAGAAACAAAAGAGCGTAAGTTGCTGATAGAATTAGCAACCAAATGTAAAATCAGTGTCAGTAACAAATCGAACGTGAGTTAGAAGATTTCATCAACGCTTTATATAGCCTGTGTCCAGTAATATGGGCAAGATGTGCAGCAGTCAAAGACAGGGACGTTGGACACATCTCAAACTTGGGAGGCACAATGTTTAAAAGACACTATTTTCATTGTTGTTATTAAAAATAGGGCAATTTTTTATATCAATTAGGGCACTTCATTGTTTTTTATTCAAAATCTTGAGGGGAGCACGTGCCTTTGGTGCCCCCGATTGCAACCTCTCTAGTCAAAGAGAATGTACTCGATTGGGCATGTTATACAATATATATAAGATTCTGTTTAGATAAGCAAGTGAGATACCCTAAAAGTTGCTATAGATACCCTAAAACTTGCTTTAACAATTTAGGTTTTCAGCCCTCGCAGTTGCGAAACAGTGACTGTTCTTTAGGTTTGATAAAGAATAGCAATAGCCATAATTAAGGCATAGCCTAGCACTGCACCCCAGACTGCTTAAATTTTGGTCTACGCGTAAGAAAAATATTGAAAATTACAAATATCTATATATTCTTATTTATATGAAAAACTCAAACATTTCAATTTTATATTTTAGAGTATGCTGAAATTAGACCTACAGCAACTTTACTCGACCATCGTAGTTGGAAAATCAGCATGTCATGGATAAACCAAGTCCCCAGGTATAACTGGTGGATTTTCCCACATTGTTTGTCCACACGGCGTAAGTAGATACATTCAAAAAGCAATATGTAGGATTGATTTAGGATGAATAAAGTCGGGGAGGGATCATAAGTTTTCATTATACTTTCACTCAATTGATGATAATTTGATAAAAAGTAGGTTGCATCGATACTTTTATGTATCTTTGTTTATAATTTCTGTACAGTGAATACACTTTTCATCCTCAAAACACAACAAGCATTTAATCCTGCAAAAAATATAATGTTATATTATTTGTTCTTCTTGTAGAGTACGGTAGCTTCAAAGTTTATGTTCTTGACCGAATCCGTGCGAGATGCAGGAGATCTTTGGCTCTCCCTCAAACACCCCCCTGTCACATTCATTTCTGAAACACCATGTACCTTTGTACGCCATGTAAATGTTAGGGAAAAGGATCTTGCCAACATTTATTGGGGTGAGAAGAATGGGTGCTTCGAGAAACCGGACACCAACAACGGTGAGATTTAGTAATTTTTTAATACGATATATATGATATGCGCAAAATCTGCTTATGAAACTGAAAAATGCATCCAGTAAAAAAAGTTTCTTTAATTTCTTTTACGCAATGCGTCACAGTAAATCTTGATTATTTATAGCCGAAAACTAGAGTTTTCCAAAATTTTGAACTTAAACGCTTTTTATAAGTAACCTAGCTTAAGGCCTGGCTTGTTCAGTTCCTTATTTTAGGACCTCTTTGGATAACTTTGTAGCACTAAGGGTCTTTAAGTGTTGCACAATAGATAGATACAATAAAAGTTTACAAAACTGGATGTTTCACCTCAGATTTGTGATTACTCAACTTCATTTTCAAAAATGAATTCCCATGCAAGTCTGAATTAAAAAGCAGCAAGTCTGAATTAAAAATCAAAAATATCTCTTTCCAACCCTACGCCTCAATAAATACACCCTTAATAAAAATTCACAACCAGAAGACATTTGGGGAACTAATTTTGATAAAGCTAAGGTGCAATATAGCATAGAAATGAAGTTCTAGAGAGTTCTTACTAAAAAGTTAATATATTTGTCCTGCACTTTATAAATAAAAACGATTTTTTTTCAGAGTATGAATGTTCCAGAAATCGTACCTGAGGAGTTCTCATGTCTCGAGCCCCAACCTGTTACAGATCCTAACCTGACAGGATACGAGCACCCTATTTCAAAAACCAATCACCACTATATTCTAGGGGATAGATTCTATGCGAATAACCATCCGCACAATCACCACTCTGTGCGTATCATGATATTGACCTCTGTGCAACAGGGAACAACCATCAAAACCAGTTTTATCAGGAGTCCCAAAATAACCGAAAAAACAAGAAAAGACTTTGCTCTTCTTGTATGCAGTTGATACATACGCACATTTTTTATAATTTCTTAATGGACTTCTATGACAATGAAGAAGTTGTGAAGAAACAAACGGAGGAGCTACAAAGCAAAACAGGGAGAAAGATTTGCAGAGACACAAATTTAAGATTTGTTATAACTGACATTCCCCTTTAACTAGCGTTAAGGTAAGATCAATACACTCTTTTTTTAAGAACCATTAAAACTGATTTGAAGCTGGCTGTTTTTAAATATTCCTCTATTTTCAGCCTGAAATTTTCTTAAATTGTTCTTACCTTTACAATGGTTGGTAAGCCCTTTTTGCTTTCAGCAATGTAGATTAACCACAGCTGGCCATATTTTACTCAATAAAGGATTTGTAAGAACTAACCCTACAACTGAGAAATATTTGTAAAATAAGCATATTAGCACCACACTGATATGTCAGATGGTTAAGAAAGTCTAAATTTGCAACAATGACCGCCACTGATAGGAAAAACAGGCTTCCAAAGCATTATAGAAGTGAGAACAATTTAAGAATATTTCAGGCTGAAAATGGAGCAATATTCAAGAACAGCTAGCTTCAAACAAAGTTTTCTGGTTCTTAAAGTGCCCCTGACACGAAAATTTTTATTTAAGAATTAGATCATTAAAAGCACGCTGAGAACGAAAGTGGAAACCGTTTTTTCCTAAAGATTATACAACAAAAGTTATTTAAGTTTTAAATGTGCCTAGTCGACGAAAAATGTGGCGAAATTTGAACGCGGTCAGAATTCCTTCGTGACGTAAAGAGCAGGAGCAGCATTTTCTTCACTGACCTTGCTAATGGTGGATTAGCACTGAGTGCATGGATAAAGGTATCAATTTTCAGAGAATTTTGGTTCAGTAAATGCTATCATTTTCATGTTAGCAATTTATTTCAATCTATTCGATATTGTTTGTGTGATTCATGATATTTCTCACGTTATATTTTCACACGTTTGTCATTTTCATCGTGCTTTTGGAAGCGATGAGTGCGGGATCGGATGCCGGCCTCACTTAGGCCGCATAAGCTCTTTCCTCTGCTTTGTTTTTCCGTGTAAAAACATAATTGAAAGACACAACGATGTAAATAATATAGAAATCGAAGCATTTGATCCATTTGAGACTATAAATATCAAATTGTAACCTTCTTGCTTTCTTGTCACAATCTTTGCTCGTTCGGTTGGTTGATTATGTAGGACTAGGCCTATAAGACTAGACTGGGCTTTGATCGTACGTTGGATTTTCTACGACGATATACTTTTTTGATTCAAAGGTAAAGGTGGCAGCAGTAAAACAATAAATAGAAGAAAAACAAATTGTTCAAGAAGTATAATTGTTCAACAAATTTAAAAACTTTTAAGAAACTGTCGAAGAGAACATATTCTGAAAATCGAATAAGATACCTTACCACTCAAGTTTTTGGCAACTTAGATTCTTAAATCCCTAAAATTGTAAGATGCCTTTCCCCCAAATTTTTATGTCATTTTTAGAGGGATCAAAATTATCAAGTTTTAAAAAAGTGCCTCCCTAAATAAAGAAAGTAGAAAATTTAAGAAACTTTTAGTATTAAGGCTTCGGCTAAGTTTCTTATAAAGATATTTATAGTGCATTTTACCTATTAAGTGCTTTGGGTATTCATTAAATTTTTGATATTTTAGGGGGGTATTGAAAAGAGAATGGCACTCTTTCTCTGCAATTTGTTTGAAAAACATCTAATACACAATAATGATATCACACTTACTGTGAATCTCTAAGCAACAATAAAGTAAGTCTGGTTCCAAACCAGGGCAAACACTCCCTGAAAATCTGATTCAGTCTTCCAGACAATCCTATGTTTCTTAGAATACTATCTCACAAGTTTTTGTACAACAAATTTAAATGGTATCTTGCATACAAAAGTTTGCCGGGGTACTAATATCCACTAAAACCTACTTCTCTGTAGCTGCTGCACAATTTTTATTGCCAATAGGATCTTAACAATAGTTTTCAAATTGCTTAGCATTCCTCAATCCAGAACTGGAATTGCTTAAGTTTTTGTCATATCGAGTACTGAGTTGCTTGTAAAGCAATTGCTTATAAAAAATAATGCGTGTAACCCTGCAAGTCATGTTTCTATAGTGAATATACTATACACTAAAAACAGGAAGGTCAACCCAACCCCATAGTATGATGAAATTATTGAACGGCCCTTTTCATAATCCTTACACTCTTTTTTTTTATAAGAATACTTAATTTTTTTCTGAGCCTCAATATTCTTAATTTTTTGCCATTTTGAGCCTCGGAATATTCTTAAATTATTCTTACGGCAAAAAACACGGATATAGCAATAAATTGTTTTCATTGTCATAAATGCCAAAAACGCATAGCTACAGTATTACAAATATGGAGGCTAAAGTAACAGAACAATATCCTTATTTCCTGTAAAACAGAGCTCATTGACACTCGCTAAAAATTTTTCCCATGAGATCTGAGCCTCGCAATATTCTTAAAATATTCTTAAATTTCACCGATTTTGAGCCTCATTATTCTTATAAAATTTATTCTTATAAAAGAAAAAGAGTGTATCATATGATTAAGTCCCTGTCCATTCTAGAAAATTACGGTTGCATTGCTGTCATCTGGTAGTCCAGTATTACTCTATTATGCATGTCCAGTTTCTAATAGTACAATATCTGATCCGATGATAAATAATAAATTAGGTTCAAAATAAGTTGCCTAAATGTTATATTAATTTGGTTTGGTTAGGGCTCAGTGAGGATTTGATAACTTAAGTACTTATCTATTACCATAATATCATGAATAACTAAGATTCAACTGGAATTGGTGCTGGAAAAATTGTCATCAGTCTGTTCCGGAAACACGATTTTATTTTGGCCTAGTAATTGTTCGTTCTATTTTCGTGCTGTGCATCTATTGCCAAAACAATGTCGGATAACTCTGATTTCACATTAAAGCCCAGAAATAATTAATATGATAGACAAAAAAGTAAAAATAGTTGAACATAGTTTTAGTTTAACGTTAATTAACCAATTCTTCACCGTCAAATCTTGCTGAGATGGTTCGTAAAGCTAGGCCGTCTTGGATCGAGCCTCTCTGTCTTCTTGCTGTTGTCTTTTACCTGCTAAGGCTTCCACATTTGCTCATTTTCGTACGGTATTTAAACACCGTCAAAACCATTTCCTTCTCATTACAATTTACTTCTTTGATAGAATCGCATCCAGAGCTTTGGTCTGATTTTTTAGGAAAAGATCACATATTCGTGCGAAAGTCTTGCATAGAAAAAGGCGCAAATCAACATGTGCAGTTGTTGTTGTCAAAAATCAATTCCTGCTCTTTACGTAGTCTCGTCCCCAGACCTCTTGCCATTTTTAAAGCTAAAATTTCGGGCTTTGATCCCCCAAATGGGAAGGAAGCCCCCTTTCAATGAAATTAGAAATGTGATTTTTGAAATCCTCGCCATTTTTTCATTCTATACCGCTGATAAAAATTTTCGTGTCAGGGGCACTTTAAGAAACAGAGTGAAGGTTGTTTCACTTTAAATTACTTGATGCACACGCTTTTTAGAAGGAACCTGGCTCCTCAAGGTAAGGTTAATTTAAACTTTATCCTCTCATTGTCCTCAAGCCCAAGAGTATATCCAAAATCTATCCTTTCAGACCACGGAGAAGGGAAATTAATTTAAAAATAAAAAATGGGGCTCACTCAATTCACTAATGCCTGCTGGGTCTACACAAATAGAGGTAAACAACACACGGATAATTGTTTCCGGTTTTTTCTTGCTGCCAGTCATTGATTGATCCGCAGAAGATCAATAATATTCACAACCATCTATTTTACATGGCAAAGGTGTGAATGAGCTTGTCTCGATACGCAACAGGCCTTTTTCTCACCAAACAATAAGTAAAAATTTTACACGAGATGAAAATTTCTTCTGGACAAGTAATTTCAAATGAATGAAATCACTCGTGGGCTATTTCCAATCCCCGTTAGGGATAGTTCTACCCCCTTCAAATATCAGAGGGTAGAATTTATTGAGGAAAGAAGTTTTGACCCTCTCTTGTGGTAAACAAAACCAGCCTTTGCTAAACCTAGAATTGCCGCCCACCCACACCATTTCAAATAGAACAGTAACATTGATTCCTTTCAGTTACTTTTTGATCCGGTTTATACCGTAGCTGCTTTATGGCGAACAGGCGTTTTGATTAAGTATCAATTCCCTACTAAAATTGATTTGGTTTGAATAAATTTAATTTCGATTTTCTGTATGTAGTATGTTAAAAAAATCGTTACTTTTTCTCCTTACGTAAGGGCACAGTGTAGTAATTGTCAACTATGAAATGTTTCATTCATTCATTCATTCTTTAACTCTCTCATCGTGACTGAAATCAGCGGTCTGTTCTTCTGATGTTATGATGTTTGGATAACTGAGACAACTATCAGTAGGTGATTTTCTAACCTAGTTTGCCATATACCTGTGAAATTTCAGAAAGCTAAAATTGACAGATGGCAAGAGACAATTGTTGAAAATGTACTTTTTTTAAAAGAGCAATTTTATAAGAACAGGAGCCTCAAATTTTGCCAAAATCTAAGAACAAGCTAAAAACAATCCGTATGCTTACTGATCTGGCAACACTGGAAAGGGGGCAACATCTTAAAAGACACTGGAGAGTCTTACATGCGCTTACTCTGCGCTGACATTGCATTAAAAAAACGTTGTTCACCTCTATTAACGTGCCTATAAGTGTATCCATTTTGATAAGCAATTTCAGCTCGAGTTCATTACTAATAATTGCTCAGGTGTGGAGCAAATTTGTACTCAAAATTGCTCAGCAATCGCTAAGCACTTCTAACTTTTCACTTTTAAAAATGTGATTCTTAGAATACTACTCAAAAGTTGTAGTACAATAAATGTCAATGGTATGTAGTACAATAAATGTCAATGAACGATGTCAATCTTCATGCTAAGCTAACCAAAAGCAAGTATATCCATCTGTTGATTTAAAATTAAATTCTCATAATAGGAGACAATCGTCAAATCTTGGTTTCTCTCTTCCCTCTATATCAACAAATTTCAAAAAAACATTTTAACAGTTGATGGGGTGAAACTCTGGAATTCTCTGCCAATTGAACTTAAGAATACCCGCAAAAGATATTCCTTCAAAAAGTTGATCAAATTACTCCTTCTGCAGTCTTAAAAAAGACTGCATCTACAATTGTTCCACATTCTGAGTCTATCACTAAAAAACAAATATCCTAGCGTACCGTATATTTCTACTTTTGAGTTACTATGGTTTCAAACTAAAATTGATTATGATGTTCTGTTAAATATGTTATATGAGGCACACAACTCGATAGCTCTTTAAGAGTTTTTGTGTGTCCTTCAGCTAAACAAAACTAGTAAATCTGCTGTACTTATTAAAAATTGTAATGGATGGTTTTTATTTTAATCAAGCATTTTCTGTCCTGTAGTTGATATTGTTTTATTGCTGATAAAAGATTGTGAGTTTGAGTTTTGATATGGCTTAACATCTGATGTAAACCTGAATGCTGTGCCCCCAGAATTACTACTTTAGGAGGAATATCTAGGGTAGTTTTAGCTAACCTTTGAAGGATACATTGCTAAGTTGGCTTTTTTAGTTCATTATTCCTGGCCGTTTGTGGATTCAAGCCTACAAAGCTTACCCTTTAAAGTGCCTCTAAACCTTTTGGGGAGTTTGGCTTAATTAATAGAACTCGTCGAGCTGGTTTCAAATCAAAAAACATTTTTTAGATCCAATGAGTAGTTTTTTTTCTACAAGTTTTCAAAGTTCGTATTTTGAGCAAAATTGCGATAAATTTTGGTCAACGACCGGGCAATTAGAGGTCTCGGGCGAGGCGCGCTTGTGATGTCATACCGGGAATTGCGAAAAAAGCCAGACGTGAACAACACACTTTGTGAAGCACACTTCAGAGTCAATTCGGAAAAACGAAAAACGGAAAAATGCCTGCAAGGGTTCAAAGCAGCGAATTGCAGTAACTTGCCCAACAAGGAAAGGGGAATGACGCTTCATCCCATTCCTTTTTATAACGATGAACGCTTGGAAGCAAAAAGAAGACGAAAGAAATAGGTAGTTTGGGTGAAGTTGAAGCGCGCACGATGGGAGTCACCATGCATTCCTGCATATGTTCCTTTCATGTCACGCCAGAAAGTTTTGAACGGAAAATATTCACGCCAGGGACCAGTAGAAGTCGTCGTTTGGTTGCAGATGAACTCGGTGTAGCAGTTTTTCCGACTATTCATGCAACAGAAGATCGTGACACCGGAGATGATGTTTCAAACAGAGCACTTAGACAGGTAGGCCCATTAAATTTTCTTTTTAGGCCCATCTTTCATTTCTATTTTTCTAAGTTCAAACCCACTTCAGATACCGACACTTCTGATATAAGAACAACTTTTTCACTCCTCCGTTAATAGAAATTAGAAAACTTTTTATTCCTTCAACTTGGATTGGCGATATCTTGGCCCATGGCTTAGATTCATATGGGCCTTTTAGACCCATTCCATTCATCAGTTTTTAGGCCCTCAAAAAGTTGGATCTATTTACCTTACTTTCAGTTGGATTTGATGAAAATAGCGGGAATTACAATTAATTTACTACTTTCTATTGTTACCTTACCTAGTTCAAAATTTGGTCATTTTGAGGTCAGGTGACCATATAAAAACAATGAAAAATTTTTCATTGATTGTGCTCCGTAATTAATTTTAGGAAAAGTCGATAGGTTTGACTTTATTAGAGTTTGACTTTTTTCAGAGGTTGATAACAAAAGTTTAGCATGGGACCCCTTTTTGCCCTCCTTGTGCTAAGGGTTAAACAAAGTTTTCTTGGGTCGGTGCTCCTTTGCAGAGTATGGCATTTCTCGGCGAGATCTCGCGCGTGCAAGAGCCATTTTCTATTATTCTATCCTATTGTTCTATTGTTAAAATCGTGCATACAAGTGCTACACTCTGCAGTCTAGGGTGGGTGAATGCTGGTTGTTGATGCGTGAAAATCAAATGCACATGGGGACCCAGGCAGTTTAAAACTGATTGTGCTTGATGGCGTGATGGCGTGTGGAGCTCGTAGTGTGAGCTGCCGCTAAAAAACTGTTTGCTGCGGCTAGAATGGGCAGTATTATTTAATTTAGAACTTAACATGGCTACACAACGTTCTCTATTTTAAGGTACAGTTGTTTACATGAATTTTTGAATCTGACATAGACTATAAACTCATTTTGAGTGAAAGCTTCCACGCGAACTGGAGTAGTAGGCCTAAATTTATGGTGGCCTAGGCCTAGAGTTAGACCTCGTGACTTTATTTAGGCCAACATGACAAAATATCAAGATTACTTTGACGCCAAGTTCGCCGAGATAAGGAAAGATATGGCAACTAAGGATTGTATACAAGGACTACAGAATATTATTGTAAAGCAAAATGAAAAGATTGAAGTACTCGAGTCAAGATTGGCTGTGATGGAAAAGTATGTTTTGCAACTGGAAAATGGGCTTGATGATCAAGAACAATACAATAGGCGTTTATGCCTTCGTATTGATGGTATTGAAAGTGAGGAAAACGAATCAGCGGAGAAGTGTTTTACTAAAGTTAATTCTGTTTTTCAAGAATTAAACGTAAACGTCCCTGATAACGTAATCGATAGAGCCCACCGAATTGGACGCCCAAAAATTGCAAATGGGAAACGCGTCCAAACAATGATAGTAAGATTTACAACCTGGAGGCACAGAACTGCCATCTATCGTGCTAGAAAGTGTTCCAACAAATACAAGATAAGGTTGGACCTTACGAAGAAAAGACTCAACACAGTGAAAAATTCATCAAAACTACTTGAAGGAAGGAACATTGGATTTGTTTTTGCCGATATAAACTGTAGAGTTTGTGCAAAGATACAAAATAAGTTCCATTATTTTGACAGAGAAGAAGACTTAAAAGAGATTCTTTCAGGTTTGAGCCTTGATAATGATAGTGATAACGAGGAGGGATCAGAGACTGAAGGGTAACTGTTATTAATTTCTATTAAATTTAATCCTTTTGCGTTAATTACCTCATTTTGAACAAACTTAGGTCTCACTCAAATTAGAGTTTATTCTCAAATTGACACTATATCTCGCTCATCGACATTATACTTGTGCATTATGTCTGCACAAGTGTTGTACACTAAATTTGTGAATTTGCAACTTGTCATGGCTGATATCTATTTTGAGTTTGACTTCAGTTTTTTCAATTTTTGTTGTTTATATCCAATATCATTTTTTTTGTAACCACCATTGTCTAACTTTAAATGTACACAGGAAGAAAGGAAGCTAGAAGTGTAGGAAATAACAAAACCACTTACTGTTTCTCAACCAAAATGTGCTAAACAGATAATCCCATTTGCCACACAATCAAAGCCAGTTGGGCAAATTTTTTCTAGTTTCAAGTTTCTAATATCTTTTTAATTTTCTTAGCATTCTAATTTTCCTTTCTCTTCTCCAACAACCAGATGATATCCTTAACTAATAAAATAGATGAAATAGTAGCAAGTATAAGTTCTGAGTCACAAGAAGTTCCAAAATCAAAATTCCCCTGTGCCATTTGTAAAAATAGAGTCAAACATAATCATAAATCAATTTTCTGTGATCAATGTAATAATTGGGTTCACATAGAATGTAATGAAATTTCAATAACTGAATACAAAGATCTCCAAAAGGAGCCTCATGATATAAAATGGGTTTGTTTGTACTGTTCCATACTAAATAACTCTGTTACCTTTCCCTTCACCCTGGTTTCTGACAGTGCTTTTCTAGATGAAACTGATTTTGAAATATCCTCCAGTTTCAATGTAACTCATCCATCTTTTGAAATTGCATCCAAATTGACAAACTTACCAAATCTTTCTGACTATGATATTGATGAAAATATCAACACTAATTTGAACTCAAAATATTATTCCGTACAGGAACTGGCTTCATTAGAAGTTTCCAATAAAGACTTTGCCATTTTCCACATGAATATTCGTAGCCTTCCTCTCCACTATGAAGAATTTCATGCTCTCCTGTCTTCTCTTAAAACTGAATTTCGAGTTATTGGCCTTTCTGAAATCAAGGTTTCTACCAATGTTCCTTTAAAATCCAATGTAGACTTACCAGGTTATAAATTTTACCACACTCCCTCACATAGTGCTGCTGGAGGTGTTGGCATATATGTTAAACAAAATCTTGCTGCCAACAAAAGGGATGATCTGTCTGTCAGTGATGTTGACTTTGAAACTATCTGGATTGAAATTGACAATCCTCAAAGTAAAAATATCTTATGTTGCTGTGCATATCGTCATCCTAGTTCAGATATCTCAAAATTTACTGACCACCTGCAGGATACCCTATCCACTATTGCTGATGAAGATAAAATTGTTCATATCATGGGTGATTTCAATATAGACTTACTGAATTATGGGGACCATACTCTTACAAATGAATTTATCAACTTGATGTTTTCTGCACATTTTATGCCTTCTATACTACACCCCACCCGCATCACTGATACCAGTTCCACACTCATTGATAATATTTTCCTAAATAACACCACAGATTCTGACATTATCAGTGGCAACCTTTTATCCATGATCTCTGATCACCTTCCCCAGTTTGCTATCCGAAAAGGTAATGCACCTGATTATAAAAATATGTCCTATTTTGCTCATGACTACAGACAGTTCAATGAGAGAAATTTTATGTCTGATTATGCTGAGTTTGATGTATCCTACCTCAATGATGAAAATACTGACTTAGATGCAAAATTTGATACTTTTCTACTTAATCTCCACATTCTTATTGAAAAACACTGCCCTGAGAAAAAGTTGAACAAGAAAATGATGAAGCTTAGGGACAAACCTTGGATAAATTTTCAGATCCTGAAAATGATGAAAATCAGAGATAAGCTTTTTAAACAGTTTAAAGTCTCAAATTCATCTACCGCTTTTAAAGTTTATAAACAGTTTCGCAACCGTGTTGTCAATGAAATCAGAAAGAGTAAAAAGAATTATTACCAACAGTACTTTCATGAAAACAAAAGCAATATGAAAATGCTATGGAAAGGTATCAAAGATATAATTAGTTTGAAACCAAAAAACTGTGATGCATTTTCACATCTAGTTAGCGATGATGGCTTAAAGATATCTGAACCTGTTAATATTGCAAACGAGTTTAATGAGTACTTTACAAAGGTAGCCGATGAAATAACTAAGAAAATTCCACGAACCCGGAAATCCCCATTATCTTACCTATCTAATCGAAACCTAAATTCTCTTTTAATTTCCCCATGCACCACAAATGAGGTATCTTCAGTAATAAAATCATTAAAACTTGGCAAATCGTCTGGACCCAACAGTATTCCAGTCAAACTATTGAAAATACTTGACGATTCTATTTCTTCGGATCTTTCAGTACTGATAAATGAATCCTTTACCATTGGTGTTTTTCCTGATAAACTAAAAATTGCGAAAGTTATTCCAATATTTAAGAAAGGAGTTAAGACTAAAACAAGCAATTACAGACCAATTTCTCTGTTGTCTATTTTTAGTAAAATCTTTGAAAAACTTATGCAGAGACGTCTTCAAGAATTTTTAGAAACATCTGAAGTCTTATTCTGTATGCAATTTGGGTTTCGTAGTGGTCACTCCACAGAACATGCATTAATTTCTTTAACTGAAAGTATTAAGACAACACTTGATAATAACAGACTTGGATGTGGAATTTTCATAGATCTTCAAAAGGCCTTTGACACCGTAAATCATGAAATTTTGCTTAAAAAACTAGAACATTATGGCATCAGAGATACAGCCCTTGCTTGGTTTGAATCTTATCTTACTAATCGCAGACAAATGGTTTCAATTAATGGGTATAACTCCTCGATGTGTAGTATATCTTGCGGTGTCCCACAAGGATCAGTTCTTGGACCACTTCTCTTTTTAATTTATATTAATGACCTACCTAATGTCTCTAGTATGTTGTCATTCTTTCTTTTTGCTGATGACACAAATATTTATTTTGAAGCTGACGACCTAAATACTCTCACCCAAACCATTAATAAAGAACTGAGTAAAGTTAAATCTTGGCTCGACTGCAATAAACTGGCGCTAAACATTGATAAAACCAATTTTGTTCTTTTCCATTCTCCCAGGAAGATAATACCTGACCAAATCAACATCAAATTTGGCTACAAAAAGGTTTCAAGGGCCAAGTATGTTAAGTTTCTGGGTGTATTGTTGGATGAACACCTCAGTTGGAAGTATCATATTACTGAACTTCATAAGAAGTTATCTAAAACTTCCGGTATATTTTTCAAAATACGACACTATATTCCTTTGCAGCCTCTTATTAGCCTCTACCATTCATTATTCTCCTCTTTCCTTAATTATGGTATCACAGCATGGGGGCTAACATACGACACATACCTAAAGCCACTTTTCCTGCTTCAGAAGAAAATTTTGAGATGTATCAGTTTCCAAAACTTTGCTGCTCCTTCTGCACCGATTTTTCATTCACTAAGAATACTTAAACTGGAAGACATGATACATTTTAATATTTTGACTTTTGCATACAAAGCTATAAATAAATTATCACCTGCTTGCTTTCATAACTTCTTTACGCCTAACTCATCTGTTCACAGGTTTGGCACTCGTCAAGTAACCAGGGGTGACCTCTTTAAATCCTTAAAAAATACAACTCTCTATGGTCTTAAAACAATTCAGTATTTCGGCTCAAAACTTTGGAATACTCTCCCACTTTTCATTCGAGTTTCCAATTCTGTCTTAATATTTCGGTCTAATCTGAAAACTTTCTTCATAGACTCGTATTCAAATTAATACTACTATAAGATCAAACCCTCACTGCTACTTAGTAAGACATCTGGTTGTAGGTTGCTTTAATTTTAATAAAATATCCTTTTAGTTTTTTTGTTTTTACTGGGGGGACTCTCTCTCGATTAGTTTACCTATTTAGAGAGTTCCTCCTTAGTCAATTATTTTTAAATACAATTGTGTAACTGTAAGCTTATTTGTTAATTGTGTCTTGATTGTTAGTTGTTCGTAATAATGTTATGTAATTTAGTTTTAATGTAGTTTTAAAGTTGTATTGTATTTGGAAATAATTGATAAAACAATGAAAAACTAAAACTAAAAAAACTAAAACCAATCCTTCATTTCTGAGGAAAATGCCATATATGAAAAAATATTTTGGCTCAGAAATGCCAAAATCCCAGAATTTCCCAGGGTCTCTGCCCCTGAACCCCTACTACAGCACTGCTATTCCTTTTTGTGATTAAAAACCCTTACCCTTCAAAATTCAAAAACTGCACCCTTGTTAATTTCCCCCATAACCCTCCCCTTGAATAAGCTCCAACCCAGAAATGCATTCTGCAAATCAGCACATTGGGGGCTTGGTTTAAGTTATACTGTAAATAATTTAGACCAGCCTATTACAGTAATTATGTATGATGTTTATACACCATTCCGTTTGCAAAGAAGTTATGAAATAAATTGGACAAAGAGTATAGGTACACATATTTTATAAGAAACCAACTACTGATGAAAATTCGGGAAAAGAACAATGGATTCTTTTGTTCTATTGTTTTCTTTACCAAAAGAGAACAATATAAAATCTAAAGTAACTTCTATACTAGTTGGGCTTGAACAAGGTTTTTTATAAAAAGCGTTTACAACTATCGCCACAAATTTTATCACACAACAAAAAATTTAGATCTTTGCGATTCACATGGAAAAATTTTGCTAGGGTTAGTTTCTTATGAGGTGGGGGTGAAAGGCTCAGCAGGTCGGCGTATTTTGCCGATTTTAAACAGCGGATTGGGTATTTTGTGATCTTATTTAATGGATTTTCGTATTTTGCTTTTTTGACTTATGGCATATTTTTTCGATATTCTATGACGTATTTCGGATTCAAATAGCATTTTAAAAGAATTTTGAATCCTTTCTATCCATTTTGATGCATAAATTAGAGTTACAACTTCAAATTGTCTTTCTTTGATTCTAAAATCTTGTTTGAAGAAAGAAAAGTTAAATTCTAGCATTGTCTGACTTCGAGGAATTTGAGGAGGGACATCAGTAATAATAAACAAAAAGTAACCAAAACGTATTTTGTTTGCCCTCATTGGCAGTGGTGGACACTTAGGGGTGGGGGTGGGCAAACCCATTGTTTTAAATAAAAGCACATGACTATGCATATTGTTTCAGAACAAAAGGGTATTGTTTCAGAAATTATGGGTTCCCCCCGTGTCCACCATTGCTCATCAGCGCTGCAAATTAAGATGTAATGCTGGATCTGTGTGTTGGATAAAATAATGTAGGCCACCCTTGTTTATAGTAATTAAACCACCCTTGTTTATACTGTGCCGCAAAAAACGTGTGCCAAAAATAAATTTAAGCTGCGGTTTATCATTGAAGAAATACCGTAAAGTTGAACTATTACATTAGGCTGCATGTAGATAGGTGTAGGCCTAACCTATATTTCTCGATTTTTTTGAAATATTTCAACGACGGGCCTAAATTTGAAAAAAATCATGACACCCGACCCAAAAATCCAGATTTTTTTGTTTAGAATTGGAATACTCATTCCCTTCAAAACGTCTCGTCAATTGCTCTTCTTCTTGTGCCTGCTCTTTCACGACTCGATTATAATTTTGAATATATTCCTAAACAGCGAACGGTTAACCTTCATAAGGGCCTCCTTCCTCCGAAACATATTCGCTGTCTTCTTCGGGCCTAGTTGCCGATCTCGCATCACCTTCAAGTTCTTCTTCGATTTCTACATCATAATCCTCGTCGTAAAAAGGTTAAAGATTCTTCACTTGCTGAAGAATAGCCGTTATTCGCAGATGCCATTTTGTAAAGATCGAGAATAGTTGTAAAATCTTCCTTGTTTTGCCTTCTGCACTGCGCTTGTGAACATGAATGAATTCTCTGAGATTCCCGGTATGACATCATAGAACGACTCGGTCCCAGTCTCCCAAAAGCCCGGTCGTTGACCACGAGTGGTCGCCGTAAAACCCCCCAAATCGGGGAAATCCTTTCGAAAACAAAAAAAAGAATATTTTTTTCAAGATCTACGATGTTTGATCTATAAAATGAGCCAAACTCCCCAAAAGGTTTAGTGGCACTTTAAGGATAAGAATGCAGCACCTTAATGACTGATTATAATACCAATCAAAATAAGAAATCCGTAAGATATTAACACTCTGCAATGGCCAAAAAATTGAAGAAGCTTCCAGTACACCAAACACGATTTTTAAGATACTTCTTTGTTATTTGTTTTATAGATTGAAAAATTGTCTTACTTATATACCCATCTTTTTATAAGAAACTATGGTAAATCTTTGTACCTTCTACCTTGTAGATTAACCTAAAAATGAGATTAATATGTATAATTCTACAAAAGTCATGAAACTGACAAGAAACTCAAATTTTAAGAAACTTTTAGCACTGAATATATTCTTTAGTCTCCTGTCTCCTTTAAGTTATTTGTATAGGTTTTTTGGTCTTGTGATTAGATCTGAAATTAAGAAACTTTAGTGATGATGAATTTTTTGAATAACAAACCATCAAGGACTAAAAATATTAAGAAACTCTTGGTCTTGTTTAAATCAATCAAGCCAAAATGTCCAAGAGCTATGCGAGATTTAATTGTTGAAAGAGTCATAAAAAGAAGAAGAATGATACAAGAAAGCAAAAATGAGAAAAATTGCAATCGATAGAAGCAGAGAGTAACCCCAGCATTTATGATGGATCTTAGTAGATAGGGCATAGGCCCCCTTCACAATTGTAAATAGAAATAAAGGGAAATCATATCCTAGCACAAACATCTTTTGGCCATCAACCTTCAGGCGAAAGAAAACTAGCATTCTGGTTGCAGTTAGATGACAGTGTCTTGAGTTGATTTTATTTAAAACTTTCTCCAATGGCTGATCGTTTTCCAAAAAAAAATGTTCTTTACAAGCCATTTCTCAAGGTATTCTCAATGGTTTGATGGTAAATTGAAATTGGTTCAAGTTTGTTGTTAGTTTTCCTAGTTTGAATTTCTTAATTCTTTTACAATCTTTTTGTTTTATAAGAATACTTGAAATTTCCCTGAGCCTCAACTTTTCCATTGTTTATTCTAAAATTTCCATTGTTGTTTGGCGATTTTGAGTCTCAATATTCTTATAAAATTCATTCTAATAAAGAAAAAAGATTGAACATTCCATTTTCATGCTATTTGAAACTTTTTTTAATTTACAGGAAAACATTGAATATGTCCTCTTCAGGAGAAGAAATATCCTGGATAGAATTGCTAACGGAGATGGGAATGAGTGAGAGTGAAGGTATATTTTTTTAAACCACTGATTCAATGCTATGAAGAAAGCCTTCTAGTATTTTTACTTTTTATGCAAGATTCTGGCTAGTGGGATTTTCAAACTAGTGCATTTTACCAGACTTGCAAATTAACATTTTCAGCTTATTTTTCTGCAGAAATCAAAGGAATCAAAGTTAACTCAGAATTTATATTTTTCCTACTATTGAATATAAAAATTCAAATAAATGTGATAAATTATAAAATCAGTTAACTACTGAATCAATTTTGAATAAGAATGGAACAGTATTTTGGGTCAAATAATGAGATTTCCTCTTCATGGAATAGAGATTTATGTAGTCTCCAATCTAGGTAAGCTTGGGGGGATAACTTGATACAATAAGGAACAGCAATTTAATTATTTGAAAATACTTGCTTAAATAAGTTTCCTGGAAGCTTAAATATTTATATTATTAGGGCCTGACAGCACCAAATAAACATCATCAAATTTACATTAACAAACAGAGCTTTTTATTATGAAATTATTTGAATGCAATGTTTCATTATTATTTTAGTGAGAGAGTCTATGAGAGATGTGAGCCCAAACACTGTAGGTGGTGTGGCTTCATCACCTTCTGATGAATCAGATGGTCCTGTACCCTCTGTTATGCCCTCAGCAGAATCTTTGCCAGTGCCATCTTTTGTTACAGATGTACCTGGTGCATTACATACCGTATCCTCTGTTGCACCTTGTGGAGGTGCGGCACCTTTGTCACCAACTTATACTAATGCCCCTAATTCTTCTGGGCAAAGTTCATCAATCTCAGCTCTTTTTCTTGCCGCAAGGAATGCGAAGTTGATTAATATTGTAATCAACCTTCCAGATGATTCTTTGAATCCATCTTTCAAAGGTCCTATGACCAGATCACTATTCACAAAAATCCTTCAGCTTTTAGTTTAACATTCTGGTGGGTCTTATGCTTACTCAATGGCAGAAAAAACATGGAGTAAGGAAAGGAGAGAAAGGCTTATTAGTTTTATTAGAAAAAATATGGCATGTTTATTTAGCTACAAAAATTTGTCTAAGCCTGTGTATTCTCTGGAAATGGATGCGTTTTGAGATTTTGTTGTTTGTAAAGAGACTGGCTTACCAGTTGTTCTACATACAAAATATTCGACAAAATACCAAACAGTAATTTCCTCCACCCAGCAAGTCGTCTTTAAGGAGATTCTTCCTAACATATTGCATGAATTGCATTATGAGAAAACTGTTGATGGCAGTTTAACTTGTAGACCAACAGGCATAAATAATTTGAGCAATTTATTCCAATCTTTGTATTTCTACAAAGGAGTCTTTGCAGAAATTAGATCATTTTTGAAAAACTGCGAATATTGCAAAATAAATATTCCTCTTCCAATGACGCAAGCTGCACCTCCAAAACCCATTCGCTCTTACCGGCCACACGAAAGAATTCAGTATGATCTCATTGATATGGCTCCTTCCAAAAAACGCTCTTTCATGAGTGAAAACCCTTGGAATTTTCGGTATATCTTAACTATAAAATGTTGCTTCAGCAAGTATTGATGGCTTTTTCCATTGCAAAAAAAGTCAGCTACCAATGTTTATCAGGTGATGAAATTTCTTTTTGATGTGGAATGACCCCCTGAGATCCTTCAGTCTGATAATGGCAAAGAGTTTGTCAATGCTCTTACAAAGAAATTGAGCCAAGATTACGGATTCCGTCTGGTAAGAGGAAAACCTTATACACCTCAGCACCAGGGTCAGGTGGAAAGTCTTAATCGTACAGTTAAGGTTTATCTGAAAAAATTTTTGCAAAGGTGCACGAAAGAGGATCAAGCAAAAAATTGGCCTCTTTTGCTTCCTGGTATTGCAAACTGCATCAATAAGTCATATCATTTTACTATTGATGACATACCATTTCGTGTCTATAGAAATCGGGAGGCAAACTTGATATCTTCTATCATTGTTCCAGAAGACAGCATAACTGATTTAGAAATTGATATCGGGCAGGCCAATGGTGATGGGACAATTGATGAGGTCTTTGTTGATGGTGATGATGATGGTGGTTGTTTAGGAGTAGATGATGATGAATTAATCATCGATGATGAAACTTGCTCTAAATTAGAGTCAGATATTGCTCCTTCCTACGTTGCAGCATCACATTTGATGCAATCATGTCTTGGTTCCTCTCTTTCTAAGTCGACACTCACGACATCATTTGACAACGAATATTCCTGCCAATCTAAAGATTTAGAGGATGATTCTTGTAACAAAGAAAGCGAACCTTGCATTGATGAAGAACAATTTAGTACTCACAAATTTTCTTCTGCGCTTTTTGAGATTGCCAAGGCTAATCAATCAAAGATACTTTCAGTTCTTGAATCGACTGAAAATACCATTCAAAAGAACATAGAATTCAAGTTAAAAAAATGCCATGGGGAAAACTTTAACAATGGTGATTCGGTGTTGATTAAAAATCCAAACCGAAAAACAGCTAAGGGTGCCATTCAAGGTGAGGATCCTCTTTCTCCTTATAAAATAATTGGAGAGGTTATTGAAGCTCTTCTATTAGGAATGTACAAATTAAGGCTCTCTGATGGTTCAACTTCTTACCAAAAAGATTTGTTTGAAGGCGAGATGGTTTTATTCAAACGCAAGGAGACCACAGAAACCCCTCCACCAAACAATGTTACCTCCTCTTTGGATGAAAAAAAGAACATGTTAAACGCTATTTCTGACTTTGCTTTACAAATCAGACGAAGAATTTCCAAAAGCAGGCGTAGACAGAAAACGTCTCTTCAATTGAAGAATTATAACAATCACATTGCCAAATATTTTGACATACTTGATCATGGTGTACTTGCTGAGCTTTGCAAAGAGAGTCACCCTGAAAAGCAAGTTGAAATGTATAATATCTATCAAAGGGGCTTGATGATTTGAAGAAGATCAACTTTCCATTTTTTTATATGGCTCCGTTGCTTGGGAACGTCGCAGAAGATTCTGGATTAGTGACAAATTATTATCTTTCCTTTCAAAGGAAACTCATCACCAATGTGTAAATTGCTTTTGTGATCCACAAAGTATTTCCAGACACCCTTGTTGCCAACAGTTGGCCCTCAGCTTTGCTGAACGCTGTGGGGTGAAGTCCAAACTTCCGATTTCAAAAGAGCAAAATAAGCTGGCAAGAAATAGGGCTGTGAAACGCAACGCACCATCAAAAATGAAGAAAACCACTGTTGCCAAAAAGAAACCTGTTCCAGATGTTTCCGAATCTGAGAGCAATGTTACCTCTTCTGCCCAAGTTAATTCTCAAGTTCCTTGTACCACTTTGCCAATTGCAATGCAAACAATAGGCCCTTTGCAGCTAGAGGTCACGTGCCTGGTTACCGCATAGAAACGCCATACTGGAGAGCATGCAAAAAGCGGCCTAATATAAACAATAGGATTTTCTTGGTGTTCGCCCCTTCGCTCTGAATAAATTGGAGGTTTAATCGCAGTTTTCGACAATATAGTAATCATTTTTAAGCTTTCCACGTTGTAATATAGTTTTTGTTAATATTTTCTACTCTTTTGGCTTTTTCGCGTTCGATATTTATCATCTCAAAAGTTACAACACTGACGACAGTGGTGGGAAATGGCGACTTCGTCAAACCAAGAACAAGGTGAGCGGACAATAATTTTTATTTCGCTTCTCTGATAACTTGTTTACTATTACTTGCTTTATTTGGATTTTATCAGGAGTTCATGAAAATTTTACTTAATTAATTATAATATTTCTCCTTTAGATGAACCTATGGGAACGCAAGATCTTTCTTCCCTTCCTACTCTCACATTTTCTGATGTTGAAAGATATGCAAAGGATTCATCTGGCTGTGAAAATACTGCAAAAGCATATAAATTCTTTGCTGAGCCTGGTTTCCTCCGTGATATTAAATGTGAGTTAATAATTACTTTAACAATGTACAAGAAAGGGGTGCTCGTTGGAGAGGGGGCACTCATTAGAGAGATTATGGTATAGAAATCATCACCCAGACCCAGTCATGCCATGCCATTTCCAAGAATTTGGGTAACCTGTTTCACTTTCTCTTTTTAGTACACTATACCACTGAAGCTGTGAGGGTATCTGCAAGATGTTTCAGATAAATGAAAAAAAATGAAACTCCCCATACCCTCAATGCATCTATCTCACTGACCAGTAAATCCTTATCTGGAAAATGCTCTTGTGTAGCTGGCATAGGTGGCTACTGTCACCATGTTATTGGCTTACTTTATTATCTCGCCCACTGTAAGCAGCTTGGTTTAAGCTCACTTCCTGATGATCTTACATGTACAAGCATGAAGCAGCGATGGAGCATACCAAGGGAGAGAAAAATTGAGCAAAGTAAGATAGAAGAAGTTTTAGTGAAGAAGCCTCAGGCTGGTGCTGATTACAGCAAGTTCATCAAAAGCAACTTGTATTCACCTGCTACATCTTATCCAACACTCACCAAATAATATTTTAATGGTTTCAAACCAGAACCCCTTATGGCTTCTCTGCTTCCAAGTAATGACACCCTTGGTGATTTGGAAACAGTACCATGCAAGTTTGGCAATGTTCTCAAAGGGAGTGTTTTCTCTTATCAGCAGCAATTATCACAAGAATACCTCATCAATGATTTTACTTGTACTGGCTATCCAGAACTTCCACTGGATAATTCTGGAAATAGATTTGAAAATAATTTCAAAAGTTGCCTGGATCAAAATAAGGAAGCATCATTCAGCTCTCTGAAAGTAACCAGAGAGAATTCTATTCTCATACAAGAGCAAACAGTAACCCAGAGTCAAGACCTGATGTGGCATTTAATACGGAAGAAAAGAATTACAGCCAGCAAGTTCGGTATAGTAGCGAAAGGGATAAGCAAGTTTGAGGCATTGGTGAAGCAACTTAACCCAGAGAGACATGTTATAACTGCTGCAATGAAAAGAGGCATTGATATGGAGTCCCATGCTTCCATGGTATATGAACAAAATGCAAGAAAGAATGGTGTCAACCTATTTCCATCAGGGATTATCCTCCATCCCAAATGTCCATGGCTTGGGTGCAGTCCAGACAGAAAAGTCTATGACTTGGAGGCTGCACACAATGGACAAAATCCATTTGGACTGCTGGAAATAAAAGTTGTCCAAGAAGGAACAGATAATTTTGATAAGGTTCAGTACCATCAAAGAGATGCTGATTCTGGGGTTTTCCACCTGAAACAAAACCACATATACTTCCTTCAAATTCAATGCCAGCTTGGTCTAACTGGTCTGGACTGGTGTGATTTTTTTAGCTACATTAACGACAATATTTTTTTCAGTGAAAGAATTATCTTCAATAAAACAGTTTTTCAAGAGGCTAAAGATAAAGTGGATAAGTTCTTCTTTGATTATTATTTAAAATGAATGCATTGATATTCTTTTAGATGAAGTTTTACAAAGATAAACTAATAGTCAAGAGGGTGGAGGGGGGGTATTACCACCCGAGCAGGGACTTTTCGGGACAGCATTTTTATAGATCACTTTTTTGCGCTGATTACGAATCTGCGTGTTGATCGACGATTTTAGGGGGTCTTTTTGAGATTTTGGGGGGGTTATGTTAAAACTCCGGGATTTTTACAAATGGGAAGTATATATAGAGAAGCTTGATGCTGTTGTCTGTTTAGAAGCAAATAATATGGTCATATGCCAAATATACATATATTTTACTAAATAAGGCATGTGGGGGGCTTGGGGCCTTTGGGGGGGGGCGTGTGCTAAAATTTAAAAATAAGTATTTGAAGCGAGTATTTGAAACACCTCGTGCATCCAACTAGCGTTTTTAATGAAAATATTTAAAAATCAAACATCAAAGGTGCATTTCATTGTCAGAGCACCATTTAGTCCTGAGAAAAACAGTTTTTATCCATTCCATTCATCAAATTATGCTATCTCGAAAACTGCTTGAGATAAACGCAAGAAACTTTCACCAGCGTAAAGCCCTTGGCAAAAAACGCATTTTAAACGTGTTTTTGAAAGCAATGCACTCTGAGTTCACCAAACGACTTGATGCCAGTGAAGAAGAGCAGTTAGAATTTTTCGACCCAATTAAAAGAACACCATGGCAAGGGTTCAAGAAAATCGACAAAAAAGTCAGCGTGAGTGCCAAGGGAAAGACAAGAGATCTCGCAGTCCAAAGAGACATTCTTGGATTATTGATGGCAGAGTCATACAAAGAGAAGGCGTCAATAGATATCGACAAAGCTCTCTGCTACTCTCTTGCACCGGTACCCCTTGCAATAGCAACAAGCGACGGAATAAGAAGGAAGACTGCAAAAAGTAAGGTGTGAGATGCAGCATTGAGCTCAGTAGTATCCGAAGATTATGGCTTTGAGAACGTTAATTGCTATGTGATTGATTTGGTTGCAGCAATAAGATGCATCAATAAAATCCCTAACACATTCCGGGAGCTCGCTGTCATGTTACGCCAGGACTTCCGAGAAAATACAGCACATTTTATGTAGCCTGCGACTGCTATCATGAAAGATCAATTAAAGGCTGCGAAAGGCAACTCAGGGGGCAATCCAAAAAGTTTGTCATAAGAAATCCAGATATACGCACTCCGCCAGATTTCAAGAACTTCCTAAACAACGGAGTCAATGAGGAAAGACTTTTCGAATTGATTGAAGAAGTCTGGTCAGAGAATGCAACAAATCTCGGTGAAAAGGTAATCTTTTTTGCGCGGAAGGATGGTTGCGTAAAGATGAGCAGAGAAGGTACACAAAGAATACATGAATTGCAGATGAATCATAAAGAAGCTGATACCAAGGTATGCTGTCTATTGCATTATGCACACCAGCAGAACGAAAATGAGGAAACCGTTGGAATTTTACGGTCACATTCTGGAGACATTGACATCCCTGTCATCCTGCTTTCCAACGAAATACTAAACTTGCATATCTATATAGACAACGGCACTGGTAAACACAGAAAGATACTCGATCTGGCATCTTGTGACCTATCCCGTAATCAAAACGATGATGAAAACATTTAATTTATATGCGTAAAACTCGATACATTGAATTGGTTCAAATAATCATTTTAAATTCTTAGTACCCACCCCATCCCCCGAAAAAAGTTACCCGCCCCCTATAAACCCCAATTGGTAAATATATATTTATTTGACATAGGACTATGCCGTTTGGCACTGAACAGGCATGCGCGTCAACCTTCTTTATACCATATACGCCCCATTTGTAAAAATCCCAGGATTTTCGGCATAAGCCCCCCAAAATCTCAAAAAGGCCCCCCAAAATCGTCGATCAACACGCAGATTCGTAATCAGCGCAAAAAAGTGATCTATCAAAATGCTGTCCCGAAAAGTCCCTGCTCGGGTGGTAATACCCCCCTCCACCCTCTGGACTATAAGTTATATTTGACTTTAATAGTTTTTGAAGCCAATGGGGAATATCAGTTCTTTTTTAGAATTAGAGGCCCTTGGAAATTTGTCAATAAACAGGCAACAGTATACATTTGATTGACCAATCCAAGGGCAGAAAGAGGTACATCCGTATCAAAGAAGTGACATTCTCTGATTCTTTTGATTGCACGTTCAACGTGAATCCTCAGTTTTGCAATAGTTTTTGTTTCCTTTATTGAGGATGAAAATTGTGACTTCTTTTCAAGGAATGGTGGGATGTTACGACTAACTCCTTTTTTGCTTAACAAGTTTCCAATAGCAAATCCCTTGTCAGCCATCACAGAATCCCCAGGCTCAAGCAAATCTAGAATTCCACAGGATCTTGTTATCTCTTTATCAGAAATAGATCCCGTGAAAAGAGCAGAAACAAATTAAACTGCACCATGTGGTGTTATTCCAATTAAACCCTTTAGTGTTGTGTGGGATTTATACGTGGAATATAACTTGGACTGCAAAAGCATCGATGATGGTGTCTGAGCATGAATTTCTGTGCAATCGATTATTACACAAGTGGAGGGATAAAGAGTGCGAAACCCATGTGGCATTTTTTCCTTTATGTCCTCCTTAGATGGCCATATCGGTTGACTCCCAAGTAAAAAATACAAATAATTGGCCCAAGTAATAATTTTTCGACTGACTGTGGACATATGCAGTTGGAAACGATTAGCTATGTCTTGCTCAAACAAGCCAAGTCTCAAACGGACAAGGAACATGAACAATTCATCTATCAACTGCATACAGCGTGATTCAGGTCTGCTCTCTCTTCCTCCAGATGCATAACAGTAGGTCATGTACTGTGCTTTTTGCCTGGCAAATTCAAAAAAACTTTTTAGATGAGTATATATTGGAAATCCAGTGTAAAATTTGATTGCATCATCATCATTTGAAATCTTTCCAGTCCAAATTTTATCAGTGCTATCTGTTCAGCAGCAGATCTCTTTAATTCATTAATTTTAACTTCTGCTTCTGCCCTTATTGCGATTGCTTCGCATTTCAAAGCATCATTTTCTTGGCAGTGCTTTTCTATTTCTTTTTTTGCCGTGTTCAGCTCTTCCTTTAAAGCCAGAATTTTTTCTTCGAAGCTAAGTTTATCATTGTTATCAGCTTCATCAGCAAGCATATCATCATCTTCATTTTCATGGACTTGGGTTTTTCTACAAAAGATTAAATTGATGGATAAGACTCCACAGTATGATAATTAAAACCAGACAGTGTACCCTTTTGGGGTGCAATATAGCAATTTATTTTAGGGGGTCTTTTTTCAAAGAGCCAATGATGTGTCTTTGATGTCCATTACATGGAGGTTTCAATGCGGCAAGAAAATCTGTGTGTTTAGTACATGAGTAGATTTACTTGATTTACCTGCCAACATGACGAATGATTTTCCTTCTTGTCTTTGGTTCCCCTGTCCAATCGAATACAGTTGGGACAGCTCTATCTTTCAAGAGACGACGACCAGCATTGTCTGGCTCTTTGTAATCATTCTCAGTAAAGTGTCTGGAACATACTCTAGTGCTTGAAGTTATCTAAAAATAGAATGGAAACCCTGTTAAACATGTTTTCTTGATTTTTATAGTTCCATTAAGTTCCATTTCAGAAAAGCTCCAAGAAGCTCTTACTCCCCCTTGGCAAAATTATATTTGTGGTAATTGGTAAGAACATTTTCTTACAGAAAAACTTATATCCATGGTCTGTCTATACCTTAAAGAAAGGACCTTCATCTCTTCTAATTTTGACAATCCATTCTGCCTTTAACTATTTATCTTGCTCTCTGCCTGTAATACGATGAAAGCGCAAAGTGGGATGATAGCGAGAGTCTCCATTACATCCAGGTACACAACCATGGTAAGCAGAACCTCGTTTCTTGTTTGCCTTGGGTTGATCAACTGATTCTTCCATGCTGCGGATGCTAAAAGCTTCAACTAGTGCACCTACCAAGAAGATATACTCAATTTCATTTAATCAAACATTTAATAAATTTGGCAAGAAATTAAACAAAGCTAGAAAAAAGCAAAGTAAAGTGCATAAAAATAGGCCTACCTTTTTACGTCTCCATGACCTCGAGTTTGTCGAAAGCTGTAAAGTTACTTTATGACGAAAAATATCGAACGCGAAAAAGCCAAAAGAGTAGAAAATATTTACAAATACTATATTACAACGTGGAAAGCTTAAAAATGATTACTATATTGTCGAAAACTGCGATTAAACCTCGAATATATTCAGAGCGAATGGGCGAACACCGAGAAAATCCTATTGTTTATATTAGGCCGCTGAATTTGCATGCTCTCCAGTATGGCGTTTCTATGCGGTAACCAGGCACGTGACCTCTAGCTGCAAACGGCCTATTCTATCTCAAGCATTAGACAAATGCTCTTATCTTCTGGCCAGTCCGGCAATAAAGCAGGATTATGAAACAACAGTTTTGTTGCAAGATTTTCAGATGACTTTGAAACGATCAACAAGTGTTGATATTAACAAAATGAAGAATTTTGAAATCAACCTGCTGTATTTCTTGAATGTTGCTTTTGTCGACACTCCTGACAAATACAGAACCCATGTATCTACCAAACTGTATAACTCGAACAATGAAAAGTTTAAGGCTCAATGACAAGGAAGCACTACTTTATGTGGAATGTGTGCTTTAAATAACGTGTTTGGCAAGAATCTTCTTCAGCCTGATCTCATGAATCAAATTGCTGATAAAATGTGGCTTCAGCAAGTAAATCACCTTGATATCAGTGATGAATTAGAAAAATTCAGAAGTCTGCATGGTGACTATAACTTAGATGTACTTCTCAACTCAGCCAAAAGTTGTAATTTTGATTACACACAAGTAACAACTCTTCTAGCTTCGTTTTTTGAAAACATAGAAATAAGTGATGTGGAAAAGGATCATCAGAACCTTTTCAAGAGACTCATGAAATTCATGGGCATTGAACAAAATGAGAAACACTTATTGTCTCTCTCCTCCACTTATCACTATTTAGCATGCATGTTTTTTGAAGACAAACTTCTGATAATAGACAGCTTAGAAGGTCTTAAAGCTTATGATACGATTGATGCCCTCTTTTATTTGTGGCAATGAAAATTTGGCGAAGAATTCGGCTTGTACAAATTCAGGCAAAACTATGTAGTCATTCCTGACGATGATAAAAGTGACATTTCTCACCAGAATTCATATTCTGTTTCTCAAATTTTTGAGAATGACGCACCTATAGAAAACAGTGCTGAGATATCCGAATCTTTTCCACATGTTTCTGCCTATGACCTTCGAGCTTTGAAGGGTAATAGGCATGTGAATGACAGTATCATAGCTGCTGTTGGCATGGCAATAAATGACATACACCAAGATACTTCTCGTGTTGACCCCATTCTTACAAAGAGAATAGCAGTAGGTGAGCAAATCCAAAGAAAGACAAACAAGCAAATATTTCCTAAAAGCAAAACAAGAATTTTATTTCCTGTCAACTCAAATAATCACTGGTGGTTGCTATCAGTGAATATTGAAAATGAAACTTATTCGGTATTTGATTCTTTGAGAATGCCGCATTACAAAAATGTTGATACCATATTGCATTTTTTGTCTGCTAAAGGTTATCCTGCAGCAAAAGATTATTCAATGCAGCATGTTTTCATGCCAAGCCAAGGGCAGGATAGCAATCAATGTGGGATGTTTTTATTATGTACTCTTATAAGTCAGGCAAATCAAGCTGAAGCAACTTTCAGCTTGTTTGACATGCACCATGTCCGTGAGATGGTTGTGTTGCATATCACCAACTCCAGCAAAGAAGAACTTTGCAGCACTTCGATTTGGCAAGGTAAAATATTGCTAATAAATCATTCTTTAACTGTTCTTTCCAAATTTGCTTTATTAATTTAACAGTTAAGTTACCATAAGTTCACAAATTTTCAAATAGTTTGAATTTATATATATGATCATCAATATTACTGAACAATCTTATATCTTATATTTAATACCATTCAATGATCCAGGAGGGCTAATGAATTGATATAAATCACCCTATGCTCTGTATTAAATAGTATAATTACAGTATCTATCAAATTGTAAATCAATGGAAACATTTTGGTCTAGCTAGACAAAATTTCAACCAACATGACAGCCAACTTGACCATATACTAAGGTTTTACTGCTGCATGAAAAATTTCATATTGATAAAATATCTAAATATTTATTCACAATTTGAATTTTTCATGTGACACAAGCGACCAGGAAATACGTCGCTACCTGCAACGTTTTCACCCAGAGCAGTTGCAAATTGATGTAAGTTTGATTTGTGGAATTTTCTTGACAAACAGGTTTCTTTATTACCATTGCATTGTGTTGCACCTATATATTATTTTTACGCTCACAATTGAATAATGTTTTAGAATTATATGTAGTCTATTTATTTAAAGATCAACATTATGTCCTCTAGTCCTTAAAACCTGATGCAGAGAAAAAACCAAAGTAAACAATAATACATAAACTTTTTGAATATCACTGGATTCTTTCTACCTTATTGCACATCTTTTTAAGAAAAATTTAAATTGAGCAATTAATTCAAAAAAATTCCAGAAAAAAATTTTTTCCTCCGTCTTGTAGTTAACAATAATGGAGCCGGCGGTACCAAAATTAGTATATTGAATGAGAGTTAACTTTCTTTATTCATGTAAAGCAACATATGATCTTTAAGGAAATTAAAGTCAAATTCTGCTATCTTTATTTTCAAATTTGGGTATGACAATATCTTACTTGATTTAACAGGCTGAAAATCTCCAAAGAATATATGGGCAAGATAAAATACTTCTTGCACTCACTTCAGATGCAAGGAGATATGTTTTTGAAAAAGAAAAGCAAGGCCATATTCTTCCAACTGGCTTCCACTATGCTGTCTGTACCCAGGATGAGCTGAATTTGTTCTTGAATTGGAGAAAGCATAAAAGATCTGAATTTACCTTACATATTGACACAATCTTCTTGACACCAACTTTACGACATTTTCTACAAGTAGAATACCAAAATCTCTGGGATGAGGTTTATTATCTTGGAGAAGGCTGGATTCAAATCTCAACGAAAGATTGTCAGCAATTCAATAATTGGTGTGATGAATTGGAGCAGAGATTGGAGTTTTGCTTATGAACAATTTCATGACTAATTAAACCATATCATCCCTTTGCTTGATACTTGCTGAGTTCCTGATTTATGTCTTGCCTGATACTTGCTGAGTGACTGTTCCTGATTTTTATCTTGCCTGATACTTTCTGAGTTCCTGATTTATGTCTTTGCCTGATACTTGCTGAGTGGCTGTTCCTGATTTATGTCTTTGCCTGATACTTGCTGAGTGACTGTTCCTGATTTATGTCTTTGCCTGATACTTGCTGAGTGACTGTTCCTGATTTTTATCTTGCCTGATACTTGCTGAGTGACTGTTCCTGATTTTTATCTTGCCTGATACTTGCTGAGTTCCTGATTTATGTCTTTGCCTGATACTTGCTGAGTGACTGTTCCTGATTTTTATCTTGCCTGATACTTGCTGAGTGACTGTTCCTAATTTTATCTTGCCTGATACTTGCTGAGTTCCTGATTTATGTCTTTGCCTTATACTTGCTGAGTGACTGTTTCTGATTTTTATCTTGCCTGATACTTGCTGAGTTCCTGATTTATGTCTTTGCCTGATACTTTGTGAGTGACTGTTCCTGATTTATGTCTTTGCCTGAAACTTGCTGACTGACTTTTCCTGATTTATGCCTTTGCCTGATACTTGCTGAGTGATTTTTCCTGATTTTTATCTTGCCTGATACTTGCTGAGTTCCTGATTTGTCTTTGCCTGAAACTTGCTGAGTGACTGTTCCTGATTTTTATCTTGCCTGATACTTGCTGAGTTCTTGATTTATGTCTTTGCCTGAAACTTGCTAAGTGACTGTTCCTGATTTATGTCTTTGCCTGATACTTGCTGAGTGACTATTCCTGATATATGTCTTGCCTGGTACTTGCTGACTGACTGTTCCTGATTTATGTCTTTGCCTGATACTTGCTGAGTGACTGTTCCTGATTTTCAACTTGCCTGATACTTGCTGAGTTCCTGATTTATGTCTTTGCCTGAAACTTGTTGAGTGACTGTTCCTGATTTATGTCTTTGCCTGATACTTGCTGAGTGACTGTTCCTGATTTATGTCTTTGCCTGATACTTGCTGAGTGACTGTTCCTGATTTATGCCTTTACCTGATGGTTAAGTAAAGTATTGATATCTTTTTTTAAATTCAAGTAAATGATTTTTTCAAAAGTTGATATCCTGAGGGAACAGGATAAGAAGGTTTGATACCCTAAACATATGATATTATGAACAGGATAAGAAGGTTTGATACCCTAAACATATGAACTTTTTTCTGCAATAAAATCTTTTTATTTTCTGCAAAATTAATTGAAGTCATTTGCTTTTCAGATTTTGTCATCCAATCCATGTTTGAAAAAATGGACTTCTGACGCTAATGATGTAAAGTAAAGATTTATTTGCCTGGATACTTGTGATTTTTAGTGAAGGTATGGCAAGAGATATTTATTTGGTCTTATTCTCTAGGCCAGGGAGGAAAATGCCTGAAAGGTTTTGATTCTAAGTTTGGTCTGATTCTAGATCTTTTTATATCTTATCTTAGTTTTTTATTATTCATTTTATATGTTGAATTTTTGCATTACTTGTAGAAAGCCATTATCTTCTTTTGATTTTACACTTCATTTTCAGGTTTCTCGTGGTCTTTAAATCCACAAGATTCAAAGAAAATTTACTTCCTTGTTTGTCATGATATTGCATTATTCTGACATTGTGACTTTTCTTTTATAGTAAAATGGAATAAGGAGAGGGTCTCTAGGGAACCATCTTGAGTTAAGTATTTTAATTATATTTTCTTACTCTATTTACCAAAATCAGTTTTTTAATAGCACTGCTGTATTATGATTACTCTTCAACAAATATTGCACCACAACAACGTTACCTGTGTTATTTCCCTGACCTGGGGCTCTGGTTTTGGTTGGTAATGTTTGCCATGCTACAATTCATTATACTTAATTCAATGACGTGTTATTTATCTACCGTTATTCTTATTCCAGTGTAATGATCACACTTCAATACGGCTGTATTCAGTATTCATGTCAGGCAGGAGTGAAGGTGTTACAATTTCCTAATATTTAGGAACAATAAAGAAACCTACAGTTTCTTTACAATTTATCTTGTTATAAACGTATATGGTTCTAAGAAACATTATGTCTAAGGTAAATTAATGCTTCTTAAATCTTTTCAGGGCCTGATCGAGACCGAGCATATATGTCGGAGAAAACTGGTCGATCCTGGAGATGTATATATGATTTAAGATTAAAAATCACATTTATATACAAGCATAACTTGTTCAAAGCTTACTATGATTCATGGTCCTATTCATTGAAGGTTTGTATTTTTGATTTCTTTTCAAACTTGCAAAAACAGTTCAACAAATTAGGTTATACTATACAGTTGGTGGAAGTAAAGAAATTCTTTCTTTATCAAATGCTGATCATTACCCACGGAAATTGCATGAATTTCATCAGGCTCAGTATCTAATTTGACTACTTTTAAAAGTAATGATGATATCCGCAGTAAACCCGAATGATGAAAAAGGATACAAACTTTATTACACCAATGAAAATAAGACACCTCCAGGAAGAGCTTTTGACGTCTAGCTTTTCGATGTAGCTTCCCTTTCGGTTTGAGCCCCTATATGCAACTGTTGGAAAGATGTCTGGCTAGTAGAAATATCTTCCAAAACTGATTGTCTCGCTTAGCCAAGAGTTAAAAATACGAAGGATCTCATTTGTTTGGTTTTATTTTGCATAATCTATATCAACTTTACGAACAAATTATTTACAGATATTTTTCATTTTCACAGAACAGCAATGCTTCAAAAAGAAGAGCTTCTTTGCACAAATAGAAATCAGTCTATAGAAGTGGACCGCAAAAGCAGTCTTACATTTGAAGGAGATTGCCATCATGATGAAGGAGATTGTTGATTTTCAAGTGTTTGTTGCAGCAAATAATAAGATATGGTTGTGTCTTACAAGTTAGAAAGATAAATGCTTATACCAAGCATGACAGTAATATTTGAGACTAAAGTAATTGATGTTTACTATACCTTTTCAATCTTTAAACTATACAGATGATTTGTATTTGATTTACTTATTACTTGATAATTGAAATATTTGAACTGAACTTAAAAGACTTGGCAAATTGAATAAAGTTGCCTTGTATTAAAACCATGAAATTCTTTATCCCTTGACAGCCTTCTTTGTCGGCATTTTTGGGCAAAATTAAGTTACCCATGACTGAACCATGAATTTTACATCTTGTTCCCTAAACGTAAAACAATCTTTGATGATAGATATCTTTGTCAACGAAGGTTTGAGCACAAAAAGGTCCAACAAACACCCTCCTAGTTTCTCCCAAAGATACATATTTTATATCTGTTTTACATATATTACTACCAAGATTATGAATGGAATTGTGGATTCTATGATGGTTTAATTTTTGCTCTTGAATTGCTCATTGTCAATGAATTTGATATGATACATCGTTCACAAAGAAAGGAGAAACCATCAAAAAGTTACATCCCTCTTGGAGGCTCTTAGATTTCCCATGCGAAAGAGATATAGAAGCCGTACCATGACTGATTTATTCGTGTCTTTATATATATATTTATATCAATTTCTTGTGATTAAATTGTGGTGTTTTTATGATCCTCCATATACGCAATAAATATGAATTTAATTTTTTCGTGTTTTCTTTCTGACCAAAATAACAAAGTTAAACATGCATTAGTCTTTAAAACATATTTCATGTCTTTGATAGGTTTATTTTCAGCATTTTAATGCATAAATTGCTAGCCTTTTCAATACAAAAACAAACTACATTGATTTCGACGATATTACCATCAAGTGGTTGTTAGAAAATGGAAGTATCAATACAATAATGATATTAATTTATAAGGCATGGTCTAACACGGGCAATTAAATTATACCAGAGCAGGCTACTGCAATTGACACATGCCTCCACCGGGTCTCAAACCCGGGTTTGATCGGACACAGGCGAGCGCGCTTACCACTGTCCTAAACCAGGACAATAAGTTAGCACAGTAACCTTGATGTATTCACAACTCCAGGCTTATCCACGGTGGGGCATTAATTCGTGTATGGATTAAATCCTTCTTCAGAGCCATGTAATATTAATATTAATTCATAAGCCATGGTCTAACACGGGCAATGACCATGCCTTATGAATTAATATTAATATTACATGGCTCTGTAATGTTATATTAATATGTAAACCTAAATACACTGAGTCACAATATACTTTCTAGAAGATCTACATACTAACTTTACCTTTCTCTGCTGCTACACCCTCACGTTTGCCTGTCTTGAGCTCATCAGGTTCCGAATGAAATTAAGGTAAATCTATTCTCTTGTTTATACTTAAACATTACTCTCAAAGGTATTTAAAACAAAGCTACATTGCATTCTTTACTAAAAAGAAAATGTGGTTAGGGAATAGGGCCAATAAGACTACAAAAGAACAAAAAAAGCATCCTAAACTTTAATTGAAACCATTCCTTAGGATGGCTCTACAGTGGTTGAAAAATTTGAATTCATTTCAAATATCTTGCCATCTTCCAAGCTTCAGCCGCGATAAAGTTGATTTAAACATGTTGCACAGCCGTTGGCGACGTGTGTGCGCCATGTCTTTCATGTTTAACCAAATATGGTGCTGTTTGAAAATAAAATGAACAGTTTTGCGTAGCCACGGTAGAGACGATGTAAGGAAGGGAAGTGTTTCCATTAAAACTCCAAAATTTAACTAGTTACGCAGCCGTGTCTCAGCAATGATGCAGCAATTTTGGGTTATATGCAAACTAGGCCTCAAAGTTCTCCATCAATGAAAGTTCGTAGTAATATAACCTATCAATAACATGAGACACCTTCAAAGACTTGAGAATCAATAAGTTGGTTCAACAGTAGTTAAAATTTCACCTTAGGGCCAACTTGATAGTTTGTAGATGGATATCATCTATATTTAATAGAATAATGCAGAAAACTCATTGAAGACACATTTTCCATATTTCCAATATACATGTAATACATTAAAATAATACAAACAACTGTATATTCTGTTATGCATTAAAACAATACATGATAACGTCAAACTTCATAATTTTACGATTCAAAAACCAAATTCTTGCCAGTTATCCACAAATCCTACCCATCATGACTTTGGCAGAAGAAGACAAATTTAATTACAAGTATCAAAAATTTAACCAATTAATATTACTTTTCAAATTTGATATCTTAATGTTCTTATCTTACTAAACTTTAAAAGTTTAACATCAGTAGCATTCCGTTTTTTTTATTGTAGAGAATAGAATTGCTGCTTTAAACATCAAACTGGCTAGGTATTGCATGCTTAGCGTACTCTACATTTCAAATAAGGAAAAATAATGAAAGAACAGGACCAACATAATTCCCTTTGAATATTAAAACTTCAAACAATAGTCTGTTGTATAGTGGAACCCCGTTAATACTACGTAGCTATTCTAAAGAAACGCCAACAACTGTTCATAGTTTAATAAATCTCTAAGGTTTCTTCTCTTGTTTGGTTATGCTTTTTCCGTTATTCTCTTCATTAGCAGATATTTTTGTAACTTCTTGTTTGTATACAGTAAATAAGTGATGAACGGTGATTATACAACTATTTCTTCAAATAATCCATCTGGGGTAAACCATCAAGACGTCATGCTCTTCGAAAATGAGTTTAGCAATAATCTGGAAAATAAGTACAGTTCAAAAATTAATTCAATGACTTTTTGCGAGTGATCAGTCAGATCCTCTCAAGACAATTAATATGACAGCAAAAATGCAGCTTTTGATACGAAATAGTAAGATGAAAGTGATTAACATAAAACGAAGCGAATAGAAAGCAAGCTTAACTCATCAACTCTTTTCTATGGTCATTTTCATTCTCAAACATTTCCTTTAAATCAAATACCTATAGCATAAGAACACAAACATTTCAAATGCTGCAATCAAAAACTTCTACTCAACTGAATTTGGCAACATGCAAGCTAAGACGTATGACAGATCTCGTTGACACCTTTCCCTGAAAGATAATGTTTAGAAAATGTGAAGGTTTGGTAAGTTTTGGGGAAAATACACTGTAGGAAATATGGGAAAAGTTTTAAGACATGGAAAAGAAAAAATCAGTGATTGAATCATGGAAAAGAATCAGCCTGGACAAAATCTGTATTCCTTTGTTTATTGATCTTCATACTGTATTCCTTTCAGGCTCACTTTCCTATTTACCATTCTATTTTCCAATGATACCAATAAAAGATTTTCCTCACACAAATCATTCAATGAAAAATTAACTATCTGGCCTTTAAAGGTCTACAGTACTTAATTAGATGCATTCTTGGTTAGTCTTTCAATCAACCTACCATCACATTTTCCGTTTGGGAATGGCTGCAGCTTTATTTAATATTGTTTTCAATTTAAGGAATATTCACCAGTAATATTACGAGAGCCTAAATATCTAAGTTTATAAAATTCTAATAGATAGATTCAAAAAAAAATATGCTTTTGTTAAACGTTTTGATATAAATCTTCATCAGTAAATCAGTAACTGATGAAGATTTATGTCGAAATGTTTAACACAAGCATAGTTTATTTTTTACATCAAAATCATTACCTATATTTCCCATACTTACCTAGGCTAGTTGAGCAAGTTCAATTGATGATGCTTCTCTCTTCATTTTAAATGCACATTGTTTAAATTTGCGGATGAAGACTTCTGAAAGCTTTGAATTACCTGAAAAATCAAACCATTTCAAGAGTTAAAATCAGAAATTACCATCCACTTGTTATGGATAATCAGATTTACCATGAAAGTATAATTCATTTCAAATCACTCTTAAATATAAGAGTTTTTCTCCATTTGTTTCTGAAGATAATAACATTTCTGTACTTTTTTGCCCATGAAAGATCTTTTGACTGCTTTTATCCTTCAGCAGAGAAGCAATTTTCGTTTTCCACTAATGACTAGCTTCATTCATTAATTCAAGGGTCAAAGTGTTCAACTATCAATAACAGGATGGTCTTCCCTACAGTCAGAATTATAATTTTTTGAACAACTAACCGGTCCGTTTTAACTATAGAATAAATATTACATACAATAGATTAGGGATTGGAAGTAAAAAAAAAATTAAGATAGAATAATGGCAACCTTGCGAAGAATTGATAATCAAGTTTGCCAAAGGACATAGGCCAATGCAACTTTAATCACAGTTAAACTCATGAGAAGATGCCTTTTCTCTGAAAAAAAGCTTCCTCCTTTTGAAGCAAAGTTTATACACACTATATGCTGTTATAATTTGTTTGGTTATCATCTAACATTGAATTCTATGAGTGCCCTATTGCTTGCCCTTTGAACTTTTTGATACTTCTCTCTTACAGGAAAATATTCTAGTTGAATAATGCAATAGATGCAAGTCATAGTTCCCTTACAATTGCCAAAAACAGTGCAGTTTCTTGATGGGTCATTTATTTCAAACTTTGCAAATGAGAAAGAACTTGTAAACCAAGGTTCCTTAATTACAACTAAAGAAATGTCCCTTATTTTGAGGAAACTGTTCTGGCCACTGACAAGAGAGAGTTTCTTTGAAAAAAGGGTACTAACCCGAGGAGTTATCTTGCCAAGGAAGTACTGTAAATTAAGGACTTAACAGTTTGTATATATTTTGAAATTGCATGGTACCACAAGAAGGAATGTGTTTTCTACATTCTGATGCCTGAATGAATATCAATGCTTAACTTACCATAATATTAAGTCTCTCAATGCTATTTTCCTTGGTCTTGTTTTCGTTCACCAATACTGTATCCTTTCTTTGCAGGCTTACATGGTTCCTGTTAAAAAGTTAAATAAAGAAGCTTAAATTGGAGGTTGAGATAATTTCTTATTAAGTCCATTTTGTTTTGCACTTGAAAAATCAGTTCCCAAGGCATTTTTCTTCTTTGAAGAATTTTTAATAGAAATCTAATCAGTGCAGTTCTTAACTCACTGTTATTTTCCACTCCTCTTTCTCCAAAACTTAGTTGTTTCAAACACCATAAAAGTAATAGGCCTGTCACCTAAGGTCTTTCCACAATGGATTTGAAATGTTGCAAGCTTAGAAAGTATTTGTTTGAGTTTGTTTAACCACAAACTCAAAAAAATATGATGTTAACAACTTTAAACCACTGATTAAAAATAGGAAATCATCAAAGATTAGAAAATATTTCCCTGCAAATTCTTGATATCTCCAGACTGGTAAGGAGCCCATGCAATGAAAAATATTTTGAGGGGCGATCAACTAGTGTAAGGTAGTCTTGTTAGGTATTTAAGTATTTTTAAATGGCTATTCCACAACAGCCTTTTGCTTTCCGCAAACAGACCTGCAATGTCAAAAATATTATGTATGTATGTATGTATGAGAAACTACACATTATGAAAGGGAACAATGACTCACTACTGAACAAAAGATCTGAGCTGATATCCAAATGCCGACATGAAAACAAGTTTTATCTAATGAGCAATAGGACGCTAAGTAATTAAATAACAATAGGACGCTGAGTAATGGGACGCTAAACAAGTAATTAACCAAGCTGTAAAAATAGTATCTTTTATCTTAATTTCATCACCTCTTGTAAATAAGTACTGCTGAAATTAGGAATTTTTCATTTGTATAGTCTGTCTGATGAGTGCGTGAGCATGAAACTCGGAGTTACAGAAGAACATGTCTGCTTTTTAACGCGTTCATTCTGCCTTATAACTGCTCTATACTAATGTATATTGAGCACTTTAGCCAGGATGGGCACTCTCTTCTCGTGTTAGATGTATGTATGTATGTATATGCATGTGATCTTGTTTACCGGGACAATTTGCCACCCTGGTGGTACATTTTTCTTTGAAAAAGCCTGGTATTATAAATTAATAAAAAAAGAAAAGTAGTATGTGTTTCTTCATGCTACTAATAAAAATATTCCTAAAAGAACTGAGTGTAATAAGGGTTTCAGAACCCTGTCTATGATGTCTGCTCAGAAATATTGAGTTATATAATTAAAAAGAGCAAATGAACAATATACTGAATCTTAAAAAATAGACAATACTGGACTAATTAAAAATAAAAACAAAATTGAACAATGACTAAGGAAACAAAATAGGAAAACTCTAAATGCCCTTTTAAAACAAATTGAGCCTGTTTAGTTTCTTTATTAATGCTGTTACATATTTTTTCCCCTCTGTACGAAAAAGACTTCTGACCAGTTTTTGTGGTTTTAAGCGGCAATCTGACATCTGTCTCAGTGTTGCGGAGCCTGTATGAACCAACAGTTGAGTTTTTTTTTACAAATGTTTGGTGAAGAACAGTAGCAAAATTTGTTACCATGCAGAGAAAATTGGGCATTCGTGATTATAGGGTGCCCTTATTCTTGCAGGCCTGCTTCTTAGGCAAAACGAGAGTAAATGAGAATTAATACATATCATTTTCAGGTCAACAATGATATTTCAATATTGAGAGGTCAGCGTGCCATATTATTTCAATTTATTAATATTTTTTTAGATTGAGCTCTCTTCTTATGAACCCTTTTCATAGTATTGAAGGGAACTGCCCCCAAAAAATTTTCGATTGCGCCTAAAAGAAAATCGTAAGAAAACTTTGCAAAATGCCCAAAAAAGTCTCAAAGCTCTTTCAGGACTATACATTTTTAAGTTGTTACCTTTACTTGCTGCTGTTCGTTGATTACCTCATTGTTTAAAGTTATGTATTGCCTCTTGCTGATCATCAGAACCATGATTATTCTCCATATTTAGTGTTAAAAACTTCAAATAGTAGCGACTCTAACAAGGACAATTTTAATTTGGATCAAATATTGGTTTGGCCTAAAAAATTTGGTCAGATATTGTTAGGATGCATCGTAACAAGCTTTAAGAGGCCTCTTTCTTAACTAGGTTTAACCCCATCCAAAAGTCTCCTTACCTCACTTCTAACCCTATCTTTTACTCTTAACTCGACCCTACCCACTACCTCTCAACTCTGAACCTTCAATGACCCCATTAAAACCCCAAAAATTAACTGTAAGGAGGCTAGGTTGTTTTGATGCATTGGAACAATTTCTAGCCTAAAAGTTTTTCCTGCCACCTGGCCTGCTTCCTATATGTAGGAAGCCTCGTTTGGAAACGTAACCAGTAATGTATTGCTGTTTTGCTTTGCCAGGATTGTTTTGTTGATAAAAAGTCGGATTTTGAGCGAGCTGATTTATAGCTAAAAGCATTGTATGCTTTGGTGGAACGAGTTGTTAGTAATTTTTTTTCCAAAGAATCATTAATAAACCTTATTGAAGAAAATTTCCTTTAAATTTAGAATTCTGTAACCACTAATGGATTCAAAAGGGGGTGTATTTTGGGCAGTTTCCCGCATTTTGTTGACATGAACAGCTCCCTAAACATCTTGTCAAGGCTAACGCTAAGCTGGCATGGTCACTTAAAATAATCTTAATGATTTTGTTCCTGCCTTTCCTTAGCCAAGTTTTATGATACTGAAGAGACATAACCTTCTTTTGAATTCTGTGTAAGTTATTTACTGCCATACAACCTGATAATAGGACAGAAAAGTCTTATTTGTCATGTTTACAAGAAGGTGTGAAAAGCTTATCCATTTCAAAATAGGCTATTCTTCTTTATTTCCTCAAAAATCACAAAGATAAAAATTCTGAAAATTATAGAAATAGACAATTTGAATAGAAGAACGGAAATATCATATATAATTCTACAATCCTACAAGGTATACAAGGTACTCCGTCAAACTAGTGGTAGCGTCAGTTGTTTCCAATCATTTCAAATATGGAGTCGCTTTTCAAATCTGTAGAAAACTTGCCGAATGTGCCACAAAATATTATTTTCGACTTCATGCCTTTGCTTCATTTGCTGCTTTTCATCTCCTTAGAAAACGATTTATGTGGTATGGCAAGTACTGTCATGATGTATTTAAAGACCAAGGCGACCAGACAAAGAATTTTGAAATGCGATTCCGAGGAGAACATAAGATATTTAATATCAAAAGAAGATATAAGACAAGATAAAGTACTGCTTCTTATTAAGCAGTTTGACTTTGGCTGCAGCGACATATCAGATAAGACTCTGGCAGTCTTGAGCAAGATTCTGGCGGTTGAAGCAGTAAATTTTGAGTTCTGCAGTAACATTAGCCGAGGTGCCCTAACAGATTTCTTCCATCGTCAGAACGATTTAAAATACATTTCTCTTAAAGGTCTTCAGTCAGTTGATCTAAATGTAAGTAAAATTGAACATTGATTACAATTGATTCTATTTTAGTTTCATTTTTTCCGCATAGCTGATCAGTTATTGAAACCCTTTGTTGAAGCAAATTCAGTAAGAAGTATGAAATATATTGAATGTTAAAAACAGTTATATAGGTAATTCCTGTCGCCAAAAATAAACAGATTCATTTAAAATCCAAGTCTTTGATACTCGGCTATTTGATATTTTTACCTTCTTTTTAAACTTCCTTACGTTCTAAGTGCCATATCAAACTCAGCATCCACACTTCAAGTTTTGGACATGCACGGAAGCAACATTGGAGGCCAAAATATGATGAGGGAAATAAGCTGTTGCAGAAACATTCAAGAGCTTTCACTGTCCTTAACATATATTGTCCAGTTTACATTCATATCTTTTGACGCTTTGCAATCAGGATTCTGATATTCATCTTTACTATGAGGGTGGTAAAGGGTATTTCGTGAAACGTGATTGGTGTTATTTATTTTCCATGAAACGTGAAAAGACCGATTTTATTTTCGTGAAATGTGAAAAGGAGAAGTTTTCTCGTGAAAAGTGAAAAGCATTTCTTTTTCGTTGCTAAAGTGGGAAAAGGCAACGAATTGGTTCAACATTGATTCGCTATCATTCCCATAAAAAGACATGATAAATTTTGATTAAAGTGTGTTTGGTTAATAATTTTCAATGCCATAAAATCGAAATCGTGTTTCCCTTGCGTGCTGTTGCAGTTGTTGTTGTTGCTGTTGCTGTTCTTTTTTGCCTTGGCCAAGATTCTAAGGCCCATGCGCGTGTGATATGATGAAGCTACGTACACGGCTATTATGGCTGAGTCATTACCGAATTTTCCATTGGTAGCCGTTATACAATTTTATCTTATCGATAAGGAAAGTAAAAGAAAGACTCTAGTTCATAAGGAGAAAACTTCTTTTCCCTTCTCAAGAGAAAAACACAAGCTTCTAGACAATTTTAAAAAGGAGCTGATTGATTTCACTGGCATAAATGAGTCATAGAAAGGAAAAGGGCCTAGGCAGAAATGTAGATGTTCTGCTGACGAGAACAACAAAAACAGCTCATGGCGCAGATAGCTATACAATAAGAACTCAGATGCAATGGGAGTATGAAATGGCAAGGCTCTTTGAGCCAAATACAATTCTTCAAGGTCAGTTTTATTCTCTTCTCCTCTCGCTGTGCTACCCTATTTACAGTATATTTGTATGTGGGTATATAAGCCTACACTTTATAAGTACATCTTAAATTTTTCCAAGGCTTGAACTTTTCCATTCTTATTTTTAAATTTCCATTGTATTTTTCATGGCAATTTCAAGCCTCAATAATATTCGCTATAAAGATTTCAAGAATGCCTTAAAAACTTATTTTTTTGAACAAGCTTTTAATTTCTAAGGAACTTTTTTATTGTAACTAAAAAAAGTACTGAGAGAAATTTTTAGTTCTTGATTTTGATTTAATGTAATTTTACTGGTTTAATTTCTTGGGGCTGGAATTTGTAGGGTTTCGGAGAGGTAGATTACCTTGTATACAGTTGTATTTCTACAAACATTTTGAAGTAATACAAAGCCTGCAACGATTAACATTTGAAAATCACAGTAGGTTTTTCAACAAGGATGCATTTTAGTTACAGATTTTATATTGCAGTTGATGTTGTGCAAAAACTTGTGTCATTTGCAAAAGAATCCCCTGTTATAAATTTGGACCTATCAAGTAGAGATGCTCTTGGTGATAATGATAATGTGAAGAAAAGAGGGAGGAAAAGGAAGCCGCCTTCTGCCGAAGATATAAAAAAGGCAGATGAAGGTACTAATCATAATGTGTATTTATTTACATTTGGAATTAAAGTTGGACTGAAACTTCTTTCACACACAAAGCCATGTTGCATTTGCAACTAAGCTAATCATATCAATTCTAAATAATGGCAAACGCTACACTCGTGAAACACAGAGGTAATTCCTGATTTAAAGGTTTAACATATACAGAAAGACTCATGAAACTGAAACTGCCAATTCTACAATATCTAAAACAGAGAGGAGATATGATAACAACTTATAAATTGTTTCATGGGTAATAGATACTGATATTTCAAGTGTTTTTAACGAAGTCTTTGGAAATTATGTGGGTCTGGGTGACCACTGACCACGACTGACCACATCCCTTGCTGCCCCAGGTGTCAACTACTGTCTTAAGAGTTTTCTTTTGACCACAAGTCCCCAGAGAAATTATCTAAATTGGTTTGAAGATTAAGTACCTTATATCTTTAAAACTTGAATGCAAAAGATCTGTTCTGATGAAATCAGGGAGGTTGCCAGGGGGAGCCATGGAAGCCATTGCCTCCTTTTAAGGACACAATATATAGACTGTGCTATCATGTCTTATTATCCACAAGTAAATTCTGATAAGGCTCAATGGTCCCATTCAAAACTCTTGGCTGCATCCCTGGCAGGTTTTTGCTCTTGTTTAGCCTCTTCCAACCAAAAAGTTTCAAAATTATCATGAATGCAAAAAGCTTACTTTAAGAATGCTTTTTACTCACAAAACATATTTTTTCTCTTTAGACCTTCTAAAACTTGGTGGCTCTAGGTTCATTGGGGATACGGACATTGAGTGTGGTATTTGCCAAAAGAAGAAGCAAGTTCTAAGGGACAGAACTCTACAGAAACAAATCAAATATTTTGAAGATAGTAAGCAACAGCTTTACTTTTAGTATCCTTTGCAGTTAAACTTTACTTCTACTGGATGTTTTCCATAACTAAGTTTACCATAAGGTAAGGTTTACATCGTTTGATTTTCTCCAAATGACATTATTATCACAATTAGCTTGTTACAAAATGTTGTGAGGATTAGAAAGGGAATTACCAAAAATCATCAAATTGCTGGATAATATGTTTTGCAACTCTGTTTTGCTGGATTCTGTGACTAGGAGCCTTAAAAAATCACATGACTTTGATTTAAGTCATTAACAATGTTGAACCAGACCGGACATCTTTTTTATATGTGGGCTGTTGTGTCATTAGATAAAGTTAAAACATTTTTAATGAACTTTTGTTGTTATGTTTTTGGGTATCTTGTTTAGATTAGCACCTTCAAACAATGAGGTAAAAATTGTTAGCTGGTGAAACGAAGATACTTATTAATATACATTTTTATTTATTTATTAAGAAGAAAATGTTTACAGTCCTTTGTTTCTTGCAGAGCACTACAAAGCATGTCCTAATAACGCACAGCAAGCAGCTCGAGAGTCAGAAACACAGAAAACATTGTTTAACTGTGGTTTAAAGAAAAAGTAAATAATTTTATTTTATTCTTATTGATTATTTCATATGATTCATGAATTAAAAACTTGATATGACCGTAATATTGATGATATGATTTTAATGATAAATTTGATAGTTCATGATCACAATATGCTTTATTATTGAAAACGTGTCCTCTTTTACAATGGTGGTCTGCTGATTATAACATGTCCATTTTTCTCCACGAGACATTCCGTAGTTCACAGCCCTAGATACCTCTAGATAGGGATTGGATAACAGTCATAACAAATCAACAATAGGATAGTTGTGTGTATATGGATGTTGCTAGCAAATGAAAGTTGCTAAGCCATTTTAATTTGTAAACATTTGTGAGAATACTTGAATAAAGACCTATGGGAACATCAGCTAAGAGCTCCATACTTCATTCAAATCATCACTATACCTTATCTATATATAATATTTTATCAATTGAAATAAATCAATTTTAAATATTTTTGACAAAAAGGTCAATATTTTAGTGAATGTTTCTTTTAGTGACAATAGAATGGAGAGTTGGGAAACAAGCAATCCTTTCAATGAATTTGCAGAAGAAGAACCAGGTAACCGAAAGTCGATGCAAGTTAGCAGTTCATTTGATGTTAGCGGAGAATTAGATGTGGATATTGCAGATGATCTGATTGATCCAATGTTACATGAACGTGATATCCGTGATATCATTGGTGACACCGACCAAGAGTTTATAGAAAAGACGAATCAAGACAGCTTTATGATGTCTGATATTGATTTTGATATTGGGAACGATAACACATTTGGAGAAAGCATCAATTCTTCTGATTCTGAGGAGGATTTTGAACGTGAAACCATATGTGACTTTGATTGCACTTTACTGCCATTAGCTCTCTCGCATGCTGATGATGTATGCATCAAATTGAATAACTTGATTGATAAAGGAGTGATATCCAGAGATAAGATTTTCTACAAATTTTTGAAAGATGTAGTTTATTCATTTATTGATATTAATCATCAGTACGATCCAGAAGTTATTGAGTTTTATAACACTATTGAGCACCTTGGTGGTGAAAGTGTTGTAAATTTCATGCGAGGCCCCATGTACTTTGGTACTGGAAAAGGAGGTAGGAAAAATGCTGCGATGGCCAACGCTAATCTTGGAGGTCCATCGAAAACAACAAGACAGCAATTTAAGGGAGGATATACGCTCCAAAATGGTGTTATAAAGGATATGCAACTTGCATTCTTGGCATTGGCAACCAAAAGTGAAAAGATGGTAACCCCTTTACTTGAAACAGAGAACAACAAAGTTATTGGTGTTGTACTTCAAAATGATGGTACTGCCTTGCAACCAGGGATCCTATTTGATGAAGGTACAAAGTTGAATGTGGAACTGAAAGTAAAAGTAGATCAAAATTTGTCAAGGATAACCCAACGCCTTCAGCAGAATTTCTGAAAGAAAATGTAGTTACTGAGGCTAATGTGTCGATGCTTAGCACTTTGGATGATACTATAAATATGCCCACAGCAGTACAATATATGACGAAAGCTGGTAAAAAGGGTGAACAAATGCTTCAACTTTTTTCCTCTCAAATAGATTCTCTGCAATGTTGCAAGTCATGTATGGAAACCACTTCTTCTCAGGAACTAATTTCAATGTGTAATGGTAGAATTTGCAATCGATTTTGTGAAGTCTGCTGGTCCAATAAAAGGATTTGCGATGTTTCTGAAAGGGAAGGCCATACTTCATACTCCCCTGCTTTAAGGGCATGCACAAATTGCATATCAAAGGGCATTCAATGTGTTCATATGGTAGTGCTAGCTCTGTCGTCTGATTGTGAAGAGGGCAACAAAAAGGCAATGGAAATATTGTTAGAACATCAGAAAGATGAAATTGTTAACCCCCAGCTTGAAGGATGTGTGTTTTTTCCAGATGCTGTTCATGTAGGAAAGAGCATTAAATGCAGCTTCAGCAACTGGTTTTGTTTGCTGGATAGATACCGACTCTCATTATCAGTCATTCATACACTCAGAGATGACAGTGATCTCGATGTTAGACAAAAACTAAGAAAATATCTGTCCAAAGAAGATGTTCAGAACAAAGATCGTATGGCAGTAGAGCCAATCTTGAGACGTCCTGAGGTGCTGGAAGTTGTGTCAAACTTAAACTCAATTGTTCACACTCTTATACCAGATAAGTACAGACTTACTGACAGCAATAAGGTTGGATTATACCCGCATCCAGTTGCAATTTGTATAGGTCCAAGTGGAAAATTTATTTTCCTTGATTATTCTTCCACAAAACAAGAGAGCGAATATGTCTGGCAGACTTCCACAATCCCGTCCGTGTTCAAATCTTGAAGTCAGGTTTAGCAGATGCAAGGTGTGTAGAGTATTTGTCAAGTAAGGGAGTTGCTTTAGTCGTTGAAAGAAACGGAATATCAATGATAGAGGTAGAAGGCAGTGTTGGCATAAAGTTATCGAAGTTGAAAAGCAAAGTCTCTGCTCAGAATGCTTTGAAGGACATTGGCTTGTCACAGGAAGGAACTGTTAAATTTTTAAAAGAAAGAATTCAGTCACACCTTGATAAGATGAAGAAGAGTTATAAAGACTCCGGAAAGAAAATTGACAGAGTTAAATTTAAGAGTAGATGTGATTTGCATCCAAAATGACGATCTTCTTATTGTATGCTCAAACAACCAGTTCAAGCTATTTTGTGTTGAAATCATATTTGATGGTCTAGGAGCAACAGGGAAGGTAATTCAAACTGTTGATTTCCCTGTACAGTGTAGAGTTGTGAAATCACTGTGTATTGCAAATGAAACTGTAATCTTAGGCCACGATTTGGGCATAACAAAACTGGATCAACACAAGTGTACAGACATATTATGACGAACAACTCGGAGCACTTGACAGAAGTTCAGTGCGTTGCATTTATGAAAGAAGAGAATAGAATTGTGCTAACAGTAGTCTACCCAAACAAAAGATAAATCTCTTAAAACACAGGGTGAATCTGATTTTTTTCCGTGAAACGTGAAAATGCTATATTACTTAACGTGAAACGTGAAATATGCCATTTTATTCCCGTGATTCGTGATTCCGACCCCCCCTTTACCACCCTCTACTATAGACACTATCATTCATTGCCAATTAAAGGTGACTGTTCGAGCCCCTGAAAAATATGGTTTACAATCTGCAAGACCAGTATCCCAAGGGACAAGTAACCTATACCCGCCCTTGATGCAACTGAATGCAAACATGATCTGATAGAGTTTCAAGGTCCAACAAGGGCTACTCAATTAGTACTCAAACAAAGTAAAACACTCTTGATAAGCCGGAGATAGCTACACTCTTTTTTTCTATAAGAACAATTTTCTAAGAAAACAAGCCTCATATTTGGCAAAAACTTTAGAACAACTTAGAACAAAACGAGGCTGAAAATTCTTGGCTCAAATTTTACAAAAAATTATAAGACTGAGAAATAATTACAAAACAAGCTGATGTACAGCACACAGAAAATGCCAGACGGTCAATGGAGTCAAACTTTGCAACAATTAACACTGCTAATAACAAAAAAGGCTTCATAATAATTGTAAAAGTAAGAACAATTCATGAACATTTCAGGCTGAAACTGGAGGAATATTTAACAACAGCCAGCATGAAATAAATTTTACTGCTTCTTATAAAAAAGAGTGTAGCTCTTTGCAAGTACACCTATTTTGGCAAATGGAATACCCTAGATTATCATTAATCATCACTATGTGCAATTCGTTGTTGTTGTCCTTTCAGGTTCCTGGAATTTGGCATTCATTGGCAACGTCAGGCAACCCAGGCAAAATTATTTTTACAGGAGACCAAAAAATTGCCCTCACTGGAAGCTCTTTCCATCTACAATATGGTCCTCGGATGGGATATTGATGAAGAGATTGAAGAGACAACTAGCAAAATCTTGAAAGAACACAACAATCTGAAAATGAATTATTTCTATAGTTGCCAACCGGAGCTTTGCCGCCTACTTGAGGCATTTAGCAGAGATTCTGGGGTAAGGTTGGTTAAAACTAAAAGGTCAAGGATTAAAGAATTGGGTGGATTTTAAAATCCTGCTTAAACTTCCTTACTTGACCCAGTTTTTGGTAGGAATGCATTGCCCTATAACCAAAATGAACACCCATATTCATACAAAAGTTCTGAAAATCTATACACATATTTACACCAAAACTTTGGAGATGGATACCAAAAACTCACATTCAAACCATGTTTTGAATATTGGAAACCCATTGCTGTAACAAAATAAAGCAAAACTACACTCATTTGGGCAGCACCTCCTAGTAACCAGAATATACTGAAAAACCCCCTGGGGCATTAAAATATTATCTTCTGTTGTCTTTTCAAATCTTTTCAAATGGCAAGTAGTAGGGATGTAGATTAAGGGTCTAAGAATTTTGTTTTCACTAATCATCATTTTAGGGGAGTTAGAAATTAGGGAGTTATAAAAAACAAATATTATAAAGATTTGACGGTCCTTTATGTAGAGACCTACCAACTTCCTTCGTATAATAATCAGAAAACTCTCTGAAATTAGCTACTAGAAGATGATGGGTGCACAGGGGCTTTGCCTCAAAATAACATGTCATTCACAATGTAATGCACTTCTTGAATCAACTTTGGATAATGAAGGAAGGAAGTGGTCCTGCATGATAGTTAGGTGATACATTAATTGCGCTTTTTTCTTGCCAGAAATCATGAACCAACATTGATTCAGACATGAGAGCATAGAATCATTTCATTGAGCTCCATTACTAACAAATTTGAGTTTTTCTCACTTGAAAGTGTAATTTATTGTCATGGAGGGCAACAAGGCAAAATATCTTCAGTTTATTTCTTATGTTTTATGATATCTGATACATTGAGTATAAATATAGAATATACTGGCCTGATTCTATTAAAGGTTCTTTAAATTCTTTCCAGTACATGTTAGTTACCACAGTTTTTCACAACAATGACTTCAGGGAAATATCTTTGCAACTCAGTCTCTTTGTATTTGTATTTCTACAGACTTAAGTGCAACCATCCGCCCAAATGTCAATTCCTTCATCATGTATTGAAACCTATCTGCCTCACGAGATCATGCCACTGAAACATCAGACCCTCCAATTTGACAAATTCCCACATCAATGCTTATAAGGCCATACCAAGTTTCTCTAAACAATTTGGTTAACGCGTCAATGTTGGTGTTCTTGCCTTCACGAAGGGCCTATGGCCCAAAGCCAGTTTCCGGGTAATGGGCTGTGATGTGAGATTACCTGTAGCCTTCTTTCATAGTTCTCTTAAAATGGCCACCGCTGAGTGGTGTGTTATCTAATTTGTGCAACAACTCAAACCAAAAACTGAGAGTGACTCAATATTTCCATAAAATATATTATTTACATGAATATACATATTCCTTCCAGTCATCATAATAACTGTAGAAACTGTCCAACTGATGAGTTGCACAAAAATTGAAAGGAAATTGAATATCGAATAAGTTTTTATGAAGATAATGTGCCCCTCTGGCTAAAGAACAAAGGCTTTCAGACGTCACGGAAAACGGAGCCAGCCAGTGGCCCTTTTGTACTGTTACGTAGGAGTAAAGCTGCAACAGGCAGCTCCCTTTGCCAGGCTAGACACGTCGAAGAAGGCAAGGTCATCTGACTTCAGGCAACGACTACCTGTGCTCTGATATCACTCCTATCCGTTCATCACTGAAGACATTCTTGGCAAGCAGCAAGACTAAAGGAAGCCTGACAGAATACCTCGCTACAAAGGTCATTGATCCTTCCAAGACAACTGGAAAGCTCGTCATAGTCTCAACACAGAGTAGTGTGGAGTGCAGTGATGATTGCCACCCTGTCAGCCATCTTGAAACAAGTCAGGAAGAAGCTGACACGATATTGTTGCTTCATGCAATCGACGCTGCCAGTGTAGGTGCAATCGTTCATATTTTGTCACCTGACACCGATGTCTTTGTCATTGCTTTGAAATATCAGCCAATGCTGGGAGAGGAAGCTGCAGTCATAAGAGAGCAGGGTAGCAATAAAGAAGCTGTTCAGTTGAAGCCAATCTATGACGCTATTGAAACAGAAATTGCGACAGCATTACCATCATTTCATGCTTTCACTGGTTGTGACACAGCTGGTTGCTTTGCTGGAAAAGGGAAGCTTTCTTGCTGGAAAGCTCTCTTCAATGCATCAGGTGAAATAAGAAGTAAGCTTGTGAGTGGATTTTCAGGCCTTGGAATGGAAGAAAGTCCTACAGAAGCAAACTTTGCATCACTTGAGCACTCTGTTTCGTACCTTTTTGCGCCAAAAGCTCAAGTAAAAGAAGTGGGCAAAGCTTGCTGCCTGCTTTTCAGGCCATTTTCTAGGAGAAGGGGAAAAGTTACCACCGACAAAGGCTGCTTTGAAGCAGCACACAAATAGGGCAAATTTTCAAGCCAGGATATGGAATAATGCCCTCATACCTATCCTCAACATGCCGTCTCCAGTAGGCCATGGCTGGATTGACGAATAAGAGACAATGGTAGCCTTAACGACCCTGCAGAACCTGCGCCAGATGCAGTTCTTGAACTCGTGTAATGCAGCTGCGCTAAAAGCATGTGTTCTGCTAACTGCTCATGTTGCAGAAATAACCCGGTATGTACCGAAATGTTTAAATGTGGGGCAGATGAAGACAAGTGTGAAAGCACTCGTGTCAACCAGATAGTTGACAGTGACGATGACCAATTTGATTCTGATGAAGATTGATCACGAAGAAACTTTAACCGTTCGTTTTGTTGTTGTTTTGTTTATATTTATTTTTCAAGTTAAAATTCTGTTGTTTGGGACACATCAGTAGCTTTAGCCCAAGAACGTTATCTAAGATGTCATGTAAAACACCAAAAGATTCCCTTGCAGTGCAAAACTAAGCAAAAGCTGCAAAGTTCATTCTTGGATAATAATCTTTGGTGTGCGGAGTCACTCAAGAGGCACAGCAATGGGAACCAAATGTGCCCCTGTTTATGCTACATTGGTAATAGCCTTTTTAGAAACTAAGCTTTATGACAAATTTCAAGAACTATACGGATTGGAAGCACGCAATAAATTCCAAAGCGAGTGGATGAGATATTTAGACGACTGCTTCATTTATTGGGACACTAGCATGGGACCAATTACAGACCTTCATGACATTCTAAATAGCCTACATAGCAGCATAAAATTTACTGTGGAAACCAACTATAGTATAGCCAGAAAAATCGGAAACATAATGACATCAACTTGCGAAATGGCTATCAGAGGTTTTGGAACCAGTTCTCCATTTGTACTCTGAAAATTGCATTTCGGACTCGTTCACTTTCGCCAAATTTATCCAAAACTTAGAGCTCAACCCCACTAAAACTTTTATATGCTCTTTTGACGTCAGCAGTTTGTTTACCAATGTTCCTCTGGATGAAACGATAAAGATTTGCGCCGATGCGTTGTACCGAAGTGAGCTTGAAAGGCCTGCGTTCCCTGAGGAGGTTTTCATTGAACTGATGAAATCTGCAACTAGCTCTGTGGAGTTCAGTTTCAACAATGAGATGTACCGCCAAAAGGACGGTGTCGCCATGGGCAGCCCTTTGGGACCAGCGCTAGCGAACATATTTGTCGGCTTCCATGAGCATCAACTCTTCAACTGCCATCAAAAGCCCCTTGTTTACTTTCGCTATGTTGATGACACTTTTGCGGTTTTTGAAAAAGAGTCTGAATGTGATATTTTTCTTGCCAAACTCAACTCATTGCATCAGTCTCTAAAATTCACCTTTGAAAAGGAGGAAAACAACTCCTTGCCATTTCTTGACGTTTCTGTGGAGAAAACTGAACCTGGTTTTCTTACCAGTGTTTACAGGAAACCAACTTTTAGCGGCCTATATACACGTTGGGATTCCTTTTGTCCCAAATAAATCAAAATTAATTTGATTAACACCTTGGTTCACCGGGCACTTATGATCTGTTCCGAACCAAAACTCAATTTAGAATTGGCAGAAATAAAATCTACCCTCATCAACAATGGTTATCCAGAAGACCTCATTTCGGCTTGCTTTCGTAATAAAATCGCAGGTTTCTCGGCTGACAAAAAGATTGGTCCTCAAAAGTGCCCTGTTTATCTAAAACTGCCTTACATTGGCAACGTCTCCTTGCGATTCGAAAGACAAATTAAAACAGCCATAACCAAGTGCTACGCTACGGTCAGCCCCCGTCTCGTCTTTTCCTCTAAGGAGATAATTCCATCTATCCCCAAAGATAGTGTGCCTACCACACAAAACAGCCTAGTAGTTTACGAATACTCGTGCCGGTGTTATGCCAGGTACGTAGGTCGCACATCTCAGCGGTTATGTGATAGGGTTAAACAACACGTGCCGTCTAGCATACGCAACAAAACTGTTCCTCAACGAGAACAACCATCTCGCGCCTCTAAACCAAAAAGTTCACTAAAACATGACTCTGCTATAGGTCAACATTTGCTCGACAACCCAGAGTGTGCTAAAGCCTACAGTGAGAATTGCTTTCGAATAATTGGCAGAGCAAGATCTACCTTTCACTTAGCTATTTTGGAATCTGTCTACATAAAAACCAGGGATCCCCTATTGTGTAGACAGAAGGAGTTCATTTTCGCCTTAGGACTCTTGAAATAATCTTATTGGTCAGCTCACTGTATCGTGGGTGTTGATTGGTTTTCCCACACCATACCAATCATTCACCTCTTTTCTGATTGGCCTATTTCGATCCACATCTGGGTATATAAATCAGTTAGGTTTCTATTTCGTTCTCTTTCTGACGTATTACTCTGTTGAGTGTCAGACGAAAAGCTTAAGTAGTATCTATGTGTTCGTTTCATTATGGTTCCGATTTTTCTGGCTATACTGAAGTTCTGTACCATCCAGAAACCAACTATGAAAAACTTAGCTTTTTAGACATACAGATGATTGTAAAAGATGATAAAATTATTACTGACATCTACTATAAGCCAACAGACACTCAAAATTATGTCCCTTTCAAATCTGCTCATCCCAAACATACCTTAAAAACATCCCTTACAACCTAGCAAGACAGCTATGCACCATTGTCGATGAAAAAGATACTTTAGATGGAAGATTGAACGAGTTAAAAGACACCTCATCCTCAATTTGGATGAATGACTGCAAAGCCGAAGAAGCAATTTCGGAAGAAATGTGGAAGGAAAAAGAAGAATGGCTCCTCAATCAAGAATTTCAACTCGAGCAAACAGACAATACCAACAGTCGACAATCACCTCGCGAAATAGGGTACAGCAACAACCTTAGAGACCCCCCAAACCAACAAAGAGGAAACAGGCAGAATGAAAATGGCCAAATTAGACGTCCGACGAATGGACCAAGAGACCAGAGAGGTACTGGCCGAATGGAAGGAGGTAGACGAAGATATAATCAGCATGGCAATGTAGAAGAAAGAAGAATGGAGCAAAGTTTACAGAGAAGTAACTCTTTTTTATCCCAGGGGCGGAATCACGCCCCAAGATTTTAGCAGCAGCTAAAGCTGTTAAACCAAAGCTCTTAATACTAACAGACAGAGCTATCGGTAACAAGGCAAAGGAGACATTAATTCAAATTCACTCCTACCCCAAGAAAAGACACAAAACAGATGTAAAACAGATGTAAAAAAGTTTTGTAGAAAATTAAGATTAATAGAATATTCTGCAGATAACAGACGTACCGATAACACCCTTGACCCAAGCTTGGTAAGGAACCCAAGCAACTTTAACCCCCCATCGCACAGAGATTTGATCCTAGATACATATATTGACTATCTAACAAAATATCCCCTAGACGAAGTTTCAGAAAACCAGGGTAGGCCTAGGTTCAATCTAGATAAAGAAGAATGGAATGCTATAATACAATTGAAAAAAGACAACACTCTCGTCATAAAAGAGGGAGACAAAGGTGGAGCGTGTGTAATAATGGATAGCAACTACTATAGAGATAAAATAATGTTACTATTAAGTGATGAAACGACTTATAAAGAAGTAAATAATGTAAACATTGAAAAAGAATTTCTGATTAAAATCAAAAGACTAATACGAAAATATGAAGCTGACATTACAAAAAAAGAGGCTGACTATTTAACCAATTTTGACTACAAACCAAGCAACATCTACGGTCTTCCAAAAGTGCATAAATGCAAGGAAGTGCTAGAAAAAATACAAAATTCCCCAAGCAAATGCGATATAATAAATTCCCCACAAAGTTTAACGATGCGACCTATTATCGCAGGGCCGAAGTGCGTGACGAGAAGACTTAGTGACTTTATAGATAAAATACTACGACCATTTTTAAAACAGGTTGATAGTTATGTCAGAGACGATATCGACTTTCTAACTAAGATGCCCCGTATTGCTAACAAAAACAAGGTACTCACAACTTTCGATATTTCTAGCATGTACACAAACATCGACAACAACCTAGGACAAGAGTCAATAAAATTTTGGCTCGAGAAATATCCCGAAAGCAAAGCCAAAAGCATCTCAAATGGCTTTATCTTAGAGGCTCTAAAAATTGCCCTGGAGAACAACACATTCAATTTTGATAAGAAAACATTCCTGCAAACAAGAGGCACAGCAATGGAAACCAAATGTGCCCCTGTTTATGCTACATTGGTAATAGCCTTTTTAGAAACTAAACTTTATGACAAATTTCAAGAACTATACGGATTGGAAGCACGCAATAAATTCCAAAGCGAGTGGATGATATATTTAGACGACTGCTTCATTTATTGGGACACTAGCATGGGACCAATTACAGACCTTCATGACATTCTGAATAGCCTACATAGCAGCATAAAATTTACTGTGGAAACCATTTATGAAAAACTTAGCTTTTTAGACATACAGATGATTGTAAAAGATGATAAAATTATTACTGACATCTACTAAAAGCCAACAGACACTCAAAATTATGTCCCTTTCAAATCTGCTCATCCCAAACATACCTTAAAAAACATCCCTTACAACCTAGCAAGACGGCTATGCACCATTGTCGATGAAAAAGATACTTTAGATAGAAGATTGAACGAGTTAAAAGACACTTTGAGACACATTGGATACCCAGAGACATTGATAAATAATGGGCTAAAAAAGCAACTGAAATACCACAAGAACAACTCCGCACACCAAAAGAAAACACTCGAGAAGAAAATTTATTGACCTTTGTTTCAACTAATAACCCAAGCAACCCAAATTTCTATCCCATAATCAAAGAATCTATTTCAATTCAAAATGCTAGTCCGAAAATGAAACGTGAGCTCAACAAAACCAAACTAATTCCTAGCAAACGCCAGCCGGTAAACCTAAAACGAATTTCAACAGGAGCAAAATTCTCGTCACAAGTCACCGTCGACGACACCCCTAAGGTCACAAAATGCAGAGACGAAAGATGTAAGACCTGTGAACAACTTGTTGTTTGTAGTCAAATTGAAATAAATAAACAAAGTAGGCTACTATTTAACATTAAAAACGAAATGAATTGTAGCGTTAGGGATTTTATATATATAATTTCGTGTAATGGTTGCAATGAAAAATACATTGGAGAATCGGGTGACACACTGCGACATAGAACAAATCTCCACAGAAATCAAATCTCTCTTCCTCAGTATCGGAAACTTTTTATTAGCAAACATATTTGGAAATGCGCCAGAACCAAAACCCCAATGTTCAACATTTGCCCATTCTTTAAATTACATAACCAAGACGAGAGCTACCGAAAAGAGAAAGAAAACTATTTTATCACAAAAACCAAACCCAAATTAAATCGTTGATAGATTTAAACCTGCAATTTTAATCTAGCCTCGTTAACGTATCAGTGTGAGGTTATTGCGGAATATTGATGTTACGTCAGATTATGTAAAAGTAGATTGTAAAGATAACGAAACTTTATTTTAAAGTATTGAAGCCTGAAGAGTCTGCGTGAACAGACGAAACTAGTCGCGTTGTAAATTAAAAATAATAATAATCGTGTTACATCTGAACGAGTTAGTTGTCGTTCCTGTGTTTCGACCTATATATTACGGTACCTAGATTACTTCGTGTTTCGCTGTCTATATACCTATATAATGTTAACAATTCAGTAAATAAAGCATACTGTTTTCAAGATTGTGTATTTGTATTTATTTCACTGATATGTATTTCCATCGGATGCAGCAAAGACATTTCACATTGAATGATGAAATTAAAATTTAGATCTATTAAAAAGTAATTGCAACAACCAAAAACAGATCCATGTCAAAAGATAGATGTGTTAAACTTTTATTACTCTTTGACAAACTTACCATATGTTTGTGGAACACAGATTTCACAAACAACCGCTTCCCCATTTTTAAACTTGGAATATGTTACTTTGTAGTATTTTTTCCCATATAAAGACTTCTGAGTTTCTCGATTGCCATTTTCATTGAAATGTAACACAGCGATAGCAGTTCTAAAAGATTAAATGCAATTTTTCTTTTAAATCCTTAAAAGAAATGTCTAAAAAGTAATAATTGTATGCATGATTCTTTCAAATGGAAAGTTTGGTCAATTTGGTTTGATAAGAAAAATGGTTTAACACTTTGCTACAAATGTTGCGAAGCATATGTACCATCTTTGCACTGCACAGCAGCATTACGTCAGCCATAGCGTATAGGCATGTGCAGAGTTGGCAGAGTTGCTGGCAAGAATCAGAGATTCCGAGATTTCTGGCTCAACTCGGTCTCCAGCGCGTCAAAATAGTCACCACTACTGAAACGCAGAGACAGACGTCAGGCTGCCCAAGATTTCACTCCCAAGGTTCAACGGAGATGTCACAAAGTTCTCCTCATTCTGGCAGAGTTTCAAGTGCTCTGTGCACTTGAACGAAGCAGTTTAAACAATGAATGCATTGAACTATTTGCTGACGCTATTGGAAGGCCAAGCTTTCAAATTGGTTGAAGGACTCGAGTTGACCGAAGACAACTACAAACACGCAGTGGAGATTCTGCTAGCAAGGTTTCATGGGAAGCAGCAAGTCATAAGTGCACATATGGAGTCGTTGTTAAAATTGCAGTCGTTACCAAATCAGAACACTGAACAGTTACGAAAGATATACGATGAGATATACGTTGATGTAAGAGTCTTTCAGTCTTTGGAGATGCTGTCCAAAAGTTACGGGAGCTTATAGATTTCGTTTAGCATGGCAAGAATGTCTAAGGAAATCGCTATCTAAATTGTAAAAAAAACGTCAGAAGGAATTTGAAAGATCAAGGAAATCCTTCTGATTTTGGAAAAAGAAATCGAAGCTTGGGAAATCGGAGCAAAGATATCAGCTGCCGCCCATGAGAACAAGACAGAGTGGAGCACTAGTTACGACCGGGCGAAATGCCACGAAAATCAGCGGTACAAGGAAGGCATTTATGGCTCAAACTGGAAACGAGAGCAGAAAGATTTCATGTTTTTTTTTGCAAAGAAGAACACTGGGCATCAGAATGTTCTGAAGTCAAGGACCTAAAAAAGAGTAAGGAGCTCATTGCCAATGCTAAAAGATGTTTTCCCTGTTTTAAAATATGACACTGTGTCAATCAGTGCCAAAGCAACCGATTATGTAAGATCTGCAAGGGACCTTGCCATCCTGTTTTAGGTACAAGCCCTGAAAGTCAAGCAGAAAGCACAAGCAACGGCCCGATTGACACAGCTTCAACTAAAAAGATTGTTCCCATGCAAACTGCAACTACCTTTGTAGTGAATGGAGAAAACGGACAGTGTGCTAAAGCGACTTTTTTGTTGGACAGGGGAAGTCAGAACAGTTACGTTACGAAGGATCTGATGAACAGGCTCAAATTGAAACCGCAGAAGACAGAAAAAGAAATTTGAACACTTTTGGCTTGGAAAGCTTTCAAAAAGTAGTTTTTGATGTTGTTTCGTTTGATTTAGAGGCTGAGTGTGGTGAGTTGGTCTATTTTGCCACGTTGAGCAATTCGGTAATCTGTACCCCCATTGCGACGCGGGTAAAGCTGTACCCCCATTGCGACGCGGGTAAACGTTTGCGAGTTTCCGCACTTGCAAGGTCTTAGCTTGGCAGACTCTTTTGATGACAGTTAGGTAAGAAAAGTAGATGTATTGATAGGGTTAGACTATCATTACAAGGTTATTTCTGGGGAAATAATTTGGGATGGCTCAGGCCCTGTAGCCCTTAGGAGTAAATTGGGGTGGATATTGTCTGGTGTTGTTAATATGCCTGAAATGTCAATTAACCTTGCTACTAACGTTGTTTCAAGTCTCGTTTTAATTTTGTTCCGTCAGTTCCTGACCGCAGGGAAAATAGCAGAGAAATTTCTGACGCCTTGCGGGATTTCTGGAGGCACGAAAAGTTTGGACTCGTATCCAGTGACAAGACACATGCAGTTGAACCTGACCAGGTGAGCGAAAAACAACGACTCTGATTCATCAGCTGAAAATGATTGGCAAATTTATCACAATGGAGAACGGTATGAAGTTGACCTCCCATGGAGGAGAGACATGGCATTTTCGGTTACAAGAGATCACGAAATGTGTTTATCTTGCTTGAAATCCGTGACCAAAAGGTTGAAATCTGATGAGGAGCTATTGAGGGAATACGACAGAATATTTGCAGAGCAACTGACTGCGGGATTAATTTAACAAGTGCGTGCAGAGGATGAAAGGGCAGAGAACGTCCATTTTATCGCTCATCATTGTGTGGTAAGAAAAGATCATGACACTACAACGGTAAAGATTGTTTTTGATGGATCTGCTAAATCTTACCCTGCTTCTTTGTCATTGAATGATTGCCTGCAAAAAGGTGACAGTGATATGTCCTTGATATTCGATGCCTTTTATTCGTTTTCGTGCACATTCCACTGTAATGACTGCTGACACTGAACGTGCGTTTTTACTGATTGGTATTATGAAGCAAGACCGGGACTTCTTGAGGTTTCTGTGGGTCGATGATATTTGCGAGGAAAATCTCTCAATAATTCAGTATAGGAAACCATAAGAAAGCACATTGCACAATATGCTGAAAGTGGGCCCAAAACTGTTAAGATTTTACAACAGTTGTATGCTGACGACTTGTGCTGCGGGCTAGATTCCTCAGCAGAGGCTTTGGAAATCTACAAGAAGGCAAAGACAATTTTGTCTTCAGGCTGCTTTAATCTACACAAATGGAAGACCAATTTGGAGAAAGTGTGTGCCAAAATAAACGAATGCGAAGAAAAGTAGCCAGTTGGAGTGGATGAGGATGAGCAAACATTTGCTAATTTTGCAAAGGGTCTGCCCACAAGTAGTAAAACCACCAAAGTGCTAGGGGTGAATTGGGATTTCAACTCCGATCAGTTCTATTATGATGTTCAGCAAATAATAGATCTTGCAGGAATACTCCTCCCTTCCAAAAGGATCTTTGTTGAAGATTGCGGCTAAGGTGTTTGACCATCTGGGTCATTTGTCACTTTTCACACTTTTTTTATATTTTGTAGTGACCACAATCTGTTTTGGTGTTATCTTACCCTTCTTTTTGACAGTGGTATTGACATCCTGATCAATGTTATGGCTTTCCACCTCAACATCTCTGAGGATCTATGTATTGTAGAGATGAATCAGAAAATCAGAAAACTTGACCGTGTGTTCATGATAGAAATCCACAAACGTTTTGGGAAAATTGCTTCTGTTTAAGCCAATGACAATATCAGAATGAATTGAAAACTGTATAAACTCGATTTAAAAGGAAGGTGCAAATTGAAGAGAGTTAATAAAAAAAAGTTCAAGAAATTTCGTGTCTAATAAAGAATCCAAGTCTGTCTTTCGAAAACTGTATAAACTCGATTTAAAAGGAGGTGCAAATTGAAGAGAGTTAATAAAAAAAAGTTCAAGAAATTTCGTGTCTAATAAAAAATCCAAGTCTGTCTTTCGAATATTTCACATTTTTTATTAGAACATCTCCTGATGATTGGGAAACCACAAAACAGGCTTGTCGAGATGAATGAGTAGTTTCTTGTCTCTTTTCTATCAATTTGTATATATCACGCTCTACTCTATGTATTGAGCACTCTCAGACTCAGACATACAGACTTCGAAAATTTCGATTCATATACACTTTAAGGATTTTTATGGCGTTAATTAGTACAAGGCCCATGCATCTTATTTTTAGGCCAAAACTTCTCCAATTTAATATGTTTTTGGGTCACTTCAAATTTTCATTGACTTGTCTCAACTATGAAGAACAATAATTGGTGAATACTTGAAAGAAATCTGACTTATGGTCACAAAGTTTACCATCCAAAACCCTTAAAGTGGGGTTGTCGTGATTTTTTTAAATCTCACAGTAGTTAGCTTTGGTAATTTAACCAACGAAGCAAAAAAACCCGAGTCAAATCTGAGTTTTCGTTTTTGTGTTATGGACGAAAAAGTGATTAGCCCAAACACTCCCCGCGCAAAACAGTTCGTTTTCGTCCAACGCGCCGCGTGACGTCAGTTGTTGTGACCAAACTCAGCTGATTCTCAAAACACATTGAAATCTCTATGGAATGGCGTTGGAACAACTTACTTCGCGCGGTCATAAGACTCCTTCCACAAGTATTTTTGTATAGAGAAAAGGGTTATGATAATCTTAAATATTCTTTAATAGAAATATCTTATTTCAGAAACTATTCAATTCGTATTAACATCACAAAGCGATGGTACAAACTACGAGTGTAATTAGGTTGCCTAGACCATCAAAGTAGGAAGTGCTTCCAGGAATCAATCTGTAAAAAGGAAAACTTTTAATACATGGTGTATTGTTTCGACAATTTATAGAAAGATGGAGTTTTATGACATATAATTTCCATTCCACGTCCTGAAATACTAGAAAAGTAGGTGTATTGATTTATTGAGAAAAAAATGTGCAGATTAGAAAGGGCCCAAATAAGCGGAAAGCAAGAGAGGAAAAAAATTGTCAAGGCATACAGTACCATAAGGCAATGTTGTTCTTCCTCGAAAAAGTGGCTTGTGTACACGTATTTTTGTATCTTAGAAATTCCTTTGAAAGATTTTTAACTTTCTCCTACTCGAACAAATAAATCCTAAGAATCTTGTTTACACGTTTTTTATAAGGAACCTTTGCTTTTGGCTTTGAGTATTCTGAATTCTTAACCTAATTTTGAGGGAATTAACTAGCTTTTCTAGCTGTTTCACAAATCTAATTCTAGAAAATGCAGTTATACGCATTGATTTTCTATAACCTCAAGAGTCCAATTATCAGCCTTAGTTACACTCAAACAACAGAAAAATACAACAAAATCTAAAACACACTCATTTTTTATAAGAAACCGTTAATAAGAAACCGTAGGGCCAGATTTTCAAAACTTAAGAAACTTTAATAGGATATTTTGTCTGAACTAAAAAAGTTAAGAAACTTTTTAAATTTTTCTTATCAAGAAAAACAACTTTCACGGGTCTGTCCCACAGAGTTTTATTCCTAGTTCAGTTTAGTTACATTTGATAAGATATTTTAGCTATTCTCACTGGGGAGATCACCCCAGATAACAAAGGAAAGAGATTCCCTAACTCCCAGGAGATCAAGTATAAAAGCACAAGCATGCCAGGTTTCATTCTTCTAGCAACGAGCTCTCCGGCAAGATACTTCACGATTTTTGGCCTAAGCTCTCGCATCACCAGCCTGCTCGCCTCTCTGCTTCTACCCGATTGCCTTTTTAAATTGTTAAGGCCTAAGCCACAGAATCTGCTGATAGAGATACAATACAACCCGAACTGGCTCCTGTTTAGATTTATTGCAAGGGAATTGCACCGAAAAACCAAACGCACATCAGCACGTGTCGAGCAACGCCGATATCGCAAGCTTCGTTCTCCTTCGCCCACAACACAATTTATGCAATTATCAGGTTTTTTACAAATTATTTTCCCCTGCCTTATTGAAATTATCTCCCTATTTTGCATGCAATTTATGTGTTCCTTAACCACGACAAAATGTCTCCAGCCAATATCAAAAATGCATATTCCAAGTGTCGAAGGCCAGAACCCTTTTTAAATTTCTTTTTCCTATATCCCTCCCCCCCACCAGCATTGAGCAACAGCAACAACAGTATTAAAAAAAATTGAGAATTATTATGAAGCATGTATAGCAGTAATGAAATGAATTGATATATTATGAAGCATGCAGTAGCAGTAATGAAATGAATTGAAATATTATGAAGCATACAGTAGCAGTAATGAAATGAGTGAAATATTATGAAGCATGCAATAGCAGTAATGAAATGAATTGAAATATTATGAAGCATGCAATAGCAGTAATGAAATGAAATGAAATATTATGAAGCATGCAATAGCAGTAATAAAATGAATTGAAATATTATGAAGCATGCAGTAGCAGTAATGGAATGAATTGAAAAACATGAAATGAAGTATGAATTGAAATGAAATGAAATGAAATGAAATATTATAAGCATGCATTAGCAGTAATGAGATGAATTGAAAAACATGAAATGAAGTATGAATTGAAATGAAATTAAATAAAATAAAATATTATGAAGCATGCAATAGCAGTAATGAAATGAATTGAAATATTATGAAGCATGCAGTAGCAGTAATGAAATGAATTGGAAAACATGAAATGAAGTATGAATTGAAATGAAATGAAATGAAATGAAAAATTATGAAGCATGCAATAGCAGTAATGAAATGAATTGAAATATTATGAAACATGCAGTAGCAGTGATGAAATGAATTAAAATATTATGAAGCATGCAATAGCAGTAATAAAATGAATTGAAATATTACGAAGCATGCAGTAGCAGTAATGAAATGAATTCAATATTTTCAAGCTTGCATAACAGTAATGAAATGAACTGAAATATTATGAAGCATGCAGTAGCAGTAATGAAACTAATTGAAATATTATGAAGCATGCAATAGCAGTAATGAAATGAATTGATATATTATGAAGCATTCAATAGCAGAACCCTTTTCAAATTTATTTTTCTATACCCCTCCCCCCCCCCCACCCAACCAGTATTGAGCAACAGTAACAACAGTATTGAAATGATTTGGAAATATTATAAGCATACAGTAGCAGTATTGAAATGAATTGAGAAATATTATAAATCATACAATAGCTGTAATGGAATGAATTGAGAAATATTTTAAGCATGCAATAGCAGTAATGAAATGAATTGAAATATTATGAAGCATGCAGTCGCAGTAATGGAATGAATTGTAAAACATGAAATGAAGTATGAATTGAAATGAAATGAAATGAAATGAAATATTATGAAGCATGCATTAGCAGTAATGAGATGAATTGAAAAACATGAAATGAAGTATGAATTGAAATGAAATGAAATGAAATGAAATGAAATGAAATGAAATATTATGAAGCATGCAGTAGCAGTAATGAGATGAATTGAAAAACATGAAATGAAGTATGAATTGAAATGAAATGAAATGAAATGAAATGAAATGAAAAATTATGAAGCATGCAGTAGCAGTAATGAAATGAATTGAAAAACATGAAATGAAGTATGAATTGAAATGAAATGAAATGAAATGAAATATTATGAAGCATGCAGTAGCAGTAATGAGATGAATTTAAATATTATGAAGCATGCAGTAGCAGTAATGAAATGAATTGAGATATTATGAAGCATGCAATAGCAGTAATGAAATGAAATGAAATATTATGAAGCATGCAGTAGCAGTAATGAAATGAATTGAAAAACATGAAATGAAGTATGAATTGAAATGAAATGAAATGAAATATTATGAAGCATGCATTAGCAGTAATGAGATGAATTGAAAAACATGAAATGAAGTATGAATTGAAATGAAATGAAATATTATGAAGCATGCTGTAGCAGTAATGAGATAAATTGAAAAACATGAAATGAAGTATGAATTGAAATGAAATGAAATGAAATGAAATATTATGAAGCATGCAGTAGCAGTAATGAAATGAATTGAAAAACATGAAATGAAGTATGAATTGAAATGAAATGAAATATTATGAAGCATGCAGTAGCAGTAATGAGATGAATTGAAATATTATGAAGCATGCAGTAGCAGTAATGAAATGAATTGAAAAACATGAAATGAAGTATGAATTGAAATGAAATGAAATATTATGAAGCATGCAGTAGCAGTAATGAGATGAATTTAAATATTATGAAGCATGTAGTAGCAGTAATGAAATGAATTGAAATATTATGAAGCATGCAATAGCAGTAATGAAATGAAATTAAATATTATGAAGCATGCTGTAGCAGTAATGAGATAAATTGAAAAACATGAAATGAAGTATGAATTGAAATGAAATGAAATGAAATATTATGAAGCATGCAGTAGCAGTAATGAAATGAATTGAAAAACATGAAATGAAGTATGAATTGAAATGAAATGAAATGAAATATTATGAAGCATGCAGTAGCAGTAATGAAATGAATTGAAAAACATGAAATGAAGTATGAATTGAAATGAAATGAAATATTATGAAGCATGTAGTAGCAGTAATGAAATGAATTGAAATATTATGAAGCATGCAGTAGCAGTAATGAAATGAATTGAAATGAAATGAAGTATGAACTGAAATGAAATGAAATAAATGAATTGAAGTGAATTGAAAAACATGAAATGAAGCATGCAGTAGCAGTAATGAAATGAATCAAAATATTATGAAGCATGCACTTGCAGTAATGAAATGAATTGAAATATTATGAAGCATGTAATAGCAGCAATGACATGAACCAAACACGAGGCAAGCAAATAAGGCTCCACGCAATTTCAGAAAATCTTTATTTGTCCCGCAAAATGGACTAAATTCCTCCAAATAGTAACTTCTATACATTAAACGGCTTTTTCTGCCTAGCCACTTGGGGGTTCTTCTCATAACCTGCATCCGATCCGTGGGATTGGGTTCCGGGTGGCTAGGTGGGAGGGCCTCCTCCCCTTTAATGCTTATTTACACCCTCCAGGTCATTATTTTCATCTTTAACCATAATTATTACCTTACAGGCAAAACACAAGCTTTTGGAAATTTACAAGGATGAAACATAAAGACACATTTAAAAAAGGAGTAACTGGGAGGGGGTCTCCCACCTTGCCATCCCGGAATTCCCCTTGCAGAACCTTATTTCGCATAACTTGGATATCCTAAGAAGACTCTCATGCACATAGGTGACAGCAAAAAACACTAATAATATAGTTTTGAGTCTACACTTCCCCCTTACTTCGAATACTCTGAAATCTGGCGTTGCAGCACACAGTCATATGTAAAATATTCTTTCTCATGCCCATCTTTGGCCCATATTATATCAGTTTCAAGTGTGAAACAATTTTAATTGGAACTTTGTTAACAATATAAAAAATATATGAAATGTGAAGGTTATATGATCTACTTGCCCTGTAATACCCAAAATACCAAGCTTCTACTTGAGCTATGGAGAGGTCATCCATCATATATAATTATATGCCACTACCCGATTGCCTTTTTCCTATGTTCTCCCACATTCTCAATCAGATATCGCAATATCTTCGAAGCACCCCATATCTTTCCGGATTGGAAGGAGGGGTGGCAAATCCAGTGAAAATAGGGAACTATTCTCACTGGGGAGATCACCCCAGATAACAAAGGAAAGAGATTCCCTAACTCCCAGGAGATCAAGTATAAAAGCACAAGCATGCCAGGTTTCATTCTTCTAGCAACGAGCTCTCCGGCAAGATACTTCACGATCCCTCCCTCCTCCCCAGTTTCGGCTCGCAGGCTCAGGCCAGATCCCTCGTCCACCTCTCCTACGCTAAGAGCATATATCAAAATTCATATTCTCACTGTACTTTATGTTGTCTTTAATTTATGTTTTAGGTAACTGGTTATCACAGACGAGTGATCTGTCCCGCACTCTCTCCTTCCAATAGCGAAATCTTCTTCGCACCCCATATCTTTCCGGATTGGAAGGAGGGGTGGCAAATCCAGTGAAAATAGGGAACTGTTTTGCAGTGAAATTTGCATCTAATTTTTGCTTCTCTATACCCAACACATGTTTGGCACTGATAGAGAATAGGAAGTGAAAATTCAATCATGAAAACTAAATTATTCATTTGAATTTAGGAAAAATTTAGGGGGGGGGGATGCTTCAGTAAAATTTCTTAGGTCCATGGTTTTGAAAAAATATTTATTTTCCTTATGGAACATGCCAGTAATAATAGAATCCATTCTATTTTACCAGAGATCCTAGTTGAATACCTCCCTCCCCAAAATCATAGATAAGACTCTTCGACCAAATAGCCAGTCATTTACAAATTTTGCTTAGTGTTATTTGATTGTAAGCTACTGGGGAGGGGCTGCATGACCTACAGCTGTAGGCCACAAGGGTTTGCTGCTGAGATCTGAAAAGCATACCAACTTATCATCATTATAATTACCATAAATACACCTTTTTACCAACTTGTGATATGGTATTTTATAGTAAATGAACATTATGAATGAAACAGTGAAAAGTTATCCCATTTCTTATGAGTGTTCATCATTTATGGAAAACATTTTGACCAAACTTTATAGAAAGCTAATTTGTAGTTTCATACCTAATAATATGCAATTTTGGAGAGAATTTGTCCCTATGTTTGGAAAACTTTTAATATATGAGTTTCATATAACAACAATTTTATGACAGCTCCTTCCCTCCTAGGCTCTTACATCTCAAAAATCAGAAAAGTTTCTTAGAATTGTTTCCGTTTTTAAAGCCTGCGATTACACACTTCTTTTCAAAAATATGTATATTTTCCTGACCCCATCACCTTTGAAATTCTTTATGACTATCAACCCCACCCCCCCCCCCCCCCCTCCACCCATCAATATCAGAATAATGCAAACTGGAACAAAATTGATACACCTCAAATCAGTTAGTAATCAGAAGGGAGACAAGGCGTAATAAAAAATATCCAAGTCTTGCCTTCCCTCTAAACTTTAGTGAAACCCATAAAAATGGGTTTTGAAGTTTACTAAATTCAGGTAAACACAGCTGAGTGATAATATCCAGTATTGCATTAGTTGTACCAGTTAAGTACAAGAATGTCTGAGAGATTTTTCATGCCACAAGGCAAATTAATTTTCAGAAGAGTTAAATTCAAATAAGCATCCCTGAGGCTTCATACCGCCTTGATGGTATGACTGCCCAACATGACCAACTGGACTAGAGTTTATTTTTTTTAGGCCGCCCGTATGGCATTAATACAAAGGCGGAAGTGCCTTTTTCATAGAACCAGAAATAAAACAGTCTGTATTCCTTTCCTCGAAACTCAATCAATAGTAGAATAATTAATACAACAAATAATTTCATACTCATAATTGTCTTTTATGAGCCCTGAACCTTTCAGTCACGAGATGATAAACGATTAGAGGCTTCATCGCTCGCATTTTATTTGACAATTTTAGCCCATCTTCAACTTCGCTTCTTTCTTGGTCTAGAAAATCGTTTTCTCTCTTTGCATGGCTTCGATAAGGCTCAAACTGATATTGTATAACTTCAGGGAATACTCATCTTTCTTCTAAATCACTTTTTTGGAATGTTTACGACCAACCAGCGATGTTTAAATCGTCTGAAGTGACGGACGTGCTTCCTCCTCCATACTGTTCGTCCATGTTGTCAAACTTGAATCACAACAACTGACGTCACAGGGACAAAATTGAGAAAAACGAAGCGTTTCGTGTCATGTGGTTTTTTAGCCTGAAAATTGGCAAACTATTTGCCAAATATCTCGAGAACGAAATGAAATATCGTTTTCCAGTTTTTTGCATTAGTCTTAGAATTACTTTTTCTTTCAAATATCAAATTTAGAAAAATCACGACACCCCAACTTTAAGGTGTTCACAACTACTATGCAGATACAAATTTTTGGGAAATCCTTCTTCTACATTTTCAACTTGGAAAACTACTGGGTCTCCAAATAGAAAGTATGCACATCTTTAAGTGCCTCTTCACCATTTGTTCTTCTTTGTGCAATTTGATAGAGTTCCATGCGCTGATTCTGAAGAAAAACAAAATTTTACGATCAGAGTTGTGGTTGCTGAGTTATGATCTCTCAAAGTCATGCAACTCTATGTTTTCTTGTGAAAAACGATGTTATGTATGAGCATTGACTGAGGATGGAGCGTAACGTCGTAGTAGGAACCCAAACTTTTTCGCATACTGAAGCCTCATAATAAAAAAAAGTTAAAAAATAGTAACAATAAAAATATATACATGGAAGTTTGTTTACATGCACGGTTTGATGCGCACAAGACAACAGGGTAAATATTACTTTCCAATGTGCCCCATTCTATTTCTAGAATTGGAGGCAATTATCTATTGTTCTATTTTGTTCTATTATAAATTCAAGCTGTGCCCCCCTATTGCTATTCTTAGAATGGGTTACTAGATCCCAGGTCCCTGAAATGACAACTCTATAACTTTGCTTAGCAATGAGATACAGCCATGACACTTTTTTGGCGCAACGTGATGCTCATGATGAAAAAGATGAACTGTCAGCCTTCTCCAAGCTGTTCCCGCTATTGCTTTTCTAGAATGGCATACTAGTTCCCAGGTCCCTGAAGTAATGACTATAACTTTGCTTAGCAATGAGATACAGCAAAGAAACTTGGTATTTATAGCAATAGAAGACTACTAGATAAATAACGGTTGTCCAAAGAATAAATAATACAAGGTAAAAATGAAGTCACTAATACATTTATTACTGCATAAAGTAGAATGAACACATTAAAAAACAGACATATTCTTCTGTGACTCTGAGTCTCGTGCTTAGGCACTCATCAGACAGACTATACAAAATATTACTGCATATAAATAATACAAAATAGCCAGGAAAATCGGGAGCATAGCGAAATGAAAACATAGATTACTTAAGCTTTTCGTCTGACACTCAACAGAGTAATACGTCAGAAAGAGAACGAAACAGAAACCTAACTGATTATATACCCAGATGGGGATCAAAATAGGCCAATCAGAAAAGAGGTGAATGATTGGTATAGTGTAGGAAAAGCAATCAACACCCACGATACAGTGAGCTGACCAAATAGGATTACTTTAAGAGTCCTGAAGCGAAAACGAACTCTTTCTGTCTACACAATAGGGGATCCCTGGTTTTTATGTAGACTGATTCCAAAATACCTAAGTGAAATGTGGTTCTTGCTCTGCCAATAATTCGAAAGCAATTCTCACTGTAGGCTTTAGCACACTCTGGATTGTCAAGTAAATGTTGACCTATAGCAGAGTCATGTTTGAGTGATCTTTTAGTTTTTGAGGCGCGAGATGGTTGTTTTTGTTGCAGCACAGTGTTTTGGCGTATGCTAGATGGCACGTGTTGTTTTATTCTATCACATAACCGCTGGGATGTGCGACCTACGTACCTGCCATCACACACCGGCACTAGTATTCATAAACCACTAGGCTGTTTTGTGTGGTAGGCACTAGGGCTGTCCACCGAAGGTCGAATAATCGCTATTCGGTTAGCAGCTAACTATTCGAATATCAGTCAAGCGTAACGATTATTCGCTTGAACCGAATAATCGAATATTCGGACTATTCGAATAGCAGTGAAGCGTAACGATTATTTGCTTGAGCCGAATATTTTGTTATTCGAATAGCTATGATGGATCGATCAGTCGACCATTCGACTGATCGAATGTCAACGATTATTCGAATAGATTGATTCTTCGAGTTTGTGTTGACTACTCGAATGGTTTGAATGTCACTGATCTTTTAATGGGCAACATGAGACAAAGGGTTTTGGATAGAAACATGAAACGTGATGCTTCAAGTGTGGCTTACGGCTTACGCTTGCTGTAGGTTTGCAATTGACCTGCTTTTTTATAATCAGTGAATCAAAATCAGTTAACGTTGGGCTGGATCGAAATGAACAACTCCGGGATAAGTAGATTAAATAAAAAGGCTAAGAATTGAACAAATAGACCTTGATTAATAAACTCTCTTGGTATTTTTATTGTATAGATCTGTTTCTTATAATAACACGGTCAACTTATTTTGTTGCGACTTTTGGATGGAGTAAAAGAAACGAAGTTTTGCTATGTGATTTGAAAAATTGTTAAAGCTTTGATGACGTCATATTTTGCCACGCCCTTTTGACGTCATATTTGGCCACAGCCGAATAACCGAATATTCGGTAAAATTGTAAACGAATATTCGAATAGTTCAAATCTTTCGTTTGGACAGCCCTAAGAGGCACACTATCTTTGCGGATAGATGGAATTATCTTCTTAAAGGAAAAGACGAGGGGCTGACCGTAGCGTAGCATTTAGTTATAGTCCGGTAGCTGAAGGGGGGGTAGTACCACCAGACGAGGTAATTTATGAGACCAATTGATTTTGGTCAATATCGGGGCGTAGAAATCGAATTTCGATGTTCTTTTTGTGGGGGAGGGGCCGTTTCGGAGATATGGGGGCAAATGCCCCCAAATTTAACGAAAGCATGTTATTGTTAAAACTGTCATTATACCTCCTTAATGTTTGATTTTCTGGTTATAGGGTATTGATTATAGCCAGATTAAGCTTATCGAAGGTTTTATTTAGGTTGCAGGCTATTGTATTGAATTCTGGGGTAACCGTGCCCCCAAAGTGGGGGCAACAAGGCAAGTTGACTCAAAAGTCATTAAAAGTATCTTGTCTGATGAATTTGAGGGTGTAGAATCTGAATTTCGATGTTATTTTGATGAGCAAGGAGCCGTTTTTGAGATAAAGGGGTAAATGCCCCCAAAACAAGGGGTATACCGTAGTGAAGTGTTGTTCTCCGACTTCCATGTAACTTAAAAATCTTGTTCTTCAAATAAGGGATCAATTGTGATATCATCAAATTAATCATCAACTTAGTTTGTGCTTCAGGTAATCACCTCCTTTTCTGGGGGTGTTTCTGCCCCTCAATGGGGGCAGCGAAAAAGATAATCTAAAGTTACTCTAAGTACGTCATTTCAAGAATACCGTGCTTTATTTCTGCAATTCATTGAATTGAACAATGATAGTATTAAGTAATTAACAGAATTGTCATGTTAGAATATAATTTAGTCATCATTGCCACTGCTGTCCCGGTCACTGCTCTCTTCATCTGAACTCAACATAACGTTATTCGCGACTGTCTCTTCCATATCATCACCATTGCTATCTTCTATTAGGAGCTCGGCTATCTCCTCTGGATACGTCTCCTGTGTCCAATTTATTATCATATCTGGGAGGCAACCATGATTGAATGCATCATTCAACGCTAAAATAGAATTTGATGCATTTCGCCACATCTTTGCCACAAAATTTGCTTGCTTGCTATGTAATTTCAGACTAGTTTGCATGGTGGTAGAAGACACAGATCAATGACCTTTCTATCCTTTTCCAATTTCTCCCCAAAAATTTCTTTCCTTGCCTCGTTCACTGTATGCTGCTGCCTTCTTCCAAAAATCGTACACAAAAAATGTTCCAATCAAGCCAGCTGGTTAGAAGTTATACATTGACCATTTGCTAAAGTAGCGAATTAGTCAAGAAATGCTGAATTCTCTTTTACGTGCTTCCAGTAAAGTTGCCTTCCTCTGGAAGAATGCTGGAAACATAGTCATTGCCAGTAAAGGAGTGCAGCCCAAGCAGTGCTTTTTTTGTTTTCCTGACAGTTTGCAGGCACTCACGTCTGAGATCTTGCGGTATTTTCCTATCCCATTGCCGATCAGTATACGTGTGTCCGATTCTCCGGCTACTAAAATCACAGGTTTGTCGATCTCACCTGAGCTGGTACTAGCCGAAAGGAATCATGGTCTAGCGAGATATTTTAGGTCTCTTGGCAGCGAAGTCTCGATAACGAAACGCAGCAGTAAATATCGATGCAGCTTTATGTTACCCTTTGGTGCCAGTTCCCCTAAGCCTAGCGACTTGTGATGGCACGAGGCGAAAAACAGCAAAAAGCACGCTGTTTCAAGTAGCCTTGACTTCATTAGTGGTTGAAAGAATCGAATAAGAATCTTCAGAGTGTTGAAAAGCGTGTTATATTCTGGATCAGGCTTCAGTTATCCGTGGAATCTTCAAAACATCATACACTTTTAGAGAGTAGGCAATTATGATATGGGACAAATTCCATCACAATACAGTGACATATACATAGCATGCGATTCCTACAAGGATCAGTAAATTGAAAATGCAGAGAGGGTTCTTCGTTGCCATGAAGATGAATTTGTCATCCGAACACAAGATATTCGAATCTCTGCTAACTGTAAGAGATTTTTGAGCAACGACAAAAATAAAGAAAGAATGGTTGAGCTGATGGAAGAGGTCTGGCTTGAAAGCAGCAGTGAACTTAGTGGGCGCTCATTATACGTGGAAAGGGCTACCTCATGAATAAAGATCGAGAATGGAATAGCAACCACTGTACCAGAGCTAGAGAATGATCACGAAGAAGCAGATTCCAAAATAGCTCTCATGATCAAGCATGCTACGAGAGAAAACAGCGAGTGTACAGTGGGCATGGTCCGTTCCAGCTCAGGTGATATCATTATCATACCTGCAACACAGGTATACTGATCGGCAATAGGACAGGAAAATACCGCAAGATCTCAGACGTGAGTGCCTGCAAACTGTCAGGAAAACAAAAAAAGCACTGCTTGGGCTGCACTCCTTTACTGGCAATGACTATGTTTCCAGCATTCTTCCAGAGGAAGGCAACTTTACCGGAAGCACGTCAAAGAGAATTCGGCATTTCTTGACTAATTCGCTACTTTAGCAAATGGTCAATGTATAACTTCCAACCAGCTGGCTTGATTGGAACATTTTTTGTGTACGATTTTTGGAAGAAGGCAGCAGCATACAGTGAACGAGGCAAGGAAAGAAATTTTTGGGGAGAAATTGGAAAAGGATAGAAAGGTCATTGATCTGTGTCTTCTACCACCATGCAAACTAGTCTGGAATTACATAGCAAGCAAGCAAATTTTGTGGCAAAGATGTGGCAAAGTGCATCCAATCCTATTTTAGCGTTGAATGATGCATTCAATCATGGTTGCCTCCCAGATATGATAATAAATTGGACACAGGAGACGTATCCAGAGGAGATAGCCGAGCTCCTCATAGAAGATAGCAATGGCGATGATATGGAAGAGACAGTCGCGAATAACGTTATGTTGAGTTCAAATGAAGAGAGCAGTGACCGGGACAGCAGTGGCAATGATGACTAAATTATATTCTAACATGACAATTCTGGTAATTACTTAATACTATCATTGTTCAATTCAATGAATTGCAGAAATAAAGCACGGTATTCTTGAAATGACGTACTTAGAGTGACTTTAGATGATCTTTTTCGCTGCCCCCATTGAGGGGCAGAAACACCCCCAGAAAAGGAGGTGATTACCTGAAGCACAAACTAAGTTGATGATTAATTTGATGATATCACAATTGATCCCTTATTTGAAGAACAAGATTTTTAAGTTACATGGAAGTCGGAGAACAACACTTCACTACGGTATACCCCCTGTTTTGGGGGCATTTACCCCTTTATCTCAAAAACGGCTCCTTGCTCATTAAAATAACATCGAAATTCAGATTCTACACACTCAAATTCATCAGACAAGATACTTTTAATGACTTTTGAGTCAACTTGCCTTGTTGCCCCCACTTTGGGGGCACGGTTACCCCAGAATTCAATACAATAGCCTGCAACTTAAATAAAACCTTCGATAAGCTTAATCTGGCTATAATCAATACCCTATAACCAGAAAATCAAACATTAAGGAGGTATAATGACAGTTTTAACAATAACATGCTTTCGTTAAAATTTTGGGGCATTTGCCCCCATATCTCCAAAACGGCCCCTCCCCCACAAAAAGAACATCGAAATTCGAATTCTACGCCCCGATATTGACCAAAATCAATTGGTCTCATAAATTACCTCGTCTGGTGGTACTACCCCCCCTTCAGCTACCGGACTATTATGGCTGTTTTAGTTTGTCTTTCGAATCGCAAGGAGACGTTGCCAATGTAAGGCAGTTTTAGATAAACAGGGCACTTTTGTGGACCAATCTTTTTGTCAGCCGAGAAACCTGCGATTTTATTACGAAAGCAAGTCAAAATGAGATCTTCTGGATATCCATTGTTGATGAGGGTAGATTTTATTTCTGCCAATGCTAAATTGAGTTTTGGTTCGGAGCAGATCATAAGTGTCCGTTAACCAAGGTGTTAATCAAATTAATTTTGATTTTTTTGGCACAGATTACTCTGTTGAGTGTCAGACGAAAAGCTTAAGTAATCTATGTTTTCGTTTCGCTATGCTTCCGATTTTCCTGGCTATTTTGTATTATTTATATGCAGTAATATTTTGTATAGTCTGTCTGATGAGTGCCTAAGCACGAGACTCAGAGTCACAGAAGAATATGTCTGTTTTTTAATGTGTTCATTCTACTTTATGCAGTAATAAATGTATTAGTGACTTCATTTTTACCTTGTATTATTTATTCTTTGGACAACCTTTATTTATCTAGTAGTCTTCTATTGCTATAAATACCAAGTTTCTTTGCTGTATCTCATTGCTAAGCAAAGTTATAGTCATTACTTCAGGGACCTGGGAACTAGTATGCCATTCTAGAAAAGCAATAGGGGGAACAGCTTGGAGAAGGCTGACAGTTCATCTTTTTCATCATGGGCATCACGTTGCACCAAAAAAGTGTCATGGCTATATCTCATTGCCAAGCAAAGTTATAGAGTTGTCATTTCAGGGACCTGGGATCTAGTACCCCATTCTAAGAATAGCAATAGGGGGGCACAGCTTGAATTTATAAGAGAACAAAATAGAACAATAGATAATTGCCTTCAATTCTAGAAATAGAGTGGGGCACATTCGAAAGTAATAAGTACCCTGTTGTCTTGTGCGCATCAAACCGTGCATGTAAACAAACTTCCATGTTTATATTTTTATTGTTACTATTTTCAACTTTTTTTTATTATGAGGCTTCAGTATGCGAAAAAGTTTGGGTTCCTACTACGACGTTACGCTCCATCCTCAGCCAATGCTCATACATAACATCGTTTTTCACAAGAAAACATAGAGTTGCATGACTTTGAGATGTCATAACTCAGCAACCACAACTCTGATCGTAAAATTTTGCTTTGCTTCAGAATCAGCGCATGGGGCTCTATCAAATTGCGCAAAGAAGAACAAATAGTGAAGAGGCACTTAAAGATGTGCATACTTTCAATTTGGAGACCCAGTAGTTTTCCAAGTTCAAAATGTAGAAGAAGAATTTGCCAAACATTTGTATCTCCATAGTAATTGTGAACACCTTAAGGGTTTTGGATGGTAAACTTTGTGACCATAACTCAGATTCCTTTCAAGTATTCACCAATTATTGTTCTTCATAGTTGAGACAAGTCAATGAAATCTTGAAGTGACCCAAAAACATATGAAATTGGAGAAGTTTTCGCCTAAAAAAAAGCTTCACAGGCCTTGTACTAATTAACGCCATAAAAATCCTTAAAGTGTATATGAATCAATATTTTCAACATGAATCTTTTAAAATTTTTCAAAAGTTTGCAATCAGACAAAGATTTTGAAATGGTTTTTCAGAGTTATTGGTAAAATAGTGCTGTTTCTACTCCCATTTAAGGCCTGTGACAGCTTTCCTGCGAAAAAATTACTTGTATGTGACGATTGAGGCAAAGGCCTATTTTAAACATGCAAAATGGCGAGCAGGGCGTGTTCATCCGTTGATTTCGATGATGTAAAAAGAGGTGGCCAGTACTGTGTGGCAGGTCCTGCAAATAGTGTATGTTATCAAAAGGGTCAACACACCCAAGGAATATCAATTTATGAATTTCCAAAGAACATGAAGAATAGAAAAAGGCACAATGCTTGGGTTAAATTTGTTCAAAGGCACAGACCTTGATGGAGATCAACATTATTTTCAATTCCATGTTCGAACCATTTCGAGGAATCCTGTTTCACAAAAATCGCGCTATATTACAACTTGGAATGCGTATGAAGATGGGGAGTGATGCTGTCCCAACAATTGAGGAAATCCTGATCTTGATGTAGAAAATTTTGTGCTGATCAAATCTTCCGACCAAAAACGAAAAAGCAAAAATATTCGAAAGATAGACTTGGATTTTTTATTAGACACAAAATTTCTTGAACTTTTTTTTTATTAACTCTCTTCAATTTGCACCTTCCTTTTAAATCGAGTTTATACAGTTTTCAATTCATTCTGATATTGTCATTGGCTTAAACAGAAGCAAATTTCCCCAAAACGTTTGTGGAACACACCGTCAAGTTTTCTGATTTTGTGATTTATCTCTACAATACATAGATCCTCAGAGATGTTGAGGTGGACAGCCATAACATTGATCAGGATGTCAATACCACTGTCAAATTGAAGGGTAAGATAACACCAAAACAGATTGTGATCACTACTAAATATCAAAAAAGTGTGAAAAGTGACAAATGACCCAGAGGGTCAAACACCTTAGCCGCAATTGTTTGCCTGGATTGTTTTTTTATAATTGTAGTTGTCGACTCTTGTACACTGTAGCATTTGAATATAAAATTTAGAATGCTGTGGTGACTTTTTCCAAGGGGGGCAGTTTGATGTACACTTTCAATCATAATTTCCTCATTTGTAAATACAAGATCCAGAATGTTTGCTGTCTGTTCAGCTCTGCAGTGGGTTGGGAAAGACACATTTTGCAGCAGAAAGCAATCCTTAATGCACTCAGGAAATTTAGTTGCTCTATTGCCTTCATTGCATGGTGTGGTGCATGCACTCCAGTTGATCTCTGGATAGTTGAAGTCTCCTACAATTAAAACATGTGAGTAACCAGACTGGACAGAGGCTTTTATTTCCATGTTAATTTGTTCAATTTCAATTTCATGTATAAATTCAAGCTTTTAATTACAGTGTTTAGCAATAATAAAAGATGTAATTAATTATAAGCTTGGGACACTTAAAAAAAATCAAAAGAGCTATCGAGCCAAGTGCCCTTATGTTAAACTACATGCCAATATAAAAATTTAAGTTACATGAATTGAATATTGCAAACAGTAAACAGTAACAGAACAGCAATGAAAAAAATTAAAGTAAATTAAAATAAAGAATAAAAAATAAGATTAAAAATAAAATTAAAAGCCAAAATACTACATTATAGCAAATAGCAACATCTCAATGACGATATACAACATAACATCTCAATAACAATAATTATGGTATGTGGAAATTGCCTAGGAATCATTTTCAAGGAGCCATAATTTAAGAAACTTTTTGAAAGTAAATTTTGATTTGCAAAGCCTAATATCTTTTGGAATGTTATTCCGAATTTTAACTCCATTGTTAATCACACTATTTTGAATTGAATTTGTTCTCATAGGAGGTTGAGAGAAAGAACCCGAGGTTGCTTGCCTGGTTCTTATGGAGTGTTTAGTAGTCGTCAATTGAAACAAATCTCAAAAATGCTTTTCCAAATTGTTATTATTTATATCAAACATAAATTTAGCACATTCATTTTTGTAACTGTCTTCAAGGCATAACAATTTCAGTTTATTGAAGAGAGGTTGACTTTGAGCTCTTTGTGATTGGAAAGTAATCAAACGCACAGCACGTTTCATGCTTTTCTTTAAAGGGTCTAAAATACTTTTATATGTTCCTCCCCAATTTATTACACCATAATTAATGTGTGGTTGAATAAAAGCGTTGTAAATGTTAATTAGAACATCATTGCCAACAAAGTGTCTCAAAGCAGCTAATATTCCCACACCCTTTGATATTTTCAAATTATTTTGTTGAACATGGGTTTTCCAATTTAGTTTATTATCTATCAAAAGACCAAGATATTGCAGGCTCTGTGTTTCATCTAATTTTTCATTGTTGATATGGATTACAACTTCTTGGTTTATTCTTTTGTTTTTTGGGGAAAATATTAAACAATTTCATTTTTTTGTATTTAAAGAGAGTTTATTAGCAATTAACCAGTCAGAAATGTTAGTCAATTCTGTATTGACATTTGATTCTAAAGTGTCTATTTTATCATGTGACATAAAAAGACTTGTATCGTCGGCAAAAAGGTGAAAGTCAAATTTTTTGGAAGAATTAGGTATATCATTTATGTATAAAAGAAATAGTAAAGGACCAAGAACACTACCTTGAGGTACACCATAGGAAATATCAAGACTTTCTGAGAGCTCACCACCAATAAAGACACTTTGTTTTCTACCTTGCAAATATGAACGAAACTATTCCAGTGCAACACCCCTTATACCATAATACTCCAATTTATGCAAAAGAACTTCATGGTCGACTGTGTCAAATGCTTTTGCAAAATCGAGAAAAATACAACAGGAAAATTGCTTGTGTTCAATTGCATTTATCAACTTTGTTGTAACATCAAGTATTGCAAGGGTAGTGGATTTATTCTTTTGGAAACCAAATTGATGTTTGATTACCAAAAAGATTACCTTGTTTTTTTCAAGGAAGTTGTTTAACCTGGTGTACATAAGTTTTTCGATAATCTTTTTAAAAATTAGAAGAAGGGAGATAGGGCGATAATTTGTGACCTCAAATGGTGAATTAGCCTTGAAGATCGGTATGACTTTGGCACACTTTAATATCTTAGGGCAGTAACTTGAAGAAAAAGACTCATTTATAAGTATAGTTAGTGGTCCTACTTTATCATCTTTGATAGCCTTAACCATCTTAATTGGAATATCATATGCATCTGCTGACTTTTTGGCATCGAAACTACTAATTTGATCACTTACTTCAAACTCTGAAACAGGATTAATAAACAAGCTATTGGATTGTTGATTGGGTAAAAAATCTGTGAATTTCTTTGATGTATTTCCTAATCTATTAACTAAATTTTGTGCTACTCCGGTAAAAAATTGGTTGAAATGATTGGCAACTTTGTTTCTGGTTATTCACCATAGTGTTAGCAATTTTTAATGAAATATTGCTGGTTTTTTCTTAGTGGGTTTTTTTAATAAATTGTTAATACCCATCCAATTTTTTTTGGAGTCCTTTTTGCAGCTTTCAAAATACTCTTTAAAGTAGATTTATTTGCTTTTCCTTAGCAGATGATTCAACATATCTCTGTAATATTTGTAACGCTTGTACCAAAAATTGTCCTTTGATTTCATGAATTTCTTGTAAAGTTTATTTTTAATTGAAATAGATTTTAAAATGCCAGTTGTGATCCAGGGTTTTCTTCTAAGCTTTGCTTGTCGCTTACTTACTTTTTTAAAAGGAGCATATATGTTAATCGTATTGAGTATGCTATTTTGGAGGTGTTCAAATTTACTCTCTAAATTTATATCAGACATTGGTAAGAGATTTTTTGATTTGATAGCAGAAACATACTCATTTTCGTTGAAACTCTGAAAATCCCTCTTAAACTCTGGTTTTTGATTATTTTTACGAAGCTTTTGTTCAAGGATAAGAAAATTAGGCATGTGATCGGAAATTTTCGCATTCAAATTTCCGCTCCATGCGTTTTTGTCAACAAAATTTATAAAAATGTTGTCTATAAGCGAAGGCTTTTGATTTTCGATTATTCTTGTCGGTTTCAAAATCAAGGGCTGCAAAAAATTGGCAAACACCGTATTTAGAAATTCTTCAACGATAGGTTTACTTTCAAATACTAACAAGTCAAGGTTAAAATCACCGCAAAGTATTATTTTTTTATTTTCATTCGTAAGTTTTCTTAAATTAGTAAAAAGAAACTCTATGAACTGAGTTGGATCTTTGCGAGGGTGATTATAGACCACCGCCAATAACAGGTTAACATCTTTTTTGTTCTCTATTTCCACCCAAAAAGCATCGTATTTGCAAGTAGCGGATTTGAATAACTTATCCTAATCATTTCTTACATGATAATTCAGGTTATCTTTAATAAAAAAGCCACAACCCCTGCTTTTACTGTTGCCTTGAATTCCCTTGTAGGGCTGAAATCCAGGAATACACAGGTTTGCGAATCTAGCATCGTTAGACTTGACATGCCATGTATAGCTAAGAGCTATAAAATAGAAATCAGCGTCAAGTTCAACTAAGGGATTTTCTAATTGATCGAGATTACCTAGTAAGGATGATCTATTGGTGTGGATCAAACTTAGTTTATCGTCGCCTTTTGGTATGCATGAATTCTGAAGTAATTTATGGAACTTGTGGTTTGTATAGTAATCAAAATTATTATGAAAAGTTGCGTGACTGTCGAGGTCATTTTCAAACAAAGGGTCGTATTCGGACAAACGCAATTTGCAAAGGTTCAAAGTTTCAAGGTCGTCATAATTATCGATATCTATGCACGCTTTTTGGCAAGGACATGTGAAATTCGAGTTGAAAGCTAAGTTCAGAAGTTCGTCGTCTTTTGTGTTTATGAACGGAAATAACCTTTCAATGCAATAATCGCAACGCCAATGTTTAAGTGTTTTCGCAAGGTTTAACGTCTCGTGCGGTTTTAATCTGGAACACCTTCTATGAATAAGACTCTGACAATCTTGGCACGGAATCGAATTTTTAACATCACGAACCTTCTTGTTGCAAACTGAGCAATTCCGTGAAAGCCCCGAGGCAGGTGACAAAAGTCGATTTGAAATATCCTCAGATTCTTGAGAAATACAATGAAAATTTAGAAAACTGTTGTCTGTCATAGACTGAAAAGGGAGGGAAGTTTTTAAACAAAAGGCACAATACCAGGTTAAATTTTCGTCAATCAAAAAATGTTTGAAATCTTTATTTCTTAAAAGGGAACATCTCAAATGAAACCAGGAATCGCACAGGTCACAACAGATCGATTGATCATGATCCCCAACAGTCACTAAACATTTCGGGGATTGCATATTTAAATTACTCATTTAAATTGTTTAAATCAGCTATTGTAGTGATGCGAATTGCGCGACTATTTTTGTCGCAGCGAATGAAAATAGTCCACTTCTTCGACCAAACATACTTAAAACCATATTCATCCTTCTTAGATTTAAGATCTCTAATAAGAGCCTTACGTTTACTGGTTAGACTTTCGTTAATAAAAAATTTACCGTCGTTTGTGTAGCCGAAGTCCTTGATAGAAACGTTCATCAGCTTTCTCCACGCATTCAGAAGTTAGTCTATCTTCTTCCTTGAGGCGAATTCGACGATAATCCCGGCCTTCTTGTTCATCGAAATCCGGTGGCATGCTTCGATGTCCTCCTCGGTAAGCAAGACGTCAAGCTTCTTGGCAAGATTCATGGTAAGTTTCCAGGGATTTTCATCGGCGAATCTTGGAAATCTGTTGATTTCTAGCATAGTCTTCCTGCCGTATTGCTCCAGATCATCAACATTGGCTTGCGCGACTTCCACCTTCTTTTTTCCCTCGTTCACTTTCTTTAACAATTCTTCATGCTCTTTCTTGACCTCTGCGTTCTCCTTCCATATTTTATTAATGTACGCATCATGTCAATTAAGTTTCGCGTTAAACATTTCTTGCGTCTTTTCCATTTTGTCTACTTTGTCATTTATTATATCCAGGCGAGATGTAAAATTTTCGAGGCTATCCGCTAACTTCTTCTCGATGGCTTCACTGTGAATTTTCATCTGTGAAGCGATTGCTCTTGAAATAGAGTCTTGAATCATTCTTACCGTGTCTTTGCTTAGCTTCATGTTGTGAATATCAAAACTCTAAACCATTTGCTATTATATAGTATTTTGACAGAAAATAATTGTTCATATTTGTTCATTGCCAGTATCCGCATTATTTGGTGAACGATAGAGACAGCCTAATAATAATTTATCACTGTTTGCAAGCTTCATCTCAAGCAAAATAAATCCAAAGCTGTTTCTCTTTCTTTAAAGCAATCAATGTTGGTACAAGCCAAACCTTCCTTCACATATATGCAGACACCTTGCATTGCGCTCTCACTGATAAAGACTTGATCTCCACTTATTTGCCATTCCGCTATACTAATTCCATAATTAGCGTTCTTTGGTAAGGTTTCAGTTATGAAAACAATATGTGGACAATGATTAATAATAAAAGTTTCTAGCTCAGTCCTTTTATTTGTCAGTGAATCAGTATTATAATACAGGCAATTAAGTCCAAATTTTTTTGTATTTGTGGATACAGACCCAATTTTTGTAAAATTTTCTCTTTGTGTAGGAATACAGTTTTTACTAAAAGATTCAGTATTTACACTCACTAGCTCCTGTTCGTTTGAGTTTCTTGGCTTTAGCTGCGGGCTGGCAACTGAACCACCTTCAGGTTCCTTATCTGCCATCTTTCTTTCTCCTCCGTTGTTTGGCACTGTGCTCTATTTTCCTCTCTTTCTGTGGCAAGTTTTCTCCAATTTTTTCTTTGACATGGTGTTTGATCTGTCTTGAACCCTTGAAGTCCCTTGAAGTGTTTTGCAATCTGATTACTGGAGTTTTTAGTGATTTAACTTTGTTAAGAAGCAACTCCTTGTCTTCCTTGCTTTGTAGTAGGATCCGTATGGGCCTTGGTTTACCATTCTCAAAAATCTTTCCCAGTCGCACAGCTTCAATGATTTCAATTTCTTTTTCAATCTCAGTTTCAATAGTATCTTTCAGTAGGGTCATGTCTGCGTCCGGTCTTGAGTGGGCATTTCCCTCCTTGCTTTCAGGCAGGTCATAGACAATCAAATTCAATTTTCGCTTTTCCCTTTCTTCCAGCTCTCTGACAAAATCTGATTCGAGCATATCCTTGTCAGTTATACAATTTAAGTTGATTGTTGAAACGATGGCTTCATTACATTTGTCAACTTTTTCGTATAGGTTTACATTGTCAACTTTGGCTCCTTATGACAATACTCATTTTCTGCCATGAATTTATTCATTAAAGAAGTTGATCCAAGCTCGGTTTCACTGTCACCGTCATAGATGTCAGATTCTGTTTCAGGGTGATAACTGTCTGAATCAGACATGACTTCATCATCAGATGAGTCTGATTCTGGAGCTTCATCTTGATCTAAAATTATTTCTGTCTTCTTTCGTTTCATTGACACTGAAGGCTCCATGAATTTCTCAAGACAAGCCTGGATCCCCCTGCTTTTGTGGGGTGCCCTTTTAAATTTTGGCTTAAACTTCCTTGTCTGGGTAACACGTGTAATCATGGTAAGCTTGCTGTCTGTAACACTTTCATTCGACTGCAGCTCTTCTTCCCCACTGGACAATTCCACTGTACATTGATCCTAATACTCTGAGCAAATCCTTTATAATGGAAGCTTTCTGACAGCTGGCCTTGCAGTCTCATCTATTGGGAAAACTATTGGCTTAGGGGAGTTAGCATAGATGGTTGGAACTGACTTGCTCCTGTCTAAAAGTAATAAACAAATGAAAAAGATAACACAAAGTTTAACGGTAGGCCTGTCACATTGGGGGGAAGCCCCCCAATAATTACCAGAACAATGATTTTTTGCCACAAAAATTAGGTTATATAGCACTTTTTTATTAGGTAGCTCCCCCCATAACAGATCTCTTCCGATAGGCCTGTAAATTATAATTATTAGCTCTCTCAGAGCTGTCACTGTGTATAGGGGTTGTGGGGCTGTGGCACAGTGGTGGCACCAGGGGGACCAGGGGGAACTACACAGTATTTAAGAATAACCTTCATAAAAGACACCAGGCTGAAATTTGGTTCAGAATTTTTTTTCTATCTCCAAAACTATTTGAGGTAAACATAAAACAAGTGCACCAGCGTAACGCCCTTGCCTATAAACGCATTTTAAACATGTTTTTGAGAAGGGTGGGGGTGGCAAGTTGGTGAAAAATTGACTTTATTAGTGTTAAAACTTTAATTAAAACAGAAATTTACGGCCTACTCTATGGTGGCCCATCGATCTCATGAGAAAAAAACAATAGATATAAACATATGTTATGAAAAATCAATTTGATTTAAAAAACATTGAAAATAAATAAGAAATTGAAAATTAAAAATTAGGAATAAATATGAATTAAATTAAAACTTAAAAAAACAATATAAAACGAATGTACACAAATAATAAACACAATTTAAGCAAAACAACTTTCATGATAAAAATGAAATTTTGAATAAAATAAATAACATTCAAAATCTAAAAAAAAAAGAAAATAAGAATTTGAAAATAATCAATGAAGTAGCAGAGCTTTCAGGTGTGATGACACATGGTAATGACTACTTGCCACAAAAAACGGAGAGGAATAAGAAAGAATCATTTCAGATATTGACAGTGTCCTTCCCCAAGATGCTGCAGAGACTTATATGTTTTTGAAAGCTAATTTTGATATACAGTCAGACTAGTCTTTTTATTAGCTTATGATTAGATAAGAACGACTTCTATTTCTCAATATGATTTAATGTAACGGAATGTGCACATTACAATCTGAAATAGAACAGAACAAAATAACAAGAATAACGAAAGAACTAATACAATACTATCTATGCCCCCCTAAGTCTTTTGAGTGCATAATAGTGTCCAATGAGAAAGACTGGTATTTGTGTGTACAGTTTATTTTCTTGAGTTAATTTGGAGCCTTGTGGAGCGGCGGACGGGGCCTGGAATATTGGTCTCCTCACAAGTGGGGCTTGTAAATGGCGAGTTTTCTTTAAGACCGATATCGTTGTGTGGTAGTAGTCGAGCAAGCATGTGTGGGGGCTGTGATGGTTGGTGAACGGAGACTGGTGGCAATGGGCTGGCAGGGGTTGCGTTTTCCACGGTCGGGATGAAAGATTGGGTGGGAGGCGGAAGACTGGGAGCATCCATTGTTTGTGCTAGATTTGGCTGGCGAGGAGTGTTACAGGTTGTCGTATCACTGTTTGTCAGCTTGTCAGTATCTTGACGTTCAAACGGGTTAAGAGTGGCACGTGGATGTATTTGGGCATGTTTCAGATCATCAAGCAGGGATTTCGCTGGTGCAGGGGCAGCGACATGGATGAATTTACGAAGGAACTTGCGGTTTCGTAAAGTCACGCGACGTGAGCCATCGAGGCGGATGAGGTACTGATCAAATTGGCGTACCTCTATGACTGTCCCAGTTTTGTCCCATTTATTCGGGTGATGGCCGATCTCATTCTGGAGGCGGACGTGATCCCTGACGACAAGTGGTGGGAGGCGCCTGGTATGCTCGGACCACCGTTCATGGGCGACCATATGTCTATTGCGGAGGGCTTCTTCGCGGGCTGTCAAGGTGTCTTGCCAGGTATTGTGTGGTTTGTATCTTCCCGGCAATATTGGGATGAAATCTCTGATGGGTCTGCCGAAGAGCATCATGGCAGGGGAGAGTTTGGTGGTGGGGTCTGGCGTATTTCAGTATTGGAGGATGGCTCTTTGTAGGGCATCAATGTCTAAACAGCCGTTTGGGCAAGTGTTGTTGGTGATGATCCGTTTTGCGGTCTTGCCTCCAATCTCAGCCCGGCAATTGCTGTGTGGGAAGGCGACAAAAGACCGAGGATTCTGCACGGGCGATCATGGCAGTGACACCACTATGTGCGGAGTGGAGGGCGAGCTGGACTTCATTTCGTAGGGAAGGAGGGATGACTACTCTGTCTCATTAAGTGATGACGCCGTCAACCGTGGACAGATGTTCCCGGAATTGGTGATATTCCTGCCTGCAGTTGTTGAGGCAACATGTGGCGGGATTCGGGCATGCCTGACTGGATGATGGACAGGAGGAGGGTCATGTTGTCATCGCTGGTTGTTTCCAATCGTACCCGGTCCCATGTGACTGACTGTAGGGAGTTGATTGCAGATGCCGTAAAATGTGTGATGGAGCTCTCTGTGACCTCACAGAGGTGTGAAGGTAGGGATTCCTGGATAGCAGCAAGGAAAGTGTGGCGACACTCACTGTGTGATGGGATGTGGGTTATATCTGCTGAGGAAGCGATGTCATCACGAAGGAGCAATTGGTGGGGCTCCTGGTTCACTGGATGCCTTGAGGTGGCGTCGGCTGCTTTCTGTTTAATGCCAGGTACGTGGAGGATTTTGAAGCGGTATCGTAATGTTTTTTCTTTGAGGTTGCGCAAGCGGGAGTTATCAATGTCCTCCAGGGCCCCGTCACGGAATATTTTCAAGAGGGGTTTATGGTCGACAGCCACAGTCAAGTTTTCGCAGCGTAACACAAAGAAACGGGCGTTGTTGAGGCCATAGACAACGGCCAGGGCCTCTCCTTCAATTGGGGGATAACGCGATTCTGCAGGGTGTGTGAATCCGTTCTTATCTAGCTGGTGCTCACACATGTTGAAAGTGCTGGAGCGATAATAGTTTAGGAGCCACTCCTGAAGCTTTTCCCTGTCCTCCTCGGTTGGTGCGAAGGGGATGTGATCCGGCTTAGGAGCGGAAAGCCGTAGTATTACTGCACCGAGGATGTTTATGCCGGCGTTATTGGCAGCATGCATTCGCATTGTGATGGGTATGAAATCCTCTGATGTAACGCCAAGCCGATTGATGGCCTTGATTCCAGCTAGGCAACTTTGACAACCAGTATCAGCCATGACAGAGAGGGTAGTGGACTTGGGAGTCACTGTCGTGGGGAAACCGAGCGCCGAGTAATCACTGGGTGAGATGCTGGCAGTGATGTTGATGAAGGGTTGCGGTTTCGACGACTGTCTGGTCCATGTATCTGTCAGCTGGTCGTACAGATGGTGATCAAGGGTGACTGAAGGTTTGCTGTTGCCATTATTAGGAGTGGAGTTCAGAATGCAGAGTGCATCAAACACGGCTCCTTCCATCTGCTGATCAAAAACGGCATTTTCGTTATTGATGGTGGCAGTAGCGTTGGATTGCGTTGAGGGGCGTTTGTGTTGTCTGCCTGGGACGGGTTGTTGCAGTTTGCCTTTGCTGCGGCACATGTGGCCAAAGTGGTGCTGCCTGTTGCAGTGGTTGCACGATTTTTTGTATGCAGGGCATTCAGTCTTCCGTACGTGAGGTGGGGCCTTTGTGCCATGGCCAGCTCTTCCGCAGTAGGAGCAAGGTGGGGGGTCGCTCTGTGGTGATGTTTGGCGTTCCTTGTGAGCCTGGCGCCGCAAGCGGTTGTAGGAGCTGCTGGCGGCTGCCTGTGAACTCTTGGATTCATGGAGGCGGGAGGCGGAGCGTCTGCCTGACTCTTTAGATTCAACGAATTTCATTATCTCTTTGAGTGACATGTCTTGCTTGGCATCACCAAGGAGGTCCAACTGTATCTCAGGATCTGCGATGCCACGGGCCAAGACGTCCCTTAGGATGCAATCGGTGAAGTCCACTGTGGTGGAGCAGTCAGGGCAGGTGACATTATACTTGCATACACCTGCCTGGCCATGTATACGGGCTCCAAACGCGCGTATGGGCTCATTGTTGTCTTGGCGCATGTCATGCAGGGCGACCCGGGCAACCATTGAGTTTTCCTCCCTGATGGTGAGTCTTTTGATAGAAGCCAGTACGTCCTCCTTGGGCTTAGCTGTTAGGCTGCCTCCAGCAGCGCGGGTCAGGTCCTTGCGCAGCTGTTCATCGCAGCATTCGAGGAGTTGGATGACTATTGCAGAGCCGGAGATTTGAGTGGCGGTCTTGTATTCGCCCCAGCGAGTGAGAAAGTATTGCCATTCCTCACCCGTGCCGGCAGGGGATACCGTGGGTCGACGGACTCGATCAACTTTAGGGGCGGGTGGCGATGAACCTGTGTGGCTGATGGCGTGGAGATCTAGCAATTTGATAACGATGTCACTAGGGAGATCATCGGTTTCATATGTACAATAAATGATTGGGCATTTTACTCGAGGCATAGTGCGATAAGCTGAGTGTGATCACTAATGTAACTGTCCTGTGCTGCGGAGCTCAGTAGGGTGCCTGAAGTGGACTGAGGCTATACGTGTGTACTTGGTCGTACGTGAATTGAAGTAATATGGCTGAGGTACTGACTGTTCGAAGACTTGAAATACTAAACTGTTCAACGAAACTGTTCGATGACTGTCTGTGGAGGTGTAATGATGCACATAGATAAGAACGACTTCTATTTCTCAATATGATTTAATGTAACGGAATGTGCACATTACAATCTGAAATAGAACAGAACAAAATAATAAGAATAACGAAAGAACTAAGACAATACTATCTAATGATAATACATATTGTCAAGAGCATAACACCTTTTTATATTCAATGAGTTTCTCATATAGAGTTGTCTAATTTTCTAATCTCGGCAAACCAAGAAGTTCACAGTATTTACTACAAACATGTTCAATGCAAAATGTTGTGATTGCCACAACCGAAAGATTACCAACACAAAGATATATTTTTTCTCCACTGTAATCTTGAAACTGCACAGATGCCATTTCTGGATCAGAAAGTAGTTTGCCTGCACCTTAGATATCTAACAGCATTATGTTTCTTTTGGTTGTTTCATAGCTAAAATGGGACAGTGCTTGTGCTTTTTCAAAAATTTCCTTTTCATCTGGGGACATTGCCGATGTGGCTGCACAGGAACCATTGTTGTTTACATACTTCTTGAAAATGCCTGGTATATATTCTTCAATATTGGCAGGTTGATTATCCAAGGTTGTATAGTAGACCTTCTTGTATTGCAAACTTTCACCAAATTGAATGGGAGCTTTCCGCTTGAGTTTTTGGGCAATATATCTCGCTGCCTCCTGCATTTGCACTTCTTTACGTGCATGGCTTTCAAGAATTGTGTGCATCTGGTTTTGAATGGCATCTTTTGCCTTTTCATTGTAAAGATTAAGAACCCAAATAGTTCCATTGATCTCAGAACATTTGAAGGCGTCTCTAAACCCACCGCTAGCAAACTTTTCTGTGCACATAGTAATAGTTAGCTGTTTGTCTTCAAATCACTCTTTTGTGGTAATATCAAATCTCTCCAATTTGAGAGTTAACTGGTGTTTTTTTTAGGTGCCACTAGCTTGCCTGCCTTTAACAAATCCACGACTGAAATGGAAGCTGGCAACTGTGTTTGAGGCAAAACTGGTGTTTCATTGTGTGACTTACAGAAAATGATGGGAGAGAAGATACACCACCTAATGTAGCAGAACTTTTGAAGCCTAGTGATTCTGAAGCATCTGCAATATCTTCTCCGTGGTTGAGTGTGAATCGTACAAGATAAACCTGAAATATCAATAATATTGATGTTAGACCGCCAGCAGTTCATTTCACTCTTCACAACACCATTGAACAAAATTATATCATGTTTGTTTGAATTTCTCTTGAATCCTAAATATGAGGCCATCAATAAAACGCGAATGGTCTGTAGGTCTGCTTGCTCTCAAGTTCTGATGACAACTGCTACCCTGACATTCAAATATTAAATATTTTTTGTTAAATTATACACACTTATTAAAACACTCTTTCCCCAAATGTACGCTTTTAGTCTGTTCCCCCCTCTCCCCTAACTGTGTACATACTTTATGGATAGCCTTTGAAATCTACTGGGGTACAACTAGAAATTTTAGCCACAAAAAGGGCAGCCTAATGGGGCAAATATCCTGAGATTTTGCCATTTCTGAGACTTTGACTTTGGCCATAATTTCAAAAATTGCTTAATATGGGTAGGCTTACAAAATCTCAGCGTCACACCTTGTATCTTTTAGACATAACATTGCAAATAGATACGTTACTAGTATCTATTAGACATAACAGACGTTTTGGAGGTAGGTGCGAAACTGCAATAGCGCCAAAAATTACATTGGTTGAATTGAAATCGGCCTAGGCAAAATAGCCAACTAAAAAATAGAAAAAACTTCACCTTTTCTCTGGCTTACCTTGTCTTTTCGTTGTGGAATCTGGGCAATTTTTGTACACGATGGGCCTTTGTTTGATACCAGGATATCACAAGATGAATACGGCAAATGAAAGAGCTAAGCACATGCATGTTTTAGGTTGGCCAATGTCGGTTCATCATAGCAAAAGTCACAAACTCTCTTCGCTGCAATGGTCTGTAGGTCAGCTTGCTGTCTGGTTCTGATGACAACTTCTGCACTATCATTTCATGCGGTGCTGAGCCAGTTTTGTTTTTTGGACGATTTGTCTCGATCTCTGTCCTCATTGCTGCCATCTTTCCCTGCATATAAACTTTGTCGTTTTGGCATCTTAAAGATTTGTATTCGATTACTCTTGTGATGTGATCGCCATTTGCAAAATTTGCCCAAGTCTGAAAGTACTTCATGTACTAGCAATTTCATCCATGCTGCCCGAATAGGATTCTGGTCTATGAGAGCGCTGGGCTGCTTGCAACATCTGAAAATCTAACACAACATTTTGATTTCAAAAACTTTTTCCAAAGACCAATATATTTAATTTCAAATTTATTTCATGTTTATTTTCAAATTCTTATTTTAATTTTTTTTAATTTTGAATGTTATTTATTTTATTCAAAATTCTATTCTTATCATGAAAATTGTTTTGCTTAAAGTGTGTTTATGTTTACATTCGTAATATAATGTTTTTTTAAGTTTTGATTTAATTCATATTTATTTTTAATTTTCTTTTTCTTATTTATTTTCAATGTTTTTTTAAACCAAATTGAGTTTTGATGTTTATATCTATTGATTTTTTCTCATGAGATCGATGGGCCACCATACTACTCGTAATAAATATTCACTAATTGTGTCGATTTCCACATATTAATTTCAGTTATGGCGCGCAAAACTCCATCAGTCTTTTGACGTTCCGCGCGCAGTTGAGGAACTTTCCCACCTTGGTCTTTGGTCTGGGGTCTGTCTATCATTGCCGAGTAAAAAATGATCCAGGATCAAGTGAAGACACATTAGCTGTGGGTGTCTCACTAGAGCAATGTAAGTTGATTGAAGCACAGACGAGGGGGCAGAGCAGCAAAAACATTTGGTATTTTGAGAGGTCAAGAAGAATTACTGCCTCCATATTTGGGAGAATAATGAACAGGCGTGAACATGACTTCCCAAAATCAATCATTGATACCATTGTGAAAAGGGGCGATGGCAAAAAAGTACACTCAGCTTCACTTTAATGGGGAAATGAGAGAGAAAAGTAGCTTTGGAAATATAAAAGAATTCCCATTGTGAAAAAGATCATCAAGTTGTTTAAAGTGGTCTAATCATCAATCCGCAATGGCCCTGGCTAGGTGCAAGTCCAGATGGATTACTAGTCACTGATGGTACGACTGTTGGGGGAATAGAAATCAAGTGCTCATTTTCCAAAAAGGATGAAACTTTAGCTGATGCATGCAAAGATAAGAAGTTTTACATGGAGGTGAGTGACACAGGATCTAGACTGAAGGAATCACAAGCTTACCATTACCAGTGCCAAGGCCTCATGAACATATTGGGGCTAAATTGGCTAGATTTTATTGTATACACAGAAAAGGACTTCTATGTTCAGAGAATTGCATGTGACAAGCAACTACGGGATGCAAAAATGCTTCCAAAATTGACAAACTTTTACAAGGATTACATTTTGGAGTTACTTTGAATTACGTTTCCAGATTACACGGAGGGAAACTTTAAACAATACAATTCATAAGTTTGATTTTGAAGCAACTGTTTATGCTTTTCACAGTTTAAAGTTTGACATTTTGGTTTTGTTAGAAAACGTATTTGCCCATTTTACTATATTTGTCACAAAACTTTCCTCTTTATGTGTGTGTCATATAGACAAGCAGAGACAACCACTTTATTTTCCCTAATAAATGCCCATGCTTTTTTAAATGCCAAAATTTCTATATACTATTTGTCATTATTTTAAAAGGCACCCTCAAGCATTTAATTTTCAAACATTAGCAGAACAATATTGAGTAAAAAAATTATTCAATGTGTTCATATGTTTTTACAGTATTTTATTCTTGAATAAGCTTTTGATACTAAATTAACCAAAATACTAAAAGCAACACAACACCTTGTCTGTCAATAGTATACCTAGCTGAACTTGTATTCAAATTAAGACAAAATATTGTTAAATTTTAAATGGCTTTTCAGTAAGTCCATTCAGAAAATAAATTTCTAAGAAACTTGTATATTGTTGGTGAAATATAATTTGTGGTTTCAAAATAGTTTTGGAGAGAGTTGTTCATTTTTAGCGTTTTTGTAACCCCTCTCAGCCTGTAACCCAAAAGATCGCTTTCTTTACTATTCGTTAACCCAAACTATGTTTTAACCCTTATTAAATTTAAGAAACTCTTAAGAAACTTTCAGTACTCAAAATCCGATAAATTTAAGAAACTTTCAGTACTGGGCCAATTTTTTAGTTCCTTATAAAAAAAATATTTGTAGAAAACAAAAAGGAAATCCGCAATGTCTGCAATGGTAGCCGATGCCATTGCCTGCAATATATGAGAACCAGGTTTGATGGATTCCAATCAGATTCAAGAATGGTATCTTATGAAACATTTGCATATGACAGGAAAGATATTACGTTTTAGTGGCAATTAGTGGAGGTAATAAGTTTGTGAAGTAAGCACAAATAATCCATATTTTGTTTAGATGTGCTGCCATTGTAATTGGCAAAACTGATCTCAGAATCCTGAATGTTTTTATCCTTCGAATAGCTTGTTCAACGTGAACTCTGACAGAAGCGATGCGTCTTGTCTCAGTTTCTTCCTTTACCGTCAAAAATGCCTTATTGCCAAGAAATGGAGGGATATTCAAATAAGTGTTTTTAGGGAGATCGTCTTCAATTGTAAACCCCTTGTCCGCCATTACAGATTCACCCTCTTCCAGGAGACCATACAATCCGCAATCTTTTGTCACAGCCTTATCACTGCAACGCCCAGCATAAAGGTCTGAAACGAAAGTAACCGCTCCTGATGGAGCAATGCCAATGATACCTTTAGCGGTGTTATGGTGCTTGTACTGTGAATAAGATTCACTTTGAGTTCTTATGGAGCTTGGCATTTCAATAAAAATTTCAGTTGCATCAATGACAACACGTGTTGATCGGTAACTCTCTTTGAATGAGGCTGGCATGGTTTCATCAACAGTTTGTCGAGATGCCCATATTGGCAAAGATCTGAATCTTGCGTGAAGAAAATCTATCCACGTTATACAAATTCTTGAGTAATCATTGAAATGCAACTTTGCATAGCCCATTGATAGTTAAGCCATTAAATGAGTTGCCCATTTCAATTACAAACTGTGCAAGGTCTTTTTCCTGTTTTTCTGTCAACACAGTGCACTTACTACCAAGTTTTTTTGTAAACGGTTGAGTCTTTTGAGTTCACCTCTGCAATGGTGTCTCTAGCCTGCGCGCAGCCTCAACAATCCTCCGCCGAGAAAATGTAGAGTCTGCGCATCAAAGCCGAAACGCTTGTTTTAGCCTCATTTCGACGAACGTGATTGATTAATCAATTCCCTGAAAAGTTTGGTGAGCAGCTCGGATTTTCATTGGATAAAAAATTTTTGTATTGTCCTATATGGCCGTGATGAATTCACGAGCAATCGCCCCGCGCGGTGCTCGGTCAGTGGTTTTCAAAATGGCGAAGTGAAGTGCTGTGCTGTGAGAAATGAGGAATTTTGTTTGGAATGAGGAGAGGTTCAAGGAAGGATTGGAATTTGTTAAATTATTTTATCGCGTTGCAAACATATTTGAGGATCAGGAAAAGGCACTTCGATGTTTCTTTCAAGGGAAGAACCTTTATTTTAGTGCACCTACAGGATATGGGAAGTCGCTGATTTTTCAGGCCATTCCCTTGGTTGCTGATCATTTAAGAAATGTGAATCCTTTCACTAGTTCCATACTCATTATTTCACCACTCCTGTCGTTGATGCTTGATCAAATAGGGAAACTCAAGGACATTGGTATCAATGCTGCTGCAATTTATTCTGACCAGTCAGAGGAGGTTTTAAAAGACATCAAAGAAGGAGGGATATTCAGCATCATCTTCACATCGCCAGAGTCTATGTTGGCAACAGATCGTTGGCAAAAATATCTCTCTTCCACTGCATTCTCCGAGGACTGTGTGTGTGTCGCATTTGATGAAGCTCACTGCATTGCCCAGTGGTTAGTATTTGCATAATATGTTTTTGGTTTTCTTCAGATTTATTTCCAAAAGATGTAGATTAAACTGAAAAAAGGGCAAGCCTAGTTAAAAAAGAAAATAAGCAGTTCGCTTGGGAAAACGCTTATCCCTTTCTCAGTTCATGGTTGAAAGCTCACTTTAGAGTAGTAGATTTTAGAGCAGAAGAGAGACAAAGAAGCAGCTGTCTAAGACTGTCACTCATTTTTATCAGAAACTAAGAACTGGGGCTGGTTGGCAGTTCTTTAAATTTCAGGACACTTTGGACTCCAAAAGTTTTAATGAGTTTCTAAGACTTGGCTTCATTAGATCTTTGGAGATCTGCATGTCACATAATGTAGCTTATATTTTCAATTTTCATTCTTACAGGGGACTTGGCACTACCCAGAAACCAGCTTTCAGAAAATGGTATGGACAAGTTGGGGAAATAAGGGCATTTCTTGATTCTTCAGTGAAACTTGCAGTGTTCACAGCAACTGCTTCAAGATCTACAAAAGCATCAATCTTTTCTGTTTTGAATTTGGCCCCAGTTTCTACCCATGTTATTGAAAAGTGCCCTGTGAAAGGAAATTTATCATTCTTCACCCAGTATGTGGGCAATGATACCAAACTTGAAGTTGTCTTCTCATCTGTGGTAGACGAGTTGCAAGAAATGGGTATTTACACTGAAAGAACAATAATTTTTTGTCAGACAAGAAACCAGTGTGCCCTAATCTGGAAGATGGTTGAGCTCAGCCTTGGAAATAAGTTTTATGCTGATGGCATTGAGGAGCCAAGATCCAGGCTGGTTGAGATGTTTCATGCTGGCACCCCTTCTTCTGTGAAGAGTCATATCCTTGTTGAAATTGGCAAAGAAGAGAGCTGCTTGCGGTTCTTGGTTGCTACTATAGCCTTTGGTATGGGTGTGGATTGCAAAGATATCCTTAGAGTAATACATTTTGGCCCATCCAAAACAATTGAGGCATATCTTCAAGAATGTGGAAGAGCTGGTCGTGACAACAAGAAAAGCAATTGCTACCTAATATATAATGATTTTCTTGCAAGCCATTGTCAATCTGACATGAAGGATTATGTAACTGGAGATTTGTGTCGAAGAAAATTAATTGAAAATAAATTTCCAGGACAGCATCCAGTTTCTTCCACTGGCTGCTTGTGTTGCGACTTGTGCCTTTCAAAATGCAAGTGTGAAAGCCCATGTTCTTCAAATGTGTTACATATTGCAAAGGTGAAGGAAGATCCTGTTCCATCTAAAACAAGGGAAGTAACAAAGGAACAAAGAGAGCATCTCCTGTTTGAGCTACAGTGTCTCAGGGATACATTCAAACAGAGTTGTATTGCCAATCAGGTTGTTGCCCCAACCATCATGATGGAATTGACTGATTTCCATGTCAGGCAAATTATGCAATGTTGCAATCAGCTGTTCAGTATTGAAGATGTGCTCTGCAAAATTGAAACATGGAGGATGAAGCATGCAGTGAAGATTCTAAACGGCGGGGATGGCCGAGTGGTTAGGACACTTGACCCTTGTTCGAAGGGTCCAGGGTTCGAAACCACCTTCAGACCTGTCATAAAGTGTGAGGAGAGAATTAGCCAGCTCTCTGTAATTCCAGGCAAAAAGGCAAAAGGAATCATGAGGTGTGGTCACATCGAGAGGAAGGACCAGGGTCGCACTGCTCGATTAGTTTACCTATTCAGTGGGCCCTTTGTGCTTAGCACATGAACCCATACCTTGCGAAGATAGTAAGCGTATGTGCCTATCAACTATCAACTATTCTTTACATTCTTGATAATGTTTTTGATGATGTTGAAATTGATGATGATGCTGATGTTTCTGTTCCTACTGAATAATTATATGAGGATGAGATAGAGGGTCAGTGGCAGGCAGTTAGAGATGACTCAGAAATATTAAGTGGATATCAGAATTTTTATGGCAGTGATATTTGTCAAGCGATGGAAGATTTAGATGAGTCTGGCACAGATAATTATTCACTAGGTGATGTAATTGACTATAATAAAATTAAGCCCCACCTTCAAGAAGATGATGAACCTATGGAGATGTGAACGCAAAGTCAAAAGTTTTTTTTAACAGTATGCATGCATCTTTTAACAATAATATATCTAGTTTCCCTTAAAATTTTCACAAGAGTTGCTTCCCCTCTAAATTTTCACAGGAGCAGAACAATAAATGACATATTATAGTAAGAATACAGGGTGTCAGAAAAAATTGTCCGATGTTTTGATTACTTTAAGGGAAGAAACCTTCGCAGGAAAAATCCTTCGTGTTGGAAAAATACGAAGTTTTTGAAATATATTGATGTCTGGAAATGAAAATTGTTGAATTTTGTAGAAATGAAAATTCACAAATTGTAGATTTTCAGAAAATGCACAGAATAAACTTTCACAAGTTTTGAAAGATTTTCCTGCAAGTTTATTCTCTTAAAGTAAATAATGAAAAATGACGATGACACAAGTAACAGTTACCTGAAGCGAAAATTGTTATTGGCATAAATGAACAGCACTGCCAAATGATTAGAAGTCCTGTTTAAATTTCTTTGGTATGTCATTTTGTTTTCAAGTTACGCACTGTTCTGAGGTATGAGCTGATGAGGCCATTTCGTTTGCAAATTGCTAGGATAACATATATGGCAATAAAGCGGTATCTCATTTTTGAGAGGGTACAGACTGTAGCCAATTTTGTCGATATATTTTAGACACTAGAATCTCGCAAATCCAATGAATATTCATGGAGCTACAGAATCTTGAAGTAAACATATCTGTTTTCTGACCACAAAGAATGATGCCTAACGTCCAGCTTTGTGTAGCCTTACATAATCTTTGTGATCCTGGATCCATTTGCACATTGCATGGACATCAAAATCTGCCAGTGAGGTGGCTTTGGTATTACAGTAGGCCTGATACTTCCTCCCTGCAGTTGGTTGAAAGGCATCATTCTTCACAAGCTCATCAACAACCCTTTTGATGTCTCCTGATAAATTGGCCTTCACAAGTGTGCCTGATCTTTTTATCACCTTGTCAAAATTTTCCAAGAGGCTTTTGTTGACTTCCAGGGCCTTGCAGTATCTGTTGATGACAGCAGTATTTGCGGCATTTGGTCCAAGATTCCTTTTAGCAGATTATTAAAATACTCCAGGGCCAGGTCGAGAGGAATGTTACCACCATGTCCCCGCTTGTTCTTGCTGAACCTGTTCCATATCAAATCGTGAGCAGCTCTTTCTGGTAAGATGGCATAAATCTGGAAGAGCAGATACAGGGCTTCAAGTGCATATTTCCTGCTGCTTGCACCATCTTGTCGCAAGTACTGAAGCATGAACTTCCAGGATCTGACAACTCGCAATCTATCACCTTCCGAGACAGCATCAAAAAAGTTCTTGATGACCATGCCAATGTCTAGCAGCGAGCATTGATAGTTGAACATGTCATCCTCTATCTGATTAGCGGTGTGGGAAACTTCTTTGTGTAACCCATGTGTCTTCTCATGTTCACGCCTCTGTTTTCCATCAAATTTGAAGGTTTCCGTGCAGCCTTGCATTCTGCAGACAAACTGGCCATGATCATTTTTCTTGTTGGTTGCAATCGCCCAGTCTTCATATAACTGCCTCTTCACAATGGTTTCATATTGCTCCTTTCTGATGATGAAACTGTCAACAACTCCCGCTGACACACTGTCCAAATACTCTCTCTTTTCTTGCTTTGACATTGTTGTAATTTAAGCCAACATTGCATTTTCCACAGATTCATCATCTGCATTCTTGATGCCAAGTACCTTGCAAAAACAGGCAACGATACATGCATCCACCTCTAACAGGAAGAATTTCTTGCAGCCATCAACTTTTCTGCTCACATCTGTATTGACATTCCTTCTGTTTATCAAAACTTTGTCTGAAAGCAATGTACATTTGTCTTGTGCTGACTTGGCAGAGTACAGGTTATTAAATGCAAGCTGCAAGGGAAAAGTAATAAATAACATATATACGAAGTCTGTGTTTCGGTTTCCCGTAAGACAGTGCTCAATGCATGAATACAGAGCGTAATATATACTAGGAAGGAAAGAGTAAAGAGACTAACTCAACATCTCGACAAGCCTGTTTCGTGGTTTCCCACTCATCAGGAGACGTATAGATAAATATATTCCTATTTACATCGTCTTATATATACACTTGAAATAATTGAGAATGTAAATACACAAGGCTTTGTTCTATTGTCCATAAAATTTGCGTTCGGTTCCATTCTTCTTACGTGTGATGTAATTACGTAAGTTTATTCCCTGTGGTAAAATGTTATCGGCTAGGTGCTAATTAATAGGGCTTTGTTACGGTGGCGGCAAGAGGACACAAGTTCATTTCTTTTATTCAGGGAGGCCAGGTGGGGTCGGCAGATGATAAAAAATTTTTCTTTGATACATAGGTTGCATCGTTTGCTTGAGCTATTGTAGGATCGGCATGATGAAAGTATTTTCCATGAGATGGTGTAATCAATGTCTCTGTCTTTGAGCGTCCAAATGTATTTGCTTAGTACCGTTGAGTGTCTGTGTTTGGTGTGTCGAAAGTATGAGGTATGGTTTCTGTATCTGGTCTTAAATTCGTTTTCAGTTAGTCCGACGTACGATTCCGTAGTGTTGTTGTCTTGGCGTGTGACGGTGGCTTGATAAATTACAGATTTCTGTAGGCAGTTTCCGTTAAGTGGGCATGTGTCCTTTCGTCGACAGTTGCATGTTTTGTTGTCCTTAGTGCTGGTTGCGGTATTGCTGTTGCTGTTTTTAATGTTGTTGTCGTTGTCGTTGTGGATGTTGTTGATATGGTTGTTGCTGTTGTTGTTGTTGTTGTTGTTGGCGGTAATGTTGTTGTCTTGCTGTTGTGAATCGATGATGCGCTTGTTGTGGATGTTGATGATCTGTTTTGTGTTGTTCATGCAGCTGTAACTGATCTTTATGTTGTTCCGATTGAATATTTTCCGAAGTGGGTGGCTTTGAGGGAAGTGCTTATCTACCAGGGTGAGAAATCTGTGACCGATGTTGGTGCTGACATTTTTGCTGTATGGTGGGTTGTACCACAGTATGTTGTTTCGTTGTCGATGTCTACGGTTGGTGGTCGTTGTTGGCTTGTATTCTAGTGTGTGTCGGTATCCGCTGTCCTCGAGTGCTTTCTGCTTTCTGGGAAACCACGAAACAGGCTTGTCGAGATGTTGAGTTAGTCTCTTGACTCTTTCCTTCCTAGTATATAAATAACATATATATGTATATACAGGGTGTGCCAAAAACATATGCCCACTTTGTGTGGCAGCAGGTGAGAAGTTTTACCTTAAATTGCCCTGTTTTTTACAACTTGCATACTAGGCCAGGCTTCAACTGAGAATTTGAAGCCTTATTTCAGTTAATCAGACAAGTGGCTGCTGATTTATGGCAAAGAAAAAGAACAATATGTGTTTGCTTCAAAACAGCACTTCTGTTTTTCTGTTGTTCTCATTTGAAAGAAAGGGTTTGTACCGTAGCATCGTATTAACATTTTCTCAACATTTGTGAAATTTTGCATTTCCTCTGCCATAATCAGCAACCACTTGACTCAAACAAGGTCTCAAACTCTTAGCTTAAACTCAGATGCAACTGAGTAACAAGCAGCAAGTTTCATTAAGAGCAGACATCCAGAGTGTAAACAATGTTTTTCAAAATACATGATAAAAGTTTGAAACTTTTTCCGTTAAAGTTTGTTATTACAGTAGTTCAATAGATAACCATACAGTAACTTCATAGAAAACAAAAAATCTACAGTATATATATACTGTATATATACCAGTTTATTATGAAATGTTATTTGTGTTCTCTGAAGGCGTTAAAAACATACCCAAACATGAGCAACTGTAAGCCCACTACAATATAAAACAGGACTTTCCTGAAAATTTGCACAAATATTGATTTTTGAACTTGTCTAGAATTCTTGTCACATGGATGTTGATACTGAAAATGAGAAAGGCCCGCACTATAGTACTGAAACATTCCTCTACTGCTGTGTCCATCCCAAGTAACATACAGTAGCAGCAAGGCAGTGCTCTGCTGGAAAAATCACTCTCACTTTTAGTTGACATCTGATGTACTGTATTCTTGAAAGTAAATTGTACCAGTTTGGCTTTATGAAAGCCTTGCTCAGACCAAAATCCCCAACACTAGATAAACTGTTCAGAAATCGTAGGACAATGTACACACCTGTAAAAATTTTATTCCACCATGGAAATCAGCAACCTCTAGATGTAATCCATCCAGATTCTCTTTCAGAGTAAATCCATTAGACAGCTGCAATAGACAACACACACCCCTTTCAACAGGAAGCTGGTCACCAACAACCCCTTGACTTCCAAAATTAGCTGGATTTTCCTCACTATCACTTGGAACGTTTGAGTGTAGATGGGTCATAACTTCCTGCATTCCACTGGCATTGTTTTCATCTTCATATATCATCTCTGCAAATACCTTAAGTGAATAGTGAAATTAAAATAAAATTATCAAAGTGAGGGAATTTCAAAAGTGCCTATTAGTTTGACTATGATACTGTAAAATAATCAACTCAGCATCTTTAACTCTTTTAATATAAATCCAATTTCTTCAAGAAAACTCTATTATTTGTGATTAAAACTGTTGATATTATGTGTAGGGGGTAATGATTACCAAATACACGTACGATTATTATACAGTATATACCAATGAAGAAGAAATGTATGCAGTGTCCCACATGGAAACAACTTTTTAAATTTCAGGTCCGATGCATTTCTTATGAAATTAGATAAACTTACAAATCAGGGCAAAGTTTCTTATTACAATTAAAGATTAACTGTTCAGACATAGGCTCTATGATTGTGTCACTAAACATATCATTTTGAATTGTATTTGTATACATATTTTCATTTCCAGGAAATGCTATAATTATTCCAGAGGGGCTTTTTGTTTAGTTTGCATGCAAGATTCCTGTTTGCATTTGAATAGGTACAGTTCAATTCAGCTGGAAAGCTGAAAAATTCAAATGTTGAAATATATATATATAGATTTTTAAATAAGAAACAAACTTTTTATTTTAGACCTGAACAAGTTTCTTATAAAATGGGGTCATAATGTTCTGAAAATCAGGGTCTGTGTTTCTTAATTTTTTGTTTCTTATATGTGGGACACTGCTGTGGCTACAACTAATAATGTAGTATAACTGTTCTTGATTATACAGTACATTATGACACAGTATTATTGACTTATATGTATGGCTTCTTGATGACACAGTAGGACCGGAAACAAATATATTTGCAAAATGATTATAATATCCATTGAAATAACAAAAACAAAAAATAGCACCAAGAACTTACTGTGTTGGTTGGTTCACTCATTGCTAATGAATATCTATGCTGGATGTGGTTTGATCTGACATCTCTAAGATCTTTCAGGCATTTTTTGTGCTGGACAGCCACACGGCCACAAAGTGCTATGTAATCCTTGCGTTGCCAATTACGCTCTGCATGGTTCGGCAGACACATTCCATTGTCAAGCTTCAAGAGTTGCTCTGAGGGGGGCTTCTCTGTCTTCATATTGCTTGCCAATACCCTGTTCTCAGTGATCATCAGGCCAACCCAATTGACAACCTTGTTTTGTTTGTCATATGTCATATCATGTGGCTCAGACAAGTAATTGAAGTTGTTGATGATCAGCTTGCGTCCGGAAGTTTGGTACACAACAGGCCCAGATGCAGTCAACCTTTCACCTTTTTTTTGAATTTTTGCCTGAATATCATGCAAATGATTATGGCCATACTCATCAAGCTTTTTGTACAGAAATGTGTGTGACAAAGCCAATCCCAAAGAACTTAATCGAAGAAGTGTTGACTGTATAAAAAGAAAACTATTTAGTCTATGTTGGAATAAGATCATGGCATGATTGGGTAGAAAGGTTAATGCTGATCAACATTTTGCAGATTTCTTCAAATACAGAAATCTGCAAAAAGCTAATCATCTTTCTCCAAATAATTTCACTCAACAATCTGTTGCTTTCTGCATGACAAAATGATTTACTGTAATGTAATTTGAAAACAAACTCTCACCATAAGAGAGCCTTCTGGGTTATCATATTTTGCTGATTTAGTACTTTTCAAGTGCTTTCTTCGATTTTTTGCCTTTAAAAGTGTGGTTGTTTAATTTACTTTCGGAATACAAACATTTTCCTTTATTTTGCATGTGCTTTCAAAGCAAGTTTTTGGTACTCATGTCCTTTGTTATAAAGTTCCAAAAACTGCATGAAAGGTTCACAAAGGCATAGCAGATCCTCAATTATGAAAATCTGAGGAACCTTTCTCAAAAACTGTGAAGAAGCTTTATGCACTCAAAATCAGATGATTCTAAGAAACTTTCACTGTGGCCAACTTTATCAGTTTCGTATTAAAGATACTGTACCATGTATATAATACACAAAGTTATTTTAGCCTCCATGCAGCTTAAACATCCACCCCTAATGGGAGAGGTTAGGCTGTCTGTAGGCTTAATCTTTCATACTGTATATCTTACCATGAAGCCAGAATGTTACATCATCAGTGACAAGATTAGCTGAACAGCTATCATTCTTCTGGATCTGTTTTTGAGGCACACAGCTGCTGCCATGCATACTGCAGGTGTAAAGAACAGATCTTCTTCCTTCCTCTTGTGGTTCCGCCAGCACATTGTCATCAGGACCATCTGGGACAAGGGCATCCTCATCTTCAGCCCCTGGGATAATTTATTCGAGGGTGAAATCCAGGATGTCTTCTTTTCCAGTCAGGCGGAGACAGCTTGATGGAAATTCATTTTGCTTAACTTTCTTCAGCTTGCAAGGACTATTCTTTGTTATCTTTGCAGCTCTAATGGAGTCACGAGGCTTTGTTTTTGATGGAGCACAGTACTGAGCACACTCTCTCTCTATCTCCTTGCAAAATGCTTCTATCAGATGAGGTCGTAAAAAATGATTCCTCCACACAGCATATGCAAATTGCTTTCCACTACCACGGCAAAGCATTGATCCAACAGACACAAGATGGTCAGGTAGCTGCCTCTGTCTCGTCGCTGACTTCCATGCAACCTTTACCCACACAGTTGTTTTTTCAACAGCAGTTTCTGTAATACTTTTCTTAATTTTGACAGCAGTGGTCTGTCCTGCAACTGACTTTGGTATTTCATCTCTGCAAGAAGGAGGGGTGGGAGCTGCTGGTGTACTAGTAACCTGAAAACTGAGTTCTGCTTTGGGGCTCAATAGAAAACTGGGAGCATCTGTCACTTGTTCACTGGATTCTAGCAACACAACAGGGCCACCATTAACAGGGGATAAGTGTGGCAGGGCACCAACAGCAGCGTTTTCTTGGCCTAAATCTTCTTCTTCAGTAGAAGGGGCAAAGAGGGATCTCTTTGAGGTTCTTGCCTTGATCCCAATGCCACAGTGATTTGCTCCTTTTCGATAAAGATTGGATGCTTGATCCTCTAAAACATTCAGCTTTTGACGTGCAGACTGGATGCGCTGCAGAAGTCTCAGACATTCTCCACAAACATACTTTGCTGAATGCCTAGGCCAGACGACAACTTCCATTTGTCGCAAAGCAGCTTTCAGGTTGAATTTCCCTTTGCCATCAATCATTGCGTTTCGGCTTTGATGCGCAGACTCTACATTTTCTCAGCGGAGGATTGTTGAGGCTGCGCGCAGGCTATGGTGGCTCAAGCTTTCAAATGGTACATTAGACAGACATTCCTTTCCTGATTGACATTTCTGAACAGCTTCAATAGCCTGCTTCGTTTGGTCTTCATGCCAGGCAGCTCGATTTGGTTTCAAATAGTAGCTTCTCATTTTCTGAAGCTCTACAAAAAAGAATTAATCCAAAGATATAAAATTTTACACATATTAAGCAAGAAAAATAAAAGAACTTTGACTTTGGGACAGTTTATTAATCTTTGATAACAATGATATGGCTATTAAAAACAAATTTCCTTGGGCAATTACTTTCTAAAAAAAAATAGGCCAAGGGCTTATTGTTGCATTTCCAAATGATCCATTGACTGATGACTAACAATCAAAGAGGGGTAATCCTATCTTGCTTCCCGAGCAAGCTTCACGGAGTTCTACAGAATTTAACACATAATGACCCATTTTACCCTGAATTAAGCGATATGAGGGTATTATTCACATTTTCTATTAGCACAAAATTGGCTGAGTGGAAAAGTTTGACAACACTCTGGCTCACATAGGGAATCGCATTTGCATATGACAATTATTTTTAAACAATAAAGATTATAAAATCTGGTCAAGCAGGGTTTCTCCATTGTAAGATATTTTTGTAAATCAGAAAATGTATGATGAGGGGCATAATGGCAGATAAGTGCACCTCACTTAAAGTTGCATGTGCTTTTATCCGCATGCATTATTGCAGGCAAATGTAGCCTACCAAGCTTAATGCAAAAGTTTCGAAAATGGCACGTTTACCCTATTACCCCACATATAAGCGCACCTCAAATAAAGGCGCATGCGCTTTTATCCGGGTACTTTATTACAGGAACGTATACCCTAAATGCATGCAAATTTGGCAAAAATCGCTGTTTTCGGATAAAGGCGCATGCGCTTATATGCGGGGTAATAGGGTACAAATAAAGGCGCATGTGCATAAAATTTGTCACTGTCAAAGTATTGAACAATACTGTATTCAAGAGCACACAGGTAGAGAGGCAGGACCGTCAAGAAGGGGGGCAACCAGGGGTACTTACCAGGGGGCCCGGGGCTTTTCTGAGGGGCCCGAAAAAATAAGTTATGTATATGTTTTATTTATTATAAGTTTTCTGTTGTGGGTGCTAGGGGCCCCATATATCTTCCCTAACCATGGCGCCCGGCCAGTCTCTCGAAGGCCCTGTAGAGAGGTAGAGGTGCACAAGCCTGATATACTTTTCCAAAAATATATCTGTGCTCTGTCAAAAAGAGTGTGATATGGATGTGGCAAATTTCTATTTCAATTTTTAGAAATAGTGATGAACCACACCTACGTACAAATATAACAAACACCAAGAACTATTTGATCGAACAACTGATTTTTCAAAATCAAAGGTAAACAAAACATTAAATATATGTTGTTAACAAATGAGTTTAAAACTTGAAATGTTTTTATTGATTATAAATCTTTAAATTTGAGACATCATTAAATGTAGTTTCTCACACCTAAATACTTGATAAAAATATGTTATATACAGAACTAAACACTTGAATTGAACATACACTCTTTTTTATAAGAACCGGTAAAAAAAATTTGAAGCTAAATATTCTTCTATTTTCAGGCTGAAATGTTATTAAATTGTTCTTACTTTTATAACGTTTTGGAAGCCTGTTTTACTCTCATTTGTGTTAAACTGTCTCAAATTTTCACTTTCCTGCCCTTTATGATACACCTGTATGCCGCCAATTTGCTTGTTTTGTTTATTTCTTATAGTTTCATGGTTATATATTTATAGCCATGTCTGACAGTCAAGTCTGACAGTCAACAGAGTAATACGTCAGAAAGAGAACAAAACAAAAACCTAACAAATTTTTTATACCCAGAAGTGCATCGAAATAGGCCAATCAGAAAAGAGGTGAATGATTGGTTCTCTTTCTGGCGTATTACTCTGTTGAGTGTCAGACGAAAAGCTAAAGTAATATACGTTTTGGAAATTTTTCCGATTTTTCTGGCTATATTGAAGTTTTGTACCGATCAAAGATGGTTCAGTTACATATTTCTTAAAATTATATTCTTGAGGTCAAAAAGGCCAGCTTCAGCTTTTTCTTAGCTTGTTCTTAATTAAGTTTTGGCAACATTTGTGGCTGGTGTTCTTATAAAATTGTTCTTACAAAAAAAAGAGTGTACTCAATTGTCCGTGAAAAGGTATTGAATACTTGCACACCCAGGGGGCTGTTCATCCTATCTAAGGGAATTTTTATTACTTTCTTGTGCCAAAGTTTCATTACTGAGCTTGAGTCAAACTCACTTTTAATTTTTTCACAGGGAAAAGTCAACATCACAAAAGGCAGCTCCATTCAGACAATGGTATGCAAACTTGGCAGAATTGAAATCATTGTTGGATTCATCAACCCGCTATGCAGTGTTCACTGCCACAGCAACTAGATCAACAAAGAATGCAATTTACGAGATGTTAAATTTTAACATCTTCAACACATTTGAGCTTGAAAAACTAGCATTAAGAGAAAATATCAGCTACAAGGTTCAATATGTCAACAAAGATAAGCCATTGGATTCCATTTTTGGATTTTTAATTAATGAACTTAAGAGGAAACAGAAAGATACTCAAAGATACATTATATTTTGTCAGACACGTAAACAGTGCTCTATATTATACCGCTTCTTTACTGCCACTCTTAGAAAGGATATGTATTTAAATAATATCCCAAATCCAAATTCACTGGTACATATGTTTCATGCTGGAAGCCCAGACTCGGTAAAAAATCATGTTGTGAGGGAAATGACATGCAATGATAGCTATTTGAGAGTTTTAATCTGCACCATAGCATTTGGGATGGGCATTGATTGCAAGAATGTTCACCACAGTATTCATTTTGGCCCTCCAAGTACCGTGGAAAGTCTTGTGCAAGAAACAGGTAGACTGGGGAGAGATGGACAACAATATTTGAGCTGCACACTATACAATGGTTTGTTATCTGCTAATTGTGATGCACAGATAAAGGAGTTTTTGGAAGCAGAAACTTGCCGTCGAAAATTGATAGCAAAATTGTTCACTGCAGCTGCAACAGTCAAACAACCTGATGGGTGTCTTTGTTGTAATGTGTGCAGCAAAGGTTGTGATTGCACAATGCACCTTGAAATTCCGGCGATATCCTTTGAAGCATCAACAAACAACAAGAGCTCAGAGGAACGTACACGACAAGTTTCTGACAATCAAAAGTCTATGCTTCCTGATAAACTGCTGGCCTATAGAGAAACATTGCTGCCATGTAGCACTGAAGATTTTATTCCTGTTTGGATCCAATTCCATACTTTTCGAGTTTGATCACTATCAGATAAAACAAGTCATCAGACACTGTCACTATTTGTTTTGCATGGAAGACATTCTTGATCATGTAGAATTGTGGAGAAATACACACGCAAATAATGTGTTTATTGCACTTAAGGAAGTATTTGGTGACATGGAAGACAACAACTATGCATCAATTATATCAAGAGAAGATTTTGAAGATATGGAGTTCGTGGAGGAGGACTGGGAAGATATTAGAGATGATAATTCCAGAGCAGAGCTTTTCGATGAATCAAAGTTTGCAAATGTCTCCAAATTTCCGGAGGAAGACAGTGGGCATATTACCAAAGAATATGATAATGAAAACATCAGTGGAGTTATCGAAAATATGGCAGTGGATACAAAATTTTCACTAACATAGTGAAAATAACATAAAGAGTAACATTTAATGATTTTTGTTTTGAGCGGGTTTTGAATAGGCAGAAAAATTGCAAACATAGCAAGTTAGTACTTGAAGCTTTTCTGTTCGACACTTCATAGTATAGCATCAGCAAGGACACCAGAATGGTGATAAGGCAATGAAGTCCACCAAAAAGTGTCAGACAAAGCTTTTAATACTTTCACTATGATTAACATTTTTCTGGCTACTGTACCAAAGTAATGAACAGAATGGGTTCTTAGTTAATCCTGATACATAAGGACTTGCGGAGTTTCACCTCCATAAAGTTGCAATGAATTTTGAAGAAGGCCTGGAGACACTCCCATACCGATTAGGGTTAAAAATTTAAATACCTTGGACATTACAATTTCTGAAAAAAATATTTAAGATTCTGGACATTAGCGTGCACTCTTCTTTAAATGTACTTTACTCTTATGCTCATTTACCCATTTGTAGAAGGCCAGTGCATCAAAATCAGCCAACATACTATTCTTTATTGAAACAAAATGTTTGTAGCTCCTGCCATCCATGCATTGCATCGCCTTGTTATTCATTAGTTCCTTGACAATTTTATTAAGGTCATCCTGAGTGGATCTATCAGAATGCTTTCCTGATCTTCTAATCACATAGCACATCCTATCAACATTTTCCAACAGTTCTTTCGTCACAGGAAGAGATTTGCAGTAGCGATCAATTGCATTCTTATTTAATCCATTGGGTCACAGATTCCTGATCAAGACTTTTAGAAGTAAATTAAAATGTTCGAGCGCTAAATCCAAAGGGATATTCCCCCCAGGTCCGGATTTGGATTTAAAGAACCTATTCCAAGTCAATCGATGAGCTGCTTGTTGGCTAAGAAGGCTGTTTAATTGGACTTGGAGATAAAATACTTCCAGCGCATATTTTCTACTTCCTGCTCCATCTTCTTTAAAGTAGGGCAACATGAATTTCCAGCATCTGACAACCTTTTCACCATCCCCTTCCGAAATGGCATCATACAAATTTCTTAAAAGAAAGCCTACTTGAAGAAAAGAGGACTGATAATTGTAGACATCATCATTTGCTTTCTTGCTTGGATTTCTTGGGTTTTGCTCCAAATCATGCCATCGTGTGTCTTTTCATGAGCCCGCCGCCTCTTCCCATCATATTTGAAAACCTTTTGGCAACCAGGAAATCTGCAACAATACTTTTCACTGTCACCACTTTTGTCATTTTCTGTATCATCAGCTTTCTTCATCTTCTCAAGTACCTCCGTGACTTTCTCTTTCTTGAGAATATACTTATTAACAACCAGGCTAGATAGCGAATTCAAATAATGAAATTTCTGCTTTCTTGAAGCATCATTAACATGATCAGGCAATTTCTCTGAATCGCGAAGCATGCTTATCTCTTCAATGCCGAGCTCATTCATAGCAGCTGCAACCACTCTGGCCTCCAATTCGAGCAGGAAAAATTTCTTGCATGCAATAATGTTCTTTGAAACATCAAGTGAAACATTTCTACGATTGATAACATTCCTGTCACTGTGTAAGGTACACTTTTCTTTAGCAGCAGTTGGATGATAGAAGTTTTTGAAGATCAGCTGCAATCAAAAAAATATATTTTGGTAAATATTGAATGTTATGGTCATACCAGATAATTGTAGTAGGGCAGGAAGCAAGGAATTCAACAGCCTGGACATATGCTATGAATTAAAATGGCAAAAGGTAAACCATCAATACTCAAACATATCTCCAGAAATATTTACATAAAAAATGGTCAGTGATCATGTCTTGGAAACAAATATTATCCAGAGGTTTTAGTACATAAAGTCATTGTTTTTACGCGTAAATAATTTTGTAGGTTTAGTGCTGGCAAAGCAGCGAAGTAGCTTCTGGCTTGGTCACATGGAAACCAACCTATGGCAACAGAAATCAAGGAAGGCCTCGCCTTGACTACACCACACTCCCAAGAACTTGAGACGACGATGACAAACAGGGACTTGTGAAAAACTTACATTCTGGATTCGGATGTGCCTGGCTGATGATGATGATGATTGGGAACTTAATTGAGGATGAGGATGCTTGTTCCACGAGGCACTTTGATTTTCAAGATGTATGTGCCTATTCAAGGGAGTGCTTCCAGGATTTACGGTGAAAAGTAATGTTAATAAAATATTGAGCGAAATATTCTACAAATCGATGCTAGTCAAGAAATTATGTCAAGATGCTAGGTGCCCTGGTACTTTTAAAATTGCACAATAATTACCTCAAGGAATTTCATGCCGCCATGAAAATCTGCAATCTCAAAGTGGATTCCTTCGTGTCTTTCTGTTGCAGTAAAACCATTCGAGACTTCAAACAATCCATTTACTCCCCTCTCGACAGTCAGCTGGTCACCAACAATGCCTTGCTCAGTACACTTCGTTTCTCCATTTTCGTAATATTGGGGTACATATTTTTGCAGTTCATCCAGAATTTTCTGCATGCCATTCGCATCATTTTCACTCTCAAAGATAACACCAATAAATGTCTATCGGAGAATAAATGCTTTATTGAATTATTCAATAGGTCTGAAACCTAGTTTCCATATAGCCGTAACGTTGCTTCTTGTATTGGATTTTTGCCAGCTGCCATCTTCTATACTTACGGTATCGCAGTCAAATTGAAACTTTTCCTTACAGTCGCTTCCAAGCAGTGTACAAAACATTACAGAACATTATAAAACGTTTCCATTACAAAATGTTTGCTTGCGGTGCCGGTAGGCTGGCAGATGGCAACCGCAGGCTGTATGTTACGGCTATATGGAAACCAGGCTTTATAAGAACTAAAATTAAATGTGGACCAAGCTCTAACATGAAACACCTTTGTTTGAAGGAGACATCTTAGATTTGGATGGGCATATTTCAAAATGCTGAATTGGGTAACGGACGGCATTAGAGGAATGTTTTTGATCATGAAATTATTTTTGCATGGTATATCACAACAAAACTTTCCGTAACTATTGCTCTAGTGCCAAGTAGTATACATAGTAAATCATAACTTGAAATTGTACCCATATCAAGAATTGTTAAAAATTCAAGATTTGGTAACGGAAGGAGGGATAGATTTTCAAAAATATAAAATTGTCAGTGGGTCAGTAATTCTATGTCAAAAAGTAATATTATCTAGTTTAGTTAAACTTTTTAGTATATTTACCCATTGGTCTTGTTAAAGGAATTTAAAGTTTGTTTGAAAATTGAGGTCAAAAGAAAAGTAAAAGGTTTTTCTGAAATGCATATAAAGTAACAGAAGGAATCGTGATAAAGTAACGGAAGGAAGTATCTCTTAAGTTGAAAAATATATCAGAATTACTGAAGTTAAGACATTCTAGATTCAATGAAAAGTATCAGCTAATACAATTTTTCTTCAATTAACGCAAAAACTATCTGAAATCTCTATCAACACACACTGTCAAACTCCTTCTCCTAACTTTTATGTCTTTGAATTGAATTTCTCCCTTGATTCGGATGTTTCAAAAAATTCTAGAACGCACTTCCCATCTTGTATCGATTGCTTAACGAAATGAACTTGCAATGTTCCTCTTACATATTCAGCATTGGCTCTGCATTCGTTGTGATGGCTCAAATCCAATTTTTTACTAAAACAACGTTTATTCCCCGACAGATTTCATTAGCATAGTTTGCAAAGTCCTGAGGTGAAGCAATGACGACCTGCTTTGACAGCACATGTCGATACACGGCGTGCTTCACAGTGCCACCGATTCCATCAACACAACCTTTACCATGATTCGACTCGAAATAATGCCACTCAATAGCAAGCTTGGTATCGAATTTCGACATCAAATAAAAAGCATACTGACTTCTGAATTGACTAGCGCAACCGTCTGACCAAAACTTGACTGTATCGAAATCATGTGCTTTTTGGAGCTCTTCAACCATGAATTTATTAAGTCCAAAACTGACATCGCTATTATAGTCATTCTCTTGTGTAACTAAAACATAGTTATTGCACTTTATCACACCATCCTTATTCAGGTAAACGAACACTTTATACAAGGTGAATAGACCCTGTCCATAGAAAGCTGCTTTGATTTCTCGCTGTTGTTTATTCTTGTAATTTTCAGAATAATCAACATGAATCACGATCTCATTCGCCTTAAGATCTTCGATGCACTCTTTGTATTGTTTACTCTGGGTTCTTTTTCGGTAGAAGTGCTCCAAGAGTTGAGGTAAAGTTTCCCTAACTTTTCTGACATTTGAGATCCCGTTACTTGAGAAATCACTTTCTCTTGGTACTTATCACCTTTCTTCCATTGAAAGTAGCTAATAGACTCATAGTCTAAAAGAAACTCAAGATCCAGCTCTGGGCATTCATGGCACTCATGCTTACAGCAATCCTCTGTTATGGTCTTACAAATTTCATCCATCAATTCATGACATGTGGCTGGCAGTTTCTCGTTTTCTTGAACTATTTTGTTGATGCCCTCGGCACAAAGAACATCGTTTTCACATGTTGGGCAAAGACAAGCCACTTGAAGGATTTTACACTGCATTATGAATTCTTTGTTGCCCTTTACGAACCTGTAGATTGTAGAGAACTTCAAATTCGATAAGTCACCATCGTTCTCTTTCTGCAAAATCGAAGCTAGCTCTTTAAATGTCCACAGAAGATACTTCTTCGTTTTGAACGTTTTTTCTTCTTCCTCATTTTTTCCAACATAGACTTAATTGTTTCTTCCTGGCAGTGTAAAACTTATGTCATTCCGGCACAAAAAATTCAGAATCTTCTCTTTGATATTACCATCCAATGCTTCAGGGCGACCTTTCTTGTTACTTAAATATGGCATCTGTGCCCATTGGGAAATCAGTCTCCTTTTTCTTAGAGAGGCATCAACAACTTCTTCAAATAGAGCTTTTGCAACCATGTTCTTCTGTGGTGAACTTTTTGGAAGATTTTTCTTTGCCTTTTTCAGACTTCGTTTAAATGAACTGTAGTGAACAATGGTGACTTTCATTGGTGAAGAATTCGTTTTTCTGGTTGCATCACGGGCAAGATGTTCTTTATATTTTTTTGGATTGTTCTTTAGCTCAATCAGCTTCAGTTTTTTTCTTGTTCTTTCCGCCTGCTTGACATTCTCTTTTCCCATCAGTTGCTCTCTTTTTCACCTGTATCTTCTTTGCTTCTCTGCATTAGTTAACTTTGCTTCTCCTAATGATTTTCTTCCCATTTCTATTCACTTTTCTCAACAGATATGAACTCACAAATAGGCCTACTCTTTCAGGTGTGATTAGTGGTGTGAACAACAACACCTGTGTATCTATGACAACAATCAACCTCAGTTTGATTGTTTATTTTGTTTCCATGGCAATTCACTATTATTATGGATTAAGTTGTTGTGGTTGTTGTTTTGGGTTTAAAAATCAATAAACAGAATTGTTTTTCGAGCACAAACAACTAGTAATATGGAATGAAACTAAAGTAACGGAAGGAATTTTTAATCATCTTTTAAAATTCAGAAATTAGCATTTCCATCCAATTCTCATGAACCAATGATCTAATTAGGATGGTGAGAGATAGTTTGATTTGATGAGACAATTAATTTAGATATTTTGATTGAATGGGAAAACTTTTTCATGATTTTTCGGTAACGGAAGGAATTACTTTACACAAAATTTGATATACTGTAAAATTTGAAATGGGATACGCTGCGCCTAAATAGAGATTATTAAGAAAATATATTGCCATTAGACATTAAAATACAATAATAAGAATGAAAAGAACACTTTGACACATCAATTAAGTTTTGCTTAATATTACATAGAAAAAGCGCATTACTTTTTCATGAAATTTTTTAAAACTTTGACGACTTGCTACTAATCACATACATATGATATCTTAACAATAAAATAATTTTTGGACAGCTCAAACATTGTAGATTCATAATAACTGCACAAAAAAATTTTGTTCCTACACTTTGATTTTTGCAAAAGTGTACCTCATTTTTGAAATATGCCCGGATACACCTTAAGAGCTAACTCTTTGCTTCCTTTTGGATGATGAATGAGCTTGGTGGTTTCTGGTGGGCAAGGTTCTGGGTTGGAATCCCAAGCCACGAAAAGTAACAATTGTGGTAGCCCACGTATTAGGACATACTTCTATTTATGTTGTCTCATTCTTTGTTCATTTAATACTTATTTTCACATATATTTTGTAAACTTGAGAATTGTGAACTTATACATTGTAAACTTTGTAAACTATTATATATTGGTATTTTGTAAACTTATTTTGAAATATATTTTGTAAGTGAAAGCCAGCTTATGTACCCTTTGACTACATGAACCGAAAAATAATACTCACTGTGTCAGTTGGTTGTTTCATCTCCTTGGAGTACTGGTGGGGTATGTGATTTAACGCTACATCCTTCAGACTCTCCAAACAGGGGATGTATTTGGTTAAGATTCTGCCAACCAACTGGATGTAGTTCTGCCTCTGTTTTTGATGTTCTACTTTGTTGGGACACATAGAACCATTTTCTAATTCCGCAATAGGAGAAATAGGACCTTCATTTGCTAGGTGGTTTCCAGGCACTCGGTTCTTTGTTGAAATCAAAGAGCAATAATGTGCATCAGGATTTTGGTGCGATTCGGTCATGTCATGGGTACTTTAGTGAATATATATGTTGTCAAGGGTGAACTTTCTGCCAGTGTCAGGAGGGAGTTTTGCAAAAATTTTGATTTCATCAGTTGACATGTTGTCAGTGCGTGGTAATTCCATATTTCTATCCGGTTCTTCTACACTACAGCTCTCCTCTTCCAACTCTTTTCTTCTTGAAAACACTGACATAATATCTGAATTACTTGCACCCATTTTTCACTGCCGATTGCTTGAAGGGAGCTCCGAATTCTTTTTCCCATTTCATACTCCAATCTCTGGTTTTCACGACCCATCCCATACCTAGACCCATCCTCGATTTCCTAGAAAGGATAATACAAGTATTCGGCTTAATTAAATTGCCATGTGGAATTACGTAGTTGTACAAATAATGCAGCACCAATAATGCAGTTTTTGCATCAAAATATTGAATTTCACTTCATAAAAAGGGAAAAAACGCAAATAGCTCCATGCTTTGCATAGCAAGTTGGTGTGCCATACTGCATGTTTGTAGCAAAAAAAGTAAGGAATATTATAAATCAATAAACAATTGTTTATGTGAGCCTCTTTCAATCTGTGTTGTTTGGATTTGAAAAACAAATTCGGGACTTAAACAAAAGGAGTGGCTTATTACATTTTTTGAAAATACGAAAAATACTCATAATTGTTAGGGAGGGCTTAAATTAATACTTTAAAAGGATAGGGCCAATTGGAGGATTGGGGTTTCAATAAGAGAGGGGCTTTAAAGAAAATTTAAGGCAAATTATTTTGCTCAATCCCCTTTAAATTAACCTACTTAGCCAAATTCAAACAAACAATATTGTGAAAATCAACTGTTACGAACCTTTGAAATGGGAGGACTTGTGACATCGTCGGGAAGCTGGTTTGCACGCCAAATTGCAGTTTTTCTTTTCCCCTCATTTGTCACCTTTTCTAGAATGTGTTTGGTGTGATCCTTTCCAAATTCACTGAGTTTCTTGTAAAAGTAGGTGTGCGAGGGCATCAATCTCAGGGCTTGCATACGAGCCATACCTGCCTACAAAAAGAGCCAATAGCTAGGCATTATTTCCAAATTGCAAGATAAATACATTCATACATAAATGTACCTCCGTACATACATAAACGTACATGCATGTTACTGGTCAGGTGTAACTTAACATGAAAAGAATTCTAGAGAACTTAAGAATTCTTGTGGAAAGAAAAAGAATTCTTTGAGCAAGAAAAGAATTCTTAGAGTATAAAACAGCTGAATGCTTTGAGCAAAAAAAGAATTCTTTGAACATAATTATTTTCCTCAAGAACGAAAAAGCTGGAAAACAAGCAAAGTTACATATGGCCTGATGTACTGCACATACACCCAGAACAGTGTCGGACAGTTCAGCAATTATTGGGGGGGGGGGGAAGCCCATTCTCTAAAATAAAATCACAGCACATGTGCCAATGTTTAAGAACAAAAGGCTATTGTTTCTGAAAATATTGAGGGCCAACCGTGCTAAAGATATGACTGTTCTCTTCCATAGGAACCCGGACCGAGGAAGCTACATTACTACAAGCAACGAGTACTGTAATTCTTCAATTATAAGCCTCCTTTGTGTATAAGCCGCCCTTGAATATAAGCCACACCCAAGAAAAGTAACTGTTTAGAGAGACTTTAAATCAAAATAAAACATTGTTTGTCCTCTTTGGTGCTGTAAATTAAAGTGCTAATGCAGCCAAATTTTACATATCGATTTTATTGCCTCATTCTATAGTTTTCAACCTCTTAATTAACATGGTGTAAACAGAATCTCCCAATTCTTTGTAGTTTTTTCGCTATGGCTTGTCAAAGTCGGACTTTTGAGCATTTTTGACTAGACAATTTAGGACAAGTTGTGACATCACATTGATGCGCAATCCCTGTAGGCTTTGCGGCCCGCAAAATCGCTGATTGAATGACACTTCGAAAAGCATTGTTACATATTCAAAATGGCGACTGAATTCAAAAGAAAGAAATCGCGTGGCCGCTCTTGCGTAGCAGGGACATACAATGGAGAGTGCGAACAACCATAAACTGCAAACAGTGTTTCCCTGTGGAACGGCGAAAGAACAATAAGGCGCATCAGTGTGACGTCACGCCTGGTGAAGAGTTGCTAATTTTCAACGATTAATTTCCAGTTCAAAACGGAATAAAAAAATTACGAAAAAATATTGGTATTGTGGAGAAAAGATTTGCGCTTTGGCTGCTGTATTCATAATCGAAATCGGTCGACCTGAACGCGAGCTATGAAAAAAAATGTAACGCGTGCTCGTCATTTCCCATACAAAATCCTATAGACAGCAAAACGGGAGTCATCAATGTGACGTCACAAATGAGGAGCTGTGTCTAGCGAAGTGCGTGTTTTTAAATATTCATATAAAATCGATCGCTCGTCAGAAAACAGTGAAAATTGTACCAAACTAATCAGAAAAGATGAAATTTTCATATGAAGTAAAAAAATCCGTATGTCAAATTTGGCTGCATTAGCACTTTAAGATATTATTCTGACTTGATGCGTAGGATAAAAGAATGTAAGCTGCCCTTGTTTATAAGCCGTTAGAAAACGTGGAAAAAATAAATGTAAGCCGTGGTTTATAATCAAAGAAATATGGTAAGGCTCTTTGTTTAACAGACCGCACCCCTTGGTCCCCCAAGTGTCCGCCACTGACCCAGAAGATGCAGGAAAATGTACTTTGTTTCATATCAATATTTCTGAAAAATATACACTAGGCTATCAAATATATTGCACAAGTCGATTCAAAATGGCGGCAACATTTCAAAGCTGTGAGGGCTAGGCCTAAATTAAAATTCCCATAACTTGTATCAGACAGCTCACAACTACAAGGTTTTGGTGGCAAAATTTAGGAAATTTTACTGACACCATAGCTCATGTCAACTAGCAATAATATATTGAGGGAGATATTATGTATGACTTAGGATCTGAGTGATGGTCAAAATATCAGCAAGAAGATTTTGAAGAAGGAGTTGTCATCTAAAATCAGTACAAAAGGGTTGTAAAAAGTCTATGACATGGTAAAGTGCTTTGTTACTTTGTTGCTAATGCTTTGATCGCGCGTATCAAAGAAGGGGCATACTGCCCTTTTTAAAACGGGTTCCACAGCCCCCCTGTTGGTCTCTTATCGCCGAAAAGCATTTTATTGGACGCGCCAAATGTCAAATTTTCTGACCCCATTTTTTTGTGAAATGCCGCTACGGGATGCGGTGCGGCTTCAAACATTTTTCTCCTATGACGTCACAAATCGACTCTCGATTTCGCAGTTAGTGCTTCACTTCAAAAATAGATTAAAAATACTTATAGTTATCAAAATAAAAAGATATAACCATCAAACTGACCAGGAAAGATTAAATTTTCATATTCAATCATAAAATGGAAATGTAAAATTTCGCTGCATAAGCCCTTTAAGAAGTTTTGTGAATTTCCAAGGTCCTGTTGATAGGCCATTAGGTAAACAAGTAAATTTATACAGCTCATCAGCGATATGAAATTTTAAGTACTTCTGGTCAGATTCTTTTATTTTTACAGAATAGTATGCATCTTTTATATCAATTGAAGCCATGAAACAATCTGGCTTAATAAGCTGAATTATAGATAGTATGGTTTCCATTTTAAAATGAATTTGTCTATATGTTTGTTTTTTTGTTTTAGATTTAAAATCAATCTATGAGATCCATCTGATTTCTTTCTTAAAAAAATTAGAGATATGATCTCATCTGTCTCATGTTGACAACATTTGATGACTTTTTTCCCAAGGAGTTTTGTTAATTCCTCGTTAAGATATACCACTTCATTCGAAGATATTTGGTTACCTGTAGATTTCAGGTTTGGTGGGTCAGAGTCATCAAATTCAATGGGAAGGCCTGATACAGTTGCTAAAATTTCTGCATCAGATTATAAGCTGCCCCAGCAGTGAAGTTGCTTGCTTATGCAACCTGCTTCAAATTGCTGTGCTTGTTGTTTAAAGTATTCCTTAAATATAGGAACAATAGTGGTAAATTTGTTTGTATTCATTCCTACCTCATCTATTTGCGATAGGATTTTTTCTCTCGGAATGGAGGTTTCCTGGCCTTCTGAAAAAAACTCTTGTTCTGGCTAGCTGACTTCTGCCCATATTTGTAGGCTTTTTCCCTTGCAAAAGGTCTCTTCTCTGAAGCCTTACACGAAGAAGATAAAAGATTTACCTCCTTAGCGTCTTTAACAGCTTTAGGGAGGTCATCCCCAAATAAAAAGCTAGTGACTTGGTGCCTTGGGCTGCAGATATCTCTGATGTCTGGTTGGATGGAAGGAGAGATAACCGCTTTCCGACGGTTGTTCAAAGTATTATGTGCAGCCCCCAACATTGTTAAAGCATTAAATGAGTGCTTAACCAAAGACTTCGAGTCAACCATTGTATACTTTTTGTCAGCCTCAAGCACATGCTGTGCAATTTGAATCGAGGCATTTGCAGCCACCACCAGGTGCTTCTGTATGTTTGCCAAATATGCATCTTAGCGTTTAACTGCAGGTGATAGAGATTTGTAAACAGCCTCATTAATAAGACGTGTTCTTAATTTATCACAATTCGAAGGTGTTCGGTATGCTTCAGAGATTTTATTTATGTTAGCATTCAGCACTTTATGGCTTACTGTATTCACCTGCCAATATTTATGTACCCCGTCTGCTAGGTTTTGCAATATGGGTTCCCCTTCTGCAATAGGTGCAATTGGGGCTTGCTCAAGTTCCACTTCACAAAGCATCTCCTCTTCTATTTGCAAATGAGTAGTGCTAGTGCTGTGTGATTTATTTGCCCGTTTATCGTTGGTAAATAGATCATCCAATTCTGTGGAACTACAGGCCTTCTTAGCATTGGTGCTGGTTCGTTTGGGCCTACTCGGGGCTGTCCCTGCAGCACGGGGGCTGGTATTTTGAGACGGCACGTCATAAGACTACTACAGCTTTCTCTGCAATTACAATTGCCACTACAGCTTTCTCTGCCCGCATGAACAGAAAGCATGTCCTCCTCAACCTCAGGATGTTTCCTTTTCCGAGGGTTTCGAGAAACATCATAATTACTGTCATTATATTTCGTGTTTTTCTTTTCTAGCAGGGTTTTAACAGAGGCAGTTAACACACTAATCGAATTTCTAACTTCCAGAAGGGGGTCTTGGTTCACCACAACCTCGTGGGCGACATCATAAATGTGGTCTTCCGACATCTGGGCTGGTGAAAATATCTAAAAAATCTGAAATATAGGATATAAAGTTAGTTTATAAATCTTATGAAAGCAAATACTTCCCTGAATAGGATTTGCTCAGGTATCTTGTTCGCATATCGCATGGCTGTAGGGTTAACAACCCTTACATCTGCAAATACCTTTTGATATGGAACAAAGACACCTCTAGCGCTCACATCTAGCCTGGCCTCCTGTGCAGTGTTGACTGATTTCCTGTTGAATGATTCACCCGTTAATGGTTCTAGAGGAGGCTCAATCTTGACGTCGTGACATGCCTGCTGAAGTAGATCTGCTGTAAGATCGCGCAGCTCATTGTGACGGATGGAGGTGAAACCCCCAAAATGACAGGACAGCGCATGGTTGATGGAGAAAGGCTTTCCACACGCACAGCTTGAAGGGACATGATTGAGTGGCCATCCATATCTTAACCGAATCGAATCCCAGAGCTCGCGTTTTGACAGGTGGAATCCATGCTCATGAAGTGGAAGTGATGTAAGCCACGAAGAAGCTCCTTTTTGCTGGTTTAAGTGCAGTAGCTGTTTCTGAACCGAAGGCAAGAGCATCTCAACCTCTTGATGTTTGTGTTTTTTTCTGTCTTCATTTTCTCGTGAAATTGCTTTTCTGCTGTCGCTATCGTTTTCCACTGATGAAGATTGTGCAATAATACCTTTCGTGAGGGTTTCGGTTAGTTTGACGTATTTCTGGAATTCATGTAGTGCATCTTCTGTTGGGTTTGGTATCCCAAGACCGCCAAATTTCACAGGAAGGCTTAGCAGTTTTCTCTCAGTGTCATTGCAGCTAAAGTTCTCTGTTAGAGAAGGTAAAAGGTGGTTCCTGATGGCATTTTCAACTGGCCGAAGCAATTCTGCAATATCTTGAATCGTCCTCATGGTGTAGGTGTACTTGTGTCGTAGACCATGGGTGTATGCTGCATAGGCACAATGCGGATCAATTTTTGCAATTCTAGACAACATAATAATTTCCTTTACCCATTCTTGTACCAGATTTGCTACAAAACTCTCTTTGAACTTATTTGATCCGAGTGCTGCCCCAAGATGCCTCTGTCCTTCCATAGTGATATTTACTCCTGTTCCGTCAAAGGCTTGTGTAGCCTTCTTCTGTAGATGAGGCTTGATGATGAGCCATGACTTACTAGCATTTATAAAATATCCAAACTCTGGACCATGTTTTTGTAACGCATTCCACCATATCCTCAGATTCTGGACTCTACTAGCACCAACTGCATCATCAGCATATGCTACATGTTTCGCTGGATATTCCTCGGGTTGTTCTGCTTTCAATTTGCTCAACAGCGGGATTTTTGCAAGCGCATAGATGGCCTTTGACTCTGGCCCTCCCTGCGTTGTCCCTTTCTGATGAAGAAATTTCTGCTCCTCCATGAACAAACAGTCGAGCATGAGGTTGGTAAAGATTGCTGACAAAGGTATGCATTATTGTATGTATGATGAAGGTATGCCTGGAAAATAATTGTGACTTTTATCTGTAACCTCGTTTTGATATCACACTGACATTATTATTCAGCCTCGTTTCTGTGTAACCACGTTTTTAGTTTTGTTTGCTCAGAAGAGTTTTTTGTTGTTGATCCAAGATGGCGGTTTGCACTCGCACAAATGAGTCTCTTTTCTCTTTGTAAACACTTCTAGTATTCAAGATTAGGATATTTTCGAAACAGTGGCACCTCTGACAGGACATTGGTCGTCCGTGATATGATATTGAGAAGTGGAGTGGAAAAAGCAATGTTATCTTTGGGAAATGAAGTGATTGAAATGGGCACTTGTGCCAAAGGTGATTTGTCTTGAAGAACGGACGGGCCTAGCCCCGGTATTGAGAATAGGCCAGAAATCGAACAGGAAAAACAGTTAGGAGTTTCAATTGAAGGTCTTGTATTGTTAATGGTTGCATTAAATGAATTTATTGCTGAGTTAAAGAGCATTTCGGAAATGGATGTTATTGATGAAGAACTTGTGTCAAGAATAATGGACTTGAAGCTGATTGTGGAGCCCATGTTATCGGATGTTCAATCTGAGTCAAAAAATATTCAAGGAATTATGAGGAGGTTAAATTTGAAAACAGAACTGGTAAGAGAATATGCGAAAAGCCGGTCATATGATGCGAAAGTAGGTATGCTTATTGAAAAATGTTCGAAAAAGAAAGAAGCAGCTGGTAAGCCAAATACTCTTTCAAATTTTGCAATGAATGCACCAAATGAAAGCAGTTTTGGAAATTAACAAGGACAGAATCAGTATCCTACTGGGAGTTTCAACAGTCAATTCCCCATTTATAGCCCCATGCCGCAAGCTTATAATGCGCATATGTAAAAGGAATAGTCGTCACGAAAATTCTAACGAATGTGATTGGTTATTTTTCCCAAATCCGACCTTCTACCGCAGGTGAGCTTGGAAAAAGTTAAAATCATTCCAACTTTCACTTGGAACGGAACAGAACAGAAAGGACATACAATTTTCCAAGTCATGTGGTTAAGAGAATGTTTTTCCGCATGCACAATAATATTTTTTCCGATCTGATCCGTTCCGAGGTAAAAATTATGCAAGTGGAAATTCGGCTTTAAGCTCTCGTCTGGCTTGGGCACCACCACAATGGGGGACACCCAGTCGGTGCGTTCTGTATCTGGGACCTTTTCAATTATGTCCTGCAGTTCTAATTTTTTGAGTTCTTGTTCTACCTTTTCTCTCAGGTGAAATGGTATTCGCCGTTGTTGCTGGTTGTACATTTTCATCAATCACCAATTTAATTTGCTTGTTGTTCAGCTTTCCCAGTCCAATAAAGGCGTTTGAATGTTATTTTATGATTTCTTGAATTTTCCGATCATTTGTGTCTAGTTTTGTAGAGCTGGTTTTATTCTGTGGTCCGTCTTTTACCTCATTCCGGAAATTGTTGGTGGTCCGGCTTTTATTCTTCACAGAGTTTTCATTTCTTGTCGTTGAGGACGTAATTGCGTTTAGATTTAATCTCATGATCTCAAGTTCTTGAGCGGTATTTGAACTTAGCAAACAACCTCCGTCTTCTTGTGTTACATAAATTGTTGCAATTGCATACTTTGGCTTTGTCTCAAGGCGGGGTTTTAAATTTCCCTAGCATTTTCACTGGTTCTTTCGAATTAAACGGGAATGCTTTTATCATATCATTGTTTTCTCTAAGTCAACATTCTTGATTTTCTGATAAGTGCTTTTGTTGATCACATTTATGGATGACCCAGTGTCTATTGTGAAATTCACTTTCTGTCCATTAACAGAAATGGTCGTTTCAGGTTTCTTTACTTCACTTTTGTCTTTGTCCACAGCATAACAGTATCCAATATCACTGTCTGAGTCGTTTTCTTCTGGATTCTACATCCACATGGCGAATATTTTTCTTTTGTTGTGTTTTATTTTGTCCCTGTCCTTGGTAAACAGATTTCGTGCGGCATTGCTTTGCAAAATGATTTTCTTTTCCACATTTTCAACATACTTGTCCGATGGCAGGGCATGTTGTGTTTTTGTGAGGCCATTTTCCTCCACATTTTGTGCATTTCTGATTTTCCAGTTGTTTTAGTTGGTTAGCAGTAGCATGTGTATTTGTGCGACGTCTTCGGTTGACAAAGTTAATGGCTGAGGAGTTAGGTGTGGTTTTATTTTTAATTTTAGCGGCTTGTAGCGAACTGAGTTCCTCTTGGTGAGCGGCAAGTAATAAATTGCTTAAAGTTATTTCATGGTCTCTAAAAGCTTGTCTTCGAAGGCGACTCCAAGTGCGTGTTAAAACTGAGTCATAATTTCAAATTCAATATCAGGAAGGTTACAGGTCAAGGCAAGGGCATGTAGACGTGTGTGAAACTGGTCAATGCTTTCTTGAGGGTTTTGCGTGGCTTGGCGAAATATATATACCTAATAGAGTGTTTGTTTGGGGTGCAAAATGCGAATTTAACTTTTCTAAGGCAGTTTCGAAGGCAGTATCATCACCTGTATCAGGAATCTGTCTCAATATTTCTGTGACTCGAGGTCCAGCTAAAACCAGTAGCATTGCACGCTTTCTTTTAGGGTCTGCAATATCATTTGCGATAAGGTATGTCTGAAAATCTGCCACCCAAGTTTTCCATCTTGGCGCTAAGCTGATACCAAGATCCGTATCTGGGTCGAAAGGTGGTAAATGCAAGAGTAAATTATTGCCCATCTTCGTCGCCATTGTTATGTTTTCCTTGTATTCTTATTTTATTATGTTGGCGGCCTAAATTATTATTTATTATTTGCTTCAGACACAGACGACAGGACACTCCGCTCTGGATGCGTACTCGAATCTATTTGATTACATAACTAACAAAACATGTGATATACTTGGTAACAGGGTACCGAGGGTTGCAAAGTACGACAGCAACCTCTGAGCTCTTCCTCTACCACTCCCATGTCTTCCTGTAACACTTCTGTTTGCACCACTAATATCGTTTCTTCTTTTCTTTCCACTAACTCTAAATCTTTATTTTCTTCTGCGACTTGTTCTCTTCCTATTCCCCGTACCATGACGAAAGCGTTTGGTACATCTAGCTCTTGTACATTCACTGCTACATCATTTTCTACTCCTCGCACTACCCTTTTTGATGCTTCTTCTGTCGCTAACTTTTCCCGAAATACTAATACCAGTTTTCTTGATTCTTCTCCTAAAGTTGGCAGGTTTAAATCTTCTTCTCTAGAGGTGCATCCAACTGTGAATAACAACTTGCTTTCTGCTGCCTCCCCACTTGCTTTGTCTCCTGCGAGTAATGTTTCATGCCCTTCTACCAGCTCCAGTTGTTCTAGTGTGACCAGCGCTCTCTCACAATGTTCATCAACTTCTTCTGCTCTTGCTATAAATCCTTCACATCGCAAAGGTAAAATTGTAGAGGCAAATGGCAGAATGTATTTTATATTAGATACACCTCTAGGTAAAAAGTAGAATTGAGATATTTTACCCCTTCATCGAGGCATATTGTGAATAGAATCAATTGCTTTACGGAAAGACGGTATAAGGAGTTTTTCGTGCATTTAACTGATTTTTTTTGAGTGCTTAGATAATTTCTTTGAGTGCTTAAAGAATTTCCTTGAGTGCTAGACCTGCCATTTAAAAGGAATTTATAGGTAGATATAAAACTTAGCCTATTGGTTATTTGTACGATTATTCTAAGCACAGATGAGTATCACTCAAGCTTAATGTTGGTTTATGGATTTATTTTTGAAAGTGGTTTTTCTCAGAAAAATATTTTCTTGTTGTTATGGCTGTTTAAAGAATACTATTGCAGAAATTGATTCAAAAACTTACAGGTTTGAATTCACGAACCTGCTTGATTCATTCCTGTAAAGTAGCCTGGATTAAAGCGAGCATACGATTTTGAAAATTATACGGAGTAGTCAGCTGAATATGATTTGCGATGTAAGGTCGGAACCAACTGTTTTGATTCTTTTATTTTCATTAGCTCTTGTTATGAATTCGATGGAGTGGATTATTTAGAATTATATTTCTTATAGTGAGAGTATTGTTAGACTTTGGATTGACAATCGAAATGCTAGAACCAAAGACCTAAGTGAGGACATTATCAGCAGATATGTCTGTGTCATGCAGCAAATATATCTTGATCTATTTCTTTGCACAACTCATTCCTGACACCTGATATCTGGCTGTCCCTGTTTTTATCCGAAATCTTCAACCCTTACTTTTGAAAGTCATTTGAGAATGAAGCAAAATCATTTTAATAAAGGAAACCATTAATTCCTAATGTTTGAAACCATTAATTTTAAGATTTATTTCTTAAACATAAAGACATTTAAAAATGATGTTGCTTCGTTCTTAAATCACTTAGAATAAAAACCAGAACAGTAAGATATCACGTGTGAGAAATGAGAGGAGTGGATGTCTTTATCACTTTCATGACATTGGGGGTTTCCATCTTGACTTCAGCTGTATTAAAATGCATAATTATCCTGTCGATACCGCAGACAGGTGTTTCAAGTGCCGAAGACTTTCGTAACAGTTAGGAGAAAGTTAAACTGATCAAACTTTTCACGGCTTATACTGCTCGCTTACGGCATCCTAACGGTAGCTGAATTGCCTGCATGTGGTACCGCAAAAGTGGCAAGACACACGTTTCCATTAGAAAAAATTTGGTAGCGATACCTTAAGGATGGAAGATGGTAGATGACAGAAAGCAACAACCGACAAGCTTACGGTGTCGTATCGTAAATGGAAATGTACCCTGAACAGAAATGTACCTTACATTGCTCGTTCTTGAATCACGTATTGTTGTTAAATCATGCATGATATGTGATTCAAGAATGAACAATGAAAGGTACATTTCTGTCCAAGGTACATTTCTATTTACGACAAGAGCACTTGCGGCTGTGTGGAAACAAGGCTTTATAAAGCGTTTTCGTGTGTTTGTGTATCCTGTGGGATTTAGTCTGGAGAATGATTTCGCGTTTGAAGAAGGCTGACATCAAGACAAAAACATCCCATCACTCCATTTTCAATCGAGAAACTCGTTTGATTTTCTCTGGATCCATAGGAGTGTATTAGCTATTCAGTTTTTTACTTTTGAAGAAGATTCTTGTGAACAAGAAAGATAGGCATCAGTACAGCATTTTGAAAGCACTACGTTTTGTTCTCCTTTGCTTATCATTTGATGTTGTTTTATGTTTTAAATTCATTTTGAAAAAAATGTTGTGAGTCTTTTTTGCTTCTTTCCTCTTTTTTTCTAAAACAGTATTTATTGATTTACCTATAGATTGAGTTACCTATAGATATTGATTTATTTATTGATTTACCTATAGACATTAAACATAACATTCAAGGAAAAATGGGGTTTTAACAGCAATTCATTTGCTTCTGCAAGCAATGTTAATGGAAATCTTCATTCTATAGCTCACCATCATTGAATAAAATGGGTACTCCTGGAAGACAGCATCACGCAGTAAATCTCAGAATGATTACCGCCTTTCGTGAAATTGGAAAGGGGCACGAAGCCCTAAATACCTTCTCAGCTTGTATGAACATGCCCCCTCCAATGTCACACAGCAACTACGATGCAATCAATGATATTCTTCACCAAGGGTACAAGGAAGTTGCAGACCTGAGCATGAAAGATGCTGCAAAGGAAGTGAGGAATTTAATCAAACCTGAAGCAACTGATGAGGAAGTGTTAGACACACAAGTATCTATCGATGGTTCTTGGCAGAAGCGTGAATGAATGGCATAGTCACTGCAATTTCTTCAAATGGAAAAGTTATTGACCAGCATATCATGACAAAGCACTGTAGAGGTTGTTCAATATGGCAAGGAAAGAAAGGAACACCTGAGTATGATGTATGGCATGCAAGCCACAAATGCAATATCAACCACACCAAATCTTCAGGAGCGATGGAATCTGCTGGTGCTATCAATATTTTTCAAAGTTCATTACCCAATTATAAGTTGCGGTATATGAAATATATTGGTGATGGTGACACAGAAGCTTTCAGCAAAGTTGTTGAATCAAAACCATATGGAGAAGTAGAGATCGAGAAGTTAGAATGCGTCGGCCATGTGCAGAAAAGGCTTGGAACACGTTTGTGTAATATCAGGAAAGATATGAAAGGTCAGGTTTTGACAGATGGGAAGAAAATTGCTGGAAGGGGCAGACTCACTGACAAATGTATAAACACTCTCCAGAATTATTATAGGATGGCCATTCGGCATAATAAAGATGATTTATATGGCATGAAGAAAGCTGTGGGTGCTATCCTGTTCCACTGCAGTGATATTGAAGATGATAACATCCGCCATAAATTTTGTCCACGCATAGTCAATGGTTGGTGTAAATGGCAACATGACAAACTTACTGGTGAGAGTACCTACAAGAAGAAGCTGAACTTGCCACTGGTCATTAAAACTGTCATCAAAACAATTTTCAGAGATCTCAGTGTTGAAAAACTCTTGAGTAAATGTTTGCATGGACAAACACAAAACGCAAATGAAGCTTACAATGCAATCATTTGGAACAGATGTCCTAAAACAGTTTTTGTAAACAGGACTGTTTTAGAACTATCAGTGTTTTCAGCCACCATTTCATTTAACGATGGTTTCAAGGGACGAAGCACAGTGTTCTCTAAACTTGGCTTTGTGGATCCTGGTCATTATTATGTTGTTGGCTCGATACAAAAAGACAACAAGCGTATACGGCAGTGCAAGAGACAATCCTCGGATGAATCAAAGAAGAGAAGAAAGCAACTTAGGACAATTAAGAAGGGGTACTTAGATAGGGATAGGGAGATAGAAGGTGGGGTCTCTTATGCTGCTGGAAATGCAACATTTTGAAAATAATGTGTTTCAAAACTTTAACATTGTTTTTCTAAGTTTCAAATTTTCGCCCGAATAGGAAAATTTGAACGGCTCTCAAATTGAAGTAGTTAATGATAGGCAACAGAAATTTTGAATGATGAGAAATCATAACATGGTTGAAAGAACTGACTATATTTGCAGAGGTAAACATAGCAACTGTAGAGATTTTAGCATTTATGTAAATTGTCCGCATGTCAAATTCTGTACATTTCAAGGATAATATCTTTAAATGGCACTAAACCATTGCAAATCAAGCTGATTTTAGCTGGGCCTCTTTACCAGGTCTACTTCTTTCATTTTACAAAGTTTTGTTTACCCAGCAGCTATGATTCCTGAAAAAACTCTGTTTGAAAATCGGTACTAATTTTCTATTGTGTTGTTAATTTATGCAGAAAAGTAATGCATAATTAGCATAAATTATGTGTAAGATTAACAAGCTCTGTTTATACATTCATTATTGTGAAAATATTCTTCTACAACAGAACACAAGAAAAGTTTTGTTAATTGCAATCGTTATACCTTAAGCACCACTCATCAGAGGTGTGGGGGGGTGGGGTAGGAGCCCCATTGGAGGAAGGTAGCCCCCCGTCGGAAGATAAATAATCGTCGTCGCCCTTCCTTCGGTAGGTCTGGTGTAACTATTAAAGAACTGCGATGGTTCGTCTCTACTCTTTGTGAGTGGTGGTGCAATTTGGGGGCCGTTCAATAACTACGTCACGCTAGGTGGGTGGGTGGTTCTTCCTGTTTTTCGTGACGCTATATAAAAACGTCATATACAAAAACGTGATTTAGCGTGGCAAAGCGGGGTGGGTGGTTCTAAAAAGGCAAATTTAGCGTGACGCAATTATTGAACAGCACCTTGTGTGATTGACATGGTTCGGGTTATGACTCGAGTGTGAATTTTAGATTTTCAGTGGGAAATGCCTACAAATACCCCCCGTCAGAAGTGCTAGCCCCTTTGTCGGAGGAAACCCAGCGCCACCACTGGCCCTATATGCATATTAAATCAACCGAGTTGTGCAAACATGCCATTGAGCTACTGTATTTCCTCGAAAGAGCGCCTGGGGTGCTCATTTAAAAGTCAGCCTGTGAGGGGAGGCGCTCACCAAAAAGTTACGAAAAAGCCAAAAAACCCAAAATTGCGCAGGACTTTACTTCAATACTTTTCTTAGTTTCGGTGGGCGCTCATTTGAGGGGGCACTGAATTTCTTAAGGGAAGCGCTCTTTCGAGGGAGGGGGCGCTCTTTCGAGGAAATACGGTACTTATGTTTTTTCATACTTTCCCAATTGTTCCCTTTCAAATAAACTTAAATAGTGTTTTGCCCTCCCCCCTCGCAAGCAGGAATTGCAATAGTTAAAAGCTATGATACGGGCAGAACATACCTTATTACAGAAAAATAACTTGATAAACCCAATAGTGCAGAACAAATAAGTGTAATCTGAATTTTGACGCAAATGGTCAAATAAAACAATAGAATTCTACTACGTGTCATAAGCAACGTAAAATTCTGCGATTCTCGTTAATAATGTACCGCGTTATTTTGTTGTAACAAGGTAGACTTGTAGACTTGTATGTACTTTGAAATATGGCAGCAATAAGAATCAACCCAAAACCACCAGGGGGACTGTGGGGACTAGTCCCTTCACCGCTTTTCCCAAACTTTTGTTCGTCGATTATCTTACTTAAATCAATTGAAAACTTTTGAATGGGGGTAAGGGTGTGATATTGCTTAGTATAGTTTAAACCACACCCTTTTCCCCCTACTTTGGGAAGGCTGGCAATTTGTAAAGGGGGACAAAACAACATTTGATAAGTATATGCTTTTTGGGACTTGATGAGGTGGATGGGCAGGGCAACTACAGTACACTACCTAAGTATCGAATAAATGATGTTAATTCTACGTCATCTCCATTACGTCATTGCGTAATTCCATGAGATATGCGCAATGATCGTTGTAGATTCAGTTGCGAGTTGAACGTTGTAGTGATCAGTCGATGTTGGAGAAGGATACAAGACAAGAAAAAGAATATGAGCAGGCCAGCTTCAGAAGTTGAAGCTACTGATGAGTCTGACTCTTCTCATGATACTAATTCACGAGCAAAGTATAAATTAGAGCGAAGTAAACAAGAAAAACTTGAGGAGACCATGAGAAAATCCTCAAACAACGGAGTTGGGAAAGAAAGTCATGGCAGAAGAAGTCTCTCCCGGGAGGAGAGGACTGGGCCTAGTAGGCCGCATGTCAAACGAAACGACACGTCACGGAAAGGAAGCTCCTCGAGTCAGAACGCACTGACAACCCAAGTGAGTCAGAACGCACTGACAACCCAAAAAGGTAATGATTTAGATCGATTAAAAGATTCAGTTACTAAGATATCTGAAATGTCTCAGCAGTTTATAGCAACGAATGCTAAATCGAGGAAAAGGAAACAACCTTTTTATGAAAGTGAATCCTCGTCGTATTCTGAATCCGAATCTGAATCCTCATCTTCTTTGCAAACATCCAAGCGTAAGAAAGATGACTCTTTTTCAGAGTCAGAGTCATTAGATAACGTAAATCTCACATCTGAAAGACACGACGTTGAGGACAAATACCAATTTTTGGATGATATTAATGAGGAGATAAATGAAAAAGAGGAGAGTTCACATGATGCAGTTTCTGAAAAACTGGCAAATATTGTTAAGAAGAGATGGGGAAAGCTGATACCATCAGAGAAGTTGAAAAAACTTCACGATAATTACAAAAGACCTGAAAATTGTACTCAGCTAATAGTCCCTAGAGTGAACAGGCCAGTGTGGATGAAATTGGCAAGGGATGTCAAAGAAAAAGACAGGAGAATTGCACACATTCAAGAGAATGTTGTTGCAGCCACAGCTGCTTTTGTACAAGCAACTGATATGCTATTGCATGCATCAAATGCTTCAAAAATAACCGAGGCTGACATGAAACCTGTTGCCAAAAAACTTATTGATGGCTCAGCAATGCTAGACCATGTTAACAGGGAGCTCAGCGAAAGAAGAAGGGCTTTAATAAAGCCTTACATCAAACCTGAGTATAAAGATTTATGTTCAGAGGAGACTCCCATCACAAAGTTATTATTTGGTGATGAATTAAATAAGCAAGTAGCTGAGTTTAAAAAATCCAGTAGTATCACATATAGTCCTGTTGCTAAATTTAACAACAATAGATTCTCACAACCATACAGAAGCAGATCTAGCTTATTTACTAGAGGAGCTCATGCACCAAAGTATGGTAGAAGAAATGAATCTACTTATGATGCCAGAAGGCAGCCTTTTTTGTACCAGTGCAGCAATACAAACTTCAAACGAAGGAACACCCAGAATCAGAAGAACTGGAGGAAATGAGCTCAATCATTACTTTCCCAACAAATGAGGTGGGAAATGTTTGTTTTACTTTTTCTTATTGGAAAAATTATTTGAAGCAAAAAGTTGATCATTTTCAGGCTGGTCTTTTAACTGACCATGTTTTGCATTGGAAGAATATTACATCTGATGCACAGATACTCTCATATGTAATGGGAGTAAAAATTGATTTTGAATCTTTTCCTTTTTCTGGTTCATCAGGTGCTCATGAAACAATTTTTAATCGTGCTGATGATGCAAAAATAGATAATGAAATTAAAGCCATGCTAAGGAAAGGCATTATTAAAACATGTGAAAGGAGTACACCAGAATTTATTTCCAGAATTTTCTCTACTCCAAAAAAGGATGGTTCATTGCGCTTGATTCTTAATCTTAAGAATGTAATAATATAAGTATAAGTATGTTGAATACCATCATTTCAAAATGGATACAATTGCCCTTACTCTCTATTACGTCATCGCCTGCAATGCGCGCAATGCATTGTGGGTTTTGTTGTCACGCGCGCTTTGTTTGTTTACGAGTGTAGTGTGGAGTTGAATGAAAGTTGTAAAAATCTCAGAAATCGGAGCTATAAAAATCAAAATAAAAGAGAAAGTAAGGATGAAAATCAAACAAATTCAAGTAAAAACCAATGTCCTAGTTTTCTTCAAAACTCCTGCACGGGCATTGGTTTGTTTACCGAAAAAGCAAATGGTCACGACCAACTTCAAGTTGACGAGGAGGACAGGCCAACGCACAATGTCAATGATAATGATTGCTGGGTGAAGTCACTTGAGTTCTTGCCGCATCTAACCAGCGAGAAGATTGACGAACAGCTGATAAATGGTGATACATTACCAAAAAGGACTTCAGCACCACAAGCATTTCGTAATAAACGTCATGGATATCGTCTATGGAAAGAAGGATTTGTTCGCTCCATCTTAGTTAGGCTGAACGTCAAGGGACAATGTTGTTTGTTTTTAGTCAAGTCGAGAGTGCACGCTTCCATGAAGAACACATTTTACAATGTTTACATACATTTTAATCAGAATACTTTACATGTTGCACATGTAAAGTGTAACTGTAAGGCTGGCCAAGGGGGCTGTTGTAAACATGTTGCAGCCCTTCTTTTCACCATTCTCGACTTTTTCAACCTGGGTGCAAAAGTTGTGCCAAATGATTTGACTTGTACTCAAGTTTCACAGAAGTGGCATGTTCCAACTTCCGCAAACATGACTTTGCCAAAAGCTGTGAGGTTTGAAAACTTAGGAAAAGGCGGAAGTGAACAAGAAAAGGAAGAGACCCCTAGTAACTGGCGTTAGGGAGTCATTTTTTTTGCAAACCCTCCGTTTGCTTACGCAAAGACAGCAGATGATGTGAAGGGACTTGCAGACAATTTGTCAAAGGCTGGAAAAGCCTCATTGTTTTGCGAAACGCTAGAGTCGAACAATTTTCAACCTTGCACCAGCTTCCAAACATCCGTAACTCGCCAGATGTCCAAGCAAAAGGAGCCAACTGTAAATTTAAATGTAACAACTAAAGAAAACAACACAATCATAACAGTGTTTGAACACATGAATTTCAACGTGGATACCTCTGCATTACTGCAAGATGAATTAAAAACAAAGATAATGGGAGTTGTAGAAGTAAACAAGTAAGAGGCGATCAACATATGTATAAAAACATTGGGCCAATCTGAGGAACTTCAGTGGTATGAAGAGAGGAAAGTCAGATTGACAGCATCTGCTTTTGGAAAAGTTATCAACAGAAGGCAAAATTGTTACCCAACTTCTCTGATGAAATGCATTGTCGATAAAACACATAGAAAACATAAAAACATGCCTGCATCACTGAAATGGGGAATAGAAAACGAGAGCATTGCGATTTCAAAGTATGCGAATCATGAAGATTTATGTGGCAAGAAGGTCACAGATTGCGGTTTTGTCGTCTACTCCGCATGTCCATGGCTTGGATGCAGCCCAGATGGTATCGTTTTTGAAAGTGGAGCTCCTGTGGGTTGCGTCGAAGTCAAGTGCCCCTATGCAAAGAGGGATTAAATGCTAAAAGAGGCTGCTAGGGACAAAAACTTTTTTCTGCAAGAAAAAAATTCTGATCTTCTTCTCAAACGTAGCCACTGCTACTACTATCAGTGCCAAGGGGTCTGCAACATTTTAGAACTGCCATGGATTGACTTTGTTGTTTATACGCAAACAGATCTACATGTGGAAAGAATTTTCAGAGACGCAACTTTGTGGAATGAGAAGATGCTGCCAGCATTGACATCCTTTGTTTTCCCAGAACTCATGAAGACTGAACTAGCCTAATAAAATTTTTGTATTTTTTTATATTTTCTTCAGTTGCCGAAATATTTTGACAAAAAAATGTCTTCTTTTAAAGAACGCCAGTCATCCGGCATCCTTTGCGGTCGCAACAAAAATTTTCAGCAGTGGTGCGTGGTGGAAAAAACAACATGGAACCACAGCAGTGGTGTAATATTTATGGTTCACTGATACAAGATGACTCAACTGATGCTGATAAGGATGGAAGGGAGCCCATTGTGGCGGGAGTGGAAAGGCAAATGAATAAAGTAAGTTTATGTCTATAATAAATACGTTTTATAATTTATAAGTCTATAATATAGGCCTAAAAAGTAGGCATTCAGCTGTTCAAGTTGGTAGTAGATGCATAAACAGGCTAAAGTAACACATATCAAAAAGCCACATTTCAAAAAAGTCACGTATAAACGAGCCTTGACTAATATTATATTATTATGTGCTGGTTTTTGCCTACTATGGTATAGAGCTTTCTTATAAAGACTTTAGCAATCGTTGATTATTTTAAGTTTAGTAGTTAGGTAGGCCCTTTCACAAAAGTTTACTTGTAGGCTATCAAGTTTTGCACAGGTTTCAAATAAGGTTATAAAAGGTTTAGTTTCTGAAACATGTATGCACTGAATGTCAGTTTAGGGGTTAGGGTTAGGTTCAGGGGTAACAGTTTAGTTTAGGAGGTAGGGTTTAGTTCGAGTAGGGTTGGGGTTTGGTTTGAGTCCAGACTGCAGAGTATGTCAATGGTGCTCCCGAGATCTGAAGCCAAGGGCGCCCCTAGGTGCACTTTCCCATTGTTTTTTATCTCTCAGCACAGCCGAGTTCTTGGCGAAAAGTGCCCTTCTCTGCAGTCAGGCTTTTGGGTTAACATTTTGGGGGTTGGGGTCAAAATCAACAATATACAGTACCTACCAAGTGGAATTCTTCCCCTGTGTCACGTTTCATATTATCCACTCCTTTTCAGGTTACATGCAACTGCAACACAACATGTAGCAGAAAAAGTGGCAAAAGGAGCCCATGCAGAGATGCAAAAAAACCATCATACCACCATTTCCCCTACTCCCACTTCTACTACCCCTATTCCCACTTCTGCTACCCCCATTTCTACCTCATTTCCTTTTCCTATCCCCTCCAATCCTAATCCCATCTTTTCTAACTCTGCCCCTGCACCTCCTACTCCTGATCTCAACACTCTCATGGGCCTGGTTACCCCTACTCGTACACCCAGTCCCGATCTTGACCTTGACCTTACCCCTGATCCCCTATTCCTTGGGGACAAACTTACCACTGCTTACTTTAACTATCTCTACTTCCGATCTCGAATACCCATTTTCCAAGGCTTTGCCCCTTCCCCTCCATGACGACTATTCTCTTCCCCACTGACCCCCATAATGGACTCAGTCGGTCTTGCTCAGATAGGTTGGACGTACTTATCAAGAACTTGAAAATTGACATATGCAACTTGCATGCTGAAAATTATGAAGATATGGCAAAAACAAAATGGAGAGAGATTAACACACTCATCAACAATGCGAAGATCGCATTCGGAGAAGATCAAATAAGCAAAATTGTGGTACAAGCAAAACAAAGAGCTTTTAACAAAGCTCAACTGTTAAAGCGTAACAGAAAAAGAGCCAGGACAGCCCCACAACAAAATGAAGGCAACACAAGAATCCGAAACATACAAACAACGGAACAAAGACGTGGCAGGGACCACTCCCGCACTTGAAACAATTAACATAACATACTAACAACTAATATTCAAATATTAATCTTCTGTCTTGATATAACAAATCACATTATTTAATCAAAAAACCTGATCATTTCTTTTCTTGGTCCACTCCTAAACATAGCCTCATCTCATTTTTAGCTTCTACAACATGGCGGTCGAACATGACGTCTATACCGACTCTCAGAAAATTATCTAAAACCAAAATCTCTCTACACAAACATTCCTCATGATGTTGGAATAGACTGCTGCCTTGAGAGGTTATCCCATTTCTACCAAAACAACCTAGCACTACCTATACAACATCTGGAACAGATGTTCACTTTCATATTGAAACAAAATTACTTTGAATTTGATAAAAAAATCTATCTACAAATTCATTGCACTGCAATGGGCTCTCCTTTTGCTCCTAATTTTGCAAATATATTTATGCATTACTGTGAACAACACATTCTTTCTAATGCCCCTAATAATTCTAAGCCGCTAATTTGGAAACGATTTATTTATGATATTTTCATGATCTGAAGACATGGGGAGGATGAATTGGAAACCTTTTTGCAGTTCTCCAACCAATGTTTTCCAACTATAAAATTCACAGCAGAGAAATCTCTTTCCAAGATTAATTTCCTGGACACAACCATCTATTTCAATGACCATGGGATTCTAGAGAGCACTCTCTTCATTAAACACAATGACATCTGTACATTATTACACAACAACTCATTTCATCCCCAAAGCTGCAAAAAAGGCATCATTTATAGTCAAGCTTTGAGATATAGAAGAATAATCACAGATGATATGAAATTATTGACCAATTTGGAGAAACTCAGAAACATTCTAATAAAGAGAGGATACCACCTCGCAGACATCACATCACAAGTTGACAGAGTAATGCAATACTCTCAACATGAATTGTTATTTAATAAGAAAATAGGTAACAACACAGCAAATAAGAATCTCCCTTTCATCATTCCTTATGATAATACCACTATTAAAATTGGCCCAATCCTAAAGAAACACTGGTACATACACGTTTTTTTTTAATAAGAAACCGGTTTATAAGAAACCTAGTACTAGAGCCCCAAAAATTTAAGAAACTTTTAGAACTACATCAATATCTTTAAGAAACTCCGAAAAAAATAAGAGGACTTTCTAAGCATGAAAGTAATATGTCAGCAATACATTTTTGCTTGATTTAAGTTTGCTACACGTTTTTATTTAGAGGAACACAGGATGTTGAGTCTACTTGTCTTATTAGAAACTTTAATACAAGAAATATGCGAGGGAAAATGCAAAATATGATGTTAAGTACATATCTAAAGATAAGAAACTTTTAAGAAACTTTTAGTACTAGAAAATGGTGAAAAATTAAGAAACTTTTAGTACTAAGACCCAAGCTAGGTTTCTTATAAAAGAAAAAACGTGTAATAACAAATGATAACACGCTCAACCAAATCTGGAATAAACCTCCCTTTTTAGCTTTTAAAAGGAACAAGAATATAAAGGAACACTTGGTTCGCTCCAAGTTTTCTTAATTTGAAACTATCTTATAGAATTTATCAATAACCCATCTAGCACGGTGCAATGGTGTACTAGGACGCTAGTATGCTGGGGCACCTAACACAACAAGACATTCTGGTTTAAGTGCCCCGAAATGTCTGTGTTAGGACATCAGCTGATGAATTGCACCATAAAAAAGGCCAAGATGTATCTCTCACAAAATAAAGACCAAAATAACTTTTGACTTAAAATCATAATTCAAGAAATCAATATACATTACTCCATTAAATAATAATTTCATATATCCTTATCAACTCTAATAAAGTCACTCTCTTTAATTTTTAATTATGAGATTGCTGTGTCTCTGGGACCCATCTGGGCATTTGATTAGAGGGTTGGGACTACCCTCTTTATGTTTCTATGTTACTTCTTTATATTTGTTTTTCTGCCTTCCACCTCACCAAACGTAATAAAGCAGCTCGTTGACTGCTCCGTCCACTAACTGTTGTGTGTCGTCGTCTCTACGTCTAGCTCTAGGGCTAGGCCTGTCATCATTTTTGGGGGTAGAAATGCTTTGAATCTTATGAAGCTCCTTGTGTTTTGCAATCAGCCACAAAGCAAAATCATTATTGCTTTTGTCTCCAAAGTATTGCAATTTATTTTCCATCCATAACTTGTGCGTCTCTGTATGCAAATAAACAACTTTCAGCGAGTCTGAGCGGTTTGGCCTCCCTCTCTTTGGCATCGACATTACAGATAAATGAGTCTGAATCTTTCAAAAATATTCATCCAGGATGTTGCAAAATATAACAGACTTCCTTTTTTTCCTTTCCTTGACTTGATTGATGCAAAGAAAACTTTGGATGCAGGTTGATTCTGTTCAGATGTATTTTGTATCATACGAAAATGGCCGCCATCCAAGATTTGGTATTTTTCGAGCGCGCAAAGGATGCTGGATGATAAGCGTTCTTTAAGAACACTATTTTTCCTGTTTTGTAGTCAAACCTTCTCTATTTATACTGGGTGCACCAAAAACGTAGACACATTTGCAAAGCGATCGCTCAAGTCTCAAAGTCTACACAAAGTAAGATCATTATTCCTCTTTCAAGACACTTTCGAAGAATATACTTACATGACTTAGATCTTGGGGTACCTTCATGTTCCTTCAATTGAGTTTTTGTTTACTTAAGTCAAAGAAAATTATTTATTCAGTCCTTTTTGATCCTTTTTTGTTTGGTTGTTTACTTTCCTCAGCTATTGAAAGAGGGTGTATGGAAGGTTCCCTAATATCAAAGTTTTCCCTTCGAACGTGGTTGTGACAAATAAATACAATGATTGGCTGTACAGACTTTTATAAACAACTCTGCAAACATGTCTACCTTTTTCTGGCACATCCGGTACATTGCAAAATTTTAACTACAACTACCTTAACTCACTCTATAAGAAGAGTATAAAACAAAAAACACAAAATTAGTTGCTATGAATATACAGTATCAAACTTTTAATCTCTCTCATTTATTAATGGTGGCAATAAATTTGTCATGTATGCACATATGATCCAAATTTCGTTCAGCTCTGAAGACATTGTGATTGGGAAAACTGTGCTTAGAATACTAAATGTTTTTATTCGAGAAATTGCACGTTCCACATGTATACGCACAGATGCAATCTTCCTTGTTTCGAATTCTTCCTCAACAGATAGGTGGTCTTTGCCCCTCAGAAAAGGCGGGATGTTCAATGAAACACCTGTAGGCAAATTGTCTGCAATCTCGAACCCCTTGTCTGCCATAACTGAGTCATTTACTTCCAGTAGGTCAATGAGTCCACAGTCAATAGTTGCCTGCTTATCACTGGTTCTCCCTGCATATAAGTCTGAAACGAAAGAGACAGCTCCTGCAGGGGTGATTCCAATGAGACCTTTGGCAGTATTATGGTGTTTTTACTGAGAATAGGTTGCACTTTGGGACCGCACAGAGCTGGCCATTTCAATAAAAAACTCAGTACAATCAATAATCACCATCGTTGAAGGATAGGTCTCCTTGAAACACGTTGGTATTGTTCTGTTAATGGTTTCTCTAGAAGGCCAGATCGGTAACGATCGCATTTGGCTATGCAGAAAGTCGAGCAATGTTATCCAGATTCTTGACAAATGCTGTTGAGATATTGATGCCCTTTGGGCCAGGTCTTCTTCCAAAAGACCCAATCGTAGACGCACAAGGACGAGAAAAAACTCTTGCTCAGGAGAAAGTGTCCTCTTTCTGCCACGTTTCTTATGTTCTTGTGTTTGGAGTTTTTCAATATTTATATTTGAGCTATGATAAATTAAAGCTTCAGCTGCAGGGCAAAAAGAATCAAAAAGGATCTTGAAAATTTCAAAATCAGGCAGTCCGGTATAGAATTTGAAAAGTTTGCTGTCATCCTTATACCTATCAAAGGAAAATTCTAACTTCCTGATTCTGTCCAACAAGCTTCTCATTTCGGTAACATTCTGTCCTATTCCTGCTTTAAGTTTTTCGTTCTCTTCTTGGAGGGCCTTTATTTGGGCCCGCAAAATCTCATTTTCACTAACAGAGTTTTGTGGTTCAAAATCCTGCTCTTCAACTGTTTCGACATCATTTAAATCTACATCCATTTCTTCAGAGCTTGTGGAAGTATTGTCAATATTCTGAGCCACCTCATGCAGGACATTGCGATTGCTAGATCTAACAGTGGGCCTAGGCTTTGGTTGCACCATATTTTCTGTTTTAGGCGTGATAGTAGAAGCATTGTTGAGGTATGTTTTCCTCCCTCCTGGAAAATGCTCTGAACACACCCTGTGTCCACTGGTTGGATTGAAGTTCTTTCTGCTGATCAAATGGATCCAGCGTTTCCTCAAATCTTTCTTTTCTTTGCTGCTGCCAGTCGGAAAAGCGTAGAATGCTACATTAGTATGCCTCTTACTATTATTAAAACAGTGTTGAACACAACAAGTAAACCCTCCTGCACCTCCTTGTCTCTTTTTTACCGTCTGGTTAGGCCCGTCTTCTTCGTTTGTTGGGTTGGCTAGATCCACTGCTCTTTCTCTTTGCTCGTTTGTGTGTGTACTCACAACTTCGTTAAATAAACCAATGCCCGTGCAAGAGTTTTGAAGAAAACTAGGACATTGGTTTTGACTTGAATTTGTTTGATTTTCTTCCTTATTTTCCATGTTATTTTGATTTTTATAACTCCGATTTCCGAGATTTGTACAACTTTCATTCAACTCCACACTACACTCGTAAACAAACAACACGCGCGTGACTACAAAACCTACAATAGATTGCGCACGTTGCGGGCGATGACGTAATAGAGAGAAAGGGCAATTAATACAGTTGTAAGCCTCATGGAAAAGAATTGTTTCATGGCATCTATTGACCTGAAAGATGCATATTATACTGTTAGGGTTGATCCCTTTTACCAAAATTATTTAAAATTTCAAAAGAATGGTCAACTTTATGCTTACACATGCCTTCCTAATGGTCTGTCATCATGCCCTAGGATTTTTACAAAATTGTTAAAGCCGCCTCTAGCTGAGTTAAAAAAAATGGGCTTCATTAATTCTGCATATATTGATGATCTTTATCTACAAGGATAAGATTTTACACAGTGTTTCAAAATATAACTGAAACCTTGACTCTGTTTGAAAAGCTGGGGTTTATTATTCATCCAGATAAATCCCAAATTTTACCTTTGCAGGAAATTGTATACCTTGGCTTTATCTTGAATTCTTTTAAAGGGCTAATATCACGAATTTCAAAATATGCTTTACCAGAATGTTTTTTTTGCACTGAGTTTGCTGGTGTTGTTTAAATTTTGATATTTTGACCCTAAGTGCCGTAAAAAGACCCCCAAATCAAGTTTTTTTGGTAAATTTTCAAAATTACCACGCAAAAGAAAACAAGACTGGGCCGAGCTTTTACATCACATCAGGAATTTGAAAGGTGTATCGCAATGCATGCTTGTGGAGCAGAGAGGTCACACAAACACAACAGCAAACAGCCAAAGCAGTTTTAGGCCACTTCAAACGCGCATTGTTGTAGATTTTCGGAGAAAGTAAAGCACGGTACTATGCCTGATAGATGCATTGTTGGCGATGTGGAAACACCAAGGACAAAAATCTTGGCATCTCTATCCACAGGATACCTTTCCATGGAGAATCCAAGCCAGAAGCTCGGAAAAGAAGGAAAACGTGGACTGATTTCGTGTGCGCCACCAAGAAGAAAAGATTGACGGACTCAAAGTACTCTGTCATTTGCTCTGAACATTTCGTGCCAGAAGACTTTGAAGGAACATTCGACGCAGTTTCCGGGATGGAAATACCATTAGTGCAGCAGATAAAAGCAGGTTTTCGTATGGATCGTGCAAATTGTGATAAAAGCATGAAATTTGGCATACTTAGACAGTTTGCCACGCTGAAAAAGATGAGAGTTGGACCCATTCTGAAAATTGCCTCTATCCCCTATTTTTAGACGGGGGCTCTCATGCCCAGTCCCCTTAAGAAGATAAAGCGTTTACCTATCGTCTAGAAACACATATTAACACGAAATTTGGTAGATATATAGACAATTTCATGTACTGAACAAGATTAAACTTTGAAAAATTCTCAAACATGCCCTCAGTTCTATTTTTAGACGGGGGTACTGGTGTCCAGTCCCCCTTTACGGCTTTTTTAGCTCTTTCATGGGAAAGATGATAACATGAGACGTTGTAGAGAGAGACACCATTTCAGTTAATGAGATTAGAGTCTACTAGTTCTGAAGCACACCCCCAGTGCTACGTTTAAGCAGTAGTACTAGTGCCCAGTCCTCTTTACGTATGCTGCTCTTTTTGATCATACGGGAAAAGATACTAGATAAGAGTAAAAGATACTAGATAAGAGTAAAAGATACCAGCAAGAAATTTAGTAGACACAGACAGTTTAATACCTTGAAATGGGTGTTAGTTGCTAAAAATTCTGAAATTTTCTGAATCCGATTAATAAGCACGGGTATTAGTTTCCAGTCCCCTTTGCGGATACAACTCTTTGACACATTTGATAGAATGAGACAAATTGGTGACCTTAAAAGATGTATGCAGTAAAGGAGGTAAGATATAGATCAGGATATTCATATATTCAACCTCGAACCAACTGAAAGAACTACAGCAGAACATGTAAGCAGTTTTCTACGTTCTCAGTCTTTTTTGCATTTCCCAGTGCACTTGCAAAGTTCTGTGCATACAAGCCTGGCAGATCGAAATTTGCAATTTCAGTCTCAGGAGCAGGCTCCAGCAATCTTCCCCGGATTAGCTTTCCTTGATAGATACTTCTCTTTAAATGCATCATGAAGGCTCAAAAACTGGGAGGGATGTGATCATCCTTTCTTGCAAGAGCAAGAAATTAGCTCCGAACAGGACTTCGAGGCCTCTTTCAAATGTGACCAGACAGGAACGTAACATCCTTCCGTATCTCTTTTCCAGCCCCAAAGTTCAGGATTGGGAGTCTCAGGAGCAGGCTCCAGCAATCTTCCCCAGATTAGCTTTCCTTGATAGATACTTCTCTTTAAATGCATCATGAAGGCTCCAAAACTGGGAGGGATGTGATCAACTGCCCTGCCTTTCCTTGCAAACAAATCTTTTCTAGATGCGTTGACTGATGCTGTTTCTTCTTGGATTGCAATGCTTTTATCTTAGAGAGAAACCACGAATTTCTCTATCGTTTGGCAAGCAGATTCTGGTAAAGCTTCTGGTTCTAATTCATCAGCAACTTGCATCGTCAACAATGCTTCCGTCATCTCTGGAAAAGAACTCCATCTCTACCAGGCAGTTTTTTTCCCAATGTTGGCAAAAAAAAAGATATGACGCACGACATGATGGCAAAAAAAAGACACAGTATCACAGCCGGTCATGGCATGAAAGAGAGGCATGACCGCTGATCTGTCATCGCCAAGACCACGTGCCAGCTCGTGGATTGGAATATATCGAAAATGCTTACCGGTCCCAAAGCTTATCCACAACTCTTCCATTCCATAGTTGCGTAATCTCGAAGCAACTGATATTGTGAGCACAACTATATCCGTGTCAACGGTTCGGACAACAACTTGTGTGTGGCCTTCTTGCACAAAACTCAACACATGAAGAATGCAGCGGGTGTCTGCTTCTTCATGCGTACATGGTGAGATTGAAGACACTTCTGCTGGCATTTGGGGTGGAAAACAATTTACAGTGTCATTGGTGGTGACAACAACCTTTCCTGAAGACAATTCCATTTCCGCCTGCTGCAGTAGATGCTTTCCAAGGAAAGCAAACAGCTCCACTTTGTTTTCATCTACTCGCAAAAATGAAATCCAATTCCGTGCCATTGGAGTATCATCTGTGACTTTCCTTTGCTCGCCAGATCCACGGCGTCTTCTCTCTGCAGCCTTAAGGCTATCCTTTTTGTATGTATCCCATATGAGATCCACACGTCTGATACTGCCACCAAACATCCCCATGATGAATGGGACAAATCTTTGATTGGCATACTATGCAAAAGTTTTGCACCCATCTTGTTTTACAATGTGAACGATAGCTGCACCATCAAGGATTGTCGCTGTTGCTGATGGAATCTCGTGCACTGGCTCAGACGTTGATGCAAAGCAGGTTAACAGGTCACTTTTGGTTCCCTTTCTTATTTCGCCACCAAGCGACAGGCTTGGTGGATAGGCATGGTTTTGGTGGCTGAAAAATTCATTGAGGTCGCTGTCACGGGTTTGGCAGGCAATGTACAATCGAGAGAAGAGCTGAATCTCTTGCCTTGCTTCTACTAATTTCAATTTGCCATTAGTAATCTTCTTTGTGACTTGAGTTGTGAAAATTTTGTTCTTGTTTCTTGGTATCTTATCCTCTAAATCAATGCTCTTGTCAATGAATCGACTTTGAACAGAGTTTGAAAATTGTGTATGGCCTTGCTCCATTACTGCTTGAAGTTTAGAAACTAAGTTCTTGTCAACAGAAACTTTGGTATGCAATGAGAATAGATCATCAGATTCTTCTTCAAAAGGATTTCCATGATCTGCTATAGTTGAAACCAAAGACTGAACCTGCTTTGCAAACTTTATTTGCGTCGCTTGAGTTTGCTTGTGATGTTTCTGCTTAGCATTCGTCATCCTTTCTCTACCTCCTTCAAACTCTTGAATGATGCGTGATATTTCGGGTCCAGATACCATCCATCTTCGCAATGCGTGTGGATCTGTAGTTATGCCAATAATACCACCGTCTCCTAGAAAGAAAGAAATGGAAATTATTGACGTGCATTCTAATACAAGATATGTGCTTACTATTTTCATTGAAGGTCAAGTGCGCCCCTTTTCATGATAATTTCAGTTACCAATACTGCGCTTTCAAAGCTAATTGGCTACAGTAATTGGGAAGATTATTGCAGCGCCTATATATTGGACTGTTTTTTCCAAAATACCTTCCTTACCTTTAACGTATTTGTTCATCTGTTCATGTCCTTGATCCAATGCAATGTCCGAAAATGGTCTTTCTGACTTCCTTAGTGTAAACTTGCCACTATTGAATTCTCTGTAGACATCAGGATTTCTAACCTTCATTTCTTGAAGATCAATCCAGTGAACTGTACCCCAACGGGCATAGTTTTGGTGGTCAAGGCGGAAGTACCATCTTATCATCTCTTCCAAACTCTTTGTGTACATTTCGAAATCTGACGTCCTACATGCTCTCACGGATGCTAAAACGGTTATTTCAAACTGTAGGGTCAGAAGCCAATGCAGAAATTGAGGGCTCCTGGTAGACTCTTGAATGCACCAATCAGTGAACGTATCTGGCACGCCGTCTTGCCCTTTGCACCTTTCATACGCCATCTGCACCAGGAGGTAGAGAGCTTCTGCAGTCACCTCATGTGCATGTCGTGTTCTTTATATATGAGATGCGTGCAGAAACGATTCTGATGTTCCTTGACCAGCAATGCCAGCTTCTTCTATCATTTCAACCCATCCACTGCCACTAAGCCAGCTGCCAAGAGCTTTCAACCCTGACAGTTCTGCATGCATGGGTCCAAGCATAACAACAAATTTGTCTTCTCCAAACAATGCTGGCCACGTCCACTGTAACTTCTTTCCTATCGCATACAATGGCTGATCACCGGTTAAAACTGGCGTTTGATCCTCGTTTAACTGGTGGGTGAGTTTTTTCACAACTTTCATGGTGTGAAAAATCATCGACACTGATGCTGCTTCTTCCTGAAACATTGGAAGCAATGCACTTTGGGTGAGACTTTTACTGACTCTGTCAAATCTCTTGGCGTTGCATGCTGCCCAAGAAATATTTTCTTTGCCGGTTAATTCCTCAGCTGGCTTTCGTAATATCTTTGAAGTCTCTTCTAGCTAAAGATATTCTGTCTGGATGAGTTGATGACCCTCAAGAAGAGAATCATTGAAAGGCTTTATTGCTTTCACTTTTGAAGGTTGTGGTGGATTGCTTTTCAACTTCGCAGATATCGGTAACACTGTTGCAAACTCAGTAGGTAGCTCTTTGATTGTAGTAGATGTTTGTTTGCTGGTATCAGCATGAACGATCTTGTTTCCTTCATCAAAGAAGATAGGATGTTGAAAAACAGATATGGCCGTTCCATGGAAGGATGTTGTGGCAGTAGAGGAGGAAGGATTGTGATCTATGTTGTCCACTTGAGCAGTTGTGAATAGTCCTTCTCTCAAACTAGGTGGGCAAACACCGTTTTTGTGGTAAGAGTCACAAATCTTGTTACCAACGTCAGTTGAGATACTTCAACTCGATCATATGATATGGACAGTCCAGACTCATGAAGCATATCAACTAGTTCACGTTTCCGAGTTTTTGTGTGCATTTTCAACCCCAAATATATAGGGAATGGTGTTTCCTGTGCTCTTGAATGTCGCCGATATTCTGCTTTGCTATTTCGCATCCGTTTCGTGCTGTTATACTTGATCAATTGTGCCAAATTAAGTGCAACTGAATGCTCTTCGTCTTTTTCTGAAGTCCGGCCTGTCACCTTTTGACCTTCCATCAGCATCTCCAGCAAGAGAACCAGCAATTTTGGTACAGTTTCTACTTCGGACATTCCTTGAAATGTCCCATCAAAAGGGGCAGTTTTAGCAAAAATCTTTTTGCGAATGATTTGGACAGCTCTTGCGATATGTATAGCGTCATCTTCATCGTCACGAGAAGAGGCTTCAGAGATAGCATCACATATTTTGTCAGTTGGACCCAGAATTATCTTGTTTCCATTGTTGCTCGAAGAGGCTCCAAGATATGGCAAGTGCTTTAAAATGCTTCCTTTCAATCTCGTGGCATGTCCTTTGGTTTTACCACCAAGTTCCTCCACACGAGCTTTGTATATTTTGACTAAATCTGACAATATGAAGAATGAAGTTGTTCCTTCATCATACATACATCGATCTTCAATTACTGCCACGAGCTCTGATAGTGCTATAGATTCTGGTGATGTATCTATTGTATCATCTTGACCATTCCATGAAACGTTGCTTCTTGCAGCTCTTTCTCTGTTGTACAGATTGGCCAGGCATTGCGAATGATATTTTGCTTCCATGGCAATCATATCTCCCGCACTAAGCTTTGCAATTAGTTCTTTGTCATTTAAAAACAAAGCTGCATCTCGCACGCGCCTGTCAGCCTGAAATGTAGAGACTTGGTGCAACGTCTTCCCATCAGACCTATTACAAAAAAGCAAGTATAAAGTTGTACTTGACCTTTGTGGACTTCAACAGATGACCTTGTAACTTTTTTCTGTACATCATTCTGAGAGTTATTGGCATCTTCGTTTTTCCTTTTCTTGCTCTTTAGGCGTTCCAACTTCATTGAATTATATTTATTTCTACAAGATTTATGCCACTTTGCATTTTGACGTTCAAATGTTGCTTGTACGCCATCACCTTCATCAAATTCTTCAATTCTTACAGCTCATGAAACTGCAGCAGATCTTCAGATATGCTTTGATATCCGGGGCCATTGTCTGATTTCTTCGGGTTGTTTTGGGGATTGGATAAAGGCTCTGCAGAATCCTTCTGACAAATTATGCATGAACTCCATTGAATTGTACTCTTTCTACCTGGTCTTCTTTCCTGTCTAGGCTTCTAACGATGGTGAACGTTTTCTTACTCATACTTCGAAGCTAAAATCATACTGGTGAGAGTTGAATTCACTTATAATTCATCTAGGCCTAAATCCAGAACGAGGCTGTTATCCGTGTTTTTTTTTTCTTTTTATTTAGACTTTGCCCTCTTTCGTTACTGAAACATTTATTGGATAAATTTCAGAATTTCTTCAAGTTACATCTATTTTACGGTATTGAATTGTCTGTATATACCAAATTTCTTGCTATTATCTTTTCCTGTACGATGAATAAGAGCGGTGTACAAAAAAGAGGACTGGGCACCAGTACCCCTTTGTAAAGGTAGCATTGGGGCCGTGCTTCAGAATTAGTACAATCTACAATCTTCAGAATTAGCCTTATTTTCTATCATGTCTCACATTAAAATATTTTCAATGAAAGAGTAAAAAAATCCGTAAAGGGGGGCTGGACACTAGTACCCCCGTCTAAAAATAGATTTGAGGGCATGTTTGAGATTTTTTAAAATTTTAATCTTGTTCAGTACATGAAATTGTCTATATCTACCAAATTTCGTGTTAATATGTGTTTCTAGGCGATAGATAAATGTTGTATCTTCTTAAGGGGACTGGGCATGAGAATCCCCGTCTAAAAATAGGGGATAGAGGCAATTTTCAGAATGGGTCCAACTCTCATCTTTTTCAGCGTGGCAAAATGTCTATGTCTACCAAATTTCATGCTTTTATCACAATTTGCACGGTGCATTGTGATATCCGCTGCACTACATTCAGTAAAAGAATTTTGACCAGTGATAATATCGGAGTAACAGCTTTTCCCACCATTCGAGAACCAAAGAAAAGGTCTCCAGTGAAAGTTTGGAGTGTTATGTCCTCCTGATTATTTTTGTTTATCTCTATAAAAAAGACTAGGCCTATCCCCCTTTTTAGGGAGGGCTAGCAATGATTCAGCACAGACTGCCCCCATAGCATCGAAAAAATTATTGGGGGGGGGGGGGCAAGCACAGACCGTCCAACCTCGGAAACCCCTAAATCTTGAGGTCCCAAAAATCTCCCGAAAAAAACCTTGAGATTTGGGTCCGAAATCTTGAGATTTGTGAAAATGCATACAGTAAATTACAAGCCTGAATGTCACCTATGTTCCAAGCAACAACAATGCTCCTCTTGGAACTGACGGGAGAATCTTGAATTTTATCTCTTTTGGTTTTGCAGCTGACCATCAGAACAAGACCGTTCAAAAAGAACTCGATAGACAACGTCAAAACAACAAACGCAGTCAAATGATCGAGGAAGGTATCAAAGAACTAGGACTTAGAAAGTGATGGAAAACAAGTTTCATTTTAGAATCATTACACACTTTTTTTATTATAAGAATAATGTTTATAAGAATATTGAGGCTTGAAATTGCCAAAAAACAATGGAAATTTAAGAATAACAATGGAAAACTGCAAGCCTTGACAAAATTTTAGGTATTCTTATATAAAAAAGTGTGTATCAGAATGTCAGTAACATTATCATAATGTTGAGGCTTTCTATGCAATTTTTAATAGGAATCTTTAAAAATTTACAAGAGCTGAAACATTATGAGATTTGGATGTTCAATTGTGAGAACGAGAGATGTGACCTGAAATCATATAAAGATTTCTTTTGTGAGTGGGTGTCAAAATATATCACTTTCTTTTGAGTTTTATGCACTTTTTTAATAAGCAAAATGTATTTTCTTATTTCACTAATTATAGAGTACACTGCTGCTGATGACTCATCCGAAGAAGATTGCAATGTTTTGTTGGACCATCCTGAAGCAGAGTATTATGATTTGGACGTGCAGATAGCAACTGAAGATAACTCAACAGTCGAGTCAACTGTAAGTTTATTTGAGAGTTCAACAGATGGCATTTGGCTTTTTAGCTATTTGTATGATAATTTAGAATTCACCCATGTCAGAAATATTTTCACGAGCATCAATAGAGGAAAAGAGGAAGTTTTTAGCTGCCTTTGGCATTATAGCTACTCAGCTTAATAATGCTCTAATTTGAAGATCATTTTTGTAAAATCATGTCATCATCCATGTTGAGGTTTCCTGAACAGCAGAGGTTTCATAGAATTGCACAAGACTAATTTAGGACTAATCGTGGTTCAGAGCCCAGGGTGCATTCTAAGTCCACGCCGAAGGTTACGCCGAATACGGCGAATACGCGGAGAAAACAATGGAATCTATTCTTCTTAGGCGAGTTCCATGCTGGATATCTTCGGGCCTAAGTGCATGAAATGCACACTGATGCAGAGCAGTGGCAGTAGATGGTCTTGACTTACCAGGCCTTACTTGCTGGTAAGCAATGAACTCTGCTATTATTTTCTAAACCATTTATGTCCATGTTTTCATTTTTAATAACCTTGTCTCAAATGAGCCCCCCCCCCTCAAAAACGCCCCCTTTCATGACATAGAGTTTTCACTCACACTGGACAATGGGCAATGCTAAACAGTGCTCGAAAACACCATACAAGGTGGCAAAATGCCCTTATGTTGCTCTGCAGAAGTGTCAAGCACTTTTGAGTGAGAAAGTAAGAGTGTTTGGCAGAAGCTTGAAACACAGTTTCTGTTTGTTAATCTAACACATCAATACATTTCAAGTAATATGATTTTCTTTTACTGTAAATAGTCTCAAAAAACTATTGAATTTTTAAAATTAAAGAAAATCTCAAATACCAAGTAATCTTTTACTTTTTTGTAATTGTGAGAAAGTATTTTACAGAATGTAGATTTTATTCCAAACCCTGTTTTAATGTGTGCGACCTTGGAAAATTGTTATTATGAAATTGTGCTGCTCCTGGATTACACAATTTTTTTTATATAAGCAACTCGTTTATAAACAACAGCTCTCAATTTGGAAAATCATTCAGCAACTTCATATGCAAGAGACAAGCACAAGCATCTACAAAATACTACTTTGCAAAAATGAAAGACACCTATCTACTTACAAAGATTTTACTTCTAAAGGAAGACAAGAAGCATATAGTGTTTAGATGGACTGAAAATAAGATTTATTTTCTTTTTTCCCTTATGATATAATCAATGAAGATGAGTTGAAATGATTTAGCAACCAATAAGCAAGTTGAGAATTTCCAAAATCCCAAGTTGCTTATAAGAAACTGTGTACCTGATTCCCCAAATGTTATTATAAATTGGGAAAACGGACTATATTGGAGTCAGAAAATCTCAAAACATCAGAACCATCCTTATTAATTTTTTTGATTATTTCCAATGATTAGTTGGTAATTGAGAGTAATTTTACTCGCATCAGAGGTAGATTATTTCTTTAAGTTTGCCTTTTCATGTTTTGTTCATCGTAGATGTATAAAAATAAAATTTATGCAGTTTTTTCTTGCCAATATTATATCGTAAAAAGTTTCTTCTAAATTACTATTTCATCTTCAAATCCTGTATACTCTGTATTTGGGAACTTCTCTCTAATTTTGTTGTAAGCACATTCAGGCAGCAGAATTCTTTTCGCACCAAGGCGTCCATGCACGAACCTCATGAATTGGCAGTAAGCAACACTTCGTAGGAAACTAAGGAGAAAATTTTGCCATAAATTAGGAGTTTAACTTGAAGTATTGGGTCAATGACAATGAAGAAAACCTTCCATGCTTTTTTATAAGAAACATGAAGAAACATGAGGCTAAAATTTGGATGAATTTTCTTGGCTATCTCCAAAACTGTTTGAGATAAACAGACGCTCACCAGCGTAAAATCCTTGGCCAAAAATGCATTTTCAACATAATTTTAAAGGGTAGCGGGGTCATAAGTTGGTGGAAAAATTGTTTAAAAATAAGAAACAGTCGAATAAAACAATCAAATTAAAAAAAAACTGTATTCCGTATTATTTGGTGACACAAATCACTTCTAAAATACATTTCTCTACCCCTTTATTAGTTGAGTTGACATTACTTATCTGACCTTAATGAGGTTGACGATTTTCTGCCAGCTTGCTAATTTTATAATGGCGGTGATGGATAGAAAATGTAAAGCCAAACATTTTTTATTTGCAGTTCAATGTTGAAAGGAGCAAGCCAGAATTCAAAAATGGATGTTTATGTCTCTGGAGGCATTACAACATTAAATTGAGAGATGCTTACTTGTCCAACGGAAATTATGGGGAAACCCCAACGCCCCCTAATCTCGAATCCAAAAAATCTTTCACCAAAGATGCAAACTGCAAAAAGTATTTTGTTGAGTTAATGTTTAACATGATAGCCTGCTAAGCCTTACTCCTAGCAGTATGTATAGTAGTATATAAAATATAATCACTATGTATAGTAGTATATAAGGTATAGAGAAAACTTACTCATTTTCAACGCCTTTTTTATAATATTTTTGAAAATCTCTCGTGGTGTAGCGGTCAGCAGCTTGCCTTAACGACCATCTCTCCAAGATAACTGGAACAAAGGCAGGATGATCTGTAATACACTTAATGTCTTCTAAAGGAGATTCTTCCAGAGTAACTTCATCAGTTATTGCTTTGAGACAGCCCTGTAACTCTCTGCAACATTTGCATTCTTTCTCACTCGGCAAAAGTGATACATTACACTTTTAACCACTGCACTTGTGGTAAGATTTAAAAAATGTTGATATGCATTTACATGTAATGATAAAGATAAATACATAAAAGCAGGGGTCGTGGGGGTTGTAACTGCTGCTTTTCTGTCCTTTTTGTAGTTTAAAACCCCTGCCCTCCAAAATTCCTAGTTGCAACACTGGCCATTAAAAAAATGCTTGGTTTTTAAAACACTTCAAAATAGTCAATGTTGTATTAAATTTTCCGTAACTCCCGTATCCGTAGCCACGGGGTTTATTTTATATGTTGGCCTATATCATCAGTTATATTCTCTTGTTATGGTTAATGACATCAAATGGCTTTCCCCGTTAAATGCATTTGCTTTGGTCGGTCTATTCAAACAAAAACAAATCTATGACTATTGTATTATGTAGTTACCTACCACAAACGAACTTCTGTCTTGCCATTCAAACGATTTCTTAATTCTAGATTTCGTCTAACCTCCTCTTCCATTTCAGCTTCATACCTATTACTCCACTCCTCTTCTGCAATGGGGTCGTCTTGATATGGATCATCCACCTTTTGTTGACCTAGGCCTGGCAATGCAATTTGAGGCCTCCCAGTGCTGGTCGTTGTACTCGAGGAGTACTCCCCATCATCGTCTTCCACCAAATATTCTTCTTCAATTAAAGGATCGCTTGATGATCCTTCTGATCCTGTCTCGACTCTGTGTCCGACATTTTGAAAAGCGCATGTGAAAAAGTATAATGCGCGAGAAGGGTACTGCGCAGATTCCTGATGTGACGTAAGACTGCCTAAAACTCATTCGACCCATTTTTCTTTCCTGCGCGGTAATTTTCCAAACTACCCCCACTTTGGGGTGCTTTTAAGGACAGTTAACGCCAAAATATTAAGTTTTTATTAATTTTACTAAACTCAGCGTATCTTTAATATCTAACATGTTGAATTTCACAGATGGTGATATTAGTCCTTTAATATGACCGTCAAAGTGACTCCAGAAAAAGTTTCTAATATAACTGATATATGTAAGAGTTTTTTGAAGAAAAAATACCCTAAAATTCGGGATGTTGCCAAATGTTTAGGCATGATGGTTTCAAACTTTCCAGGAGTAAGGTATGGTCCCTTACATTACAGAAATTTAGAATTTGAAAAGATAGAAGCATTAAAGATTAATTGTGGGAATAATGAAAAAACAATGATTTTGTCAGATAAAGCTATCTTTGATTTGAATTGGTGGATAGAAAACATATCCTCATCGTTTAGTAACATTATTTTGGATAAAGTTGATGCAACACTCTATACAGATGCATCAAAATCAGGTTGGGGTGCAGTTTTAGGTAACATTAAAACATATGGTCATTGGAACAACATTGAAAAATATGAACATATAAATTATTTGCTGTTGGCAGTTCTCTTTGGTCTGAAATCCATCTGTAAAGACAATGGTAAAACACATAAGGTTGATGATTGATAATTCTGCAGCAGTTCATATGATAAACAACATGGGTACTGTAAAATCCAAAAAATGTAACATATTAGTAAATAAAATATGGAATTGGGCAATATGTAAAGATATTTGGCTATCGGATGCACACTTGCCTGGGAAGCAAAATGTCTTGGCTGATAAGGCTTCTAGGGAAAGTATATCTTCAGGAGAATGGATGTTGAATAAGGGAAAATTTGCATTGATTATGAGACATTTCAATTTCCAACCTGAAATTGATTTATTCGCATCAAGAAATAATTATCAGATTTCTTTGAATGTTTCATATTTACCAGATCCTTATGCAATTGCCATTGATGCTTTTTCAGTTAATTGGAACTCATGTAAATTCTATGCATTTCCACCCTTTAGCTTGATCAACAAAGTAATTCAAAAGATTCAAAGCAAAGGGGGAACAGGAATACTGGTTGTCCCAGATTGGCCGACACAGACATGGTTTCCAAAATAAATCTCAATGCTGACTGCTCCACCACTTGTACTCAAGCACTCCAAAAGCCTATTGTCAATGCCGGAGAGTCCAGGGGAATTACACCCACTTTACAGAAAAACGAGCTTGTTGGTGGGTCTTTTATTAGTCAACAGCAATTCACAGATAAGTTCAAATGATGCAAGAAAAATCATGATATCATCATGGAGGAAAGGTACATTGAAACAATATGATGTTCAAACAAACAAATTCACAACATATTGTCATAAAAATATCATTGAAATTTCTGCTGCTTCATGACTTGATGGGATTGAGTTTTTGACTTATTTATTCAAGAAAGGTCTAGGGTATAGTGCAATTAACAACGCAAGATCGGCATTATCCGCTATTATAAAGTTCCCTGATGATAAACAGTCCTTTGGTAGTCATCATCTAGTCAAAAGATTTTTGAAAGGGGAGTTTGAATCAAGACCTACAACACCAAAATATACTGAAGTTTGGGATGTTGCCAAGGTTTTAACCCTATTACTACTGGGCTTTTTGGACCCTTGTACTAGCGGGGGGGGGGGCACATTGTGCCCGCGCCCTATAATTCTTGTTAGGAACGCAATAAAAGCTTGAACTAGGTAGAACTATAGAACTTTACTTTCTCTATCGATTGATGGTAATAATAATAATGGCTACCAATGACGTCAGAGTGACGTCATAAGTCTGAAAAACCATGATAACTACTTATAGGCATTTAGCTTGTTATTGAAACTATCCTTATTGTATTTTTGCCTCTCAAATGGTCTATTTATGAACAAAAAGCATTTTTAAATCATAATCTATGAATTTTTTTGACATTATTTTATATTTTTTTATATTTTTACCATTTTTTTCATAAATGTTCAAGTCGATGAATTTTACAATGAAGAAAAATAAGATAGAATCACCAGTCAGATTGAAAAATAGTATTTTGTCCAGTTTATCTCTATTTAGGAAAGCCAAAAAAGGAATTTTAAATGAAAAAAATAATTGTCTTTTATAGATATGACGTCATAAACATTGATGACGTCATAGATTTTAAATTTTGCTTACGTCAGCAAATACTAATAAATTATATATCATTCAAAAGCCCTTTTTAAAACAAAACCAATGGTGCTTCAAGCAAGTCTCTATGTGTTATAGTTGCAGAACAATAGGCCCTTAAAAATTTTAACACCTTACCGCTTGTTGACAAAAGAGGTGTCACGTGATCAGCTAAGGTGGGATAGTAACAAAAATAATTTTTTCAGGTTCTCTGATAAATTTGAGGAAAAGTCGAACAGGTTTCAGTAGTATATTACGACTTTTTTTAGATATACAGTATTTTTAATTTGCCGCGGGCACTCTGTGCCCCCTCCCCCCGGCCATAATAGGGTTAAAACATCTTGATAGTTTTGGTCCACCGTCAGATGTTGATCTGAAAATGTTAACTTTACGTTTAAGCATGCTTTTATTACTACTTTCTGGACAGCGTTGTCAAATTATTCATTGCTTGGAATTGAAAGGAATAAATTTGAATGAGTTACATTGTAAAAACATGGTACCATCTTTGCTGAAGCAGTCAAGACCAGGGTATCATCTAAAACCATTAGAGTTTGAACCTTATAAAAACAAGAATCTGTGCGTATTGTCAAACTTGAGACAATACATTTGCAAAACAAAAAATATAAGAAATAATGAACAAAAGCTGTTTATTAGTTATAAAAAACCCCACAAACATGTAAGCAAGGCAACTATTTCTAGATGGTGTAAAGAAATTTTGTTTTGTGCAGGGATAGATGTTAAACGATTTGGACCTCATAGTGTGAGGGCAGCATCTACATCATTTGCGAAAGAAAAGGGGATTCCTTTATCAACAATTATGGAAGCTGCAGGATGGAAAAATGCTGGAACATTCCAAAAATTCTATTCCAAAGTCATACTGCACGAGAAATTATGTAAAACGAAGACTGGATATGCAACCACGTTGTTAAGTCAAGAGGGATGAGTGAAAATGGAACAGTTTATGGACCAGTTTATACTGTATTATTGTGTTTAAAGGAAACATTGAAAATAAATATTGAGTTTCAGAGTAGCTTTTCCGTTCTTTGAAATCTCATGGAATTATGCAATGACGTAATGGAGATGACATAGAATTAACAAATTAAACAGAGCACTTACCGAAGGTAGGTGTGAATGTTTGATTATAATTCTGCGTCATACTCCATGAAGGAGTGGAGGAATTACATGCCCTCCCACTGCATTTACCCTTTCCCTGTCATTGCATTGTTACTCAATTTGAGTAGCTATTAGTTAATGTTTCTGGAATTGGATAAGCATTGATTTGTCTATGCTGTTTGGAAAAGCTACTCATCTTTGAAGGCTGAATCTACAAGGATCACTGCGCATATCTCATGTAATTCCTCCACTCCTTCATGGAGTATGACGCAGAATTATAATCAAACATTCACACCTACCTTCCGTAAGTGCTCTGTTTAATTTGTTAATTTTTCTACCCTATAGATGTAGTAAATTACAAATCTTTTTATGTAAATAACCAGTAATGAAATAAAGAACAACATCGCATAAAACAACACACATATAAATAAAAACAGGTTCAAAAACTGCGTTTCTGCATGTAATGTTTTTCTTTATCTCCTTATTCTGCACCAGAGACAAAGAGATTAAAAGATAGCAACAAATAGCGTTAAATCAGAACATTCTTTCCTAACCTAGGTCATTAGTTTGTTATACTTTTATTTATTATTTACAATATCAATGTTGATTCAAATAATACGTGCAACTGCAATGCTGTCCTCGAGTTCAACATCACCTTCATCTTCTTCTCCAGCATCAAAATCAGACTCTTCATCAAAGTCAGGTTCTTCTTGGAAATCAGGTCCTTTTCCAGACCCACTGCCATAATTGGTTCTACCTTGCTCATTGGGTACTTGAATACGGGGACCAATTACGTTTTTGAATAAATGAGCAACTGTCCGAAGCCTTTCTTTGAAGACTGATATGCCTCCCTGGCTCAAACAAACAAGACCTCTCATTTTCATTTCCTTGCTACTGCCTTCGGCTATCACATGACGTAACAGATGTTGCTGTGGATAAACATTATTCATTTATGAACATAAATTTCATCAGATCCTCAACTCAAGCTGCGGTAAATAAAACTCATGCAATAACAATACATACTTTTTAATGAGCTATGACATATCTTGTGTACAGTACATCACTAAATTGGATGTTGATATTCATTTTAGAAGAGTCAAATTATCCAGAATTTATTTTCGAAGATTTGTAGCATTCTAAACAATTTTACGGAGCATTGGAAGGAACCCTTCAGTAGAGGTATACATTATACAATATGGCATTAAAACACCTAGAAAATGCTTTACATTATTGATTTTATTCCTTTTCATAAAATATAAACTCTTATCTTGGAACTTTACTTGACAGCCTGTTATAAGACAATAAAGATGAAGCAGTTTTCATGAAATATATAAAGAATGGCGCCGAAAGCACAATACACAGAAATGGAGAAAGAGACAAAAATTGGCAGTTGGTGTATGAAAAGACTAGAGGCTACTTAAATGCCTGCAATCATTTACCTTATTTTGATGTTTTGCAAACGGCAAATTTAGATTCTCAGTCGCTTCATCTTCTTCAGCACCAGATTGTATCTCTAAAAAATACAAAATCTAAGCTTTAAAGTTTTAAAACGTTTTATTTAACAATGACAGCCATACGGCTATAAATATATGACCAATTTACACATGCACGTTACTTCATCCGCCAAAAGTAACAAAACACAACAGCATGAATGAATAAAACTTCTGGTTCACTGTTTATGAAGGGAAATCTCTTCATAAATAGGCAATATAACTTTTTGTGTGATATGGGGAACTACTATAGTGCGGCTAGTTTACATTTGCCTGAGAAAATACACAAGGTAGACCCATATCAAGATCAAATTTTTCCATGACCAGAGCGACATTTTAACAAAGGATACCCCTAGCAAAGGAAGATATTTCAAGAACTTTTTCAAGAATCACCTATCCACTATTATTACTGTAGGTCCAGTTTTGTTCAAAATATTATTCAGAAACCCATAACCTAGACAGGGAAATGCATATCAGGTTGCATATAGGAGTTGCCCCCCCCCCCCGCCCTTAGTACTGTGACAACCTTAATCATTGATTCGAAGGATGAGCTATTATATATAGTTTTACTCAGTCTGAGCTTACTCAGATGCAGATGCTTAAACTCTTTTGAATGCATATAAAAATTTTATACCTGAGATGCTTTGATGAATTTCTGCAATCTCTGATTCATTAGCACAAATCCGACCTTAATAATAACGCGTATGGGCGGCCATTTCATCCAACAAAAGATCTATTTCTTCTCTGCATCTTTTCAAGAGAATGTGCTTGTCGAAGATCTGTTTACGTAGCCAAACGGGTACTCTGCATTTCACTTGAATGTAAAAAAGATAAAACTTCAAGTATATCGCGGAAGCAAGAAAAATAATATTTAACAACAATAAATTTTGAATACAATAAATAAATCTGCACTATTGTGTCAATTTCACCCCTGATCAGGGCCTCCACGGGGATTCGAACCCCGATTTCAAGCTCGTACAGGAAGAGTGTTTACCATTACACCATAGAAGCATATCTGATCCACGGGATGATTTGACATCTAGTGTGATGGACAACATGAATGAATACAGGAATCAAATCGAAATGGAAATTTGTTTAAGCGTTGAAATCATACAGAATGATATACATTACTAATGAACCGTATAAGACTTTTCAATTTATAGAGCTTATAATAAAAAAACAACAGTAAATTCTTTATAGATTCGATTCCTCTCAAAATATCAAAACCATACCTTCATTAACTTGCCATGCGAACTTGCCAGAAACAAAGTCATTTTTGTCTAGCTCCACAATATTATTTGCCGAAAGGTTCTTGACAACATTATACTTTTGTACGTTGGCTTCTAGGAGTGCAGTGTTTTTGGTCATTGCTCGTCTTATTTTGGTCCTTTTTTTGATGTATCTGTTAAAAATATGACGAAAATTTATAATTTACTTTTCCGAATACTATCTTCCATAAAGAAAAGCAAATTCTATCGCAAAAATTTGCTTACAAAGGTAATAAGAAGCTTTCCACACAAAAGCCCAACCCTGTGTATGTCGATTAAGAGGAAATTTTCACGGAATCAAAATTTGCGACAGTAACCTTTCGATTACATTTAATTTTGTACGTTGCATGCTTTCCTAAAGATTTTGCATTCACGAGGACATATTTTGTCAACCATTTATCCTCAAAAGTCCTAATATTCCTTACATAGCACATGGTATGAATTGTGTGAGATTGATTTTCAAAAGTCTTCTCTTCCCAAATTATCTGATTCCTTCTACGGAATTCATCACATAAATAAAGGAAGCTGAAAAGACCAACCAATTTGTATTTACACGAATTACACGCTTTGGGGTTTTTCTGGGGATACATGTTATGTCTTAAGGTCTGGACTGGCCTTTCCGCTGTGCGGTGGTGTGGGGTTTAAACTGGGCTGCCTTATCAAAATATTTTTCGAAATCATAATATTCACCTGCTAGCCTTGAAACTTCCAATTTTTGTTGCTGCAAATTCAAATAGATATGAAGAAGCCGTTTTTGCAATAACTCCAAAGTATGTTCGGTAAGCAGCTCTTTTCCGTCGCGTAGCACCTCTACCTTTCGATATTCATCGATAACGAGTCTTCTTTCCAATTGCTTCATGCGCGTACGCTTCCGGGATAAACTTTCCTTCGTTGAATGAAATACTTCATAAAGTTCCTCTTGTCCTGAAGAGAATTCATCCCGAAATCAAACAAAATCGACACTGACAGGTCAACACTATAAGGTAGATTAGGCCATTTCAAAATCATTTGGATCTACTGCATTCACCTTTGCTTTCGTGTGATGCTGAATGCTTAAACGAATAGATTGTTTTCAAAATACCACAGAGCAACTAGAGCAAGATTAGTTTGGAACTTAAAGTGTTTGCTTTGGAGCAGCGGAAAATACTCGTTTTGCAGCTAAAATAAACAGTACCCTAAAAGTGAATGAAAGTCCTATTAACAGATACGCCATCTAAGCAATAGGAAACTTGTTGCTTTGAAATTCAAAATAACAGAAACCAAGAAACCTTATGGCCTGGAGGGCTATAATGTTGCATACGTTTGGAAGGGTTTTTCGTGTACACAACTCTCGCAATATTTCTCGAAAAAGTCTCACAACAGACGAAAAGCTACATGTTAAGATTCATCCTTAATTTCAAATGGGGTTTGAAAAATGACGAAGGGACCGAAAGACTTGGAGATGTAAAGGGACATTGATTTGGGCTGATGTCAGAGCTAAATAAGCAAGAATAAAACTTTGTTAAGGTTGTTAGTTAAACAAAAGCGGAAAGCCATCAATTAGTTCTTAACAATAAAACTTACAGTAAGGAACGATGAAAACTCTTTTTATCTTAATAGATATAGATAAACAATCTAAAAAATCAACTGTAGATTGAGAATGGGCTTTCACCTGTTATTATACTGCATGCTTTATCTGTATTTTTCACATATTCATCAAGGATTGGAGCAGAGAATTCCTCTTGATGCAATTTAAAATATTCAGCCAGCTGATTCACAACGGCGGAGGAGCTTTGACTTTGCAACGATGCTAGAAATAGATGTAAATCTTAACTGAGAATATATACAAAATCTATTCCCGTTTAGAAAGAAAAGAGCTTTGAAAAAGCATACATTTGAAAATCCATTTATGAAATACATTGGAAATACAAATGAAATACAGTTTCATCAATAGAAACCAATGGGATTTTCATGATGCTAATTCTACACACCTGAAGCCTTGTTTAGGAAATGAGCTTCCCAACTCTCGATCAAATCATCATTGATGTCCATATTTGCCGAAACTATGAGCTGCGATTTCTCGTTTGCAACGGTATATATCTTGTCGTTCACCTGGAATATGGAAGGCAGACATTGTAACGTGAGGTAACAAGCAATTCTATGATTTAGATCCACGTGAATACAAAGCATGATTTTTAAATTTTATTGCTAAAAGGGCCATCCGCAAATTGTCATTGCAGATTGAAGTGATTTGAAAACATTATTAGCCTAGAATTACTTTACATTGGTCTTTACTAGCTTCGCATCCTGAAATAAACTTATGAAAAGATTTTGCGTCGATTCGCGATTATCAACCATAGTAAAACAAATTGCATGCATTTTCCAACGATTGTGAAACGACTGTAAAGCCATTCAAAACTTTTGCAATTTTTCATATTTGTTCGTTTTAACAATTCATGAAACTAATTGATATTATTTACTTGTGGAAATCTAAGAATTAGGAAGAATTACTTTCTTGGCGACCAAGGCTGCCAAGTATTACAAGTCTCTCTCGCTTTTTTTCCTTCTCCTGTTTTTGCCACGAGAGAGACTTGTTGCAAGTCCAAGGAGAATGATGAGTTATTTTAATGATAGGTAGGCTGCGGACATCAGTATTCCTCTGCAATCTTCACTGTAACAACAAAATATTAAATGGAAAATTGGACGAGCAACACAAATATAGCAATGATAAAACACTACTAGAGAATGTCAGAACAACATCCACGCCAGGCATGGCTTGTTTTTGTTGTTTTCATGGTTGCTGTAATCCTTCAGGATGGGATTAATAAACTCTGTTTACCCATATGGTTTACAATACCACTGCCGTTCATGTCTATTTCCGCAATTTTTGAAAAGTAGGATGGCCCCATTCAAATTGTTAAATTTCTAAGTAATTTGGATATTTCTCGAAGAGAGTCGGTTTTAAATGGTCCTTACATACAGGGTTACAGTATGTAGAGTAATGTAGAGTAATGTTTTCTGATAAAGTAGTGGTAACAACTCAGCAGAGGCATGACGGAGGTAGTCACGGCCTTTTAGGATTTTCAGTTCGGAGCCCCTCAGGTAGAAGCATTTGTACTACCATGCCCAGTTAAAACTTGGAGGCTAATTATTCACAACATATGGTTTTTGTAGTCGCTAGGGTGAATTATTTATTGTGAGTATTTGCTGACAACAACGTAGTTTTTGAAACATTTACGATGATTTATTGGTTTTTAACGCCTTTCAAAACATTGGAAATCCTTAGGAAACCCCTAGGAAATCCCCAACAAATCTGTCTGGAAATCCCGAAATCCTGGTAAAAATTTCAGGGATTTCGGAAATCTTGTACGCCATTTTGGGTAGTGAAATGCCCCTCGACTAAAACGCGGAATGAACTTGGCACAGTACATAGCTATTCCAAGGAAAAAGGCCTTTGCTTGCTGATTGCGGTGCTGGTGCATTATGTATGGCCTTGACTTTTCCCGGATCTGTGGAAACTCCTTTGTCTGAGAACACAAAACCGAAAAAAGTCAAAGATTTCTGGGCTAATAAACACTTTTCACGGTTGAGTGTCAGTCCGGCTTTTATGAACTTCTCGATGACAGCTTTCAATGCAATGTTGTGTTCGTAAGGGGTCTTTCCATATATAATCACGTCATTGCTTATGTTGATCCCCCCAGGAATGTCACGAATTTGATCATTACTGACGCGTTGGAACAGTTCTCCTGCTGAGTTGGTGCCAAAATTTCATCTTTTATATCGACGCAGACCTTTGGGTGTTGCGAAAGTCGTGACATATCTGCTTTTGGGTGCAGGTGTGTGCTGATTATATCCAGGCCAAAGGTCGAGTTCGGAAAACAATTGTGCTCCGTTGAGGGCTTGTATCAAATCATCAACGGTGGTGACGTTCACATTGTATCGCGCGGTTTGGCATTCTCATGTCCAAACAAATGCGTACATTTCCATCCTTCTTGGGGATAACTACGATTGGTGAGACATAGGGTGTTGGTCCTTCAACTGGTTCAATAATGTCTTGCTTTTCTAATTCCTTGGAGCAGCGGCAATTTTCTGTCTCATATGAAAAGGAATTCGTGGCACGTTTCGTGCGATTGGGGGCACTGTTTCATCGATATGTAGTTTGACTTCAAAATTCTTTAGTTTTCCAATACCATCAAATATCTGAGAGTAGCTTGCAGCGATAAACTCATTTGTGAGATGACAATTGTTCACAGTGTTTATATGTAACGTTATTAACAACAAATCGCTGGCGGTTTTGTAGCTGAGAAGGCATCCTGCATTTCCTGATATGACATGAGTATCAGCAACGGTAACTTTGTGCTTGGACTCGAGAGTCGCGGTAAATTTGCCAAGGGTTTTTAGAGGCGTGTTTGTGTTACAGGCAAATAACTGTGCATCGGATTTCTGCAAACGAATGTCACTTTTAGCGGTAAGTTTAGGCCAACAATTCCTATTAGGCCTAGGCCTCCCGAAAATCTTACTTCTTTTCTTATCCTACTGTATGTTTTTCATCTAATATAGTCCGGTAGCTGAAGGGGGGGTAGTACCACCAGACGAGGTAATTTATGAGACCAAGTGATTTTGGTCAATATCGAGGTGTAGAATTCGAATTTCGATGTTCTTTTTGTGGGGGAGGGGCCGTTTTTGAGATATGGGGGCAAATGCCCCCAAATTTAAAGAAAGCATGTTATTGCTAAAACTATCATTTTACCTCCTTCATGTTTGACTTTCTGGTTATAGGGTATTGATTTTGGCCAGATTAAGCTTATTGAAGGTTTTATTTAGGTTACAGGCTATTATATTGAATTCTGGGGTAACCGTGCCCCCAAAGTGGGGGCAACATGGCAAGTTGACTCAAAAGTCACTGAAAGTATCTTGTCTGATGAATTTGAGGGTGTAGAATCTGAATTTCGATGTTATTTTGATGAGCGAGGAGCCGTTTTTGAGATATAGGGGTAAATTCCCCCAAAACAGGGGGTATACTATAGTGATGTGTTGTTATCCGACTTTCCCATGTAACTTAGAAATATTGTTCTTTACGTAAGGGATTGATTGTGATATCATCGAATTCATCATCAACTTAGTTTGTGCTTCAGGTAATCACCTCCTTACCTGGGGGTGTTTCTGCCCCTCAATGGGGGCAGCAAGAAAGATCATCCAAAGTCACTCTAAGTACGTCATTTCACGAATACCGGGCTTTATTTCTGCAATTCATTGAATTGAACTATGATAGTATTAATTAATTACCCGAATTGTCAAGTTAGAATATCATTTGGTTATCATTGCCATTGCTGTCCCTTTCACTGCTCTTTTCATCTGAACTCAACATACCGTTATTCGCGACTGTCTCTTCCATATCATCGCCATTGCTATCTTCTATGAGGAGCTCGGCTATCTCCTCTGGATACGTCTCCTGTGTCCAATTTATTATCATATCTGGGAGGCAACCATGATTGAATGCATCATTCAACGCTAAAATAGGATTGGATGCACTTTGCCACATCTTTGCCACAAAATTTGCTTGCTTGCTATGTAATTCCAGACTAGTCTGTATGGTGGTAGGAGACACAGATTAACGACCTTTCTATCCTTTTCCAATTTCTCCCTAAATATTTCTTTCCTTGCTTCGTTCTGCCTTCTTCCAAAAATCGTACACACAAAATATTCCAATCCAACCAGCTGGTCAGAAGTTATACATTGACTATTTCCTAAAGTAGCGAATAAGTCAAGAACTGCTGAATTCTCTTTGACGTGCTTTCAGCAAAGTTGCTTCGCTCTGCGAAGAACGCTCGAATTATAGTCATTGCCAGTAAAGGAGAACAGCCCAAGCAGTGCTTTTTTGTGTTTTCTTGACAGTTTGCCGTCACTCACGTCTGAGATCTTGCGGTATTGTCCTGTCCCATTGCCAATCAGTATACGTGTGTCAAATTCTCCTGCAACTAAAATCACAGGTTTGTCGATATCACCTGAGCTGGAATTAACCAGAAGGAATCATGGTCCAGCGAGATTTTTTAGGTCTCTTGGTAGTGAAGTCTCGATAACGAAACGCAGCAGTAAATATCAATGCAGCTTTATGTTACCCTTTGGCGCCAGTTCCCCTAAGCCTAGCGACTTGTGATGGCACGAGGCGAAAAACAGCATAAAGCACGCTGTTTCAAGTAGCCTTGACTTCATTAGTTGTTGAAAGAATCGAATAAGAATCAACAGAGTGTTGAACAGCGTGTTATATTCTGGATCAGGCTTCAGTTATCCGTGGTATCGTCAAAATATCATACACTTTTAGAGAGTAAGCAATTATGTTATGGGACAAATTCCATCACAGTACAGTGACATATACATAACATGCGATTCCTACAAGGATCAGTCAATTAAAAATGCAGAGAAGGCTCTTCGTGGCAATGATGATAAATTTGTCATCCGAACACTAGATATTCGAATCCCTAACAACTTTAAAAGATTTTCGAGCAACGAGGAAAATAAATAAAGAATGGTTGAGCTGATGGAAAAGGTCTGGCTTGAAAGCTGAAATGAACTTAGTGGAGCCTCATTATACGTTGCAAGGGCTAGCTCATGAATAAAGATCGAGAATGGAATAGCAACCGATGTACCGGACCTAGAGAATAATCACGAAGAAGCAGATTCCAAAATAGCTTTCATGATCAAGCATGCTACGAGAGAAAACAGTGAGTGTTCAGTGGGCATGGTCCCTTCCAGCTCAGGTGATATCGACAAATCTGTGATTTTAGTTGCAGGAGAATTTGACACACGTATACTGATTGGCAATGGGACAGGAAAATACCGCAAGATCTCAGACGTGAGTGACGGCAAACTGTCAAGAAAACACAAAAAAGCACTGCTTGGGCTGTTCTCCTTTACTGGCAATGACTATAATTCGAGCGTTCTTCGCAGAGCGAAGCAACTTTGCTGAAAGCACGTCAAAGAGAATTCAGCAGTTCTTGACTTATTCGCTACTTTAGGAAATGGTCAATGTATAACTTCTGACCAGCTGGTTGGATTGGAATATTTTGTGTGTACGATTTTTGGAAGAAGGCAGAACGAAGCAAGGAAAGAAATATTTAGGGAGAAATTGGAAAAGGATAGAAAGGTCATTGATCTGTGTCTCCTACCACCATACAGACTAGTCTGGAATTACATAGAAAGCAAGCAAATTTTGTGGCAAAGATGTGGCGAAATGCATCAAATCCTATTTTAGCGTTGAATGATCCATTCAATCATGGTTGTCTCCCAGATATCATAATAAATTGGACACAGGAGACGTATCCAGAGGAGATAGCCGAGCTCCTCATAGAAGATAGCAATGGCGAGGATATGGAAGAGACAGTCGCGAATAACAGTATGTTGAGTTCAGATGAAGAGAGCAGTGATAGGGACAGCAATGGCAATGATGACCAAATGATGCTCTAACTTCACAATTCGGGTAATTAATTAATGCTATCATAGTTCAATTCAATGAATTGCAGAAATAAAGCCCGGTATTCGTGAAATGGCGTACTTAGAGTTACTTTGGATGATCTTTCTTGCTGCCCCCATTTAGGGGCAGAAACACCCCCAGGTAAGGAGGTGATTACCTGAAGCACAAACTAAGTTGATGATGAATTCGAGGATATCACAATCGATCCCTTACTTAAAGAACAATATTTCTAAGTTACATAGGAAAGTCGGATAACAACACATCACTATAGTATACCCCCTGTTTTGGGGGAATTTACCCCTATATCTCAAAAACGGCTCCTCGCTCATCAAAATAACATCGAAATTCAGATTCTACACCCTCAAATTCATCAGATAAGATACTCTCAATGACTTTTGAGTCAACTTGCCTTGTTGCCCCCACTTTGGGGGCACGGTTACCCCAGAATTCAATATTATAGCCTGTAACCTAAATAAAACCTTCAATAAGCTTAATCTGGCCAAAATCAATACCCTATAACCAGAAAGTCAAACATGAAGGAGGTAAAATGATAGTTTTAGCAATAACATGCTTTCTTTAAATTTGAGGGCATTTGCCCCCATATCTCAAAAACGGCCCCTCCTCCACAAAAAGAACATCGAAATTCGAATTCTACACCTCAATATTGACCAAAATCACTTGGTCTCATAAATTACCTCGTCTGGTGGTACTACCCCCCCTTCAGCTACCGGACTAATATTCCATAACAGCCTGTCAACATGAACATGGTCTGTGTTGAGTTTTTACAGCTGCCACTTTCAGGCTGACAAACTCACAATATCATGATGTCATTTTTATTTTCCTGAAGTTTTTTATTTGATTTCTTTCTAGCTAACAGATAATAAGCTTCAAAGTTGTGATGTAAATGGATGTGGGAAGCAGTACAAAACTAAATCTGGTTTAGAGAGGCACAAAAAGGCAAAACATTCTACTCCAGTGAATCAAGTTCAAGCAAAGAAACCCTTTTACTTGGCAATACTCAAGACCTTTGTCAGGGACGCAGTAAGCATAATTTCCAATGATGAATGCTACCCAAATAACATCAGACGTTTATTTCAACAGTTTTCTTTTACTGACCAAAATGATGCCCTCATGAAAACCTTGGTAAAATTATATGATTCGTTGTGCAAGATTTCAGATGCTGAGAAGTTCTATTCCTCATATTTTGCATCAGTTGTAGTTAATGCAGAATTTTATTTTCCACCGCTTACAAGACCCGCTTGTACGATTCTGGCCACTACGTTTGGTGACAAAATCCTTGCCTATTATTCGAAACCTGATCAAGAGCAAGTTTCAAACGTAAAACCGATAACATGCAAAGAAATGGATGGCCTTCAATACCTAGCAGGATATGTTATTCGTGCTATGTCAAGGAAAATGCATAAACAAAAATCAAAGGAGGATGTCAGTCAGGTACTGCTGATTTTGAATTCTGCAAGGACCCAACAGCCGCCATCTCACAAACTAATCAAATCCTTAACAAGAGGTGGTTTATGGGAAGTCAAACCAGAATGGGTCCAAATTTTAAAACAAGTGGAAGAAGAGTTTAGAAAGGAAACTGACATCTGCAAGACCAATATCAATTTGCCACACGTTGTAACAAATTTATTGGGAAATGTAGCAATTGTCAGCATGTTTAATACTGTGTTAGAAAACGTAACACATAACCTCAGCAAAGAGTAATGCTTCTGCCTTCTGGAAAAATTGATTGCTCTTTATCTTAGGGTGAGACCATTTTCATATGCAAAAGACAAGACATATGAACTTAACAAAAAAATGTCAAAAGGACTGCGTAGTGGACTTAAGAACACATCAAAATGAGATTTTACCAAAAATCAAAATAACTCAAAAACTAAAATTCTATACTAAACATCTAAAATTAGTACATTATTTTAAGAACCTTGATATACAGGGTGAGTAAAAATAAATTAGACATTTGCTGAAGATTTACAGGGACATAAGTTTTGCAACTTTCATTAGCTTTGTAAAAACCTGGCCAGTCTCTTGACAGCCTTTTACGGGCCCATAAACAAAAAGGGCCTATTTTATGGCATTTTTCCGTTTTGCACACATATGATACAGGTTTTTTTTAATAAGAAACTCGTTCATAGAAACTAGTACTAGGATATCTCGCAAATAATAATGGATTCTTTTGTTCTATTGTTTCCTTAACAATAAAGAACAATAGAAAATTTAAGAAACTTTTAGTACTAGAGCTTGAGCCAAGTTTCTTATAAAATGAAATATGTGTATCACGGTTTCAACAATTGATTTTATGTGGTTCAGTCTTAATGAGTTTTGATTTTAGAGCTACTTAGCGTTTAGGTTCGATTTTTGTTAAGGGAAGGGTCAAAAATCGAACTTTTAGGGGTGGGGGTCAAAACCTCTGACATGTAAGGATTTTGAAATATCGATTTTTTGTAGAATAATTGTTATGTAGTTCTTTTTCAGCATTTTCAATGCATTTTAGAAATCTAGAAATCTTATTCTCAACGACAATGAAAAATGTTATTTTTTTTGTACTGTAATTTTTCAATGCAAAACAGTTTGACTTGATTGTTTAACATCAAAAGAATGCTCGGAACATAGGCGAATGGCAGGGAACAACAAATCTGGCTATTTTGCTACATAAATACCAAAAATTGATTTTTTACCCCTGACGTTTAGGGATAGGGGGGTGGGTGTCTAAAAGCTAAACGTCAGAATGACGTTTAGTTAGATGCAGAAAATCGATTTTGGACCCTTTAAAAAGCTAGTTATTTATATTTTACGCCTTACAGCTGCTTGGGCCTAAGTAAACCTTAGCCTAAAAAGCTTAGGTAGACTAGGCCCAGTAAAGAAAGTGATCAAAACTGGAATTATCCCATGGTAATTTCTATTGAAAAGCAAATTCAATTGTCAAATTTTGGTGCACAATTTAAATTTTCGGTGCACACAATCCAGATCACTATTTTCAAACTTTCCATAGGTAGGTAGGGGCCTAGGCCTAAAACCCTATCTATCCTTTAGTCAAATTTTAATAATAATATTTCACAAGAAGTATTTACTTACTTGTAAATTCAATATCTTCTTTAGCGTAATGTTGAATATTAAAATATTAATGTGCGTAATGTGAAATATTAAAACGAATCATCAAAGCAGCTATCAATTTTGGGGTACTAAGGGAGTTGTCATTTTTAATGCTGGTTACTGGGGCGGAAGAATTTTAGAGTGGTACAAAATTTTTTAGCCCTGTTTTATTGGGTTGCCAAATTCTTCTAGCTAACTCATGATGGGGTATCAAAGTTTTTGAATACCTTCTTGTCAAATTATATTAAGCGCAAATGTTACGTCTTTCTACTGTTACTTCCTTATGCATCACTTTGTGATGAAACAGAAAATAAATTATCTACCTTGTATCTCTCCTTCAATTGACACAAGTAATAGACGAATTTAGGAGTTGTGGCATTGATCATGATACACAGCCATTTAACATATAACTCGCTAACAATTAACTCAATGGGTAATTTAGTTATTAGGCTTAAAATTGTCACTTTAATTAGAACTAATTTTCCTTCAAGTCCCCCTTCCTCCTGCAATATCAACAACCGAAATGCTTCCATCCAACACTCTGGGAGTTTATCAAGCTGTCGAGAAGTATTGGGCATTTTTACTGAATTTATCTCCTCTTTCTCGAGCAGTATCTTAAAAATATGTAACAATGATGAATTCTATAGAGCAAAACTCTGAGTAAGATACACCTTCGATATAACAAAATTGCATTAACTGAGGCATTATGGTTACATTACAAGGACTTAAGGCCGTCTCCGGTCCCCGAGCAATCAATTAATTGCTGATTTGCATTGATATCATTATGTCTATTGCTATATCATTTTTATTTTAAAGGGCATATGGCCAATCCCAGCAACCTTCTGAATAGGTCAATCACTTTCATCACATTAATCCATGAATTATAACTCTATTTGAGGGCATAGGGCCGACCCCGGCAGCCCTCTTGATCATTCAATCACTTTCATCACATTAGTCAATATATTATAACTCTAGAGCATAGGCCGATCCCGCCAGCCCTCTCCTTTGATTTATTACTTTAGTTGTATCAATTGTCGTAAGTTAATCTTGGCAATATCAAATGAAAAGTAACCTGGCCGTGTAATGATTGATCAAGATGGGAAATTTGTTTATGTTTACTCTTTTTATATCCTCCGTCCTCGCATTCCTGCGTAGAATGCAGGACAACAATACTTAGGGCCCATCTACACGAGTGCCCTAAACCTGCCTTATGGCATTCTTTAGGGGATTAAGTAGATTATCATCGTGTAGACGGCATTTTCAACTTTTTTGCCGAATGCAAAGTTACGGCACAGATCACAGATGCCGCTAGGGCAGATTGGGCCTGCTCTGGAGGTGCTCTTTTTGCCCAAAGCTGTCAGAAGGGATTAAGAATTGGCTCTTGCACAGCTTGCTTTTAAAAACGGGGCACGCTATCGCTGATTCAAAACTGATGATCAAAATGTCATACGAAGATATGGCAATGTTTTAACTTGTTGCTTTTTATTGATTAGAACAGAACAGGAAAAATAGAATTCTGCTTATGCTCTATTTTCCTCCGGTGGCTTTCATTGCTTAAAATTCTGAAATACGAATCGCAATACTGAGGTATTTTGCAAATATGTATTAAAAGAGGTATGCATTGGCGTATCACAGACAGAACAATGATTTGAATGTATTTTGCTCGACTGACTTGAATATTAGCTAAGACTTGAACCCGTACTATAGGCCAGTCGACCTTTAATCAAAATTCTACGATTCTTTTATGTGTTTTATGTTGGTTATATACAATAAACTTCTGACTTCGAACTTGTTACCTAAGAATAAAGCATGAGGACGAGTGAGGAGTGGAAAATGATCGCGTGCTTCTAATAAACAATCATTTCTAACATGACAGTTCATGACAGATGTGTGAGACCTCAATGCTGTGTTGATCTTAGGAATGTCCTTACGAATAAGGACGGAAGTTCAGGAATGTGGCGTTTGGCATTCATAGGGTACATTTAGGGCATTTTAGGGCTCTCGTGTAGATGGAGCCTTAGCTCCCACAAGGGAGCTATTTCAAAGCATATTCCAATTCTTTCGAAAACAATGAAAAATATATTTACTTTCCTTATCCATGTGATGGAACCGATAATAAATTACTTACCTTCTAATTCTCTAACAATTGACACACGGAATAGAAAAATTTAAAAGTTGTGCCAAGATTTTCATAGAAGGTGCAGGTCTGAGAGAAAAGACGTAAGGGCCCAAACTAAGAAGAATAGATAACAGACTGCTTAGTTTATCTTTGATATAGCTATCCTTGGCATACTCTCATTTCGATCTCCCATGGTGTTTAAATAACCTGTCGTTAATAAACTCTAGATATTTTTGAGAACTCTGTAGGTGCAAGGAATAGATCCTGTTTTAGCTATGGGCATATAAGCTCCTTCTCTATAGATATCCGTTTTACTTTTTGCTTTGAAGATTTTCATGTAAACCTTATGGAAAGAAATGTCTTATCTTTTCAAGTTAGCTACCTAATTTAACCTAAGGAACCCAGAAAACGCTACATAGCAAATTGCAATGGTGCGGTAATGCATTAGGTTTTCAGGCGTTTCCGAAAAGATTTTGCAAGGCTCCCGCAAGTGTTCAGCTGTGATGACCTCTATTATTCTCTATGGGTTTTGACAAGATTTAGCGGTTTTAGCGGTTTTGACAGGTTTTTCTTGTCGGTAACATCATGGAAAAACTTATGCTAGTAATGCAGCTATCATTTCATTGCAAAGACCCCCCATCCCCGGGATAGGCGGGGCTGATGCGGGGCTATTCGCCTCTTGTTCACTAAATAATTTTGCCCCGGGGAGCGTGGACACCCGGGGCGCTTTGCTTCTCCTGTCCAAACTCGTGCGCGCGCAGTTTTTAAACTGCACATGCAGTAACAATATCATTTTTCATTCAAAATGGCCTCCTCTTCGACTTGTACGTTCCGAATTTGGGACTTTTCCAGAACGAAAAAAAAACTGAGGTGTACATTAACCGCGTTAATCTAGCTCCTTGAGAGAAATCAAGCATATTATTCTATAAGGGACCAAAAGATTCACATTGTCAGGATCTGCAGGATCGAAGGAATGATCTCATAACATTTTTAAAGGGATCTCAAAAGGCAAAGCATGACCTACAAGAGCGTAGCCCTGAGAGATGTAGATATTTTACGGAAATTATGAACTTTAGGGATAATCATATGCATAGGGGCTTACCCGATAATTATGCTTATCATCTAACATTGTGCAAAAAATCTGACTGCATTCAAAGTGTCAAGGAAATGCAACAAATGATATTACTTGGTATGAAAACTGACCAAACATCGAACTTCTTCCATTCCCTTTTCCTGACGGTTGACGAAAAATAACATGGCAACAATTCAGTTCAATTTAAATTTTTCAATTTTATTTTCCTACAAGACTCAAGAGCTGTGTTTAATGTTTTAGCAACTGCAAAACAGCTCTAGATTGTTGTAAACGTTGACTTGAAGACTTGCAGCACTGCCCATATTATTCATATGTGAGTTACCTTTACCTGCTAATAGGTACTTTACCTTAGGCATCTGGCTGGCTCTCTGTCTCTGCTGAGTGCTGGTGGACTGGTGGTGCCGTGTACGTACAGTATCTACAAGCCTAGTACATACTCTTGTGTGCATTATAAACGAGGGGTTGAAATAAACGGGGGTGTGGTTGAATTCTCAAAAACTAATAAGCAGGGGGGTCAAAATAAACGGGGGGATGGACTCTCCAACAAACATGGGGACCAGAATGCACGTATTTTTTGATGTTTTGAACAGAGCAAAACCAGAAATTCAAAATTCGTTTTGCCAAAAATCAATAAACGGGGGGTCATAATATAATAAGCTCTGGGGGGGGGGATTTTTCAAAAATTAATAAATGCGGGGTACGTTTATTATGCACACAAGAGTAGGTGTTTACAGTGGCATGGCATTGGTAAAATAGACCCCTTGATCAGTGACGTAACAACAAAATGTAAACAGCATGCGCACGCAGGGTGCAGGGCAGAAAAAAGATGCGTTGGATCAGAAACGGCCTATTGCGTGCGACTTGCTTGCTTTGGGTTGAAAATGGCTGCTCGAGATTCTTCTTCAAACTACACAGCGCATTTAGATTCAGAAAGCCGACAACAATACTTTTCAAAATTAAAATTGAAAACTGGGAAGCAGCTGCCTGATCCTCTTGCCATTAAAGAATGCTGGAGCAATGACATTTCAAATTTGCCAAACCTCTCATGGCGTGATGTGACTGAATATCTGATTGATTCTCCAAGTGTTTTCACCAAGGAATCTCTGAAGGCTTACAAATCACTAGAAGCATATGATTATTTTACCTGTGGACATGTACAAGATTGTTATTATCATCCTATCACCAATGAGAGTGAGTTTTGCTACATCAAATCTGAGGTATGTTCCAATATTTTCAAAAAGCATTAAAATATTGATTGCATTCTGATAAAATGACACTGCCCTCTCTATATTGGAAAGGTTGGAAAAGTTCTTTGTTGTATTTGATATGTTATTTACATTTTAGGTACTCCCAAGTCAACGTCAAGGTCAAAAAACTACTCTCTATGAAGTATGGGTCTGTCTCAACAAAGTTCATGGCTGGATTCTGACTGGAAATTGCACCTGTATGGCTGGGCTAGGATCTTCATGCAGTCACATTGCAGCTCTTCTATTTAAACTCGAAGCTGCTGTTCATTTCACGCTTAATGACCAAACAGCATGCACAAGCAAGCTTTGCTCTTGGAAAGCTTCAAGGAAGCATGTAAATCCATCACCTTTGTTGGCAATTGATTTTTCCAGGCCTAAGAAGCATTCATTGCCCAAGCATGCCAAGAAACGCTCACAAGTTGCTCATTATTCTTGTATGGATCCCACTACTGGAGAAGATGCAATCTCAAAACAAGATCTTAAAGAATTGTACAAATCTGCACCTGAGATAGTTGTTTTTACAAGTATCGCCACTTCACAATTAAAAGAGGAGAAAGCATATGATTCGTTTCAAATTATACACAGTGTTACCGAAAATGAAAGTGAGATTGATACAGCATCCGAAACCGATGAAACCTGTATACCAGAACCACTAACAAGTTTATTTGACCCATCGACAGTTAATATGAACCAATATGAATTGCTGGAACATGGAAAAATTCTTTACAGGCAATACTGTAAATCATATAATCAGCAGTCATATGACAACTTATGTGACATAACAAAAAAACAAGCATTATCAAATGCATGGTCCATACATAGAGCTGGGAGAATAACAGCCTCAATTGCTCACCAGGTTTCAAGAATGCAAGACAGCAAATCCTTGATATGCACAATAATGCAATATAAACAACCGTTTAAGTCAAAGTACACTGAGCATGGTAAAATCATGGAGCCTAAAGCAAAACAAAAAATTGTTCTTGAACAGCAACCATTGCATTCAAATTTGGAAATTGAAGAAGTTGGGCTGATGGTTAATGCTGAAATCCCTTGCCTTGGAGCTTCTCCTGGTGGAATTGTCAGTTGTTCTTGTCATGGTAGGGGTGTCTTGGAGATAAAATGCCCTTACACGTATCGAGAAAGATTAGATGATTGGCAACAAGACAGAGATTTTCCTATTGATGAAAAATTATCAATGAAGAAAAATCATAAATATTATTATCAAATACAGATGCAAATGGACATGTGCAAGGCAAAGTTTGGCTATTTTTATGTTTTTTCTCCAGGAAACAACAAAACCTTACTCAGTATTGTAGATTTGGATGTAGAACTTCTAACTGAGCTTAAAAGCACTCTCTCGCAAAAATTCCAGAAGTTTTTTCTCCCTGAAATAGTGTCAAGAAAGATGGACAATAATATTGATAACTCAAGAAAAAATTATTGTGTTTGTGACAGGCCAGAGTTTGGAAACATGATAACTTGTGACAATGTTTCCTGTAAACTAGAATGGTTCCATTATGGATGTGTTAACATTACTCAAGTTCCAAGGGGTAAATGGTATTGCAATGACTGTAGCAAAAAACAATAAAGATCTTGCCATTTTTTACTTCTCTTTTATGTTTATCTATTTTCTTACAACACTTCTATTAAGATTGACAAGAGCAGAAATAACAACCATGACATTATCAAGAAGATCAACTTGTGAGAATGGAACAGTTTTTTGCAGTATTCTAAACTTTTTTAATTGTCCAATAACACGTTCGACATGAATTCTGACATTGGAAAGCTGACGTGATTCATGAACTTCCTTCCCTGACAACTGATCTTTTCCTTTTGTGAAATAAGGTATCTTCAAGTAGGCTCCTTTTTCATTCAACTCCTGTTCAATCAAAAAACCACGGTCAGCAAGAATACAGTCTCCATGAGATACTTTTTCCAAAAATCCAGACTCAAGAGTCAATACTTTATCTAGTAGACCTGTATGTGGAGCAAATGTGTCAAGTAACTATCGAATCTCTCATTTCTTATCCATGATAATAAGACATTTCTTCAAAGAGTCGGTGGAGGTTTGCGAAAGTACTAAAGACCTGCTTAGCAGGATAAAAGAGTGCAATGAACATCAGGATTTGAATCGCAGTGTCATCGGAAGCATGGATGTAGTAGCATTGTACCCCTCTATAGATATAGACTTTTCCACCAAGAAATGCCAAGAGATGATTGAAGAGAGTGATATGGAGTTTCGAAATGTTGATGTCAGGGAACTCGGCCTTTATCTTGCACTTACACTCAGTAAAGAAGATCTATGTGAGGAAAATGTACAAAGATTCTGCCCAACTAGGTTAGGGAAGGGAAGAGCACCGACTATCACGTCATCGGGAACAAGTAAAAATGAGGAAAAACGCTGGTCTGGATGGAATGAAGCAAGGCAGGAGCCACGTAGTAATTCGGAAATCAAGAAAATGATTGCTCTAGCAATAAGAAACAGTCTTCGAGTCACTCTCCAAAACCACACATTCAAGTTTAATGATAAATTTTACCGACAAACGAAGGGAGGAGCGATTGGAGTAGGAATAGCTGGTGATGTTGCGAATCTATTTATGGTGTGGTGGGACAGAATGCTGAAAGAGAAATAGAGCCACACTGAAACTAAGATACAGATGTATTCAAGGTATGTTGACGACATTGACATAGTCTGCACAGCAGTTTCAAATGCAGTTGGTACCGAGATGCCAGACGAATCAACCAATCAACCATGAAGATGGTGCAACATATTGCAAACAGCATACACGAAAGCATTCAAGTCACCATTGATTTTCCAAGCAATCACGAAAATGGAAGAATGCCTGTTCTTGACACAGAGCAGTGGTTGGAGAAAGTGAACGTCAATGGTGCAATGAAAAACCAGGTCCTTCACTCACATTATATGAAAAAGATCTCCAGCAAGCATCTCATCAATAAAGGCTCGGCTTTATCGAATGAAATGAAGAGTAATGTATTGGTAGCAGACCGAGTCAGGGTAATGCGAAATGTCTCATTAAAATGCAGCAAGGAAGAAAGAATGCAGCATATACAACATTTTGTAAATCGGATGCAATTCTCGGGATACACACAACATGATAGAGTGAACACCTACAAACGAGCAAAAGGTATATTCGATAAGATGGTTCAACGTGATCAGGAAGGAGAATGCCCGTTATACAGAGGAAAGTTTTGGCAACGCAAGGAAAGACAAAGTAGGAAAGAGGAAAAGAAACACACCTGGTATCAGAAAAGGGATGATGAAACAGTGGTATTTGTCGATGCTACACCCCACGGACAACTTGCTAAGGAATGCAGACAAGCTCTTAAAGAAAGTCAAATCAAGATCAAGGTAATTGAAAAGGCAGGAAAGTCACTAAAGAGATGCTTGTGCCGCTCCGATCCATTCAGATTTTTGAGTTGTGATAATGAGAAATGTCATCTCTGCAAAATAGGCTCCAACGTCAACTGCAAAAGTAGGGAACTAGTTTATGAGATGAAGTGCCAAGGCTGTCAAAATGAAAAAGGAATGTATATCGGGGAAACAGCGAGAAGCATAGGTGAAAGAGTAAATGAGCATATCACCGGATATGAAAATAAAAGCAAAAACTCTGTCTTCCATAGACATGTAGTTGACGAGCACCAAGGTATCCCACAGGAAATTGAGATCAAAGTTCTGGCTAGTTGCCGTAATGATGCTATGCTCAGACAAGTTACAGAGGCCGTATGTATCAAGGAATTAAAGCCAATGATCAACATGAAAGAAGAATGGAGAAACACGAACAATATTAGAGAAAGACGCAACAAATACTTTGATTCAAAGAACTCAAAAACAAAAGAAAGGATCGATCATCGAATGTCAAACGTCGATGGAACACAACCAACGGAAGAGACGCAATGTTCGGAAACAAAAACTTTATCTCACTGATGTAGCTACCGAAGGCAAGCGAAAAATTTTTGAGGAACAATATGAAATGTAAGTACATGTTATGTGTGTTTAATTAAGGTGCCAAAATGAATTTACCAAAATATAGAAGAAAATTAATTTTTTCCAAAATAGGGGGGGCAGGGGCTTTCAGCCTGTCCATGAAAATTTTAAAATAATTAATTTCTACTACCACATTCAAATCAAACTGAAATCCAGTTTTAACAATGAAGGAATCCATCAGCTTTTGAGAGTTTTTCAACAATAACAATAAATGATTATCAGCAAGTCCAGAGTCTAGTGATCAGCATAAACAGTTTTAAAAATATTGTGCACAACATTTATAAAGACAAAATATTTGTCACAGACCCTAATTTATTCCTAAACAAAAACAACAAAAGACCTTTTCGCAAAATTGCAAAATGCATCTAGAATCAATTGAAATAACGAGTTGCCGGTTTCGCCCCTCTCCCAAGTCACCCAGGGGCGTGTGTCTCTAATGGCAACCTTCGAAATTTCTAAAGTAATTTTCAGAAAAGAAAGACGAGTGCATTGTTTGCTGTGCCAAGGTCTACTTCCTCGTGGGAATACAGGTTTCACCTGAAATGAAAGTTAATTTACGGAAAGGCCTATGCATAAGTCATTAAAAAATTCCAACATATTGATGGGGTCTCTATTATAGGAGTTTGCTACAAGCTACAAGCAAATGCAAAAACTATATATAAGTATAAACAGGACCGAGGTGAGGGGGGTCAGGGGGGTCACTGACCTGGGGGCGCACAGCAATAGTTACATAATCACTAAAGCTTAAATTGTAGTCAAAATCATTTAAGTCCACCAGAGCGATTCTATATCAACCATAATTTTCAAAATTTTCCCAAGCGGCATACCAAAACATGCTCTAAAAGTGTTCTGTAGCCCCACAGGGGCCCTTAAAATGGTTTTTCTTGAGCTGACCCGGGGCCCATAAATCCTCTCTTTGGCCCTGAGTATGTATAAGTATAAGTATCAGTCTACAAATATCTGAAAAAATACAAATGATGAGGGCATCAATGTGCTCAGGCCAAAAGATGTTTGCCATCCAACTCCCTTTAAACTGTCAATTCAATTTTTTGCATATTCAGCATTTTAATATTTGATGTGGACTTTAGATTGAATATAGAATGCACCTGTTGCTGTATATTTTCAACCCCTTATTCTGTTCAGAAAACAGACATTGAATCAGGAAAAAACTTAATTTTTGCGAATTTTTGTAGTAAGTGTAATTCTTTATTCCGTGTGATGATCACCTATCCTTGATCTATTTGGTAAAAATGCAAACTAGAGGGTCAGAGAGCATTCTACAAAAAAAGTCTATTCCAAGGATTACACCAAATACTAAGAAACAATAGAAGACCATGTGATTCATTTTAGTTGAGTTGCAGGTCAAAGAGGTTTGGCATAGTATCAGTTTCAGAATGAAACCATGTCAGTTTGAAAAAGGATGATGCAAAATATAATATATTTTTGGGTTTTCAAGAAGCTGTGTCGGACTCCCTATCGTCTATGGAGTTTCCTGTGATAATTGCAACAGGTAACTTTTTAAACATCAAGCAATAGCCTCGTTTAACTTATAAAAAGAATTCCCATTTCTATCATGGAAAACAGAACACACCAAAACCGCCCACACCAAATGGCCACTACAATTTATTTACTAGTTCAGCAGTTTAACAGTTTACTAGTTCTCTTCATTGTTTGCCTTGAATTCATAGCAGAACCATGGAATGTTCCCATCTTGAAAAATTTCTTGCGGTATTCTTTCGCAAATCCTGTGGAACCATTTATTACACCTGCAGCACTCAGCCATTTGCCTGTAAACAGAAGATTAAAAATTAGAATAAATTATGTTCAAAGGAGGTTGAGATTCACAAGGCATTCTAAGACAGTAATCTGTTGGATGAGACAGATTTTATATGATATGTTTATAAAAATATGCTTCTAATGACTGTAGAGTGAGTAACATTGTATTTTTTTATGTTCAAAATCCAAAAATCTGATGCATCTTTTTTAAATTTTAGAGCTCACCCAAAGAGCTATAAAATTGTTACGTTCAATTTTCAAATAATTTTAATATTTGCTATTGTCTTCTGTATTACCCAAATTAGGTTCTGCGTGTAAGCAGTACACTGGAGGAAGCTGGGACAGTGACAGCGAGGTCCTCAGGCCGTAGCTTTGTAATCGGAGTTCTCCTCTCCTAGGTGAGTTGCCGACCATGGCTGACGAGCCTCTCCTGCCCGTTGGTTTTACATCAGAGTGTCCTTCTCCTAGATGAACTGCCTGTCAAGGCTAACGAGTTCTATCTACCCGTGTTTGAAATCAGAGTTTCCCTCTCCTAGACTGGCTGCCTCCCAAGGCTTAAGTGAGCCCAGTCTGCCCATCGCCCAGTTATACCACTGGGTACTCGGTCGCGCAACCAACAGACTCCGTTTAAACAGGGGGCACGGCGGGAACGTGCTGAAGGTTGTACAGTTAGAAAGGAGAGGCCATATGCAAGTGTGTACAGAAAACTGTGACACCGCGGCGATCACTTACCCTGGGATAGGAGTGGCGAGTGATGGTGTATTACGCTTCACTATCCCTGTTCAGGCGGGACGTCCGGCCCTGGACCCTGAACACCCCCCTGCGCTTTAAGTACAGCAGCAACGACAAATAGTCGTGTTTTTTCACTTCACAACTTTCTTTGCGAACTTGTGATTTTGCTCTTTCGATTTTTAAAATCATGGAAGCAGAAAAAGGGAAAAAGTTTCGTTCTGTGTATCGTAAAAAGAGAAGATTTACTGGAAATCAGTTTGTGACAGGAAAATGCGCTACTAATCTTCGCAAAGAAGGATCAACAACGCCAGAAAGTTCTGCAACTACTGATAGGCCTAGGCCTACTAGCAACAGACCCGTCCCTGTTTTGACAAACGCAACCACACCAACACAAGAAGTTATCAATAATCCTGATGAGGCTCAATCTGCTTCAGCAAGAAAAATATTGACTGCTGAAAAGAATCTGGAAAGAGTAAGGAAGAGCCATGAATGCAAACCTACTGGCTTCCGTTTTTTTGATATGGAAATTTTGAGCCAGATCCTCTCTGTCCTTGCTTGCCCTGAATGTTACAACATTGGGGTATTATTGAAGGAGATCAGCCAAAAACGATTTGGCAATGCATCATTCTTTAAGCTTGAATGTTACAATTGTGAATGGAAACATGTTTTTTATTCAAGCAAGAAAGCAGGAAGATCCTTTGCAGTCAATAGAAGAATAGTTTATGCCTTTAGAACAATAGGGAAAGGGAAAAGCTCTGCAGCAAAATTTTGCGGTTTGATGAACATGCCCCCTCCTCTTCATAGCAAAGCTTACCGAGCACATAAATCAGTTTTAGACGGCGCTGTACAGAAAATTGCATGTGAGACAATGAGTGAAGCAGCTTCAGAAATTCGTGCAACCAGTGATGGTGATGAGTATGTTGAGACAGAGGTGTCAGCAGATGGCACATGGCAAAAGCGAGGATATTCATCCCTTCATGGTGTTGCCACCATTATGTCAATGGACACGGGAAAAGTCCTTGACACAGAAATACTCTCCCAATTCTGCAAAGCCTGTTCTTTACATGAGAAAGATGATAAAAATACTGCAGCTTATAATGTATGGAAGACAGAACATTTGAATACATGCACTGCAAATTATAAAGTGTCTTCAGCCTCAATGGAACCCGCTGGTATTGAAGCCATGTTTAAGCGATCTGCCGAGAAGCGCAACTTACTGTACACAAAATTGTATTGTGATGGTGACAGTAAAAGTTACGACAGAGTTAAACAGGTCTATAAAGATAAACACACAAAGGAAGTAGAGCGTCTGCAGTGTGTGGGACATGTCCAGAAACGCATGGGTACAGCATTAAGAAAATTGAAGAAAGATGTAAAAGGATTAGGTGGAAAGGGAAAGATTACCAAGGCACTAATCGATAAACTGCAAAATTATTATGGTATAGCTATCAGATCAAATGTTGGAGACTTAAAGGGAATGAAGAAGGCCATCAATGCAAGCCTGTTTCATTGCATAGCTACTGCCGACAAGCCGCACATGCACGTTCACTGCCCTGATGGAAAAGATTCCTGGTGTCGCTTTAAAAAAAACCAAGCGGAAAAAACCAACACCTACCGTCCTTGCAAAGGTGTACCAATGCAAGTTATCAAAGAGGTTAAACCTGTGTATGCCAGACTGAGTGCTGATAGCTTGCTTGAACAGTGCTTGCATGGCAAGACACAAAATCAAAATGAGTCTTTAAATGCTATGATATGGGAAAGAGCCCCAAAAGCAACATTTGCTGGATCAAAAACAATCCATATAGCAGTGTATGATGCCATAGCAAACTTTAATATAGGTGCAGATGCTTCTGTCAGGATACTAACTGAATTGAACATTGATCCAGGGGAGTACACACAAGATGCATGTTCCAATATGGATCACAGCCGAATAAAAATTGCGGACCATCAGCAACTAAAGAGAGTGAAACAAAGAAGAAAGCAGCTAAGAGGCAGGAAAAAGCAGAAGATTGACCAGATTGAACACCAGGAGGGACTTCAGTATGGACCTGGTGAATTTGCCACTTGAAAATATAGTTTGTGTAGGTGTATTGATTACCATAAACTTCATTCGCATTTTTCTCAAAACAAGTTTTCGGTGGTCTTTGTTGACAAAAAGAAGGATATCTCTTGACTAGGGTTAGCTAGAGTGTTGAAATTTTCAATGTATGATGCTGAAGTAATGGGCATTGCAATGACCCTATTAAATGAAACAATCTTCCATATAGAGAATCTTTTCAGTCAAAAACAATGCCGATTGGACATGTTCATGGTATCAAAAGCGAAATTTCCTACAATAAGTTATCGGGAGACATTTCAGAGGGTCATTGCAAAGATATAAACATGTTTAAGCTATACATGAAGTTTCAAGTCTCTGGGGTCAATACTTTCTGAGAAATCCTTTTTTCCGTGTGTCCACTTACTTTCGCATAATTTATATTGTTCTTGGTTGCCATGGTGACAAATATGAATTTTCCTACATGATTGATCATCATTTTTGAGGCTGTATCTGCTAACATAAACAGATCAACTTTTAATGCCGTAAAATAAAATTTTGCCCCCGACGGTACCATAGTGCCTTAACAGAAAGAAATCCTGCCGTGGCACACTATGTTAACTACACATTTAACACAAAAGAATGCCAGATCAAAATGACATTCGACACAAGCGAGGACCATGCACATTTTTTCTTCCCATGGCAGAACCCACAGAATCATTCGCATAAAACAAACTGCCCTTACTGGCAATGGGCAAACTTTGGCGCCCCAACAGAATTCGATGATTTGAGGCACTCCTACTACAGGTACCGAGTAGAGAAGATGTACTTTGAGGTATATGACGTACAGATAACCAAGATATCTTCTTCCAACAAAACAACAACAGCTCAAGATGTAACCAACTTCATGCTTCAAACAACAGAATTCCCAATGAATTTCTACTGCAATAGAAACTACACGTATGGTAAGGAACACAAGGACGACAAGACAAACTTGAGAGCAGATGTGTTAAAGTACCAACATCACGGATTCTCCAAAAAATTGCCAATAAACGGAAAGATGAGATTCAACTGCAAGATCGACAAGTCTGATAAAGAGAACAAATGGTGGGAAACATCAGAGATGAAAACAAACTTTGTCAATGTACACCAGACAGATAATGGGTCCTATGTAACACCATACTGGAACAGAACACAAGGCCTCCGTTATAAGTATTTCTTGAGACCAATCCCGCAAACGTATTGGGGCCTTGATATAGAGTTTCTGGAACCAGGCATGCAGATAGAAGTGAGCTACAGATACAAGGCCGGCGTGAAATTAAATGCATCAGTGCAAAAGAAGAACATCATACACGGTACCTATGTGACTTGGTTTCCTCCAGCAAAAAAGGGGATGTATGCATTCGGTAGAAATGGAATTGAGCTCATATACACAGATGATGAAGCAGATGAAGCAGATGACGAGAACTCAGAAGCCTCAACAGACACAATTTCTTATAGACATTAAACTAAAACTTAGCCATTTTGTAAACGATTGATTTTTTTATGAGTGATTGAAAAAAATATATGCCTCTTTTCTGTGTAACCCTGCGGGGCTGGGAGGGAACCCTTCAGCGAACCCCCCTTTTCCCTTAACGATGTGTGCTGAATCAGTAATGATAGTGGATGAGTGTTTAAGCCCCTGAACCCTTCTAATCAGTAATGTAAATGGATCAGTATGTGCGAGAATCAACACGAACCCCAAGGTCTGAGTGGATATCAGTGTTTTAAGCCCGAGACCTCTCTTATTCAGTAATGTAAGTAGATCAGTGTCAGCCCCTGAACCCTATAAATCAGTGTTTTCGGGTCCCTGAATCCCTTATTCAGTAATTTTAGTTCCCCTGACCTCGCACGGATATTCCAAGTTCCGCGATTTCATCAGAACAAAAGGCCACATTCCAAAGGTTTACCGCAGATATCATGTGACGGCGGGGATTTTCAAAATCAAGACACAACCCTTGAAATGTTCAGTTGCAGATACGGCCGGATCAGCGAAAGACTGGTGTTTCACCCTCAACAATTATTCAGACGAGGAATACGAAGCCTTGTTGGCAAAATATGAAGAGGAAGCATCACAAATACGTTATATTGTGATAGGCAAAGAAGTGGGTGCTAATGGAACACCACATTTACAAGGATTCGTGCAGATGAAACTGCGAAAAAGATTAACACAGATGAAGGCCTTGATAGGCGAACGCGCCCATCTCGAAAAACGGAGAGGAAAGCCGGATGAAGCAGGAGACTACTGCAAGAAAGAAGGCGATTGGAAACAAAAAGGCGAACTGACGAAATCGGGGCAGAGAAATGATCTAACGATAATGGCGAAGCAGATGTTGGAAGGAATGTCGGCAACACAGCGGCTAGAGTACCACAAAGATAACTTCATTTGCAACGCGAAGGCCGTGGAGAACATAGTCAGTAAACTAAAGCACGAAATCAGCGTGACGAGGATGAAGAACCGTTTGGAGAACGTGCAGTTACGAGACTGGCAGAGGCGAGTGTATGCTATATGCTATAGGGTGTATTGGATCTGGGACAAGACAGGCAATAAAGGAAAGTCGTTCCTGGCCAGGTACTGTACAGCAACCCTCGATTGCATCATCTTCGAGAATGGGAAGTCGGCGGACTTAAAGTATGCGTACAACGGGCAGAGAGTGGTTATATTTGACTTCAGCAGAATGCAAGAGGAACAAATAAACTATCAAGTAATGAAAAGCATTAAAAACGGACGTGTTTTTAGCTCTAAGTATGAAAGTAAGATGAAGGTATTTGAACCACCCCATGTGATCTGTTTTGCAAACTTTGAGCCCAAAAGGGAGTCAATGTCGGCAGACAGGTGGGCTATAGTCGATTTGGAGGCCCCTGTATTGTCAGGGTACCAGCAATAATGATTTGATTGTTATGATGATAATATAAACTGAAAATTGTCTATTTCTTTTTTTTTACCTTCTGCGCATGCCCAAAAGTGTACCAAGGTGCTTCATTTGCGATGGGCCTGTTTTTCAGGCTAAGTGCTAATTTTTCGAAGGGAGTAAGAAATTCGCAATAGTCCAATTTATCTGGGCGTATGCTAAACTTAAGACCCCTAGACAGCACTTTCTTCTCAACAGGATTAAAAGAATATGTGGAACAGTTAAAGATAACCTTATCGGCGTCAATACCTAAAAATTAGCACTAAGCTCAATTCACACTGGACGCGTCACAATGCGTCACGTCATGACGCTGACCTTATAAGGCACGCATCGCGTTTTTTGAGCAATGCGTCAGGACGCGTCAAAGTTGAAAAAATCCATCTTTGACGCGACGCGACGCATCAGAACAATAAAGAAAGTGGGAAAACAGGACTCCAAAATTAAGAAAACCTTCAGTATCAACACGAAGAAGCTTTCAATTTTGTGAGAACTCGAATCTTATTCTAAATCTAATTCCATACATTCATTTTGTTTAATTTATGTTTGTTAAGAATTGCAATCGTAAAGAAAAATCAAAATATAAGTACTGTAGAATCTGTAATTTTACAACGTAAAAGTATGCAACAAACATACGAGGATATATTTGGTTCTGTGGCGAAACTACTTGATTTATTCTCATTCAACTTGGTCTTTTCTGTTCGAGATTTAAACTTCATGATACTTCCTCTTTTCTTTCTCAAATAACATAACCAAACATCTCACCACAGATTTGCATAATAAAGAAAACCAACCACAGAAATATCAAGAGATAGAAAAACGACGCGAGGTGATGCTTCCAGTGTGAATTAGAAAATAAAATTATGACGCGACGCACCATGACGCTAGGTGACGCGACGCATCGTGAGGCCTCCAGTGTGAATTGAGCTTTAGCCTGAAAAACAGGCCCATCGCAAATGATGGGGTTAACTTTGATTTCGTTAAAACACAACTTACAGGTATTGCCTTGTCAGCTTATTACGGATACGATTCTTCACAATTTCCCCTCAACGTCAGCAAAGCGGAATTATCTGCTCTTAAGAAATTATCCAGGAATAAGGATCTTGTTATTCTTAGACCCGACAAGGGGAATGGGGTGGTTATTCTCAACCGCGTCGATTACATCAATAAAGTAGAATCCCTCCTCTCAGATGCCTCCAAATTCAAAAAACTTGATACTAACATGCTTGATTTGTGCTTGAAGCGAGAAAAAAACTTATCCACTTCCTTAGGGACAAATTACTTAAGCAAAAATCTATTCCCAACGATGTTTATAAGGACCTTTTTCAATCTGGTAGCACCCCAGGGATTCTATATGGGCTACCCAAAGTTCATAAGATAAATTGCCTGGCCAGGCCCATTTTGTCCGCGATAGGGACCTACAACTACAAACTCACTAAGTTTCTCATTCCCATTCTGCAACCTTACACTATTAACGAATATGTTGTTAAGGACTCTTTCTCTTTCGTCTCCGAAATTTCCTCATTTACTACCGTTGAGCAACTAGTCATGGCAAGTTTTGATGTGTCTAGTTTATTTACCAATATCCCGTTAGACGAAACAATTGATCTATGCAAGGACTTGGTATTTCATGATAATGGGAAATTAAAATATAGGGATTGTGCATTGGACCGTTCTCAGTTTCGCAAACTGCTAGGCTTTGCTGTCAAGGAAAATCATTTCATCTTTAATGAGTAACTCTTTGATCAGATTGATGGTGTAGCAATGGGTTCTCCACTAGGACCGTCTCTTGCCAACGTTTTCATGAGTGAACTTGAGCAACGTTTTCTATCCAATTGCCCTCCTGAATGTAAACCTGTCTTGTATCGTAGATATGTTGACGATACATTTTGTTTATTCAGGAATAGGGATCATATAGCGTTGTTCTTAAATTTCAGGGTTGTTCTTAAATTGCAGGGTGGATTCAATCTACGTTAGTGGAATACGAATGATAAAAATCTTCTTTTTCAGATCAACAAATAAGAAGGTAATCTCAATCAGTTACCCGAGCAGGGGTAGGGTAAATCTCAAATTTCAAAGGTGTTAGGTGTCAATTGGAACAGTGACACAGATAACTTGTGTTTTAATTTGCAGGGCATTGCTACATTGGCAAACTACATTTCTAAAATTAGCAGCCTCAATTTATGATCCGCACAGTTGCCTGAGCTTGTTCACAATCAATCTCAAATCGTTGTTTCAAAGGTTGTGCATAGACAAAATACAATGGGACAAAACCTTGGAAGGTAAGTATAAGGCAGAATATGATGAATTGATCATGGATATTAACAGGTTAAAAGAGGTACAGGTACCAAGATGTCTATTTCAGAAAGGCAATGCTATTTCCAACATTCAGGTGCACGGATTTTCCGATGCCAGCGAAACTGTTTATGCTGCTGTCGTGTATTTACCCATAGGGTATGAAACAGGTGACGTTACGGTAAGGTTTCTCGGATCCAAGGCAAAAGTTTGTCCGATAAAGAGGCAGACGATTCCACGTCTAGAGTTATTATGGGCATGCTTGTTGGCAAAACTAGTCCATAACACAAAGGTTGTGTTGCAAGAGGAGTTTTCCAGCCATCATATTGAAACACACTTGTGGGTAGATTCTATTGACACACATTGCTGGATCATAAACAACAAAGAATGGAAGCAATATGTTCGTAGAGGGTCAGCACAGTTCTTTCTCTTTCGTCTCGGGAAAAGTGGCATTTCTTTCCTGGAACGCTGAACCCTGCAGACCTTCCCTCTCGAAGTAAATATGGAAATGACATATACAACAATTTGTTCTGGTATGAAGGCCCCAAATTTCTTTGCTTACCTATGTTTGAGTGGCCAAAGTCAAATCATTGTGAAGAGACAGAGTTAAGTATTGCCATGGAAGAAAAGGTTATAAACGCTCCTGATATTGTGCATGCAATGGTAAGTAAAAAGGATGAAATTGAATATTCCGTTTTAAGTATCATTGATATTAAGAGATTCAGTAGTAAGGCAAGGCTGCTCAAAACGTTTGCACTGATGTTACAATTTGTTAACAACTTGAAGGCTTCAGTGAAAAAGGCTAAGTCAATCCACGAGCAGACGGTAATTGTTGATGAAATTGAAAGGTCTGAAGTTATGTTAATAAAATCTATTCAGAAAGAAGCTTTCGTGGAAGAAATCAAGTTTATTGAAACAAAGAAGTACATGGGTAAAGGAACACCAAACATACTCCTTGGTTAGTAAAATGTTCATATAACCGTAGACAACGTAATAACCTCTTCACCTCTTTTGCCATTGACTTGAATGTCTTAGCATTATCACTCAACATTGGAAGATTGCATCATATTGATGTAATAACTCACAAGTTTCCTCCAACCTGCATTTCAATGAGTTAAGTCGTTTAACACACAATTGAAAATTATCAAGCAAATGCTCAGAATTCAAAAGATCTTGTTTTCAAGGTAAACTTACCTCGTACCTTTGCCCATCAAAGGTTATATTAAAACAGTCATTCGGGTTACCTTGGCGATTGGTTCCGCGGCCGTTGATTGCCTTGTTCTATCGGGGGCCGCTTCTTTGTTCTGAGCATCCACCGGATCTTGCAAGCCTAGGCCTTTGTGTGTCCAAAATTCTTTGAGACATCTTGCGATTTCTGCCGTTTCCCTTTTCTGGGGTTCCATGTCATCAGAAAAACCTTCTAGTATTAAATGAGAGGCAATGTTAATACATGACTTTACACTATTTGCTATATTACCCAATAACAACCACCCTAACTTGCTGCGAATGGCAACGGGACCAGTGCTACCACTACAGTTTCCCCTTCACAAATTAAGCATTTAAACCAACTAAGATATCAACATGAAAACTGATCATCAAAGCAGTCGGCAAGTTGTAAACCATTCAAATGTGGGTAGTCGCTTAAATTTATGCAGGTGCAAAGGGGGCTGCAAATAACTGGATGAATAAGCGCACTAACTGATACTGCTTCACCTGACAACGTTTCTACATTTACAGTAACTTTATTGAAATTGGTTCTACGATACTTATCTGATCCAAATGTGTTCAGATTTAGTGTTTCAGAACGATGCAGTCACATAGCTCTTCTGCGATCCACTATCAAACAAAATGTTCACCAACGTTTTGCTTCCTTTGTCTTCTCCACCATATACATAAGCCTTTGCAGTTTGCATCAACATGATACAACTTGAGTTTCCCTTGCTGAGGCTGTTACGGTACTGTTTTCTTGGTTGCTTACATCACGTGCGCTTTCTGGTGGTTTATTATTTCCCTTCTGATCTTTAAAGCAAAGAGCTTCATGGTGTTTTCCACCACAATTTTTACACGTGCGATTGGTTCGACAGGATATACTTGAGTGCCCATACCTTAAACAGACAAGGCATCTTCTTGTTTTCCTCGGCAGATCTTGTCTTGTTTGGACATCTGTGACTTTTTCACAATTAGATGACATATGTTCCTCCTTACAAAAGCAACATTTATTTGAAGACTGTGTTTGTTTGCGAGGTTGTCCTTTATCATTAGTAAGGAAGGCTCACTGGCGACGCTCCTGTCCAAGCATCAACAACCCGTCATCGTTCGGACAAAGCAGTCAGCTCGCAAAGTCGAGATAAGTATAATATGAGTAATATGGTAGATATAGATAAAAAGTTTGCTACCGAAAAGAGCTTTGAAGAAGGGGTACAGGGTAATTTAGCAAAACATTATAATTACTGGGAAGATATATCTGCTTCTTCAAATATTGTTGATATTATTAAAACAGGCTATAAAATTCCTTTTATTGACACCCCAAAGCAAGCACACTTTTCAAACAATAATTCTGCATAGCAAATAGACAGTTTGTTTTGGATTGCATTTTAGAATGGCTACAATTAGGTACAGCGAAAGAGGTTAAAAAACTTTTATGACGCCTAACATCGTAAGGTCGTGTAGACGAAAACTCGGACTTCTCGGACTTTTATCGAAAAATGAAAGTCCGAGAAGTCCGAGTTTTCGTCCTGGCCCAAAGAGCATGAAGATGCTGGAGAAGACGATTTAGGCCAAGACGAATTTGAACTGCAAGAGTCAGGAGCCTCAACTCAAACAAATAACCAAAAAAGAAGCAAGGATGTAAGTCAGTTTGGCCAGAGGACACTGTCAATGATTTAATTTGTGAAAGTGATTATTACAGAAAAAAACTGATTTTCACTGACAGCAAACCTGTGAAAAACTCCAAAGTATATGCCAAGGTAGCGAAGGATTCGTTAAGTTGTTTGGCTAGTAGAGGAGCGAGCTTTCCTTTCACTGATGCTCAGATCAGGATAAAATTCAAAGCTTGCATTTCAGCGTGCAAAAAAGCAGCCATAACAAGAAAAACAGCTTCTGGGATAGATAATTTCATAAATGCATCAAAGTTTATGGTTCCTGGTTCAAGAAAATGTATCCCTATGTGGAGTCAAGAGACTCCTGTGATCCAGATATGGGTGTGGAGCCATCCTTATAGATTTAAGTCAGACAATTGAGAATAGCCCTGAGGATGAAGCTTCTGGTAGCTCAAACAAGAACTTATCAGGTCCAAACACTGCAAAGAAAGCAAAGAAAGACCTATTTGTCCCAGCACCAAGCAAAAGGTCAGAGGAGACTACCAATGGTATGTTGAAAGAAGCTGTAAAGTCATTCAACAGTTTTGTTGAAAAAGATGGCACAGCAAGTCTGCTTGCCTGTTTTAGGGGCGAAAATGAGAAAAGTAGACAGCATGAAAGAAAGCTTGCACAGTTGCAAATGCAAATGTTGCATAACATGCTAATGGCAACAACAGCACAACAGCATGGCTCAGCAGTAAACAGTCATTTTGCTGCAATAAACAAGCAAAGAAATACAGAATCAAGCCAAAATGCAGGTTTCCAGTATTCTCAGATGCCCAATCCAAATTCAAGAGGCAACAACAATGAGAGTCAGTTTTCAAACTGGATATCATTTTTCAATCAAAATGAGGATGAACAATTTTGAACTTTATTATATAACTTTTGAAAACAAACATTTTTGTAACATTTTGTCTTTTTGGCATTTAATTAAAAGTAAAAACGTCCACAGTTTTTAATTTACACCATGGCCTTGTTTTTCTTGACAAAACTTCCTCTTCAAGCAGCCGTTGATCTTGATTGCATTAGTGCATGTGTCTGGAACTTTTTTACATTTTGTCATTTGCAAAATTTCTCTTACTTCATCTGCTGGTCTCCTTTTGTTTGTTTTTGGGTCATATCCTGCATCCCAAGTCTTGTTCATATTGTCATCTAAGTCTATGAAGATGTTATGAAGAACAATACATGCTAGAGACATCATTTTGAGTGTGTTCCCATCACATTCATTCTTCCTCATCAGCACTCTCCATCTGCCTTTGAGTTGCCCAAACGCACTTTCTACCACCATTCTTGCTCTGCTAAGGCGGTAATTAAAGTACCTTTGTTCTTGAGTCACAACAGCATTGCTGTAGGGTTTCATCAACCCGGTTTGAAACGGAAATGCAGAGTCACCAATAATCATTAGGTATATATCAGTTCCATCTTGCGTTTTTGCTACTTGAGCAACTATGTCATCTTCTGTTATTGCAGCATACAACTTTGTTGATTGAGATATGATAGCATCGTGGCTATTTCCTGGGAAACAACTTGATGCCCACATAAATCTTTGTCTCGAATCAACCATGGCCATGAGTACAATAGAATAGAAATTTTTAAAATTATGAAACTCCTTTGCACTCTCCTGGCCACCTCTGGGGCATTTCATTGGCAGATGACATCCACAGCACCGATACAGCAAGGATACTGCCAGTGCTCTTCAAAGGCAACCATTATGTCCTTCAGCTTTTCCGAATCATTAGGAAAGTTCTTCAAAACAAACTTTTGCCATAGTCGACTGATGATAACGTTTGATACCACTTTTACTATCATGCAGACAGTAGATGTCCCCAGGCCAGTGAGGTCAGCAATGGTATGCAGGTAGTCTCCTCTGGCAAGTCTATAAAGGCATACAGCCCACCCGACTTCAGGGGAAATGGGAACCTCTGCTGTGGTCTCTCGCTGTAGGTCTTCTCTCACTTCAGCAAGAATAAAAAGGAATGTACCTTTCGTTATTCTGAAGTTCTTATTGAACCGGGTATCATCAGAGGGGCTCCAGACATTTTACCACCCACCCAGCACCCTTGGTAATCTTCTGCAAGTTCTTCGTGGCCTAATGGTTACACTTTTATTTTTTGTCAACACAAGTAAAACTTGAAACTATAAACACGCTAGCATTTTTCTACGACGTGAATAGTGAAGCAGAAAAAGCACATGTTTTAACTTTCTTCAATTTTCTCGTTCTCTTCAACTTTTCTTGTTAACATCGTTGAGAAATACAGAAAGCGCCATTTTCAAGTTACTGTTCGGAACTGCCATTTTTCGGTTTGACCTGAGGACCAGACAAATTCATAACATTTGCGCGCACGCTAAAAGAGGAAGGCTGGAGCAAGTGGAGTTTGAGTCCCAATTTAAATGCGGCCATTTAATTCGGCGTCTGAAACCAAACACCGAACTACCGCCCCATTTAATTCTATTTAATTTGCTGCAGTTTAAGTGTGGCGTATGAACTGGCCCTGATTATCAGAAGTTTTTAGGTTTTTCATGGATAATAGACGGTATTAGAAAATGGTTTGTTTATACAGTTCTGCCTTTTGGTATCTTCTCAGCCCCGTATATCTTTACAAAGCTTATTAGACCTCTTGTAAAACATTGGCGTGCTGATGGAATAAAGATTTAAACTTGAAGAGAAGCAGGATTTGGAAAATCTTGCGACAATTTGTGTGAATGAAATGGCCTTGGTTTCTCGTAGCCCCGGTGGCGCAGTGGTAGCGTTCTAGAGATCAAATCTAGAGGTCGTGGGTTCGTAAACCTATGCTGTGGTGGTGGTAAATTGATGACATATTCTTAGTTTGGCAAAATGGGGAGGATAAGCTTTTAGAATTTGTAAGTTATCTTAATTCAGCTCATTCGTCGATAAAGTTCACAGCTGAATGGTCTAAGTCCTCGGTCAATTTTTTAGATGTTAGGGTGGTCAAGAAAGACAACACTATTGTTACGGTTATTGTAAATAATGATAATAATAGTAATAGATAGGAAAAGTTAAGGTTTTACCATAGCAGAAGGTCATCTAAGATCACATGACTTCATAATGTCATTTTTCGAAATGAAATTGAGACCAGCCTCGATTCCATGATTTCTTATTCACTATCGCTCATCGCTAATCACTGTAGTTCATTGATACTCAATAGTACTCACTACCTCTAGGGGAAATAAAAGTTTTCAACAATAGACGATATCACGTGACATCATTACATCATTGCAAGAAAGGAAACTTTGATGATCTGGTGACATGGTGACATCATAAAGCAACAACAACTATGAGTACATTGACATGATAATCATAATAGTTCAACTAATAACAATAGGCAGACTTATATGAATAAGAAAGCACTAAGGACCTAAGGGGAGACAGGGCATCCAGGGCGAATGAGTGGCAAGAGCCAATGAGAGAACTCAGTCGATACAGGGCCCCTAGATAGACCTTATTAATCATTCCAGAAGGTCCACTGCTTTCATCGTTAACTATGTCCTCTGAGGACATTATGAATGAAAGATGGTATTTGGCAAAGCAAGAACGTTGTGGAACGCAGAAAATGATCACTCTTGTGTTCATTAGGAGTAGCCATGAATAATGGATCTCGATGAAATGCTTGTAAACCCGTTGATGTTCTATTCAGCGATACCAATAAACGCGTGCATGCAAGGTATGCAAATATTTCTTTATGGGTGTCCCTTTAAAAGCAGAGAGCATCGAGCAGAGATCAGTGTCATGGTCACTCAGCCAGAAGTCGGAAGAAGCGAAGCAGTCTCTCCAAGTCGTCAAGGTTTGTTCAACTAAATTTCTAAACTCTAAATTTGGAATGGCTTCATAGAGGCCAACAAGACGTCTTGGCTCTAAAACTCTGTCGCAGGCTTTGGAGAATTTCATCGTGCCCGTCGTTGCCAAAGCATACTCGGTCATCAGCGTGAGAGCCCTTTGGAATGCAAAGAAGAATGACGAAGAGCTGGCAAAATGTCTCGTTGCAGCCAAAAGAAGACTGTTGGAGATCGTGTTGCGGAGTCTGGAAAATATACTTCTTGTCTGGACCTGAATAACATGTATATAAGTTTTTGGATAGTTGTAGATCTACCACAGCACAGACTGAAAGATACGGAGAGAAAGATCACCCAAGTCATCCTGCCATCTGGCCTGGAGGTGGAAAACTGTCGGCCCATACAAGCACGCAAGAAAGATAGCTTGACCGAATACTATTTCGCAACGCTATGTCAAGCATTAAAAGATCAAAATTCTATTTTATGCAGAGCACCTTGCAAAAGATGGAGCACAGCATTATGCGTCTTCAGGCATCCGTGCTTCAACAGGAACGCCAGTGAGGAATTACGAGGTAAGATTAACTGTGATTTGCTAATTGCATGAAATTTTTTACCAATCTTACATTGAATTGATGTGCATCTTCTTCTTTCGCTGCTTACTCAGCAGCCAAAGAATCTGTTGAAAATTCCATATCAACGTATCTTTGATGATTTTGTATCATGTACCTGTTGTTGTAACTGTTTGGAGCCTTAATTTGACACATCTTTTTATCTTGTTAGGTTCAACCAACCGCAGAATATGGTTTCAAGCCTGTGCAAATAACGATCACTGAAAAATGCAGCAAAGAATTCGCAGATGCATTCTTGCAAGCTTTGAACACGATCAAGTATACGAATCTGCAGTACGATCTGGTAGATAGAAGGACGATGGAAGACTCTCAGTCATCGGAAGGGACATCTGATGCCTCTCTGTCTATAAAATTGCAAGCAAAGCCCAGTGACAAGATTTGCGTTGCAGTTGATGTTGTGAAACGCACCATGACGAGACTGGATGGTCGCCTTCACCGGGGATACATCTACAAAAAGTACCTAATGGTAAGTCGACAAATCAGTACACTCATTTTTGCACTTGGTTTCTTGGTTGTAAATATCATTATGGTAGGACATGGCTCAATGACTGTGCAACAAATTTTTAGCAACGACATACGTTGGTTAAAATCTCCCATTTCTTTGACATGAGCTATATGCGTTGTATGTGTGAACTGAGAGCTGACAAAAACGTTTTGTTTTGCATGTAAATACGCCTTCATCAAAGCCTCGACAATGAACGAGTTTCTACACTCTTTAGTGTGCAATACGCAGTTGGCGAACATCATAACGTCTGTATTGCATCCAGTGGCAAGCATCCTATCTTTCAAGTGCTGCAAGATAATCCGGCAGCTGGAGATAGACTACGATCTCATCGAGGTTAAGCCTTACGGTGTCTGCTTTAGTTTCACAAAGAAACGTTTTAAACGAATGCCATACCTGATGGAGAAATTGGCATTATATCTCTGAGAACGTATATCAGCTATACGTACAAACCAAGCGTCGTACCGCTACCACAACTGTTCGTGAACAGTTTGCGAAACAGCTTGCCGAGCGAAGATCAGCTGCTCCTTTTCCTTCAAAAATGGTAGCAGCTCGCATTCAAAGATCTCTTTCTACAAAAGACAAAGAAGCTTTGCTGTGTTGGCGATCCAGACTCTGGAAAGACAAGCTAGTTTGCACCGTATGAGGGCATCATATCCCAGGACAAACTGGTCTCTGTCACCAGAGACCCTCATTTCTAGGCCAGCATGCTGTCTTCAGAAACAGAGTGCCTGTTTGTCGATGAGTGGCCACCCGACTCTTTAACAGGAGATGACGCAAAAAGGATTCTACAAGGTGGTTACATTGCTATCCCACAGAAGCATAAGGAGGCAGTCAGAGTGGTGTATTGCTCTGGCGTCTATATCACCTGTAATGAAATACTGCCCTTTGCCGAGATAGACAACAGAGCCATTCGTGCAAGACTCATGCTTTTCCAGACGAAGTCGTTGCGGTCGAGAAACCAGTATGCAACTAACTGGCTGAGGAGGAACTGCATGCAGTGTTTCCACTGGGCAACTGAACGCCTCAAAGGAACGCCACTTTGGCCAGACGAAGAGCCGCTGCAGACCTTTGAGACGGAAGACGAAGGAGCATTGTACAATGGCTTCACAGAGAAGCGGGCAGCCGAGTTAATCAGCGTCAGGGAAATTGAGCAGCTCGAGTTTTCTGAAGACATGTCCAGTATCGTTGCCAGTGCCAGCACGCTGACTGACAACATCCTTCCGGCTGAAACGGTGGAAAAAACAATTCTCAATTAAGAAAATACAACCCGGACAACTGGACCAGAGAAGAGAGTGACAGCTATATTGTCAGTGGTGACATAAACGACTACGCCTATCACAAGGCGGTTTTCTGGACGACCATGTCCAAACATCGCTGGGCATCGCTAAAGAGATTCGAGCGACGAAGGAGGAATCACTGGTACCACCCAGACTCCATGTACGATGCTTGGCTTTTGATCGAGGACACGACAAGATCCGAACTCGACGTGGATCTCTTGAAGGCAAGATTTCCACATTGGGAGGAGAAGATGAAACGCCAATTCGATGGTAGGTGCAAGTCGTACATGAGCAGTACACCACACGTATCTACCAGCCAAGAAACGAGCGTTGCAGGCAGCAGTGATGCAAGTCACTGCAAATCGGTGAGAGGAAAACGCCGTCCAAATACCATGACCGTTCCCAGAAGAGCAAAGAGGAAAGATTCGAAAGATATCATCATCGTCTTCGGACGACGAATGAACTGCTTAATATAACTTTGATGTTAAGTACAAAATATAATGATGTTGGTTTTCTGATGATCGTAGCTATCATGTATGTTAGCATTGCGTTGTTGAAATTTTTAAATAAAAAACTTGGTGTCCTTTACTTATTTCATTTGCCTCCAGAATGTCTTTATTCAAAAATCATCTGACAGATAGCCAAGGTTTGTCCAGCATCCACAACTACCGAGAGCAAAATAAATAAGAAACTGTTTTCGTCAAAAAATAAGATCTTTTCCTGGCAACAAACTTAGTCACAATCTTAGATAGAGACTAGTCTCGCTTGCATGATTTGATCTGTATTCTCATTCACTGTCACTCATTATGAGTCAAATGCATTGGAGAAAATGAAAGCATTTTCATCATTATTATCATCAAACATGATGATGATTAAAACTTTAGTTTTGATATCAAAGGGAAATCTTCGGTTCAACAACATAATCACGTCCTTTCAGGTCACATGACCTCATCACATCATCAAACTGAATGAGATTGAGACCAGCCTTGATTTCAAAATTTCTTATTCACTTTTGCTCACTGTTATTCACTTTAGCTCATTATTGCTCATTACTGCTCACTACCTCTAAGGGAGATAAAAGTTTTCAAACAAGAAAATTATCACGTGATATCATTTTCATGTCTATGATTATCTATCATCGTCATCGTTATTAAGAAATTGTCATTTACGAGATAAAAGAATCGCACGCTTCTTGAGAGAGTCTGAAGTTCTTTTATCATTGAACATGAACCTCAGGTCTGGCAGAATACTGGCCCAATTGCCAAAACCATATATTTTTAAAGCTTTTTTTATAGAATAGTCTTCATCTTTGGTAAAAGGAACTTTCGAAGAGACGATGGGCTTGCCTTTAGCTTTGCTTGCTTCTCTTATTGGAGGTTGATAAACAAGAGGTGAAACATCTTCAACTTTGTTTTCTGATTCACAGGTCAAATTCAACGGCTCTATTTCTGTAACTGCCGTTTCCAAACTGTCACCAACGCCATCTGATCTTTTATCTGTCTCCCTGTTCGAAATGTCACTCTCGCTGGAAAATATGACCCGTTTCACCAACTTCTCTACTTTCTTGTTTCTGAGTTTTTTCATGGCCAGTTTTCCACTCCTAGCTACTTCACGTGAGCTTCGTTTTTGCTAATAGGTTTTAAGCTACCTGGGAGCTGTGCTTTTGATCCAGGCTTATCAATCTCTGCTCTTTGGTAGAAAGAACTCGCGAGCTCTCGGTTTCCACGATTTGTCAATATCTTGTCCGCTGAAAATATTTACCGATATTCTGAAAGACGAGCTCTGACATGTGATTACCAATAGCCTTGAATTGAGTGCCGTTCCGTGTGATGAGAAGGTAGTCGCATTTCGGATTCAGCAGCGGCCTGCTGTTCACAATGTATTCGTCTATTATTCGCGTACTTGTTTCGTCGAAAATCAACCAGTCAAATGTGTATTGCTCGGCAGTCTTGAATTCGGTTTGGTCGACGAAGCCATCACTTTCTTTTGACTTCTCGAACATACTCAGTGTAAGGTATTGGTAAGTCATCGGTCGAGATCCTTTCACTCTCGTGAAGAGATAAAGAGAAACGAATCGAGTCGCGAACGTCAATTCTGCTGCACTGACAGACGTGAGAGAGTACGACTTGCATCTTAAAAGTACATCCTTATATCCTGGCAGATGATGTGGTACGACCGTTTCCATCTCGTCAATTGTTGCCCATTGATTATTGGCAGCGAGAACTTCCACCGACAAATTCTTCACCCACTCAGTTATCTTGCGTCTAGACAATGCTCTCTTGCCTCTGTTGATGTAAACTTCGGAGATAGCCAGGTTCCCAAGAACTGCGGTTGACAGTCCGCATGATTTGCAGAAGTCGATCACATCAGTGATATCGAGATAATTTGTGAGAATGAAAATGACCCGAGTAGGACTCGAACCCACGACCTCTAGATTTGATCTCTAGAACGCTACCACTGCGCCACCGGGGCTACGAGAAACCCAGGCCATTTCATTCACACAAATTGTTGCACCACCACTCACCAAATGCAGAGACGAACCTATCCGGGCTCTTTGACACTACACTGGACCTGCCGAAGGGCGACGACTTTCTCACACCAGGGAGACCATCGCAGTCCCATCACTGGATAGAGTTGCAGGAAGTAAACTTGAAGAGAAGCAGGATTTGGAAAATCAATCGAGATAATTTACTTCCTGCAACTCTATCCAGTGATGGGACTGCGATGGTCTCCCTGGTGTGAGAAAGTCGTCGCCCTTCGGCAGGTCCAGTGTAGTGTCAAAGAGCCCGGATAGGTTCGTCTCTGCATTTGGTGAGTGGTGGTGCAACAATTTGTGTGAATGAAATGGCCTGGGTTTCTCGTAGCCCCGGTGGCGCAGTGGTAGCGTTCTAGAGATCAAATCTAGAGGTCGTGGGTTCGAGTCCTACTCGGGTCATTTTCATTCTCACAAATTATCTCGATTGATTTTCCAAATCCTGCTTCTCTTCAAGTTTACTTCCTGCAACTCTATCCAGTGATGGGACTGCGATGGTCTCCCTGGTGTGAGAAAGTCGTCGCCCTTCGGCAGGTCCAGTGTAGTGTCAAAGAGCCCGGATAGGTTCGTCTCTGCATTTGGTGAGTGGTGGTGCAACAATTTGTGTGAATGAAATGGCCTGGGTTTCTCGTAGCCCCGGTGGCGCAGTGGTAGCGTTCTAGAGATCAAATCTAGAGGTCGTGGGTTCGAGTCCTACTCGGGTCATTTTCATTCTCACAAATTATCTCGATTGATTTTCCAAACCTGCTTCTCTTCAAGTTTACATCAGTGATAGCTTGTAAATAGCCAAACTGTGCAGAACTACCCCACTCTTTTCCAATGTGCTCAATGAAATTGCATATGAGGCCAGCAGAACCAATGCAATAGTCGATATGCTCTGGTCTGAGCTCTTCTTCCTCGTCCTCGCTGCAAAATTTCAAGAATTTCATCACTCGGGTCCCGTTTTGCGTTGCCTGTACCTATGACATACCCCCTCCACAAACAGCACACAACCATTCCATGTATCTTTTCCCAAGGCCCTCAGTAATCGAATAATGTGGTATTTTCGATGTATCAGCACGTTTCCTTGAGCTGTCCTTGAATTTATCCTGTGTGGATTGTTGTCTTATTGCTTGGTCGAAATAGTAGTGCCATCTGTGCTTCTTATGTACTGCTTTCTGCATCCTCTTTTGCTGAAAAATGTTCGGTTCTCACATTGCTTGACTGGACACAAATAGGTCTTGTCTTTGGACTCTCGGAGAATCAGCACTCTTTTATGTTGTCTTGCACCTTCGATGTTCGACCAGTCCATCTTCCTCCTTCCGAAGCCCTCTTGTTTAACAAGACGAATGCTACGCTATTTATGTAAAACGTAGCCTTGCACGCGCACGAGAAAATGCAACATTCATATAGAACAGTTAAAACATGGGAATAAACAAAGTGCCCATCGCAGAACTCTAGGGACACAGGGCATTCAGATTACATGAAGGAACACTTTGCAACGAGGCATGCAGGATGACCAACAAGTGGAATTCTGTAGATACTGGACATTCTGCTGAACACGTAAGTCATGGTCCAATGTAATTTGCATGGTCCAATGTATTCATCGTTAAAGTGTCCGATAACAACATCATGAGTGACCTACAGCCTTAAACATTGAAAGGACCTTACCAAATGATCTACACTGTCACTTTGAGGACATATGTTTTCATCAATGACGATGAACAAAATTATGTTCCCTTTCCATCTAAATCAAAGGGCACACACGCATGCATGCAACCTACACTTGTTTTCATAAGTTTTGAAAAGAGTATATATGAAGGAACCATATATAAGTTTTTCAATCCTAATTTTCCTACATTATCTGAACAGCAATCAACCCTCAATTCCAGTGAACAGAATAGAACGTTATGTTAATATGTATGTATGTATGTGTGTATATATCTAAGCCTGCTTGGAACTCAAGAACCAATTCAAGCACATAGATAATGAGAGGTATCATTATTACTAGAATTTATCCGTGAGTGTCCTTACCTGAAAATATTAATGTAAATCGTTAAGAAATGAAATAAGAAAAGCACAAAAGTAACGAGTATAAGATAAAATATAAATTGCATTGAAACATTGATTTTTTTTAAAACACGATGACCTCAAATTAACCAACAGTCTGTAGCTGTTAAAATGATTTGGTTGCAGAGGTACAGAAAATGTATTAGCTCTATGAAGTGTTTTTGTCATGAAAGCTATAATGTTTGCCAAAGCAGTATTTTTTCAAATTTTTATAGACACACAAACTCCATAAAGTGCAAAACGCTGAGGTAATTAATATGGTGTAGTGCAAAGCATTGAGAAAGAGGATACCACATTTAATTGCACCTACCCATGTCATAAAACCCATATCATAAAATTGATGCATCTCAAACTGCCATCAGGTCTTGGCAAGCACACTAAAAACTGAGGCGTTGCCTCACCACCATATCTTTCAATCACTAGGTAAGAGAATTTAAATATTGATATATCATCATAACACTGGTAATTAAATTATACCAGAGCAGGCTACTGCAATTGACATATGCCTCCAGCGGGTCTCGAACCCGGGTTTCTGCGGACACAGGTGAGCGCGCTAACCACTGTCCTAAACCAGGACAATAAGTTAGCACAGTAACCTTGATGTGTTCAAAAATCCAGGTTTATCCATGCTGAGGCATTAATTCGTGTTTCGGATTAAATCCTTCTTCAGAGGCATGTAATATTAACGTTAATTCATAAGGCATGGTCTAACACGGGTAATTAAATTATACCAGAGCAGGCTACTGCAATTGTCGTATGCCTCCACCGGGTCTCCAAACCGAGTTTCTGCTGACACAGGCGAGGGCGCTAACCACTGTCCCAAACCAGGACAATAAGTTAGCACAGTAACCTTGATGTGTTAACAAATCCAGGTTTATCCACGGTGAAACATTAATTCGTGTTTCGGATTAAATCCTTCTTCAGAGCCAAGTAATATTAACATTAATTCATAAGGCATGGTTAACACGGGTAATTAAATTATATCAGAGCAGGCTACTGCAATTGATATATGCCTCCTGCGGGATCTATTTCTATCATTATAACACTGATAGCAATAACAAACAGATGTTACAATCATTAAGGTCGAATGATCTTTTATTCCTTTTAGTTAAATTGTTTTAATTCAGTTTATTTGCCTGATTTATGATCACTTTATCTTAAAGAATTACTTATAACATAGATTTTCAACCAATTATTGACTTGTAACTATTGTATCAAAAACATTGGTTTACAAAAACTCTTTGTTATTCACAGTCATCGTAAAAGGACCCAGTTGCAAGGAGCAGTTTTATATCAACAAAATCAACACATAGATTGTGGGTCTTCTTTACCGTCGCCCTCAAATAGAAGTAGAAAAAAGGAGGAGTTTTTTGAAAATTTATTCTACATTGTAATGGTTTATTGTCGAGAATTTTATTTTTACTGAAATTTATAAATTTTTCACTGAAAGGGGCCAACTGCCCCTTTAATCATCTCATAGTTAAGATAGTCCTGAAAAACTGTTACAAAAAAGACTTGGTGTTTTTAAAATAAAAGTGTAGAATTAAATTACTTCAAGACTTGCCGCAATATGGTAGCTTTGCTCCTATCATTGAATGTTATCATGACCAGTATTTTGATTATTTCTTTGACCAATCGTAGAGCCTATAAAAACAAGATAATGTCAAAGCTACGTTCTGTTTGCTTGAAATACCAGTCTGTTACTTTAGCAGTACTAACACACACTACTACTATAACCAACTATGTTTAAAGCTCGCTGCTTTTGGTACGTAGAAGCTAATGCGTAGAAAAGCACCTGCAAATCAGATAGAAATATTCAAGACACCTTTTAGAGGGAAAATCCACCTTCCCTATCCAACTTATGATAAAAGGCTCCTTTAGTCTGTTGTTCTATTTAAGTTGAGTACTACCTTGGTAATAATATGTCAATGCATGATATATCAGTATGATTTTTATTGATATGTTCCTTACCACCTCAAAGTCGATACAGCAAAGTTGTGGTAGGGATGACATGGTATCTACGTTTGTAGCAATATTGATGAAGTTGTTCAGCTGGTCATCAATACATAGTAAATAATGTGGTAAATAACAATATCTTAAGTTGTGTAAGAAAATTGTTTGACCAGCACGATTGTATTATATCTATGCCTTAAAAAGAATTAATAGGTGGAGAGGAATCAAACATCGAGATCAATACAATGACTATGTTCTCAATGACTATGTTCTCAATAATATCAATGATTTGAAAGCAGCTTGGATCAGAGACCAAAGTGCAGTTCCTTTTCAAAAATAGTGTATACGTACAAACCTACTCAAATCGCTTCAGATGGTGCAAAAGTAAGAAAAGATGCCAGATATGTTTCATCAGACAAGACTCAAAGGATAAGTATGAGCTTAGAATTACAATAGTTTAACCCATAGTTAGTAAAAGGGCTGGGATAAGAGTCTACAAAGACATTGCTTGAATTCATCAGTGTCAGCAATGAAATTTTAATAAGGATGTACCTCTCGTCCCCAGCGGCTTTGAAATATATATGAATTCCGGATTTCTACGGGTATAAAGCCTGGGGTCTGGACTCCAGAGTCTGTCCGGTCTAGCCATCGGAAATGCAAATTTTTAAGATCTATAGGAATCTTGAAACCGTTTGTTAATTTGTTATATCACTGTTATTCTTTTTGCAATTGAAGAAACCAAGATATGGTACTAGATTTTTCTCTTCACAGAGACATAGGTCATTTCTTGCCTGAACTAGATTTTCACAAGCCTGTTATCCCTTACGATCTCTGTCCTTTATGCCCCCCTTGATACTTCACCACGGACATTCCTTTGGAACATCTCCCTTTTTTCATCATCAGTTAGAACTAAAAGTTCTCTTGTTCCCATTTTTGGAATAGTACACAAGTCCACGCTTGCCTGCACATCATGACGATCTGTATCATTAATTGCTGCATCAGAGTGGCTAAAGATTTCGTTTATTCTCCTGAAAGATTGCATCTTACCATAATAATCCTATGCCTTCAAATTTGGAAAACTCCCTCATGAAAAAGATGAATTCTACGCTATTTAAGTGCAGCTCGGCTAGAAGGGAAGTCGTGCTTGTTTAATTGATAAGCATGAGATACTAAACTTTACAGACTGTTCTGTTTCGTATTTTTTTATCATTGACCCCCTGTGGGGCTCACAATCATCCCTCTCTAAAAACCAGGATACACACGCATCTTTTATAAGTAATTTCAGATGGAGTTCAGTACTAAAAACTGCTTACCGGAATGATGAAAATGAGTAGAGTACCTTAGCCATGAATGGAACGATTCAACATTTGGCGGACATATGACCGAGCAATGTAAAGTCTAAATTTGAAGGAGTTGGGGTTTGAATATTTAAGAAAAACGGGTGAAAATATTTTATTGATGCCATATCTTGTTTCTTCACTTTTTTTATGTTTAGATAATTACTAATTACCTTGTTACCCCCATTTTAAAATTTAGCAGTTCGAAATAGAATTTACCAACTTTCGAAATGTCTTGTCTGTTTTTAACCACTCCAATTTTCATTTTCTTTTTTCTGTCTCCCGTTAATAAAAAAAAACAAAACTCAACGACATGTTCCTTCTCCTTTTAAAAGTTGGTTTCTCAAGAAAATTGACAGATTTCGTGCGCAACATTTATTACGGTGGCTGTTTACTGGAAGCTACATGATTGGCCTATTATTTTGTTGAGTGGAACGACTGCGTTTTGTCCACGTTCAAAGGTAGAGTTGACTGAAAATGTGTCACACGTGATACAATTCATTCAAGGAAAACAATCGAAAGCAAAACTGGGGGAAAGCAAATACATTTCAGAAACACAAAATAGCTACTGAATTTGTTTACACCCTTTTTTTATAAGAAAAAGTTTATAAGAACAAAAGCCTCCGATTTTCCCAAAACTACAGAACAAGCTAAGAACAAACTGAGGCTGACCATTTAAGGTCAATAAAAGAATTATACAAAATTGCCATGAAACTGATAAGAAATTACAAAACAAGCAGATTGACAGCACACGGATATATCAGATGGTATATAAACATACGTATTACAAACATTTTGTCCATGGGAACAGCTGAGAACCTCTTGCAGTGAGAATTTCTTATAACTCCCTGTGAAACTTAGTGCAAACTTAGCCCTGCGCTTCAGGTTTATTTCTATCATTCCATTGTCTGCTTGGGGACATTTGTATCTACTGTAACCTACCTTACTGTAGCTGCTGCACGATTTTCATGGCCTATTGGTTCAGAACTAGAATTTTCAAATAGCCTAGCATTCCTCTGTCCATTGCCGGAATTGCTAAAGGTTCTGTCTTGTCGAGATTACACTGCTTCTAGAAAGGAGCCTTCAAATAAGAAATATCATTAGGCCTGAATCAAAAGATTTGTTTCTTAAGTGTGGGAATAACTGTATACACTATCCTTGTAGTTCTTTAAAGAACATTAAGAGAGGATGAAAATGATATAGGGAAACTCAAGAGACTAGAGATTTTCTGAGAATTCAACGCAATCGTTGTTACTAATATTAACATTGTAATCAGCAGCGCTGTAGCTTGGGTAGAATTATTTTTTTTTTGGGGGGGGGGCAACTATTGTTAGAGAACAAAAGGAAGACCAGGGACCATGCTGTGAACAATTGAATTTCAGGACCCCCCCTCCCCCCCCCCGCTTCCTACGGGCCTGGTAATCAGTAGGTCTATTTGATTTCATAGCCAAAACTGTTAAAGGGCCACTCCAGCCAAAAAAAAATTTCTGAGATTTTTACGTAATATGGTAGTTAGTCGTGAGTTTGAAGCCATCGTAAAGTTTTTTTTTGAAAAATATTATATTTTCTTGCTTTAATAGGCGTCCAAAGTTGAGTTTCACCGAAAAAAAACGAGCAAATTTTTTCGGTGAGGGGTGCCCTTGTGACGTCACAAAGGCACCCCCTTCGCCTTTCCGATCTATTGTAAAACTGCCGTCGAGAGATTCGGCTGTTTCGAGGAGAACGACTTTTTTCGCTTTGTGATTCGGTGTTTGGCAGAACTTGCACCAGGTTTAGATTTGCGAGTCGAAGAAGCAGTGGAAGCGATAAACAGATCAACTCATTCCTTCGTGTCCGTCAGTATCGCTGTAAAAGTTGCAGAATTTAGTAGTTTGAAGTCGAGCTATGCTGGTGTTCACAATTACTGCAATACTTTGGTTGCGAATGATTAAAAAGCTACAAGATTTTGCTTACAGTCGCGTTGTTTGATCGAGCCATTCACAGCAGAGACACATTGGGCATTTAATTAGAGATGGGTGAGTAGGCCTAAGTTTGTCTAGTTTCATTCTGTTGACTTTAATGTAATTCCCCACTTAGAAATTACCCGAAAGTGAGGGCCAGGGGCGTGTGGAAAATGGAGGAGCATAAGAAAAAAGGGCACCTTTTAAAGGAAGCTTTTACCAGTGGCGTACCTACGGGGGGGGGGGGGGGAATGGGGGAGTCCGGACCCCCCCCACTTTTGAAAAAGATGGTCCTCGAGATTTTCCCAAAAATGCAATAAAATCAGTACCTCAGGGGGGGGGGGGTAGGCAGATCCAGCATAGTTTGAAATCATTTTACGATCTTTCTCTCACAAAATGCACAAAAATGGGCGTTGCCCCTCTTCTCCGAGAGTCTAAAGGGCATGGTCGCGAAAAAATTTTTTGGGGGCTCCGCCCCCAGACCCCCCCACTTCTCCAACGCTGGGTACGCCACTGGCTTTTACATACAGGGGTCAAAATTGAGGGTTTAGACTGAAAAGCAGCTACCTTGGCTCTCATGGCCTCTATTCAACAAGAATTTAGCGAGAAATCAGATATCCAAAAAGAAAAGTAGCAAAATTTCTAAGACATGTGACAGGGGCATAATTTCTGGCTTGAAAGTTGGGGGCTTGGTGCTTATGCCACTGCAGTGAGGGAAACCTTTCTATATTTTCATGAATTCAGCATTGTAATACCAAAGGGTGCCAACTGAAACCCCAAACTGTTTAATTGCCCCCTCCATTTTGTACTTCTGGGGGAAGGTAAATCTAATCTGGTTTTAAGCTGTTTCCTTCTTGCCATATTTTCCCTTGCTTATTTTCCTTTGCTTTGTTTGCATAGAAAATCTTGCACAATGAAGTCAATACACCTCAATTACAGGGGCGACGTGGGACCTCAATTTTTGGGTGGGCCAAACACGAAAAATTTCCAAAAAGGGGATCAAATGCTCAACAATTTCCGAAAAAGTGGAAAAATCACAAAAATTTTCCGAAAAATCTACAGATTTTGCTCTGATAGGAGGGGCCATGGCCCCCTTTGCCCCCCAGCCACGACGCCCCTGCTCAATTACCTGTTTATGGTTTTCTAAACTATTTAAAAACACCAGGTAACAATTAACAGATGCAATATTTATTGTAATGGTGCACAATAGATAAAATATTTCAATTTCTTTTAGGGGATAAAGTCAACAATAAGAAAAACATGAATCCAGTGGCTAAAATCATCCAGAATTGTACCAACTCTAGTTCATATTTTTTTGAAGTACATCATGAAATCAAAACTACTTTCTCTGGCATCATTATCTTGTATTAACTGTATGAAAACCTAAATAGGAGAATTATAAGAGTTATATATTTCAAAATAAAGATATTAGTGATGAGAATATAAAAGCATGTTATCTCTCTTGCCCATCCTAATAAAAGGGCTGGAATCTAGTCACTCCCCTGACAACCCCTCAAGCAGGGTGGTAAAAATATCATCACATATATCTTCTACGGACAGATGTTTTTCTGCGAGATGCGTCCATCCAAGTCTAAAATAGGCAAGGCATAGACTTTCAATTGAATTAAATTAGTAAGCTCAGAGAAATTAGAAAGCATCTCAAATTTTTTTTGGGGGGGGGGGGTACAACACTTCAAAGGTACTTTATTCATAAAGCACCAGGGCCCATCTCTGTAACTAAAATAACAACATCGCATCTTTTTTCGCAAAATCTTGGGGTGGCCCCTGCGTTCTTGTATACACGTTTTTTTTTATAAGAAACCGGTTTATAAGAAACCTAGTTCTAGACCCCCAAAAGTTTAAGAAACTTTTAGAACTAAATCAATATCTTTAAGAAACTCCGAGAAAAAATAAGAGGACTTTCTGAGCCGGAAAGTAATATGTTAACTGTTTCTTATAAAAAAACAACGTGTATGCTACTAAACTATCATTTCAAAATAAAACTTTTATTATGGAAATAGATGGAAGCTGAACCCCCTAGCTCTCTGCCTGCTGTATGTCCTGCCAGTTCATGTGGAAAATGACATTGCTTGTTTAAAGTCTATGCAAAATCTTAATTGTAGACTACATTTTTCAGTGAAATACACTTTACAAGAACTAACCATTGCACATCTCTGATTGCCATTGTCTTGCGTCTGTAAAAAAATCCTCAGTTTCTCTTTCCTTCTGATGTTCTGCTGCTTGCTGCTCCATGGCCTGTCACGCTTGGCCCCTGTCATTGGCCTAAACCATTCTACTCTATCCTCCCTTCTTGATCTCAAGTCCACAATAAGCCGTTTGCGATTTGTTTGTACCAGATGTTGAGAGTTGACTCAGCATAGTATGCAGACATTCCAATGTGAACATTGTTTGAAGATTGAAGACAACCTTCCTGAATTGGATGATCTGTTCTCGCTGCAACTCTCATTTTGCATTTTTTGAGGTGATGAAGTGTAGTAGCGGTCAGAGCTGTTCACTTTCGCACATGAAAAACGATAGAGGCGAGAGTTGACAACGAGAAATTTCTCGAGTGTCGAAAATCCGTGTGACGTCAAATCCGAAAAGCACCGAAAACTTTTTCAAAAACAATTCAATTCAATAAGAGTTATACAAATGCTTATTGCGAGAAAACGGTAAGAGATATACAAAAAATAATTGCGGATTCGTTCGTTTCAGGCCAGAATTGGTCTATTCATCAAATAAAAAAAGTGCACTGGAGTGGCTCTTTAAGATCTCATACTGAAGGACAAATCCCAATTCCTCGGAGAGGGGTGCAGTTATCTTCCACTATAGGCCTAAACTATTTTTAGAATATTTCAGGCTTTATTTTCAGCTCTTTTTCCATTATTTCCGTTGTCTGAAAAATGCCTCTTAATCTCCTAGCTTGTATTAAGAAAAAGGTGTTTTTTCTTGCTGTAAATTTCTCGATTTCAGTAAAGCATTTGACACTGTCAGTCATGATATATTATTGAAGAAACTAGAGTATTATGGCATTAGAGGAATAGCTCTCTCCTTGTTTAAGTCGTACTTAAACAAACGAAAGCAAGTTGTGATTGCAAATTGTGAAACTTTGACTAAACAAGGAATAAAATGTGGTGTTCCGTAAGGAAGTGTGGTTGGAGTCTTATTATTGTTACTTTACATTAATGATATATACAAATTTTCTAAAGTATTAGTTTTCCGTCTCTTTGCTGATGATACCAGTAGTTTATTTGCAGATAAAAATCTTGATTTGATAAAGAAAACTGTAAACTGCCAAATAGCAAAGGTATCTCAATGGCTATAGCTAGCAAATTATCTTAAAATGTTTCAAAATCTAACTTCCTTATTATCAGTCCAAGAAAAGTAGTTAAAACGATAAATCTTAACCTAAGTAATGAAAAACTCAAACAAGAAACCTATACGAAGTATTTGGGAATCATAATCGATGAAAAGTTAAATTGGGAACAACACATAAAACAATTAAACCTTAAAATATCTAAAGGCATCGGAGTTCTTTATAAACTAAGACATTTTGTGCCTGAAAGTACATTAAGAACACTATATAACTCGTTAATACAATCCCATGCACTTTATGGTATGCTTAAATGGGGATTTGCTAACAGATCTATATTAGAGCAATTAAAGCGCTTCATAATTTACGCAAGGCCATAAGAGTACCTGATTTTGCTCCGTATACTGCTCATAGTGATCACATTTTTTATTGGTTGAATATCTTAAACTTTGACAAACTTTATAGCCTTGAAACGGCAAAATTCATGTTTCAAGTTAATACAGATGATGATTATGGGAATCTAGGCCATGGATTTGTAAAAACAAAACAAATTCACTCATACAATACTAGAGCGTGTTTGAATCTTGGTTTTTCCCTTCAAAAAAATATCTAAAAATCTTAAGAGAAACTTTCTTACATTCGATGGTATTAAACTCTGGAACTGATTACCATTACATTTAAAGAATGCCAATAATTGAAAGTTGTTCAAAAAGAAAATGAAAAAGTACCCTCTAGAGGATATAGCCTGATTTAATTTGATTAGAAAATTATTACGTACTACAAGCTTTTACTTTAATTTTATTTTCATGGTTTGTTTTTATTTTGTTTTTTTTTCTTTCGTTTTTTTTTATTCTATTTCGTTTTTATTTTATTTTATTTCTATCCATTCTTGTCGCTGTTATTGTTAAATTTCAAACCAAAATCATTGTAAGATAGCTAAAAAATATAGCTCTTTGTGAGTTTTTTCTTTGTGTCCGTCAGCTGATTAAGTACTACTCTTGTTTATTATGGACTATTTTATATAAGAGTTTGTAATTAATGATTAATAAGTATATGTGATATGACGTAACTTGTAATTAACTAATCTGCTGAAAAATGAATTTTGATTAGATTTGATATCATTATAGACTCTTCAAAAAGAGAAATCCCAAGCTCGGGTGATGCCTTGACGTGGCGCTTGGGCTTTATAAGGAAACTCACCTAAAATGGCAATATTCAATTTTAGAAATATTATACCATGTTACCTTGCCATTTGCTGGTAATCAGTAAATATGTTGAAATATTTGAAATTAGAATATCACTGAATGAAGATAACTTGTATTTGTTCCTTCCCTATAATAATCCTTACATAATATCACAACCAATTGATGTTGAAGAATAACCGAGAACGTGTTCAAACTTGTCTGTCTTGAATAAGGCATGAACCATGGGAAACTAATTCTTCAAATGAGGCAACAATCATTCAGAAGAATACAGATTAAAAAGATCAAAAATCATACAACCTGGGAAATATTTAATAAATCAAGCAAGTTTATTTCTATCAATGATGATAATTAGTCGGAGATCAGGTTGCAATCACGCCCAAGCATCTCATTGTTAAAAGACCTTTTCGATTAGGTATTCCAACTTGCATCATGGCTTAAAAACAAATCACAACCAATAAACAACACACTCCTCAAGCTGTCTGCTAGTCCGTCTTTAAACGCTTCTATGTGGTGAATTTTGGAGCTCCATTTATTACGATTATCTAGCTCGATATTTGGCGATATTTGAAGCTCGATTTTAACCCGATTATCTAGCCCAATGAAGTGCGTTATACGGAACCGGAAAAACATTGTCCAATTTTGGGGACCGAATTTTATTGGGTGCGGTTTTTATATGCAGATTTTGTATTGAAATATAAAATATTTTGCAATTGACAAAAAAAAGGGCCCTATTTTATCAAGAATCGGGTCCAAAAATATATTTCAAAACTAGGGGAAAAAAGCATTATGGAGCTTCAAAACAGCATTTTTGAACCATATATTCCACCATAATTGTCCATCATAAAAAGGCCTGACCTGCAAATATTTAGTAAGTTTGTTGTAGTTGAAATAACAAGTAACAGGGAAAAATGTTGTTTGTTATTTTATACGGATCACCCAGTGAGAGTATGCAGCAGTTTAATCAATTTTTAGATGATGTAGAATCATAGATTTCTGATATCAAAACATTGAAAGCGATCTTGCTTATAATGCTGGAATTTGTTAATAGTGAGTTTTGGCTTGCCAATAAACCTGGTATCTAGGCATCTTGTCAGAGTAAGTCTGATTGAGTCGGTCAGCAGGGAAGAGTATGGTGGTTAGCAAAGCCCATGAAAATAGGTACCCAAGAGCAGAAGTAAGTAGTTGGAAAAGGCAGAAGTAAGTTCATCCCCAAGGAATAAGGGATCAGGAGTAAGGTTGAGATCAGGGCTGGATATCCGAGGAGGGGTAACCAGGCCCATAAGAGTAGTTAGACCAGGAGTAGGAGGTAGACGTGCAGGAGCAGGAGCAGGAGCAGGAGTGGGAGTAGGATCAGAGAGTTTAGTGGAAGGCATTAAAACATAAATAAAGGAATAACAAAGAAAAATAAAGAGGGTGGTCCCAACCCTTTAGTCTAATGCACCGATGGGTCCCAAAGACACAGCAAACTCTTGGTTCAAAATTATGAACAATTATGGAATTGGCTTTATTAATGATGTATTAGGATATAAGAATGTGTTATTTTATGAAGTAATGCATATTTATGTGTTGCATTATTATTATAAGATCAAAATTACCTTGTCCTCTTTATTTTGTGAGAAATATATCTTGACCTTTTTTATGGTTCAATTTATCAGCTGATGTCCTAACACAGACATTCGGGGCACTCAAACTAGAATGCCTTGTTGTGTTAGGTGCCCCACCATACTAGTGTATGGAATGTCAAAGCAGAAAAATGTCAAATTCACAAATTTACCATCAAAATCACTATCAACAGTCAAACTTTACATTTTTACATTGCCAATTCATACATTTTATGCCTACCTGGTCAAAATTTTTTTGGGCATAACTTTTTAAAGCAAAATTTTAGACTCAAAATATTTGCCTCAAATTTTTTGACTCATAATTTTTGACCCAAAAGTGTCACGTGCTGCGCATGTGCATTGCAAATTTTTCATTTCATTTTTTCATTTCATATATTGAATTCAAACTTTTAATTACAAACTACAGTGATAAAATTTAAAAGATATGATAAGTTTAGGACACTTGAAAAGAACTCAGAGGAGCTATCGAGCCAAGTGCCCTTTACTCAGATTGATAACAATTTACAATATATGTGAAACGAATTACACATTTACCATATAAAAGAAACCTTACCTAGGCTCAACTAGTAATCAGCAGGTAAGTCAATCTAAAAAATCGTAAGAAATATCACAGAAATTAAAAAAATGATTTCTCAGATTAATAGAGCCTCAGTGATTTCTTTTAAAAGAAAAAGTGTATAACAAGAACAGAACAAGAATAACTAAAAAATTCAAAGTAAAATGATTGAAGAATTGTTTTAAGTTAAGCAATATTTATTAATCAAATTATTCAATATTTGAAGTTCAACAGTAAGATCGAAATAAAAACTTAAGATAAAGAAATTAAAGAAATTAAATAAGAGCATAGTCAATAGCAAAACAGTGTTTATTTATTGACTATGATAAAGAGACCAAAATACGAATGTTCAATAAGGTAATATTGGAAATGGACCAGCTTTTACGACTAAGAATATCAACTAATCAAGCACTGTTTTTTAGAAGCCATGCTTTATAATAAAAATAATAATTTGAAGCATTTTCACAATATGTATCTTTATAACATTAAAACGACGTTTCGATGCTCTCCGAGCACCATTCTCAAGTAAAATGAAATAAAATTTTACAGAGTTTTATTAAAAGGCTAAAAATAGGGTCATTAAAAGATTAAAATATGTACAGAATTTGCTGAATCGATAAAACATATGTGATCAGATTATGAGCTGACTGCTGAAGAACGGATTGCATTGTCTTTCGGCTTGGATCAACACATCCCAACAAAAATCAACAATAATAGTCTGAAAATCGAGTTTGAAAACTTCTACCAGGACATCGTTCGTAACATATCCCCTCTTACCGATGACACAAGAGAACTTCTTAAAACCAAACTATGTCACTCTTATGATCAATACTCAAGGATTCAAGTACCCTTCAAACATCGCCAAACAGTGGAAAATCTAAGAAAACACGATAGCATCATCTTGATGAAACAAGATAAAGGAAGAGGAGTTGTCATTTTAAACAAAACCACCTATATCGACAAATGTATCGAATTTCTCAATGGTGAACAGTTCCATAAAGATAACGAGGATAAAACAAAACTAATCGAGGGAAACGTACAACGCGCTTCGAGAAAAATCAAGAAACACCTTCCTGAAAAAACCTTCAAGACTCTCTACCCAACCTGTTCAAATCTTGGAAAATTCTATGGACTGGCCAAAATTCATAAACTAAAACAAAGTGAAGGTGTCGAGCAGCTTCCCATTCGTCCTATTATTTCCAACCTGGGCACAGCTACCTATCAAACCGCCAAATTCTTATCGAAATTGCTTCTACCTCTTACCAAATCAGAATACACTATTGAAAGTACAAAACATTTTATTGAACTCATTGGGAAGAAGAAAATTCCAGCAGGTTACGAACTTGTATCTTTCGATGTAAAAAGCTTGTTTACAAATGTCCCGCTCGAAACGACCATAAATATCATACTAAAACGCATCTACAATGATAACGAAATCAAAACATCTATTCCCAGGAAGGACATGAAAGAATTGCTATTGCTTTGCACCAAATCTGTCCAATTCACGTTTGACAATATGTTCTTCTCGCAAACTGACGGTGTCGCCATGGGATCTCCTTTGGGTCCAGTCCTAGCTAACATCTTCATGGTAGAATTAGAACAGTCATTAGTACCTGAAATGAATAATGTGATGGATTTCTGGTACCGTTATGTCGATGATACTATCTGTCTTGTAAAGGAAGGGGAACTTGAGAACATTTTGGAAAAGCTGAATACATTTCACCAAAGCATCGAATTCACTTATGAACAGGAACGCAATTACATGTTATCTTTCTTAGACGTCTTACTCATTCGCACTCCAAATGGTTTCGATACTGCTGTCTACAGGAAAGAAACAAACACAGATGTTTATTTGCATTGGGATTCATTTGCAGCAACGAGGTGGAAAAAAGGTACCCTAAAGGGTCTTGTAAGTCGTGCCTTTACCATCTCAAGTAAGGACTATCTATTGAAAATGGAGCTTGACCACCTTATTAAAATCTTTGTTGGCATAAATGGTTACCCCAAATGGTTCGTGTATAAAGTAATCGACCAGGAGAGGAGGAAAACACAGGAACCACAGGTGATTGAGCAGCCAAACGAAACGAGCGAAGGAGCTACCACTCAGAGATTGCAAATTTGTTTACCATATCAAGGAGGAAAAGGGGAATTCGTTACCAAAAAGATGAAAAGCTATCTAAAAAACTCTCTACCCAGTACAGAAACTCGAATCACGTTTAAGGGTTCACGTCTTAGTTCAAAATTGTCGATCAAAGACAAAATCGAAGATAATCACAAACACAATGTGGTATATGAATGCAAATGTCCCGATTGTGAGGCAACTTACATTGGTGAAACTGGCAGAAGACTGGAGGTCAGAACAAATGAGCATGCAGGGAAAGATGCTAGTTCCCATTTATTGCGCCACGCTAAAGAGACAGGTCATGCACCGGTGAACATGCAAAGCATGACAATAATCGGTTTAAACTATGCGAATTATTTTAAAAGAAAACTTTCTGAGGCTTTGTGTATCAAACAAAGGAATCCTAAGCTTAACATACAAGAGAATTCTGTTCCTTTGTTGCTTTTTAATTAGGCGTAACTATCTCTTTTATCGATTCAGCCAATTCTGTACATATTTTAATCTTTTAATGACCCTATTTTTAGCCTTTTAATAAAACTCTGTAAAATTTTATTTCATTTTACTTGAGAATGGTGCTCGGAGAGCATCGAAACGTCGTTTTAATGTTATAAAGATACATATTGTGAAAATGCTTCACGTTATTATTTTTCTTATAAAGTTCCTTGCCCGCCTGAATTTATTTTCATGCTTTATAATGTTTTGAAAAAGTGTGTTTATTTTTGAATTGCCTTATGTCAAAAGGTATACTGTTCCAGATTTTAACTCCACTGTTTATAATACTTTGATGTTTGATGTTAGTTCTTGTTGCAGGCTGAACAAATAAGTCTGAGGTTGCCTGTCTCGTTAAAATATCATGTCTATTTTTTGTTAGTAGAAAGAGGCTACAAAAGTTATCATCTAGATTTTCATTTTTAATGTCATGCATAAATTTCGCACATTCTAACTTATAGCAGTCATTAAAACATTTCAAATCGTTGAAGAGAGGTTGACTGTGAGTTGACCTCGACTGAAATGTAATTAACCTTACATCACGTTTCAGGCTTTTTCTTAATGGATCTAAAGTGGTTTTGTATGACCCTCCCCAGTTTATGATTCCATAATCTACATGTGGCTGTATAAAAGCGTTATATATATTAACAAGTATATTTTTAGGGGCATGATGCCTGATGCGAGCTAGAACGCCAATGCTTTTGCATATTTTTAAATTAGTCTGCTGAATATGATCTTTCCAAGACAATCTATTATCAATTAAAACACCTAAGTATTTGACAGACTGTGCTTCAGTTAGTTTTTCGCCATAAATGAAAATATACAGATTTCGATATGGTGTCTTGTTTTTTGCAGGAATAGTCAGAAAATTAGATTTTCTTGTATTCAAAGATAGCTTATTGGCAATTAGCCAATCGGAGATTTTGATTAACTCGGTATTAGCCTTGGATTCAAGAGTTTCTAAGCTCTTATCTGACATAAAGAGGCTTGTATCATCAGCAAAGAGATGAAAATCGAAACCTTGGGTTGATTTTGTATATCATTAATATATATAAGAAGTAGAAGAGGGCCTAAAACACTACCTTGAGGTACGCCATAAGTTATATTTAAACTATCTGAAAGTTCACCCCCCACAAAAACTCTTTGAGTTCTGTCTTTGAGATATGAGCGAAACCAGTCCAGGGCAATTCCCCTTATGCCATAATAATCTAATTTCTTAAGAAGAATTTCATGATCAACTGCATCAAAAGCTCTTGCGAAATCAAGAAAAATGCAACATGAATATTTTTTTGCATCAACTGCTTCAACAAGTTTTGCATACACATCTAAAATTGCAAGGGATGTTGATTTATTTCTTTGAAAACCAAATTGGTGATAAAAGATTATTTTATGTGATTCTAAGAAATTACTAACTAGTACATACATAAGTTTTTCCATTAATTTGTTAAAAATTGGAAGAAGTGATATCGGGCGGTAATTAGTAACCTCAAAGGGAGAGTTAGCTTTAAAAATAGGAATAACTTTTGCATACTTCATAATTTGAGGAGAATTGCCAGAAGTAAAAGATTTGTTAATTGATAGAGTTAATGTGTATACCACTGGGAGATGATATCTATAACCAACAAGCTGTTTTTTTATCAACCAATCTTCAGGATAAATCAGATGGAGAAAAAGTAAAAATTGCTACAAAACTTCTTTATTTTGAAGCATTTCTTGTAAAATTGCAATGTCAATGCGTAACCGTCTATCCTTGACAGGTTTTATTGAAAGTACAGCATCATACAGCTGATGACTATCTGTGAAACACTCTATCTTAATCTGGGGTGCAGTTGTAGAACTATCATAAAATATCTCATTCAATAATTTAGCCAGCCAAAAGGCTGCTTCTGCTGCATCGACTTGAACTAGTGTTTCTGCTGCCATGGCACTTTTGACAACACGACGTAATTTTCTTGACTGCCACATTAAGGGGCTACAGTTTCCTGCTGGATCAACAATAAGAATCACAAAACCACCCTGTGAGCCTCCATCTTTCAAGTTACCAAAAGATGAGTCATTGTATGTGACTAATTTTAAATTCCTCAAATCATCAAAACTTTGATATCTCAATACAACATGTTCAGATTTTGCTTTTATGACTACTTTGTTAGCCCTGAGCAGATCTTGCACAGTTGCATTTTTAATTCTGCTACTAAGGTCACATAAATCAAAGGCAAGGTCAGGTCTGGTTTGGCCAGCAACCCAACCCAATTGTCCTATGATAGATCTAAGATCATTCAGTTCATGTTCATTCAAAGGACTGTCCTTCTCTCCTCTCCTTTCCTTACTTATATTTATTTCTTGAATTGAGTCTATATATGTTGCCTGATCTACTAGTATACTGTGGTCACTAAGTTGATTAACATTAAGACCAATATATTTGAAGGCTGTGTGACATTCTGATCCTATGACAAATTTTTGCTTTATGGGATTCATAACATTCAAAATGAACTCATTTGTGCCACCAAAAAGGAAATCATCAACATGTGTGCATATAATCCCATGTAATTCTCCATTATGGTGCCAATAGAACACAGCAGGATCATATTTGCTGCATTTAACACCTAACTTTATGAGCTCATCCTTTACACTCAAGTACCAATTTCTCGAAGCATCACTTAACCCATAAATACATGTGTTCAGCTTCCAAACACAATTTTTATCTACCCCTGCTTCTTTGGGTGGTTTGAGGTAAACATCTCGTTCTATGTTCTTCCCTTGTAAGAATGCAGATTTTATGTCAATTGATTGACACTGCCATTTCTTTGATGCTAAAATGGTTAATAATATTTTAAGACTCTCTTTAGCACATGTTGGTGAGTCTGTCAACAAGCTGTCATGTTTTTCTTCGAATCCTCTTGCCACTAATCTTGATTTTACCACTCTTTTTCCATTGACAAACTTGACAGTGTTGACCCAACGGACAGAAATACAATCTTGGTTGGTATAAGGTACTGACCTATAAACCTTATTCTTCTTCCACTTATTCAATTCATCAACTTTGGCTTGTAATAAGTCAGAGTCATTGATTTCTTCGGTGGATAGAAAAATCTCTTCTACCTGTGTTTTTGGCTTCCACTTATCAATGGTGTTCCAATCAAGAGGGTATAGTGAATCATCATCTAAATCTCTGACATTATACCAGCTTTCATATTTGCCAGTTGCCTTACCTCCCCTAGAAATAATCTGAACTTGTTTCCATTCATCAGAATCTTTCAACCTGTATTCTGCGAATTGTTTGATTTTTGGTCTTGCATGACAGTCATGAAGATATTCACTGGGTTGCAAAATATCATCATTGTTCATTGTCATTTCATCTGATACAGCTTGCAGCTGAGATACATTTTCATCTTCTTGAACTATACTACTATCGTTTTCAAAACCTTCTCGATCAACATTGACACTTGCACTATTCATGTTATTGAAACCATCACGTCCACAGTCAGTGTCACTATCATCAAACCATTCAAAATGATTTTGTTTCTCATTTATATGACTTTCAGTCACTTTGCTATGATTAGCCAATTCAAGATCATTGTTATGTCCTTCACCCCTCACCACTATGCTTTCATCTACTGAAGGGTTTTGTTTTCTCACTTTCTGAAGACGACAAGGATGGACTCTGATTGTTGATGATGCATGTTTTATTAAAATTTGTTGGCCATCTTGGCCAATAACTGTGGCAGGTCCTTTCCATGTCTTAAACTTATCTCTTTTATAATAAACCAAATCACCAGTAGAATAGGATGTATCGCTATAGGTTCTTGTTTGATGGCGTAATGCTCTTGCAATTTTTTCAGAAGACTCACTTTTAATATAGTGGTAGCAGAGATCTTTTAATATAATAACTCACTTTTAATATAGCAGTGGTAGCAGAGATTGTGGATCTACAGAAATGGCCTCTAAAGGAGATTACAAAGCACCTCCAACCTTGCACAAGGATATTACATATTCCAGTTGGAAGAAAGAGTTGTCCATTTGGCAGGCATTCACTTCTTTGGAAAAGAAGAAGCAGGCCCCAGCTATTTTTTTAATATTGAGTGGACAGGCCAGAGAGGCTGTTCTTGGCCTGGACATAAGCAGACTTGCACATGATGATGGAGTAAAGAATTTATTGGATTGTCTTGATGAACTTTTCCTCAAGGATGAAACTTGCTCTTCTTATGAAGCATATGAAGCATTTGAGAAATTTGTTAGACCAGCTGCCATGTGTATTAGTGATTACATCATACAGTTTGAGCAGTTGTATAATAAAGCAAAGAGTCATAAAATGGAAATCTTGGATGGTGTACTTGCATACCGTTTGCTGAATAGTGCAAACCTTTCAGAGCAGCACAAACAACTAGTTAGAGCAACAGTAAGTGAAATGAAATATTCTACAATGAAAGAGCAATTGAAAAAAGTATTCACAAATACAGCCAGTTCATCACATGTGAAGGAAGAGCCTCCAGTCAAATTAGAAGCTGTTGATACATTTTATGGTAGAGATGGTACTAATTGTGTTGCATCTGATCATTTGGAGAACCAAGAATATGAGGTCTACTATGGCCGCCCATTGAGACCTGACTACAGCAGTGGCACCAGAGCCAGATTTCAATATCAGCGAAGACCGTACAGAGGTAGAGGAGGACAACAGAGCAGAGGAGCATATAATGCATATAATGCAAGATCCATGTTACGAGGAAGAGGAGGTGCCATCCCAAGGAATAGTAGTAGACAGAATAATCCATTAGATAGCAATGGCGAAGTCACAAGATGTAATGTCTGTGACTCTAGATTTCATTGGGCTTCAGACTGCCCTGATTCATATGAAAACAGAACCAAAAAAAAATCTGATGTTAAACAAATATGACTAGGCCAAGAAGAACCCCACATTTCATTTTTAGATGAGTCAATGGAAAAACTTGTAGGCGAGACATTTAATATGGCTTTACTTGACTCAGGGTGTACCAAAACAGTATGTGGGGAACAATGGCTAAAAGTCTTCATTGACACTTTATCTCCAAATGATGTTTCAAGCATTATTACAGAAAAAAGTAACACTTTGTTTAAGTTTGGCGACAACAAAATGATTAAATCTAATAGATGTGTAAAAATCCCAGTCAAAATTGCAGAAACACCAGTTATCTTATCCACTGATGTTATAGACTATGACATACCACTTCTCTTAAGCAAGGAGGCAATGAAAAAAGCCAATACTCAGATTGATTTTTGTGAGGATAAAGTGCATATCTTTGGTAGAAAAATAGACATTAAGTTCAGCTCTTCAGGACATTATTGTATACCACTGGGAGATGATATCTATAACCAACAAGCTGTTTTTTTATCAACCAATCTTCAGGATAAATCAGATGGAGAAAAAGTAAAAATTGCTACAAAACTTCACAGACAATTTGCACATCCACACAGTGGTAAAATGAAACTTCTTTTAAGAGATGCTCAAATCATTGATAAAGATTTAGAGAAGTATTTAGATGACCTTGATAACACATGTGAAGTCTGCCTCAAATATAAGAAACCAAAACCAAGACCTGTTGTAGGTTTCCCCATGGCAAAGACTTTTAATGAAACACTTGCAATGGATTTAAAACAGTGGTCTTCAAATGTCTGGTTCCTGCACATAATTGATCATGCTACACGTTATAGTTCATCATGTGTTATTTACACTAAAGAGAAAAAAGAAGTTGTTAAAAAGTTGTTTGAAAATTGGATAACAATTTTTGGGAATCCAGGCAAAATTCTAGTTGACAATGGCGGTGAGTTTTGTAACAATGAGTTTGTTACATTTTGTGAGAATTTAAATATCAGAATATGTACCACTGCGGCAGAAAGTCCATGGAGTAACGGTTTGGTTGAGCGCCATAATGCTGTGCTTGGGTTAACTGTATCAAAGACAATGGAGGATGCACACTGTGATCTTAATATTGCCCTTGCCTGGGGAGTTAGTGCAAAAAATGCTCTGAAAAATGTACATGGGTTCTCACCCAATCAACTTGTGTTCGGCAGAAACCCAAATTTTCCAAATGTCTTTGACAATGAACTTCCTGCATTAGAAGGACGAACCACAAGTGAAATAGTGGCCAACAATCTCAATGCAATGCATGCAGCCCGGCAGCAGTATATTAAGAGTGAGTGTTCAGATGGTGTGTGAGCAGGGTGTTGTCTATAAAGGAGCTGCATGTAGCATATTGGAGTGAGTATTATTTCTTATAACTTTATATATATATAACAGTGTGTTCAACTAACAAATGGACCTATAATAGCATGTTTTATCATTTTGACTAATTTAATAGGGATACCATAAGCATCAGATGACTTTTTAGCATCTAGATTACTTATTACGTCACAAACTTCAAACTCTGTTACAGGTTTTAAAAAGAGGCTGTTTGGTTGCGGATTGTTTAGATAATCAGTGTATTTCATTGAGGTAGTACCTAATTTATTCACTAGATTTTGAGCTATCCCAGTGAAAAATTCATTGAAATTATTAGCAACTGTTTTTTGGTTATCTATGATACTGTTACCTATTTTAATTGAAATTCCAGATGAATTTTTCTTGGATGTTTTTCCTAATAAATCATTCATACCTTTCCAGGTTTCCTTGGCATTATTTTTGCAATTCTCAAAATAATCCTTGTAGTAATTATTTTTACTTTTTCTAATCAAACGATTCAAGCATGTCTCTGTAGTATTTCTAGCGTTGATACCGAAATTTGTCTTTTGATTTAAGAAATCGTTTGTAGAGTTTATTTTTCATGGAAATAGATTTTAATATTTCACTTGTTATCCATGGTTTTTTACGAAGCTTTGCTTGCTTATTTGAAAGTTTTTTCAAAGGGGCATGTTTGTTTATAGATTCAAGAGTCTTGTCTTGGGAATGTTGAAATTTCCCATCTAGGTCTGTTGAATTATGGGGCAAAAGTCTTACTGAATTAACATCTGAAACAAATTCATCCTCATTAAATTTTTTAAAATCTCGTTTAAACTGAGGTATGCGTTTACTTTTACCTACACTTTTGTTAAGTATGACAAAGTTCGGCATGTGATCTGAAATTTTAGAAATCAAGTTTCCACTCCATGCATTGTTCTCAATCGAGTTTATGAAAATATTATCGATTAGCGAGGGCTTTTGACTATCTGTGTAACGGGATGGCTGTAAAATTAAAGGTTGCAAAAAGTTGGCAAACATAATATTCAGGAATTCTTCTACTACAGGACGTTTATCATAAGCAAGTAAATCAAGATTAAAATCACCAGAAACTATTATTAGTTTATTTTCTTTCATTAGTTTTTTGAGAGTTACATCAAGGTAATCTAGAAATGGTGATGGGTCTCTACGAGGGTGATTGTATATAACCCCAGAGAGAAAATTATCTCCTTTTGCGTTAACGATTTCAACCCATTGTGACTCAAATTCACATTTTTCAGACTTGAAGGATTTATTCAAGTCATTCTTTTTATAAAAATTCAAGCTATCTGTAATGAAAAAACCACATCCACCACCCATTTTTACTACTGCCTTGAAGTCCAAAATACGGATGGAAGCCAGGGATGTTAAGATTCTTAAAACGGGAATCATTGGATTTAGAGTGCCATGTTTCAGTTAGAGCTCATACGTCAAAGTCTAAATCTAGGTCAAGTAATAGGCTCTCCAGCTTATGGAAGTTACCCGATCAAAGTCAGAAATGCTAAGAGGATTAGGGGCTTTGCGGCTATTGACTGACCAAAAGATGAGTCATGAAACAAATTTAACAACTTATTGTTTGTTACTGATTGGAAAGGGAGCGAGTTTTCCAAACAGATAGGACAAAACCATTTAAGGCTTTTATCCAACGAAAAGGATTGAAATTGGTTTTTTGTTAGTGACGAGCAATTAAAATGAAACCAGGAATCGCACAAATCGCAACAAATAGAAGGGTGTTTGTCATCTACAACTCTTAAGCATTTCAGATTCAGACAATTCAAAACGCTAATGTTACTACTAATATTACTACTAATTTAGTTTATTTAAATCAAGAATATTGGTAATACGAATAGGGCAACTACTTTCATTACGGCGAATGAAAATAGTCCCCTTTTTTGACCAGACAAATTTAAACCCACACTCGTCTTTCTTAATCTTGACTTCCCTCAATAGCGATTTGCGTTTAGCAGTTAAACTTTCATTTATATATAATTTACCTTGCGTGTTCGTTTTGTAACCAAAGTTTTTAATCGTGATGTCTCTCAGCTTCTTTTTAGCTCCAAGAAATTCGTCTCTCGTCTTTCTCGAACCAAACTCGACAATAATCCAAGCTTTATCGTTGCTTGAGATTCGGTGGCTAGCCTCAATTTCATCGATGCATAGAGGGATTTGGAGCTTTTCAGCAAGGCCTAGCGTTAGATCGAGCACATTTTCATCAGCTGATCTGGGAAAGCCATTTATTTCAATCATGGCTTTCCGACCATACTGCTCCAAATAGTCGATCTTTTGCTGTGCTGCTTCCACTTTTCTCCCACTATCTTTCGCTTGTTTTACGAGGATTTCGTGCTCCTTTTTTATCTCCTTGTTTTCCTTTTCTAAATTGCTGATTTTAACATCCAAGGAATTTAGTTTTTTCTCAGATTTACTTATGTTTTCTATATTATTCTCAATTTTAACGTCCATCTCCATCAATCGCAAATTGAAGACTTGGAAGGCATCATCTATTTTCTTTTCTTATATTTCACTGCGATTTCTCATTTCAGTGGCAATGGCGACAGCAACAGCTTCTTGGATAATTTGTAGAGATGTAAAACTTAGTCCGTTTGTAATATTTAATCGTATTTTGGCAAAATGATAATAAAAAGATAAAAGAAAAAAATAAAATAAAATTGAAATCAAATTAAGACATGAGTAAATCTTAATCTTAGCCCCGAAGGGCGAACATACATTTCTTTGATGAAAGCCGCTCAGAAAAACACGTCCGGCAGCGACTGACATAAAGACATGTTCGAATTTGTAGCATTAGGCCAAAAACATTGATGAAACTCAACAACTTTTGCTAAGTTTTCCTGATCATTTACAAAAGCTCGTCAGAGTGTTGATTCAAACGACAGAAATGCTCTTGAGTGTTGGCACATGTGTCTGGAAAATCATCTTGGCTTCTTGCAAGTTCTCTGTAACGGAATTGAAGAAATAACGCCAGAAGATCATCCAAGCCAGTCGCACTGTCATACGCACGTCTTTTTGGAGCTGCTCATCTTGAATAATATTTATTGTCGTACTCTAGTTATATTGATATTCTAGTTTAATGGCGCACTGTAGAAACGATTCGTTGATACTGAGAAGCATAGAGGAGATTAGAACTGTCCAGAGGAAGCGGCCACATCGAGAGAATATTTTAGCGTTTGCTTCAAAGCATTTTGGCCTAGATTTTAGTGATGGAGAAGACTCTCTCGACAGTCTGATGAAAGAAGGAGTAGTATTCAACAAGCCCACCTCCACCGGTCTTCCTTCTTTATTCATAAAAGAAGATATTGATAATGCTGAAGCTACAACAGAAATTTCAGAAGAAACAGCAGAAAGTGCATCGCTGAAAGAAGAAGCTAGTATCCTGAATAGCAAAGCTTCATTCCTGTGTTTCTTAGACGGGCTTACCACACCGAAGAAGCAGACATTTGAAGACTGCTCTCAGCCACAAGTTGAAATTGTCCTTCCTATGCTGAGTAAATTGATCGACAATAATGCTAAATTAAATGAATTATTGGTCGAGGAAAGGAGGAAAAATATTTCTTTGGTCGACGAAAACTCAAGTTTGAAAATTCAGCTACACAAAATTGCAAATGGAATTAATGCCTCTTCAACAAGAACAAAGAGTGTCCAGCATGCTTCCATAGAAAATTCCACATTAGATTCATATGCGAAGACAAAAGACAAAGACCCTGAAGCTAACACAAAGGAAAGTGCAGAGGATAAATTATCAAATCAATTAAGAACCATTCAGATGGAAAAACATAAAGACTTTAAAATTTTGAAATCCTCCGAGAATGAAAAAACCCATCCAGTCATCGACGTTGAGAAATACAAAAGGATATCAAAGTCCTCGCTGCCTAATAATAATCGAAATACAAATTCTACTGATATGCTGAAAAAAAGAACAAGAACAAGAAAAGGAAAACAAACAACAACAGCAACAACAGATTCAAAAGGATTAACAGTGACAGCAATAACAACAGCAACAAAGTGAAAGATAGCAACACCAACACAAAGAGTTATTCAGAAATAGTAAAGGACGGCTTCAGCAACTACGACCAAGGTAACTGACAAAGAAAAATACTTCTTTTGGGAGACTCGCATATTTGCCGTCGAAACGATGAAAAGCTGTTACCAAAATCTGTTGAAGCACATGGCATTGGTGGATTAAAAAGTCAACAACTGTTTTCGCGTCACAAGCAGACCATCAATAGCAAACTGGGTGGCTCAGACGAAGTGATCCTGCATATTGGTAGCAACGATATTTCCAAAGGCATTCCAGTGAAGTACATAGTCGAAAACGTAGCCTCTACAGGCAAGAAGATCAAAGAAAGCAAGTCAGATGTAAGCATCACTGTTTCCTCGATTTTTCTACAGACGTATGACACTTCCAAAAATGTTAATGTTGTTGAAACTAATCTTGCACTGAGGCGATATTGTCTCTCTCATGGGTGGGATTTCATAGAACACAATAATATCGCCTTTAGACATCTAGATAAAGGTGGTATGCATCTTTCCCCTGAGGGTAATCGCCTCTTTGCAAGAAACCTAAATTCACATGCAAAGTCAGGGTAGCGTCTCTCCATCCCACTCACTTGAAAGGGAGGATGCCTGTACTCCGGTGGCACCTGAAGGATCACGTCAGCATCTAGGATTCAAAAAGGGAATGGCGCTTGCGTCTCTGAATGTCAATGGTCTCCGTTGTCACTTAGATGAGGTTAAGTTGCTAATCAGGGATTTTGGGATTCATATCCTTGCAATTAATGAAAGAAAGCTTGACCCAAACTACCCCAAGGAATTAACTGATATAGCTGACTACCAGCAAGAACGTCTGGATAGGACATGCAATGGAGGAGGAGTGCCTATCTATATTAGGGACTCTATCAAGTATAAACGTCGCTTAGATGTCCCTATTGATGGTCTTGAACTTATTTGCATAGAGGTACAGCCGCCTAAGAGCAAATCATTTCTAGTTCTTGTTTGGTATCGGCCTCCTAGTAGCCCTGTCTCAACTTTCGATAAGCTTGAGAAGGTTCTTTCTTGCCTTGACAAAGAGGGCATAGAAATTATCCTCATGGGTGACACCAACTGTGATCTCACTGACAATGATGCTGAGCAACCCATAGATAATAATCCAAAGCATATGCTGGATATCTACGGGTTATTCAGCCTTAAACAGCTTATAGAGGAACCAACCAGGGTGACTCTAACAACTGCTTCCATTATTGATCACATCGCCACATCATATCCCAGAAATATTGTCGCCTCAGGGGTGCATCAAATTTCCATGAGTGATCATTTTATGGTGTACTGTATCCGAAAGTTTAATGGTGCAGTTGAAAAAAGCCACAAGGTGATCAAAACAAGAAAAATGAAAACTTTCAATGAAGATGCATTCTTGGCTGACGTTTCTGTTATATGTTGGGAGCAATTGGCTACTGTTTCAGACGAAATTGTCAATAATTGGTCACATCTGTTCTCCCTGACCATAAATAAACATGCACCGATAACTGAAATGCGTGTTTCGGAGAATTATTGCCCCTGGATAAACAAGGACCTGAAAGAACTAATGCTTACTAGAGACAGGCTAAAAAAAGCTGCATCCAAACGGAAATCCAAAATTCTTATGGATTCCTATAAGCAGGTTAGAAATAAAGTAAATTCTATGAACATTCAGCTTAAAAAACGATATTTCACCAACAAGATTTCTGAATGTAAAGGAAACATGAAGGATTCATGGAAGGCAGTTAATGAACTTCTTAATAAAAGATCTAAATCTAGTAACATTGACTGCCTGAAAGAATCTGGCATTGAAACATTCCTTAAGAAAGACATTTCAGAAACAATGAACGACTTCTTTTCCACTATAGGCAAAGAGGTTGCAGATAAAATTGATCCCGTCCCTAATCTTCTTCTAACTGGTGACTACCAGATCAACAAAGACAAGACTACATTTAATTTTAAATCTATAGAAATTAGCGAAATCCGAGCTGCACTAGCCAAAATTAAAAATTCAAAGGGCTCTGGGGTTGATGATATCTCTAGCTACTTTTTGAAACTTGCCTTACCTTTGATTGAAAACTCACTGGCGTTTTTGTTCAACACATCCATTCAAACAAGCCAGTTTCCAAAATTATGGAAAGTAGCTAGAGCTACCCCAATTTTCAAAGGTGGCGAAAAGACTGATAAATCGAACTATCGTCCAATATCAGTCCTACCTGTCATATCAAGGCTCTTTGAGAAACTTATTTTCGATCAACTGTATCAATACTTGAATGAGAAGGATCTTATCTCTCATAATCAATCCGGATTTAGGCGTCTCCATTCAACACTAACCTGTCTCCTTAAAAATACGGATGATTGGTACAGTGAGATGGACCTTGGTCAGCTTGTGGGACTAGTGTTCATTGATCTAAAAAAAAATTTGATACTGTTGACCATACCATTTTATGTGAAAAACTAAAACTCTATGGTGTACAACAGAGTGAGCTTTCTTGGTTTCAGTCTTACCTATCAAATCGTAAACAATTTTGTAGGGTGAATGGCGTTTCGTCTGAACTTGGGGATATAAAAGTTGGTGTGCCACAAGGCTCATGTCTTGGCCCTCTACTTTTTCTCATCTATATCAATGATCTCCCACAGGCAGTCCAAGTTTCAAATGTATCCATGTATGCTGACGACACCAGTTTGTGCCACCGGGCATTAAATATCACTCAGCTGAACGAGGCTATAAACAATGATTTCAAGCAATTGGACGCATGGCTCAAAGGCAATAAACTTTCATTAAATGTGGGAAAAACCCAATCAATGCTTATAACAAGCAAACAAAAATGGCCCATTCTTATAAGTTCAAATCAAAATTTGGAATTGAATATCCGTGAGAATGAGCTTGATGTTGTCCATAATACGAAATACCTTGGCATACAAATTGATTCTTCCCTAGATTGGAAAGAACAGATTAAGGCTACCTCTGCGAAGGCTTCTTGGGCAATTGGCTTTTTAAAGTATGCCAAGAAGTATCTGCCGAAGACAACTCTTAAAACATTATACATAAGTATAGTAGAGCCTCATTTCCGATACTGTTGCTCTGTTTGGGGTTGTTGCGGTATTTCTGGCATCAACCAGCTGCAGAAGCTACAAAACCGAGCTGCTAGGATAATAACCGACAGCAGCTTTGATGCCCCAAGTAGACCACTTATCGAAGAGCTGGGCTGGAAGACTATTGAACAACTCATTGACATTGAGTCAAAAACCATAGTCTTCAAATCACTCAATGAACTGGCTCCACAGTACATGCAAAATCTTTTCAAAAGGAATTCAAAATGCACCACTCGTTGCCTCAGAGACACTAGCACTGACTTGAGGCTCCCAATGAAGCCAGCTGTTTGACTGCGGGTCTCTTTGGGTCGGTCTGCCCGCTGGGGATGCCTTGGTTAGTACCAGAGATCAGTCCCTTGCCGGGGCTCTGACTTCATTTTGCCTTTTGCTTTTCCATTAATTTTGTTTTTATTGTAGTATTAATATTTTTATTGCTTTTATAGTAAATATTTCATCTTAGGGTAATTAATTCGATTTTAGAAACTGTAAATTAGGTATCTGAACTTTTTTAACTTTTTAACGCTTAAAGTATGTTAACTTTAGTTTAGTATAATTACTTTTGTAATTAGTTTTTAAGTGGAGGGCCCCTCGAAAATCAGCTTTGCTGACAGGGCGACCCTCCTTAAATAATTCAAATAATAATAATAAGAAGAATAATATAAATAATTTACGAGACATATCGACTTTTTGGCACGAAGCAGATAATGTTTTTTTACAGATAGATACCAAATTGACAACTCATGGTCACCAATAGGAAAATCGGATAGGAGCTCAGGAACCAAATTGCAATGCAAACACACCTTACAGTCGCCCTCGTATTCAAGTAAATGCAGTTGATTTTATGCGCCAGTACAATATCTTTAAATCCTGGAATGTGGTCGCATACAGGTTTGGAATTTCAGAGAAAACATTGAGAAGAAGAAGACAGGAATTTGGGATGCAATTTTCCGTTACATCTGGTCCGAGAAGAACATATTCGCAAATTGGCATGGACAAACTTTGTGATATTGTTCGTACTAACAGTAAAACGGCAAAAATACTGCCGAAAAAACCAAAAAGTGTAAATTCAATTCAGCTAAATCAGTCATAACATTTGACTTGCCACAAGGTCTAGGCACCCTCATATCCTCTTTCTATACTTTTCATAAACAACTTCGATTATATTATGAAGAAAGCTGCCCGGCTAGTGCATGCATTTCATTTAATCGAAGACACAAGTCCTACTCAAATTGCTTAAATTTAGATGTGATGTATAAAGATGTATAAAGATATTGCTCGATCCAGACTTTTTTACAGAATAGCTAAAGGTCTGTTAAGGTTAAAAACATACCCATATGTAGTGATTTTCAAATAAAAAACTCACCCACGTCCAGTATCACTTAACAATGAAGTACTCCCCCGGGGCCTTCGCTCTTGATCTCAATGTCTTGTTTAAGACATTACATGATAATTCATGCACTCAAAATTAATAAACAATCCCTAAACTTTTAGCGCTTATGCTGAAATTTATATGCAAAATTAATTTAAGTTTTAGGCACAATGGACACCACAAACTCATCCGTTTGGGCTTAGTAATCTATGGTGGAATTGACGGGTATAGTCGCAAGATAGTATATCTGCATTGCAGCAACAACAATAGAGCACATACAGTGGTTCATTTGTTCCAGCAAGCAGTTATGGAGATTGGACTTCCATCAAGGGTGCAATCAGACATGGGTGTCAAAAATGCCAATGTTGCCCGCTTCATAATACACAATAGAGGTATCAATCGAGCAAGCATTGATCCTCTCTCCACAATCAAAGAATTGAGCGGTTGTGGCCTGATGTACGGGCATATTTTATTTTTTGGAAGATTAAATGTTTCTAGATCCCCTAAACGAAGTCCATCTATATTGTCTTCAATTGGCCTTTCTATGTTGCATCGCTGCTGCGCTGCAAGAACTGAAACTCAACGGGAATGAGCATCCAATGCACTCCACAGGGAACCTTTCTCCTAATCAAATGTTTTACATTGGTCTGTCAAGTTACCTCGACGCCAATCCAGATGAATTGCAAAATGTTTTTACAGAAGACTGGGATGCGTACGGTGTTGATTACAATGATCATCATTCCCTTGCTGAGGACGATGCAGATGGAGTTGTGGTTCCAGAGATAGATATACACCTCTCAGTTGAACAAGAAAATCATCTTTTGGGTCTGAGGCCGAGTGATACAAATGACGATGACTACATAGCATATTACTTACACATTATTCATGAAGTGCTAAATATGATACAATAAAGCCCTTAGGGAGCTGTCATTTTTAATTCAGAGTACCAGGGCAGAGGATAATTTCACTCATTTAGACAACGTTTAATACCCCATCTTGAACATAAAAAGAATTTTTTTACCCCATCACCTTTCAACAAAATGGTTTGGTACCCCCATCCAGAACTCTTTGAGGACATACCGAATGTATATGCAAGCATATTAAGTTGTCCCAGGTGATTTCCATACAAGTTAAGTGATTTATCATTTCCATATGTCTGTTAACCTTACTTTCAAAGATGAGTGATGCCTTCATATAAACAACATTTTTGAAGCAAAATAATTTTGCACCCCATAAAGATTTTCCTTTATATTTTCATACCCCCATAAAGTAATGGAAACACTTTTTAAACCCTGTCAAAAATCCTCCGCCCTTGTATCCAGGATTAAAAATGACCGATCCCTTATTACAACGGTTAACAGGAGCCTACGAGTAGACCCATTATCCTAAAGAATAGAGGGTCTACGTAATAAAGAGATAAAGCTTGCTACGACTCCCAAATCAAATACAATAATCCTCTATTCGAATAATGTGTGAAACACGTCTAAACAAAAGCTTGCATAAATTAAGCTCCAGAAATCTGGAACTGTAGTAGCAAGCATTTGCTCTTTAATTCGTAGACCCTTTCTCTATTTGAATAATGAGTCTACCCGTAGGCTAAGATAAAAGCAGAAAAAAGTCTTTCGCAACCTGCTTTCTATTACTACAACTGCCTTGTGCGATTTTAGAAAAGATTAGTAAAGTCTAATAGACCTAGATAACACAGAATATAACGTCAAACGAAGATACTGATCCCTGAAGGATTTGTAAGGCGCAAAACTTAAATTCCTCTGAATATATAAATCTGTTTTCAAGATCTTGATTGATTGGCAACTCATTATTGATAGGTTTTCTTCGTAGTTGTGAGCCATAAAATTAATAAGCTATGTGCATGGACCTCTGATACCGATCTTGAACTTGTTATAGTCTTTATTATAAATAACCACAATCCTCTCATAGCCATTTCAGGTGATGCAATAGGCATCCCACTGGTAAAAACCAGAGAGATTGATTAGAAGGGCTTCTCACCGTTACAACTATTGTTTAAAACATAACTTAACAAACATAACAAAACATAACAAAAAATAAGTCACGAATGCTAACACAACATAACAATATTTTACAAGGATGCCACTGCAAATTACTTTCGGTTATAACAATTTGCTTGTGGTTATAACTTAAGAACAAAACATACTGATTTCCAAGTCATTGTTTACAAGTTTCAATAACCTTGATAACCACATTCTAAGGCTGTGTTCATTCTTGAGAAGAACTCTTCCTTCGTCTTGTTTCCAATCGGAATACATAATTTGCGTGCACACACAATTACTCTTGGCAACACTTTCTCTGGTGATGTTACTGAAAGAATGATTTATGGTTGGTTTATTGGCCTGAGCATTGACAAGCCAGTTGAAAATTTCAGAAGCATTACCAAGTAGTCTGTGTCCCAATTTTCAATAAACTCCTGCAACCACTGCTTCTGTTCATCATTTTACTCGAAGGTCTCCCACAAGATGCACAAGATGATCGACTTCATACACGCTGAATCTAGCTTTTGTGGCGTTGACACAAACAGGGAGGAAATAGCATCACTATGCATCTCCGGGAAAGGCAGTAATTCTGTAAAACGTATTCCCTCCCCCATTGCCTTAAGCTGCTTTTCTCTCCTTGCAACAAGCTCATCCCAAATGAGCATGCCCATAAGGGCCTCTCTATTTTCAATAGGTATTTTTTGGGAGGAATTTATGAGCTGATCATAGGCAGGACCTTCTGCTGCTTCATCTAACTGTTGCGTTGGACTGGAAATTGTTACATTTTGAATCTCCTGGAGAAAGTTCAGCAAATTAGCTGTTTCTGCATTCAAGGGAATCAAATTCCTGTATGATCTTATGGCTAAGCTAGAAAAACTTTCTTCTTCTTCTTTGTTAGAAATGATGGCAAAGCACCAAGGAGGGAAATAGGAAAATGGGGCTCACTTTGGGAAAGGCCCTGGCCAATAGCGACACCAATGATCTTAGATATCTGCAAATTGGCACCAGATGTCTTAGGAATCATAAATTTTGCTTTTTGTGTTCTCTAAAACATCTCTTTGCTGATTGCATCAAAAAATTTGGAGAAAAATTCAATCTCTAGAGCTCCGCCATCTACTCTCTCTTCAACTTTGAATTCCATAACAGGGACGTTCTTCTACATCTCCTTGTTAGCAATTGCCATCTTGTAAAAGCGCACACAACCTGTCCAAACATTTTCCTCTTCACTACAAGATGTTGCATTGGAGCATCAGCTTGGATCAGTTCCCGTTGAAATTTCTTGAGAACTTCATCTAAACTGTATAAAGTGGGCTTCTCATTGTCTACCAACAAGTCTACTGCATCGTTCAAATTTGATGAAACAGTCAGAAATGCATTCAGCCTGGTACTAGGAGTATTAGTAAACATATTCAAGACAAGGTTTCTTGTTTCCATGCTTGTAGGGTTGAAATAAGCTTCGGCAGAAGGAGAATGATTTAACCATGGATCTATACTTTCTTGATTATGCCTGCCACTACTTCTACCTTTACATTCCTTCTGATGACTTTTGATGTTCAAAACAGCCATTCCACAGTTTCCACTGAGAGTACCTAAAAAAGATGTTTCAGATCAACAATTTATGTCTGCAAGCGAAGCACTCTTCTAATTTAGCTAAAAATGAGGAGAAACAACAGCAGAAGTTGCAAACGCATGTGTGAAAATTCATAACTTTGAGCACCCCTCTCCCCTAGCTCACTTTAACAAATCTGGACACTTGGCAACACTTGATATCGGTCAGCCCTTGAAAGCTTAGTTTATTATTTCAAAAAGTTTATAGGTCCTTCCTTGTCAGATTTTCTTGATGACAACAAACATACACACTTTCGGCTCTGTTGCATACAACAAGTACACTGTGCCACACAAAGTTTTCCATGAAAGGATACCAAAGGAGGAAAAATCTGAGAGTTTTTACATGGTACAGTAATTTTACAGCAGTACCAGTTTAAAAATACAGTAAACATTCTGTTTGTTTTGAAGTTGTGAGTTTTTGGACAAGAATTGGAGAACATCTTTTCCCTTCTAAATAAAATTAATGCTTCATTTTACCTTTAAGACCCTCTGCTAGCATATAGGCTTTGCAGGCATTCTTTGGCTAATGTACAAACTTAAAAACAAGAGATGGCACATGCGACGTATTGGAGGTATATCTGTTGCAAAGCCCCATTGAAAGAGGAGAAAGGAAATATCAGCATTTGGACTCTACGCCTTTGATTATGCTAAAGACCTATTGTAAAACATGATCTTGTGTGTGCTGAATGAAAAGTCTGAAATGACTTTCATATAGTACAAAAGTCGACTTTGGCGCCACAAAGAATGATGGTTAGCAACGACTTTTAAAATCGTACATATTCTTTGATTCTTCCCATCAGTCTCAATGTTTTTTTTGCTTATATTTGTATACTTTTTTGTCCGATCACATAAAAAAGAGACACTTTGCTTTTCCAGTTACCAAACGTGATATGAGATTTATACTTCATTTTATAAATCGATGTCATATAGTATGGGGTGTCAGATTTCTATCTGAACGATTTCCCCAGAAATATTTTCCATTGCTTTCAGTCTTAAACATCTTCCTATCAAATCAGTTGCAAGATAGTGGTTAAATACTTTGAATTTACCTGTAGTTAGATCCCTTGTTTGCAGAAGCCATACAACTTTGGAGCCAAACTGCCTATGGATGCCTTCTGCATCTAATTGTTGCTTGTTTGCCAACTGTGACGTTACCAATGAATGACCAACACAAAGCATAATACTGAATCTAAGAAGAATAAAAAATGATAAAGATTTAAACAGTAAGCTTGATCATTGGAAGTGTTTGAGGAGTTTTTCTCAAGGCAGTCTGTCTCCTATTATTCTTTGCTTAGTTACTGCTTAGTTTCACTGAAGCAAAATCTGTGTATCTACTTCTGGAAAATATATGATATACATATTGACTTTATTTTCATTCATCAAAGGAGGCAGATTGCCTTTAAGTACTACTTTGTCAAATATACTGTGTAGTTGATAAACAATTTTTAATCTCCAGTCCAAAACCATAAAAATGACATTCCAATTATTTAAATGATACATTAATAACCTGTTGCATTCTTTAGGGGAAGAAACTTTCACGTTTGTTGCGTTTTTGGCTGTAATTCACAAAAATGTATTTGGTGAAATTTCATAAAATATGAAATTCGCAAAAGTTTGTTCCTGCAAAATTTCCTCATATATACTTGAAGCAAATATTGATTTCTCTTCTTAGTGAAGGCCATACGCATAAAATACTTCAGTTGATGATAGATGCATGAAACGTGGTACAATAGTATATCATCATATTCCTGTCAATTTTCTGACAAAAAGTCACGTGACTGCTGATGTCAGCATTTTTTAATATAAGAATGAATTTTATAGAATCGCCATGTCAAGAGCTGCCATAAACGTTGTCGATGCAAACTTTCTGATATGCCATGCACCGAGCTTTGCAGACGTAATGGAGGATGTGATTAGAGGGGCCTTTTAATGCTCCAGAGAACATTTGTTAATTAATAAGATTCGAACTCTGTTCTTTTGAATATCATTTTTTGGTTACCCTCCATTTTGGTTGCTTTTAATAGTTGGTACTTCACAAAAACGACTTAACTCCATAATAACGAATCATGAATAATAACGAATTAACGAATTAAGTGTTTTAGAAAAAGTGAACCCCCAGTTTTACTATATGTATTTATGTAATTACTGTTTGGAATTTACGTAGCCCCCATGATTGGAAATTCCTTTTTTTATTCAATAATCTTAAGTAACTAGTCAAGAATCGCAATATTTTGAGCCGCTAATTGAATTTATTTTCAGTGGAAACTGCAAAAGACCCGTAAATGGCTGAAAGAGTGTGCGTAAAAAAAATAAATGATGTCATCACAGAGTCTTTGAGTGTAGATATCTCGAAAAAAAATCGTTTGCAAGGCATAGTATAAGACATTTTTGGATTCAGCATTCAATTTACTTTCGAAAGATGTATAACACATATCGATTCTATAAAATTTATTCTTAAGTTAAAAAATGCTGACATCAGCAGTCGTCAAGACGGCGGTGCTACAGGTACAGGTGTTGAAATAGAGGCTTGACTACCGGTTTGCTCATCCTGTGAGTTCTGTCCTTGTAACAGATTGAAGGGGTCTTCCTCAAATTCACTGTCAGAAGAAGTTGCACTATCAGCTATCGGACTTGATTCTATAACTGTAGGTACCACTGGATACACTTCTGTAAGTTTAAGGATGTATCGTTTGGAGCGTAATTGCGACTTTACTAGCTTTTCAATAGTACAAGTTTTATTGTCTACCGAAACGACAATGTAACGATCTCGAGCATGCGATTTATCATGTTCAGACTTGATATAGACGAGTGAACCAACGGATATAGTAGCTGGTACAGCTGGTAGTCCACCTCTTGCTTTACATTTAGCACTAGGATCATGATTTGACTCTCTTACAAGCTGTTTCTCTCTGGAAAGGAGATTATCAGGAAAATTTATCTGAGCACCCGAAAATTGGTCAAGGCGATGGTAGATTTCCCAGGATGAAAGGCCACACACTCGCAGTCGGGCGTTTAATTGGGATGTAATATTTGCAAGAGTTTCTGCTGATATTGGACCTCCTTCAGGTTGTTGGCGTACTATTTCATTATGAAGTTCATTAATAGCTTTTTCGGCTACAGGATTCTTATTGATATTATGTACGCGACCATTCTCAAGTTGTTGAGCTGTACTAACTGAAGATCATTGTGTAGGGCTTGCAAACTGGGTGCATTGTCCACTCGAACTGTAACTCAAGCTTGTGGTGATGGTCGCAGGAGGGAAACGGCAGATATAATTGCATTTCGAAGTGTTTGATGTCGTTCATCTGAAAGGAAGGACGTAGCCGTGTATGATGTCAGTGTATCTCGCAAGATAATAACATGCTGTTTACATCTTCGCATCACATCAGCAGTGAGTTTGACTCCAGGTGTGGAGGAGAGTTCTGATGTTGATTGTTCGTGCAACTCTCTTGGTACTGATTTTAACGCTTGGCACTGAGAACATGACTGGACCACACTATCGATGTGGTTATTAGCATTCAAAGCGAAATAATATCGTTGGAACACCTGTTTCAACTGATAGGCAGTAGGATGGTTGAGACGTAGGTGTAGAGCAGTCAGTAAACCGGGTAAGATGTGGTTTGGGATGATAGGTAAATCTAATTCTGGTTTAAATGGCTCACTGTGTCGTACAATGAGCAAGCCATCTCTCCCAATCGTGGCTTTTTGCAAATACCGCTTCACATTGGTAAGCCTTTTCTTCTTCGTAGTTTGTCATGTTCCCTGTAACAGATGAGAGTGGACTCGACGGAGGTCTGGGCACTCCATCCGAATGGCTTTCAGAGCAGAACGGTTGTAAAAGGGAACTGGCTGCACACCGGAGAGGACTTGGTCAGCTGTGACTAGTTAAACAACCATCTGATCACTGTCGGCAATGAATTTGCATATTTGACAAGATGGAGCTAAACTTGGGTTGTAGTACCCACGACATCCTTTCCTTTAATAATGATGTGTTTCTTGGCAGAGCGGATAGCAACGTCATTCAATTCAAGAAAGGGCTCACCAGTGACCACATTCGAACCTAGATCACCTTGTATCACTAAAGCATCTAATTTGAAGACATGAGAGCAACGGGTGAGTGAAATTTTGGCCTCACCGATCGTTTTAAGTGGAGTTGTGACATCTGCTTGGACAGCGCCTTGCAAGGTGGGTTGAATGTCCAAACCGATTGATTGTGCGAAACGCTCACTAATGAGACTTGATTCGGCACCTGTGTCAATACAGACCGTAGCCAGATGTTACTTGTAGAAACATTGTTAATGTGGAGAGCTTCTAGTGCTAACACGCCTTGTGATCACCTGCTGAATATGGGGCGGGGATGCTGGGTTGCTGGGTTTGGCGGAAACTGTGGTGCGTAATCCTCTTCAGGCAATCCAAAATCACCCGGGTCGGTAAATTCACACAAGTCAGTTGTTTCGGATTGACGAATTTTTGTAAAACGACGGCGGTCTTTGTCTGTAAGAAATCTGCATTGCGAGAGGTAATGAGTATCAAAACCAGGGCGGTTTGCTGTACGACAGAGAACGCAGTACTTTGACGAAGGGCGTTGTGGAGGAGCTGGACGTCGCCTGGTCATTTGCGATCTCATTATCTTAGACTCTTCAGCGGATTGAAACTCTTGAAGGAGAGAATCCATGGCTTGAGAAATTTCTGGTTTGATGGAAGCCAGGGTCTTATTTCGTAACTCAGCCCCGTATTGCTGCTTAACAAAACCAGGCAAGCTTGGGTGAATGCGCTCTAGCCAAAGCAAAACAATAGTATTTCAATGGAGGGGTTTATTTCTTCATCAACAGCAACAATATCCCCATGGTGTTTTAGTCCACTATCAATTGTAACTAAATTATCATCAAAGAAGGATACAATTCTTTGATACAAATCCTCATATCGCTCACCAGGTTGCAATCTAATCAGTGTTAAGTCTAAAAACCTAGATCCTGTGGTTTGGAAACCATAATGCTCCCTAATTTTAGTCCAAATGTCACGGAGGGAGGTCGAATTCTTTACGATAGTATTACGTGAAATTACTGTCGCATAATTTGCTATTTGCCCAAGCATAAGCTCTAGACTGGCACATTTCTGCGTAGCCCTGCGTCTTTGAGGCTCAGGTACTGTTACTGGGTCATCTGTAAAGTCTCTGGCTGGGTTAGCTGTAGACTTTTTCTTCCAGCTCACGTTTTCATCAGTCAAAAAAGGAGAAAAGTTTGGGTCTAATGACAAAATATATATGAAATTTTCTTTCCAGTTGGTAAATGAGTTCAAAGTCTCAGTTTTTGTCAGCGGCCATTGCTTAGGGGCACGCGAAGACATGATTACAGTATGTGCATTAGGCCTACAAACAGGCGTTTTAAAATCGACGTTTCTGCAATTACCCTTCAGTATTCCTACTTCAAAAAGTGGATAAACAAACAATGTACCTCTGTGGCCAAGTTCTAAACTCCTGTCACCACGTAATTAGAATGAATGCAAGAATATCTTACGAAGGTTTTATCTGGGAAACTGTATCATCTCAGAAAAACGCACAGGCCCTAACACAAATACATAAGCAACAGGAGGACTTTCTAACTACTTTATGTAACCGATTTAGAAGTACACGAAACCTTTGAGAATAAACACAATAAAAGTTAAATATAAACATATGGCGCCAATTAATCTCTCAAATGATAACAGATGGCTGCAACAGCTCGCGACGACTAGCGGCCAACACGACTTAATTAAGTGGGACTCAATAGTGTATCTAATGTTTGATAAACATGCTTTGCAACGAGAGTTTGAATACAACAATGCATGACGACATCTAGAAATCGATATAATGTTTGTATTCGAATGATCGACTCTGAAGAGCGGGACAGCAATGTAATGATTATATAGTAGCAGTAAATTGAAACACGAATATTGAGTCAATGTCTCAAGAAAATCAACAACTGTTCACGAACGTAGGACGAAACGTTTGTGGCGTTAAAAATTTCTGATCGGCATGCAATGATGCTGTAGGAATGGTGGTATCATCGGAATTTGAACTGAGTTCCAAACTGGAAACGACTGTGGCTTTCCGAGATGCGTGTATTGCAAGACTTCTAGTGGTCTGCAAACTCTTTGTCGTCATACTGGACTGGCAACACTGAACTCCGAAGATGTATTCATCTCATTCTTAAATGAGTTATTGGGTGAACCAAAGTAAGATTGTTCTTGCTGGGGATGGGGGAAGGGAAGGGGGTGTTTACTGGCAGTTCAACTCTGGATGTTTTCTCTTTCCTTGGCCTTTTCTTGTTTTTTTTCTTGGTTTTTTTGTGCTAGGTTCATCCTCTTCTTCACTTGCTTTGACCACTTTTCGCTTTAACACATTTGCACTTAAATTATGTATTTAACTGGTATTTAAAAATCATCCCGGACCAAACCAAGCACCCATTCATAGACCAAATGACAACCTGGTAATTAGGCTTAAAAAACACCTAAGAATAAGGGTTTTCCTCATCTTGATAATAGTGCAGCATCTTTACTTAATCAACTGCTTGAATACATTGAATACATTAAATACATTACATACCTAATAAGTTTAGACTCAACTGCAACTACCAACTATAATGTCTTGCAGGAAAAGTTTGGCGTGTTGTACACTGGCCCGGTTTTGCCTGCACTACAGTAATCTACGCTTTTACGGTCAGTGATTGAACCCGAAATAGCCAAATTTCCGTCACAGAAACACGAACTGTTGACCCCTACAATCACCAACCGTAGAAGTAGAAGGAAATTAGGAAAATAAATAGAGCCTCTACAGAAAACTTAATTACCATCTTTACTACGATATTTTTCAGAAAAAATTGTAATACCGCCATTGTTAGTATGTTGTTAAGGGCCATCTCGGCTTAGAAACCTGTATATCAAAAAAAACATGAATTGGATTTGCCACAAATTCTATTAAAAAGGTAACGGCCATCACGGTCAAAACATGTTACAAGAAAAAATAGAAAGAATATAGACAAACTTAAGGCCACTCCTATGAAGTTTCATTGTTTTATACATTTACATTAAGGCATTGATGGGGAAATCTTTAGAGATAATGTAGGTATGGGCGGGTATGGCCGAGTGGTTAGGACACTTGACGCTTGCTCCAAGGGTCCCTGGTTCCAAACCACCTTCAGACCTGTCCTAAAGTGGGAGGAGAGAATTAGCCAGCTCTCTGTAATTCAAGGCAAAAAGGCAAAAGGAATCATGAGGTGTGGTCACATCGAGAGGAAGGACCAGGGTCACACTGCTTGATTAGTTTACCTATTCAGTGGGCCCTTTGTGCTTTGCACATAAACCCATACCTTGCAAAGATAGTAAGCGTATGTGCCTACCAACTATCAACTATGATCTACTATCAGTGCCGTTCTAAATTTAGCAAAGGAAAACACTCACATTTCTACAGCAACAGATAAGATGTTCCTGAACATTCAGGCTAACCAAGATCTACTCCTATTTAAGAGTGAAATGAGAGTTTCATCAAATTCAAACTCTCAAAATAAAAGAAGCCTGTGAAATCAAGCACCGTCCTGTGGTCCCTTTCACCACAGCTTCTGTATCCATTCCAGCCTCTATCAAGTCACAAATAATGAACCTGAAAACGCCTTCTTTATTTTTTTCAACTATTTGTTTCTCAAGAAACTGGGCTATTTCGCAAACCGACCAACCCATGTTGCTTGAGCAAAGGGTAATTATATGATTGGTGATACCAACTAACACCGTAAATTCCGGCGGGTTCACCTGGGTTGAAGACCGAGTTGTCCACGTCCAATTAAAATAAACAACAACTAAAATACTCAAAAACCAAAAGAAAGAGGGACAGGGCGGGTGGGAGAATTTGCAACCTTCCAAATTGGGAGATTTTGTTTAATGATGCGAGCGACAACCGACTTAGGACACCAATATAGTCAACACAAAAGAAACACTGCTGCGCCTGGATGGATTAACTCGAGTAGATGTTTTCTGACAATGGCAAACAATGTTATTATTTGCCCCAGCCCCGACATCAATTTGTAAAATTGACTCTCGGGGATAAGGATTCTTGAGACAAATATTATGATTTGAAAGCACCTTGTTTTTTTAAATCTCATTTTTTTGTTTCTCAAGAAACTGGGCTTTTTGACAAACCGGCAAACTCATGTTGCTTGAGCAAAGGGTAATTTTATGATTAATGATACCAAATTACACCGTAAATTCCGCCACAGAACACAGAGTGTGACCCCAATCACCGAGCATCCGCAGGTCTTGTAGTAGGATATTGGTTTTACTGGTAATTTCCTTAATGGTGAATAATAATTGTTATTCATCTGGTCGCTTTCTTGAAAATTAACCTATGCTTCACAAGAAAGTCTCCGGGTAAATATAGTATTCATAGTATTTTATAGCCCTTTCAAATGAAGAGTGTGCCTAATCCACACGCCATCCAAACTCATGCAGTTTACAAGGTTCTGATTCTCTTAAATCTGAGGGGACAATTATTTCTTAAGAATTAGAGCATTTTTATAAACCAAACAAAATAAGTAACTTAAGAAAGAAAAACAGTTGTGTTTAACTTCTCCCGACCCAAAAACTAAAATAAGCCTAAATAAAGTTCAGCAGGAATAATGTCAAAATGCACTTATACAAAAATGCATAATGATAGTAAATCATAATAGGGGAAGCCAATCAAGGTGCACTCAACGGTGCATGCACACTGCTCCCCCCTAAGGGAAAAAAATACTGCATAAACTAGTCAGTGGGCTTAATGCGACACCTGCTAGAAAGTATTGGCATTGCTTTATATCCATGGTGAATAGTATAATCATTTTTATCATCAATAAATCCTCGTGTGTATTAAATATCAGAAATATGCTGCTCATCTTGGCAGATATACTGTACATGCGGGCTGACACATTCATCGTGTGTGTTAAATATCAGAAAATGCTGCTCATCTTAGCAGATATACAGTACATACGGGCTGATGCATTCATGGTGTGTGTTAAATATCAGAAATATGCTTTTCATCTTGGAAGATATACTGTACACACAGGCTGACACATTCATCGTGCCTGTTAAATATCAGAAATATACTGCTCATCTTGGCAAATATACTGTACGCACGGGCTGACAATTTTCTGTCAAGTGATTCATGTACCCATCATTTCTATCCCGCTATGCGTTTTAACATCACAATATGCTGTTAATCCTAGCCGATACACTTTACGAAAAAGGGGGGGTTAGCTAGGGTGGTTACGTTATTGGGAGAACTTAATCTGTTCCCTAGCAATTTCACCACTAAGGGGGGGGGGGGCTGGACAGGCCTAAGCATGGCCTAAAGCTCAAACTGATTACGAGAACACAAAGTTGGGAATTATTATAAAAGATGAAAGAATACACTACGTTCAATAACCAGGAGACCTTGACCCCTTAGTTATTGAGCGAAAACACAAGGGGGCACAACCGTAAAGTGGTATAGTTGATAACCTTCTTCTAAAATCCCTGAATTAGAGTCCAAACTAGTAAAAGGCCCCTTTTTCCTTTTTTTTTCTTTCTTTTTCCTTTTTAATCACGTAACAAACCATAACAGTCACATTCTAAACTGTATTTTCAAAGTTAGATATTTGCTGCAGTTACCAAGGACTGAAACGCATTGATGAGTTGTGGCATAGAGCTTTATGTAGAGTTTGTAAGCATCACTTGTCCAGTGACCTAAGGCTTGGATGAGATGACCAGGCAGACCTAAAGAAGCGGCCGTTGTAGCAGCTCCGACCCGCAAAACTATGCATGGTAAAAGTTCGAGGCCAGCCACATTTTTTTTTCAAATACAGTTTATAATTCAGCTTTTCTTTTGTCAATGCTGAACCATCTGCACAACGAAATAAAGGCCTGGGACTACTTCCCCTCAAATGCAAATACCGCATCAAGGCAGAGACTGGACAAAGAGCGTTTGAAGAACGAGCCAGCACCACTTTGCACCCTTTACCCAATTGATCTATCTTTGAAAATTTTAAATTTAGGAAGGCATAATTTGGATTCAATTGTAACGTCACCCAGGGACAAATGACGAGCTTGGGAAAAGCCCTCTGGGGGTGTATTAATTTTGCTCCTCATAAAAATCCAAAGAAAGCAGTGGTGCATGCTGCCCAGAGCATTACATTGTCAAACTGAGTGAGGTCTAACTGGAGGTGGATCATCTGAAGCACCAACAAAGTAATAGGCATTTTCTGCTTGGAAGGGGAGACCTTAACTCTGCCCAGACCTTAATAGCAAGTGGCAGACGCGGGCAGCCAAGTAAGGGGTCTGAGAAACCATTATGAATCTGCAAGGCTCTTATCACAGACAAATAAACACGCATTGTCGAAGCTTTATGTGTGGTACTAAGATTGGCCATGAAACGGAGGAGACTGAGCTCTGAAACAGGAAACGGTGATCCAAAACTATTTACAAAATTGTGTTCCTTACAAAATTTTAAGAACTCGTTTTGGGTTGAAGTACGAGTTTTCTGGGTATTAACCGATAGAGAATTTCTTAAGAGCATTGTCCAAGTTGGAAACAGGAGCTGATGGAGGTATTCTTGAGGGAGTTCTACTGGGGAAATAACCGCATCTGGGACAGCTTTGAAGAATTTCTGGAATTCAAAACGAGATAGAGCATCATCAGCTGATTTATTTTTGAATCCTGGGATATGCAAAGCCGTAAAAGTGAAATTTAACGTTATGGCGAGAATTGAAAGTTCCCTTAGCATGAAAGCCAGGTGCCGGTCCTTGCAAGTCCCATTTTGAAGACACTGCACAACTGCCATATTATCGCAACGAAAAGCTATACGTTCGTGCTGCCAATTATTACCCCAAATCTTGGCGGCAAGAACTATGGGCACAAATTCTTTGAGAGGGATATTCAGACTAGCTGCTTGACTAGGCTACTCCTCAGCAAACCATTGGTTGCCAAATATTGCTGCGTATCCTAAGCTTCCCGCCGCATCTGACGTTATGTATATATCAGGCGCTTTTTCCCAAGTCCTAAACAAAAATAAGCTACGGCCATTCCACTGGGATAATAGTTTTGACCACCAAGCCAAATCGTCACTTTCCCATGCAGAGAGACAAATACGATGATGGAGGTGTTTAACCGTGTTTGCTCTGTCTATCAATCTGCGCAAAAAGAGAAGCCCAAGCGCAACTGCCTGGCAGCAATGTTGTAAGCTACCTAAGAACAATAGAAGTTCTCTCTTTGTCCCCTTTCGGTGAGCAATCCAGAAATTGAGCCCTTCCCTTAGCTTCAAAACCTTATCTGCGGGTAGACTTAGCTCCAAGGTTTCGGTATTCAAGACAAATCCCAGGAATGTGATTTCAGTAGCAGGAGCCTCTGTTTTATCCTTAGCTAATTTAATACCAAGCTGATCGCAGAAGGCCCTACAGATGTCCAATTGTTCCTTGCAATCATTGGTGCCCGGCTTGGCAATAATCAGGAAATCATCCAAATAATGTTGGATAGTTGCCTCTCCCTTCCTATGATCTTCAAAAACAGATTGTAGTACGTCTGCAAAGCCTGTGAAAATTTGGGGGCAGATCTGAGCATGAACGGTAATGCCAGGTCCACATAAAAATTATCTTTCCAGGATACCCCTAACAAGTACCTATCTTCTGCACGCACGGGAAGTAAGCGATATGCTCTTTTCAAATCGAATTTTGCTAGCAGAGTCCCTTTTCCCAATTTCATAATAGTGGGAACAGCCTCGGGAATCCCCACGTAGGAAACTTCGGCCAAATGGTCTGGGATAAAATCGTTCACGTTATTTGTGGATGGGAAGGAGAGATATGTAATCAGGCCCCATTTACCAGGTGTTGATTTAGGTAGGTTAGGTATAAGATTAGGGAAAGGGGGCCGCGAAAGGGGCCAGCCATTGTTCCCAGCTTAACTTCTTCGGCAAGATATTCATCAATCACCTGGGGGTTCTCAAAAGCAGAGGGACAATTCTTAACTGTTGAGTTGATAGGGGAACCCCCACTAACTCCAATATCGAAACCAAAAGTTATCCCTGTAAGACCCACTATGCATCTTCACACGCAAGTTTTTTAAAGTGGAGATAACGGCTGGAAATGGAAAACAAAAACTGGAATTCAATGTCATAGAAAACAGTCATCTTTGATGCTTCTTAGACGGTTTTGGTGATGGGGACCTTCCTCTCTTGTTTGCCCCAGACGGACCATGGTTGAAAAACCCCACTGGACATTTCATAGCTGTAAGTTCTCCATAGCATGTTGAGCAAGTATGGGAGTACATACGATTACCCCTAAATTTGCAGTGTCCACGATTCCAATTAAAGCAAGACATTGTATTGCGTTGAGGCTGACTCACAACATTCTTCCTGACCCGATAGGGGTTATAGTGGGCCCCCCGCTGGTAAGGACTGTTGAAAGGTACAAAGTTGGGTCCATGGTCGACCAGGACAGGGAGGGATTGTCAGCTACTTGCTTGCAAAACGCTATATAGTAGTCACACCATCCACTTCCAGGGACATCAAGCTGAGCCTTAGCAATTGTTAAGAAATATGTCACCAAAGATGGAAATTTGCTAGGATCCAATCTCCCAACCACTGAAGCATTAACTGCCCACGCCTCCGCTCAGTCGTTAACACTCGAATTTGCTCTAGTTTGTCCCTGAGAAGACGTTCTAGTTGGGTACACATGGGTGGTATGCTTGGCAGTTTAGGCAGATTGCGTAAACGAAGCATCGTGAAATCCACATATTTATTTCTCTTTATCATGGCAACCAAATAGCCAGGAACGGGGGGGGGGAGACTACCTTACTGAAACGGCGGGAGTGGATTGCTAATTTGGCAAAAGCTGAGGGTGGAAGCCCCAGGGGTAGGCTTCTGCTTGAGGTGTCCATAAGCCTTGTTGCTGCTGGCCTGTTAAATTGGCAAATGAAAGGTTTGGGTAGGTAAGGAAAGACTTATTCCTCTGCTAACAGAGGACGTAAAGCCCTCTGGTGCCACTTGCACAAAACTTGGGGCTTGAGGACAGGCCCCCTGATCTCCAAGGTGTGGGGGTATGATTGTACCTGCTGTAGCTAGGCTTTGACCAGAAGTCCCTTGGGCTTGGATAAACTGATTAAGAGTTTGCTCAATATTAGTGAGCGAGCTTTCCAGGGAAGAGAGTCTTGTATTCGTGTTGAATGGTCGTTGCTCAACCTGTTCATCCCCCATGTTGATCACGAAATTAAGCTAACGGTAATTCAATCGAGATAATTCGAGTTTACTAGTAATTATTGGAAAGTTACTCTGCACAAAGATACCAAAACTGTCTCACCGGGATGTCCAAGGTGGAGGCGAAACGAAGAGAAATAGTGTCCAAGCACAAAGTAGATGCCAAATACCAAAGACAACCAACCCCTCATCCACGATGAATCAGCCTGGCAAAGAAGTCCAACAAACAGCCAATACGGGAGCCAATCGAAGCAAGGATAAATTCTGGGCGTGGCAATTTAGTCACCAACGAATGGCCCCCTCTTAGCGATAAAATCTTCTCCCTCAAATAGCCTTATAACCTTACTTTACTGAACGAATTATGTTTATCTAAACTACATATAAGATGCTAGGAACAAATCTCAACTAATAACGGAGCACAGAAGTCGCTTTACGTAGAACTTTCCTAATCGAGAGATTTTGTTTAATGATGCTAACGCCGACAGACTTAGGATACCAATATAGTCAACACAAAAGAAACACTGCTGCGCCTGGATGGATTAACACGAGTAGATGTTTTCTGACGATGGCAAACAATGTTATTGTTTGCCCATTGTTTGCCCCAGCCCCAACATCAACTTGTAAAATTGACTCTGGGGGATAATGATTCTTAAGACAAATAACATGATTTAAAAGCACCTTATTTTTTTAAATCTCATTTATATGGATCTGCCCTTTCAATGGCTGAGAAGGACTTTGAATCACAATCTCCAATATCGTCAGTGTACTGGAGGGGTCTTTCAGAAGCTGATCTTTCAAACTTCCTTCTGGCTCCATGGCAGGGGCAGATTCAGCAAATTTGGAACTGCTGCTTTGTTTGGCCAGCCTTTTTTGCTTTTTTGGGCTATCTACAATCTGGGATGAAACTCACAAGACAAACATATGAAATAAGCTTCTCTGTCAAAGAACCTCCCCCCTTTCCCTGCCAGTTCAATGTTGTACTACTAATTTCAAGTGATTTGTTGAAGCAAGATGCCTGGTTAGTTAAAAAAAACCAAAACTGAATTGAGGGTAGGAGATGAATGATTTTTTGCGGACCGAAATAAGTGCTAGTGGAAATTAGTAAAATTTTATTGCTTGCATCATTGAGTTTCTTTTCCCGGATTGTCTTATATAGAGCTTACATTGATGCCCTTGTTACCTCGTACGATAGCACTTTATGTAGGATCCTTGATAAACATGAGCCTGAACAGGAAAAAATCATTAATATACAAAATAAGCATCGGGGCTTCACCTATGACTTGAGGGAAGAAAAGAAGAGAAGGAGACGACTTGAAAAAAGGTGGAGGAGAACAAAATCAGTTGGTGATAAAGACAAATTTGTTCAACAAAAACTCAGGCTAAGAAAATTGCTAGAAGACTGGGACACAGCGTTTTATTCTAATTTAGTGATGGAAAATTCACACAGTATGAAGGGATTATTCAAGGTTTTGAACAATATGCTGAGTAAGAAGACAGAGTCTCCCCTTCCTAAACATGACTCTACTCTTCAGCTTGCAATTGAATTTACACATTTCTTTGTGGGGAAAATTGAGAGGATTCAAAATTAACTTTACTTGGCCAGAAACAGAGATGAAAATACTAAAGTTGTACCAGAAGAGCCAAAATATAAGACCCAAATCACTACATTTTGCTACCTATATGAAGATAAAGTTGAGAAACTTATAAAAACGTCACCAATAGCAACATGTGATCTTACGTAGTCAGAGGTTCTACGGGCAAGACGCTTTTGGAAACGCTGCTAATTTCTGTTTAGTATTTTCCCCACAATGGCCAGTGGCACGGACAATCGCAACAAGGATTTACTGGAAGGAATTTTAAAGTGTTTGGATTCCATCCAAAGTAAGCACAATGGTCAATATCTAGAAAATATACAAAATGAATGCTCCAAACAAAATGGTTGGAATGGGCCTAAGTCTTTGGAAGTCTTGAAAATGGCGCTTGAGAAGAAAGCTATCCAAGAAAGTATATGAGGTGCCGTTTACGTCAAAAATACTTGTTGAAAAATACTTAGTACTTCCTGTGAAATAGTATGTACTTCTTACAAATTACTTAGTACTTCTAGTAAAATACTATGTACTTGTTATAAAATAGTATGAACTTTCTCTAAAATACCGTGTACTTCTTTTCTTCTTAACAACTTCTTTATTAAAGAAAATACTTCGCACTTTGAGGAAAAAACTTCGTACTTTGGGGGAAAAAATTCCTAGTACTCGTAGAAAAATACATTGGGCTTCTTCTAGAAAATTTCTTAGGGAGAGCTGGTGGTATAATGCAAGTCAAGTACCAAGTTTTTTAAGAAGTACCAAGTATTTTTCAGAAGTACCTAGTATTTTCAAATTTCTAACCTGTCAATCAAAGAGTCACTGTGGAATCCCCCTACAAACCCAATACGAGGCCATGGTGCCAAAGACAAAGCAGCAAAACAGGAAACATGGCGACCATCAACAGCTTCCTTATATTCATGCTAATTGTTAGTGCACAATGCTTCGATGTAGACCAGATATCTGAGTTTATCGAAGCTTTTGAGCTTGATATGCTAGTAACATCGATACAAGATGCAGCCCGAAGTGAAGAAGCTGAACGGGATGAACTCCTACTTGTACCATATTATTCATGACTTTTGCACGAGAAATGACGAGGCCACCCCAGATATCCAAAGGGGAAGGCCAACACTGGCCATTTCATCAAGTCAGTTGGAAGGTTTAATTTCCTTGGGATTCACATACCGTCGTATGGCTGAAATTATGGGCATAAGTGAAGCTACTCTGTTAAGAAGGCGTAGGGAACTAGGTCTTACTGATTTGAATAGAGGGTTTGCAACAATTTCTAACGCAGAATTGGATACAATGGTACAGACTGTAATCTCTGCACATCCAAATTCAGGAGAAAGAATGATAATTGGCTCATTGCGAGCAACAGGATTACGGATACAGCGCTGGCGAGTTCGTGATTCCATTGGCAGAGTAGATCCACTTGGACCCGTTATAAGAGGACTGACCAAACGCATTCAGCGAAGATCGTACAGTGTTCCATGCCCAAATGCATTATGGTAAGGCAATTCCAATACTTCTTCTTCTAAGATAATTCTTAGTGCCGAGAATCAAAGGTGGCGCCAGGCTAAAAAGACAATTGACTGACATCTAGTTTTAAAATAGAACATAGAACCAAAGACGGGGCCCATCCCTCTATTTTGCAGTGGTCCAATTATTTTGATAATCTATTGAGATCAGACTGGGGGTGGAGTGAACAAAAAGTCACTTGCATAAATGCCTGGGGGCGGGGCAAAAATTTTGTGGCGAATGCTTGGGGGCTGGACACTGAAAAAATGCCATATCCCCAGTAATTGTAGAATGCGAAAGGTCCCGAGTGTATTTTTCATCAACAACCAAAACATTTTATTGGAAAATGGAAGGACAAGTCCTCCCCAATCTTTCCCTCTGGCACCGTCTCTTCCAAAAATTTTACCAAATTCAGGCGTGATCAGAGCAGATTATCAAATGTTTTCAGCTTAACAAGCCTGTTGTTTATACCAAGTCCAGAAAATGGGACTGTTTTTTAAATCCCATTGAAATATTAGTTTCTTATAACAAAATACGAGCAGCTTTCGATGCGAATGGTAACTTCGAATTACGAAGAGAGGAAGGTAAAAAGCGTCAGTTACTACTTACTATTGGATGATAAGAGGTAATGGTACAATCAACTCTTTCTGAAGGGGACACTTGGGCACCAACTGACCGTGTCTGCTGTAACGAGGAGTCTGCCTTCCAGGGTGGCCGTGTTATAGAGGTGTTCACTTACAGAGAGTTTACTAGAGACGTTTTGTAGTTTAGGGTTAGCCTATTAGGGGTAGGGAGCTCATTCAAAGATATATTGTAAAGGGTGATAGTTAATTTTGTAGGCATGTTGATGGAAATCACAAGTTAATTCACTGGCAAATGGTTATTCATGGTGCAGTAGATGCTTTTTCTAGAAGTATCGTTTTCCTTCGCTGCTCTAGTATTAATATTTCAATGGGATTTAAAAAACAATCCCATTTTCTGGACTTGGTATAAACAACAGGCTTGTTAATGTTCATGCTGAAAACGTTTGATAATCTGCTCTGATCATGCCTGAATTTGGTAAAATTTTTGGAAGAGACGGTGCCAGAGGGAAAGATTGGGGAGGACTTGTCCTTCCATTTTCCAATAAAATGTTTTGGTTGTTGATGAAAAATACACTCGGGACCTTTCGCATTCTACAATTACTGGGGATATGGCATTTTTTCAGTGTCCGGCCCCCAAGCATTCGCCACAAAATTTTTGCCCCGCCCCCAGGCATTTATGCAAGTGACTTTTTGTTCACTCCACCCCTAGTCTGATCTCAATAGATTATCAAAATAATTGGACCGCTGAAAAATAGAGGGATGGGCCCCGTCTTTGGTTCTATGTTCTATTTTAAAACTAGATGTCAGTCAATTGTCTTTTTAGCCTGGCGCCACCTTTGATTCTCGGCACTAAGAATTATCTTAGAAGAAGAAGTATTGGAATTGCCTTACCATAATGCATTTGGGCATGGAACACTGTACGATCTTCGCTGAATGCGTTTGGTCAGTCCTCTTATAACGGGTCCAAGACGAGCCAATTATCATTCTTTCTCCTGAATTTGGATGTGCAGAGATTACAGTCTGTACCATTGTATCCAATTCTGCGTTAGAAATTGTTGCAAACCCTCTATTCAAATCAGTAAGACCTAGTTCCCTACGCCTTCTTAACAGAGTAGCTTCACTTATGCCCATAATTTCAGCCATACGACGGTATGTGAATCCCAAGGAAATTAAACCTTCCAACTGACTTGATGAAATGGCCAGTGTTGGCCTTCCCCTTTGGATATCTGGGGTGGCCTCGTCATTTCTCGTGCAAAAGTCATGAATAATATGGTACAAGTAGGAGTTCATCCCGTTCAGCTTCTTCACTTCGGGCTGCATCTTGTATCGATGTTACTAGCATATCAAGCTCAAAAGCTTCGATAAACTCAGATATCTGGTCTACATCGAAGCATTGTGCACTAACAATTAGCATGAATATAAGGAAGCTGTTGATGGTCGCCATGTTTCCTGTTTTGCTGCTTTGTCTTTGGCACCATGGCCTCGTATTGGGTTTTTAGGGGGATTCCACAGTGACTCTTTGATTGACAGGTTAGAAATTTGAAAATACTAGGTACTTCTGAAAAATACTTGGTACTTCTTAAAAAACTTGGTACTTGACTTGCATTACACCACCAGCTCTCCCTAAGAAATTATTTAAACTTTTTCTAGAAGAAGCCCAATGTATTTTTCTACGAGTACTTTTTTCCTCAAAGTGCCAAGTATTTTCTTTAATAAAGAAGTTGTTAAGAAGAAAAGAAGTACACGGTATTTTAGAGAAAGTTCATACTATTTTATAACAAGTACATAGTATTTCACTAGAAGTACTAAGTAATTTGTAAGAAGTACATACTATTTCACAGGAAGTACTAAGTATTTTTCAACAAGTACATACTATTTTACTAGAAGTACTAAGTAATTTGTAAGAAGTACATAATATTTCACAGGAAGTACTAAGTATTTTTCAACAAGTATTTTTGACGTAAACGGCACCTCATAAAAGTATCCTGAAACGGTAAAATATCCTATAGGAAAGTTGCAGCAGCAAAAAATGTTTGTATTCGAGGTAGTATTTGTTCTAGATCCATTCAAACAGATGAAATTCAGGCAAAGGAAGATGAAGGGGTAAAAAATTATGATTCTCTTCGGTCAGAGTTTAGTTGTAATTCAAATGTCATGTTATTGATGAACTGTTGAAACTAAAAACCCAAGATATTTCTGTAGGACCCGCTACTGGAATTGATAAAACCTACGAAAAGGCACTTATTCGCAGTGTGGAGCAGCGAATAGTTTCTTTGAAAAACCAGTTGGATAAAAAGCAACAAATGATTGATAAATAATAACCTTGATGTTCAAGCAAACTTCGATGCCAACAAACAAGCTACAAAGACAATGGAAGCAGTGGCGTGCAACACATCCAACAATGCCGAAGAAATGAATAATAATCCCAAAAAAGTAGACCAAACCTAGAAAAGCAATGCATCAATGGGATCAATGGAGCCTGAACAAAAGGTTGCAGAAAAAGAAACAAAGATAAACAACGCAAAGAAAATGTTTTCATAGTGGGTGACTCCCTTGTCAATGGTATCAACGAACGTGGCCTAGCAAAACAACACGAAGAAGTAGAGATTAAGGCTCATGGTGGAGCCACAATAAGAGATATGATGGATTACATTAACCCTATCAAGCCTAGGGGGGGGGGGGCTGATTCAGCCCCCCCTAGCAGTTTTCCTGCTGTGTATTTTTATCAATGGCATCTGTGACTTTCAAACTTTCTGACTTTTAGTTTTTTTCTTCCTAATAATTAAAAAGTGATATTTTGAAAAAATTGAATTCGTTCCAGGGGGTCAACACAGGTCATTTTGAAAAACAGTAAGCATCAAAATTCAAACGCGTCCTTATAAAAGTTACACAAGACATGGAAAATGCATATTGGACTATTGCTATAGGCTATTTTTTATGCTCTTCCTGGTGAACAACATTTGGTGCATTTTCACTGCGCATGCGCAATTTTTTCTCCAACATTTTATGCTGACGTCAGCATTTTTACTTGACCCTTGCGCTATAGAAAATATATTCACAATTACATTTTCCGACCCTGCACATGTATTCTACTCAACAAAACTGCCTTTACAGGTATAAAAACTCAAATATATGAAATAAGAGCAATTCATTTTTCTGGGGATAAGAGCGCGCTTAGACATGACGCAAAGAAATATGCATAATTCCATCAAAATTTTGTGTAATATTCACAAAAATGATCTACAAGTACTTATAAAGCCTGTCTGCATCCATATTGAATAAAAAATTGTGTTTCAGATCCCTTCCAGGAATTCATACAATCAAATATTAAAAATTTCAAACAAAAGGAAAATATGATGACGTCATCAAGATATCACGTGACTTTTCTAAAAAAAATTGGTCAGTTTTTTGCATCTTGCTATGGACTATAGTCATGCAAAGTTTCAAGTCTACCGGGTGTGTAAGAAAGGAATAAAAGAGGGGGGCCGAATCAGCCCCCCTCTAGGCTTCCTACAGCTTCAAATACCCTAGGCTTGATAGGGTTAAGCCAGTTCTTAGGAGAAAACCAGATTTTCTTATTCTTCATACCGGTACGAAGGATTTAACCAAAGGCCTCGATACTATCAGCCAACTGGAAGAGATTTTGGAACTGGTGATGAAAGATGAGAGCAAAACCACTGAACAGGTTATCTTGACCTATCGAACATGACAACATTGATTTTTCATGGCTTGCTGCAAAGCGTCTACATCTAAATAAATGAGGTGACTCTATTCTAGCAAATAACTTTATAATTTTTTAAGTAGGCCTAAGCACTGATGGCCATATTCCCTGCTTATGGCAAATGGGGGCTCGGTCAAGGTGACTACCCAAATAAATGACATTTTTGAAGTCAATGGTGACAGCGAGACAGATACCGTTAATGGTAGTATCACTCATGATAATAGCTTAGACCCATTCAATGAATTAAAACGTCTTCGAGCAAATAAGATAAGAAACCCTATGATTGGGTATCTATAGATAGCTCTGTGCGTAACAAACTTGCTGACTTTTCTGAGTTGATAGCAGATAATGCTATCGCCGTTGAACTCAATGTCAAAAATACAAAATGGTTGCTTTTACCTATTTATAGGCCTCCGTGTCAAAAGGAAATATATTTTCTAGAAAGGATTCAGAATGTTATTGACGTGGGTTCCCAAACGCTACACAACATGCAAGTACTCAGGGATGTTAACCTAGATACTAGTAATGCTGCGCTTTCTCCGTTTATTGAGAACAATGGTCTCACAGTATGATAAAAACAGCAACTTGCTGTAAATCGTCTACTGGTAGATGCATTGATCTCATGTTAACGAGCCGAAAACATAGCTTAAAGGAAACCCAATTGTTTGAAACCGGTTTCAGTGACTTTCTTCACATGATCTTCACAATCTTGAAATTACAATATCATAAGTTGCCTCCTAAGAAAATCAAATATAGAGACTATCCTAAGTTTTCATAGGAAAAATGTTTGTCTGACTTTTCTGCAAACCTTTCAAAACACAGTCCTGATAATATCGAGGCCTTCATATGCCTTCTCGATCAAACTCTGGAAACATTTGCACCTTATACGGTTACTGTGATTTCAAAAACCTTGATCTGAAGGACTCGACGAAAAGTAAACGGTTCTGGAAAACCCTGAAAGCTATGTTTTCGGATAGTAGCGTGGTTAGTGAAAAAGTTGTGTTAATTGAGAACCAAGAAGTAATTCGGGGCGACCAAACCATTACTGAGCATTTCAATCAATACTTTGTAAATATAACAGACACATTGAATATTGCAGAGATACCAAAAGAACCGGTGCAAACTATGGGAGACCCTGTCAAAGATTGCATACTAGCATATTCAAACCATCCTAGTATATTAAGGATTAAGGGTGTGATCAATATACAAGAAAAGTTTGCATTTTCACACGTGGACCCCTCCACGGTTTTCAGTGAAATTCAAAAGATGAATGCCACTAAAAAGACTAGTGGAGCTGTGCCCACTGACGAACTAAAATTGGTTTTAAACCTTTGCTATAAGGAGATACCATATCATATAAACAATGCAATAGATATGAATGCTTTTCCAGACATTCTAAGGCTGGCAGACGTCTGGCCTAGTTTCAAAAATGGCAAAACAGCGTCTTATGCTAATTACAGACCAATAAGTGTTCTTTCTTCTGTTTCAAAAATCTATGAAAGACTTCTCTCTAAACAAATATTACCACACATTTCACAATATCTATCAGATTTGTTGTGTGGTTTTCGAGAGAAATAAAGTACACAAGATGCACTGATAAGGTTGATTGAGCAATGCTGCAAGTGTCTTGATAAAGGAGGTATAGTTGGAATGGTGCTTATGGACCTTTCCAAAGCATTTGATTGCCTTCCTTATGATCTCCTTATAGCAAAACTAGAGGCATATGGTTTTGGCTTGGGTAGCCTAAAAACGCTCCACAGCTACCTTACTTCTAGCCTACGCGTAGACCCATTATCCCAAAGGAGAAAGGGTCTACGAAACAACGAACGAATACTTGCTACGGATGGTTTCCAAATTATTCTAAATTATGTTAAAAATTACTAGTACCCAGACTATTTTGCGCACGGTCACACGCAGTACTTCCTTCTTGAAAAATGCGCAATGGCGGATGAAGGATAAGTGCTTCCACGTGCATTTTATGTTTTGAAGCCCTTGAAAAACGCACTGACTGGAACAAAGTGGATGGAAAATCAAATGTGAATTTAGCATTAAACGATTTTCCATTCATTGTGCATCCATGCTCTCCATATATCTGCAAGAATTGTCTGACAATTGCGAAGAAAAAGTCAGCATTGAGGCAACGAATTCAGGAAATTGACTTGGAGTTGAGGACCAAATATCGTGCGAAATGTCAGGAAGCAGGTTTATCCTTAAAAATGAAAATCTTGGGAAAATCAGCCGAGAAGCGCAGATTCGATGAATCAACAAAGGGTGAATTTGAAGATGACCACACAGTCACAACAGATAGTAGTTTCGTTTTGTTTGGTTGGTCACAGACGACGATGCATGAAACCACAGTACTGGTGGTGGAACAAACACTTTAAGGTAGAATAAATTATGGCCTTGCAAATGAAAAAGCATTAATCTGAAAAAATATTTTTCTCCACAGCCCAATTTCACTTGATACACCAGATACACCAGAATACACCAGTATCCCTTATGTTTTGCCACTCTTCTTCTTATACAATTTCCACTTCATTATCGCATCCTTGTCACAAAATTCGGACAAGAAAGAATCATCCATGTCCAAGAAAACTTCCTGAATCGCTAAGAAAACGTTCTTTGCATGAGTATTTCTCCATAGCTCTATACAGTTAATAATATCATCCAGTGTGAAAAGATGGTCACAGTGCTGCAGTACTTGATTAATTTGGTAAGAACCAAACTCGGACAGAATCGCAGGTGAGCCCACTGGTAGGAATTATTCAGTTGTTGAAGGTAACAGCGTTGCCCTATACTTTATCAATTTTTCCTTCACTGATAACTTTTGTTCCTCGGATACAGGGCATCTTGAATTTACTGGTTTGTGGTCATCTGACATCGCATGGTTTGGCAATTCAAACTTCATCATTTGTGCACTGTTGGGATCTTTGTTATTTTTCCGGCAAACATCACAGCAAAGACAAACTGCTGGTTGTTCTCTATTGCAAGATGCAGCAAAAAGCTTGGAAATAAACTTTTTTCTGCAGGTCTTAAACTCAATAAGCTCTTTCACTTTTGGTTCACAATGAGCATTCAATAGCCCATTGAAAAAACATAGCAAAAGCATTGCTTTCCATCTCGACCAAGTCTCCCAGTTTCTTGGACAAGTGCTTCTATAGACTTGGAAGGGCCGAAATGAATGCTACGGTACACAGCCTTGCATTCAATGCCCATTCCAAAGGCAATGGTGCAGATCAACACTCGAAGATGGCTGTTGTAATTGGACATGTGGTGAACAACATGATCCTTCACTGATGGCGGGCTACCGGAATGAAACATGTGCACAATGAATCTTCCTGGCGTTGACTTTCTTGGAAATACAAAGCTTTCCCAAGTGAAACTCGAAATAAGGAATAAATTATGGAACATTGCTTGCGTGTTTGACAAAATATTATCAAACGGTCTGTTCTTTCTTTCTTTAATCTAATTTGGTCAATAATGCTTTCAAATATGTTCTACAGTGAATTTTCCTTGTTGACATACATGAAGTGGTAGCTGATGTTTGACCGCAATGGTGGCTTCTCAATGGCATGAGTAGTTGCTGTATTTAAATCTAGCATCTCATAGATAGCATTCTTTGTTGACCTTGTGGATGTTGCTGTAAAAACTGGATATCTAATTGTGGAATGGAGCAAAGATTTCAGCTCTGTCAAGCATCCATTCCATTTTCTAAAAGGTGCTGTTTTCGCAATGTTGATTTTCCCCTAAGAATAAATATTACAGAAATATGTAAGAGTTTTTTTGGGATCTGTCTTTTGTTGTGGATAGTTTCGGTGTGGCCTAAGGGAGGTGTGTGGCCTGGGGGAAATTGCCCCCCAAACTTTTCAAAACTTAGCCAAAATTGTAATTGAAAAATGCAATGAAAATGGCCTCAGTGAACGTTTTTGCCCCTACACTTTGAAAATTGTGGCCTTTTACAAAAAATATTTTAGGGGGGGGGCTTATTTGAGTTTATGGTTTAAAATGCATAGAAAAGCTGACATTTTGGAAAAATTAAGGGCTGAACTATGTTATAAGCAAGGGTGCATTCCATGTAGTCTATGCCAGAAATCTGGCGCGGACTTTGGATAAATCAATTGGTCACGTGTTATTTCTATTGTTCTTTGGTGTATTGGCGTAATGTCTCCGGCGTGGACTTCACATGGAATGCACCCTCGGTTATAAGTCTGATAATCGAGGAATGTTGCAATAAAAAAGTGTGTTATCAGCATAAATTGACCTGGCCCAAAATATTTTTGAGTGAGGGCTTATTTGAGAGGTCTTAATCAAGGACTTGAAACATTTCTATCGAGTTCACATTTTACCCCCAAACTGGGAAATCCCCCCCCCCCCCTTGAATCAAGATAACATGAATGAAAACTCTACACTAGGTAAAAAAATTTAGGCCCTACTCAGGGGCCCAGACTGCAGAGAAGAGAAGGGCACTTTTCGCCAAGATCTCAGGGTGCTGAGAGATAGAAAACAATGGGAAAGTGCACCTAGGGCGCCCTTGGCTTTAAATCTTGGGGACATCATTGACATACTCTGCAGTCTGGTCTGGGGCATCCCCTCCTGTGTAGGTACCCTATCTAAGGTCTTTTTTATAAGATTCAGTAGCTAGGCTCATCAATATGTTCTTATTCTTTCTATTGTTTTAAATAATAGACTACTGTTTTCTCAATTTTTCTCTTTTGAAATCGAGGGGTACAGTGTTCTGAATAGATAAAGTGCGTTCTTCTAAAAAGAACAAAGAAAGGGTGTAATAAAATTGGCCTTGTCAAAGTAAAACTTTATTTGTAACTTTATAAAGCTATGATATGAACATATGGTATGGTAAACTTACCATTGGACCAGACTGTGTGCTTCCACTACAACAACTGCCACACAATCTTCTCAAAAAGTTCCGAGCTTGCTAATGTTCTCCAGCGTTTATTTGCAAGAAACGATTCTTGGGTAGCGTACACAATGGAGTAGACTCCCTCTTCAATGCCCTGGAGCACATCTTCATCCTCTCCTTCAATGATTGCGGCTGCAGATATCCCAAAATTTTTCTTGATTTGGGCAACTTGATCTTTCATGAGGGAGTTCGACGATGTAATCACAAGAACTGTGCTTGTGCCAAAGACATCATTATTCATAAGATCAGCAATAACTGGGATAGCTTGGAAAATTAAGGACTTTCCATATCACGTGTGAGTACTGAAATAGTACGGCAACCCATTTTGATTGCATCGGCAAATTTTACTTCATCAAAGCATTCGAGCGTCGCCGCCATGATTACAACTTGACACTCTGTGCTGGCCTCGCTCCCATTTTTACATGCATAATTTATTTCATGCATAATTAAGTTTCCAGACATTTGGAAACCGGCTGTAGCAAGAATTCGTTCGTTGTTTTGTAGACCGTTTCTTCTTTGGGATATTGGGTTTACGCGTAGGCTACCTTACTTCCCGAAAATAACGAGTAAGAGTCGACTCTAGTTATAGTTCGTAGCTCGATATCACATCTGGTGTACCGCAGGGATCAGTACTTGGTCCCTTGTTATGTGATATTTACATAAATGACTTGATTTACTTCATCAGTGAAGAATCAGAAATATGTAACTTTGCCGATGATCACACCCTGTTCGCCTACAACCAGAAAATTGAGCGAGTGATATCTAGTTTGTAGCTCGATATACAAAGTATCTTAGAATGGTTCGAGTCTAATATGATGGTTGCGAATCCATCAAAATTCCAACTAATGTTCATAGGTTTAAACCAAGGCATCAAACTTTGTTTGGAAATTGATGATAAAATAATAACATCCACAAGTTAAACTGCTGGGTGTAAATATTGACGCAAAACTAAAATTTAGTGCTCATGTAGGGTCTTTGAGTGTCAAAGCCAGCAGGAAAGCTAGCGCTTTTTCCAGGGTTTCAAGATATCTCCAGCAACCTCGAAAAAGGTTACTGTATAATTCGTTTATTATGGCAAACTTTAGATATTGCCCCTTAATTTGGATATTCTGTGGAAAGGGTGCTAATAATACGATCAATAGGATCCACAAACGAGCATTGTGTGTTTTGTTTGATGACCATGATACACCCTTTGCTGAACTACTTGTTAGAAGCAACGAAAGAACTGTCCATGTTGAGAACTTACAAAGACTGATGATAGAGATTTACAAAACATTACATCATTAGAACCCTGTATTTTTGTCTGAATTATTCCAGAGACGAGAAATCAGATAAAATCTCAGAATAAAGGACACCATTCTACTTCCTAGCACATCCACTGTGGCCTTCGGTATGAATTCCATATCCTTCAGGGGTAGCATACTCTGGAATAACATACCAGATATGATAAAGACAAGAGCAGCGTAACAGTAGCTAGCTTCCTTTTGCCCAAACATAAAAACATGGGCCGGGGAAGAATGCAATTGCAAATTATGCTTTTTATTATAAAATGTATGATTTTAATGTATTTTAGTTAGATATCTTTATTCTCACTCGCTTAAGAGTATGAGCTATTATCAGCTTAGCTTTAAACCAACTGTAAATAAGGAGTTTATTATTATTACTATATCTAGATCCACTGCAAACACGGATTTTGAGGCGTTGTGGAGAATCTTTTGTCAAATTTACAACTCTGATAATTAACACGTAATTTCAGACATAAATTATGTCAGAACGTTTGATATTAGCTATATTAAAACCACATTTGAAGAAAACTGGACTGGAAATTATAAAGGCCAACTTCAGACCAGTTTCTAATTTACCTTATGCCTCAAAGCTCATTGAGAGGGCAGTTGTGAATCAATTGGTTCAGCATATGGTGGAAAATGATTCCTTTGAGCCACTGAAATCGGCATATAGAGAGGGACATAGTACAGAAACAGCATTGTTGAGAGTTCAAAATGACTTTCTGATGGCGATGGATAAGCATTAAGTCTCCATTGTTATTTTGTTAGATCTTTCAGCGGCGTTTGATACAGTAAACCATTCTGTATTACTTGAGAGACTTTCCAACAGATGCGGAATTAAAGGCGAGGCTTTGAAATGCTTTATTTCATATCTAAAAGATCGTTTTCAAATGGGTAAAGTCGAAGCTGAAAATTCAAAAGAGTAGACATTGTTTGGAAAAGAGGTATGAAATTCCACCTCTATGCTGATGACACACAACTCTATATGTCATTCTTCCCAACTCCAGAAATTGCAACTCTTTCAATACAGCAAATTGAAGGGTGTGTTCAAGAAATTCTGTCCTGGATGCTAACAAACAGGCAAAAACTGAATGGAGATAAAACTAAACTGTTGTTGATTGGTACACAAAAACAATGTGCAAAAATGTCAAACCTGTTAATCAATATTGGAATTAGTACAATAAAGCCAAATGAAAAAGCACGGAGTCTTGGTGTAGTCTTTTACGCAAATCTAACACATAAGTCTCATGTAAACTCTCTGTGCAGCTCAGCTAGGTATTACTAGTATAATATCAGCCTTGCTCGGAAGTATCTGATAAAAGAAGCTGCTGAAAAAATACATCCATGCTTTCGTCACATCTAGACTAGATTGCAACAAGTCACTTTTATATGGTTTGCCAATGATTGAGTTACTAAAGTTACAAAAAATTCAGAATTCTGAAGCCAGGATTTTGACCGGTGCGAAGAGACACAGTCAAATATCCCCAGTGTTAAAACAGCTCCACTGGTTGCCAATATCATCCAGAATAAAGTACAAGATCTCAACATTAACTTACAAATGCATCAATAATCTTGCACCAATTTGTCTTTCCGAGCTAGTCACATTGCGAACGGAAACGCAACGGGCAAGATCTGCCGATGATGACTTGACTTTAGCAACACCAAGGACAAAGCTAGTGACCACCGGAGATCATGCTCACGCAAGTGCATCTCCTCATCTTTGGAACAGACTGCCATACGCATTGCGAGCAACGGACTTCCTTGACACTTTCAAGTGTAGACTGAAAACATATCTATTTCAAGAATATTTAATTAGATTTTATTTTACCAACAATTTTTTAACTTTCTTTGTAATTTTAAATATAATATCATCCTATCCGTTTAATAAATCATGTTATGCGCCTTTGAGCCGTGTGAATCAATGGCGCAATATAAATGCCTTTTATTATACTATTTTATTATAGAGAAATAATACCTGAAGTAAGTAATCGATGCTACAAGTGAAATTATAGAGAGGTTGTATTGTAGAATCAGGTACACAAGCAATGTGAGGCCTTTTGAACGTGATCACAATTTTTCTAGGTCACTGCCTATCAAACGTCATACATTAATTCTTTACCTTATTGATTGTTACTTCACATGCAATTGGGAGAAAATGGTGGCAAGAAAAGCAATCCTGTGTGACGTAAAGGCATATATCAAATGTATGAAGAACACTTGGAGTGAGTGTCCAAGGCACATATCTATAGGTTGTGGAAAGAGCCAGTTGGCCTTATCAAGGCACCAAAGAAAGCAGGAGGGCGAGCACGAAAGCTCTCAAAGTAGGATGAAAGAGGACTTGAAAGACTGATAAAAAAGCTAAGACCACAGCATCCAAACTTGGACTAATAAAAGGCTCATAGACCAAGCAGACATAAAAATAGTTTCTGTGCAGACAGTTTGACGATTGCTTAACAGAAGGGGTACTACTAACTACAAGCAAGAAAAAAGCGTCTCTTGACTGCAAAAGATAGAACGAAAGGCACTAGTGATTGTCATCACTAGTTTATAAGTTTTCTTCACTTTCTTCAGAGATTCCCTCTGTTTTATCTGAAACACTATTAAAAAAAATTTAACTTTTCCAGCTTAACTCAGTAGGGCGGTGAAATGGAGGCCAGATGTCAAATGACGATAAATTCCGCTTAAGTCTCTACCAGCAGTGTTTTGGAGTTGTGATCTGTTATATCCTTGTTTAGCCTCCTAACCTCGTTCACATGTCTTTGTTTTCTTCATAATTGCTTGTTTTAAATCTTATTACTATTGAGATCAATGCCAAGTGCAGACATGTTTCTTTTCTGTGTCCCTTCCTGCTTGGACCGTGGCTTTCCAGGTATAACAGAATGCAATGGACAAGAGAAAGTTTTTCACTATTACTATTATAATCATTACCCCCGTATTTGCGTGAAGGAGTTGATTTACACATCAAAAGAAAGTTCTTGCTCTAGGCTATCTATTGATTTATAATACATATATGTAGAAGCACCTTAGAGTACAAAATATACCTGTACACATTTCCTATAAACAAAAAGTGGGGTCTGATACTGCATTAGCGCCAGAATTTTTGAATCAAGGATATCCATTTCAGCGTGTTGGTCAATTGACGTTTCAAAATACAACCTCCGGAAATCATACTCTGGGATTCGACTGAAAATTTATATGCATGATTCTATAACTGAGTCAAAAATTTTGCAAAATATTTACGGCTCTATCACTAAACGTTGTCTAACAAAAATTCTTTGAACTTAAAGGGTAAAACAAGTTGTGTTTAATCGAAAGCCCTTGACGTCCTGAGTACGAAAATGAAAATATTTTTTGAAATTGAAGCCCCGTTTGTCCGTAAGGAGCGATTTAAAGTGCATTTCCTGACGCGCGGGACAACTTTTTCATTTCAGTCTCGTTTTCGATTCTGACGTCAGAGGTGAATAATGAAATTCGGGCCTAAGTAATTTCCATACAGAAGTAACAGTAATCATCGCTCAGGTTACGGCGCAAAGGTGCTTTATAAACAACAAAAATCCGTTTTAAAGCCAAAATATCAAATTTAGGATAAAACTGCGATTCAAAAAAGATATCGGTGTGAGTTTTTACGGAATAGAACGGATTTCAAAGCTCATTTAAAAGTGGTGTAGTGTGCGTGGATTCGACTCGAAGAAAACTCACATTGCCGGGCGAAATATTTTCACTTTGCCTATTCACGAAGATACAATATTACAAGGTAGAAACTTGCTTGTTTAAATATCGATATATAAATTGCTATAAGAGTGTATTACAAATATTCAATGGTAAGAAGGCTGGTTAGCGGTAGTATGTGGGATTGTAGGGAGTAGGGGGTAACCTTCGCTCGAAAGAAGTTGAACTTTGAAGAAGGCCCAAAAGTTCAAATGTAATTGACGTTTACATCTAAAGCCCATAATTTTATTTTACTTATTAATTTCTGTTTACAATTACTTAATTAATTAGACTTTATTTTTGTTTTGTTATTATCAATTCTTCATTTTTTCTATCTTTTTATTTCTAATTTCATTTGTACTTATTGCCTAGTCTTTATCGAATTTTTTACTTGTAATTATCATTCTATTTTTTGTACTTTCTGCCTATATTCTTATTTTGTTTTATATTTTTACTTAGCTGCCATACCTGAAAATAGTGTTTTTGCCATATGACAATGATGATGAGAAAGTAAAAAACGACAGAAAATTTAAGAAACTTTTGGTATTTGGGATCCAGGCAAGTTTCTTATAGAATATGGTTTTCAATTTTTTTTAAGAGTACCGTCTTTTTTATAAGAAAAATTTCATAAGAACACAAGCCTTAAATTTTACATCTTCTTATAATTTGGTACCCTAGCTACCCTTGCTTATTGTTGATATTTTTTGAAATTGAAAGAAATGTGTGAAGAAAACAATTGTGCAGTTTGTTCCATCTTCTTGAAAAAGTTTTTCTTCCACTTTCCCCATACCTTGTTTTTCTAATATTGAAAAAAAAATTTTCACCCTGTTATTGCAATTTCATAGATGACAACATCAGAATTCCACTGTTTATAACCCAAAACAGTAATCATGTTCTTACTTCCCTACCCCAAATGATTCCTCACGTCATGTGCATCAATAAAAGGTATCTAGATGACTGAAATTTATATTTTGTGTTTGCAATTTGGGTTGCGCAGCTTACAATTGTTTCAATAACTTAAGTAATAAAACAAAAAATCAAGACAATTTACTGAAAAAGAAAGTGAAGTTTCACAAGTTCTCAAAGAATGCAGCCCTCCAAAAAATATGGATACAGAACATGAGGCTAACAAATTTGTTCTGCAACCATACTCACGTCTTTGCCAAGACCATTTTACAGAAGAAAGTTATCAGCGTGGCCCAAAATTTTTGAAGTCTTTAGGCTTTTGACAGAGGGTCACCAAAAGGAAAAAGGCTTGTGAAGGGTTAAAAGAAATTCAAGGCAAAAAACAACTGTCCCTCAGCTCTCCACTCAGTCCTAAAAAAATGGCCCTTTGGAAGAATCATTACAAACAATGAAAAACTGACAAGAACTAAACAGACTGAGGGATAACCCTCTTCGGAGGGGTTACAACCTGTCCAGTATTCAGAGCCAATTCAGCAAAGCTATATAGCACACTCAACATGAATTAATATTCAAGAATAAAACACCAACTAATGAGACACCTAGACTTCCCCCCTTTATTCTACCATTTGATAACAGCCATTCAAATTTGAGCAATATTGAAGCAACATTGCCATCTGACAACCAAGGATGAAACTCTAAAATACTTTGGGCCACACCTCCTTTCCTGGCACTTAAAAAGCATAAAAACTTCAAGGATGTCCTAGTTCATTCTAGATTCACTGAATAAACCCATGAATAAAAAATAGCAATAAACATAACAAAGATGCAAGGGTGGTCCTGGACGCGGGTCTTCTAGGGCACCTAACACAACAAGACATTCTGATTTAAATACTCCGAAATGTCTGTGTTAGGGTATTGGCTGATGATTTGCATCTATAAAAACCCAGGATTAATGGCAATTATACTATTTGACAGATGGTTGAAAATGTAAAGATAACCACTCTCTCCCTAAGAAACTCTATAATCAGTTGAAGAAAAATAAAAAATGAAAGTCTAAATGGTAAATGCAATCTTGTTTCGAAAATACTAAAATACTGAAATACTAAATCCTTACTACTATGGCATTGCTGAGTTGGTTGGGGCTGGGGAGCTGTAGGGGGGACAATGACAGGGCTGGCTGGTTGGGACTAACCTCTCTCCTTATGTAAATATATTTTCATCTTTTTTATAATTTCATCTTTTCCTTGTTTACCCTCTTTTTTCAATTTTTATACATACTTTTAGCATACATATTTTTTTAACTCAAACTCTGCTCTTGAAAGAAATTGATAGATAGCTTGTTTCAACAACATCCGGGTTCAGATAAACTGGATCAAAGTCATTAACTTCTCTAATGCACTCGCAGTTTGATTCCTTTGTTTTGGTCGAAGTTCTTTGCCCTTCTTTGCAGCAAAGGCTTTCAATTCCTCTTATCATTCCTCCTAGCATTTACCACAAGTACGCCTAAACAATTAAAATCAGTAAACAATTTAAACAAATAGGATTTTGATAAAGAACCAAAAATTTGAATGTTTTGAGTGGATGGCCTAAATTGGGCCTAAATACTCTTGTACTTTTATAAATATATTATTAATTCACCCATTATTTGAGTCTTAAATAAAGATTTGGTCATATAAGTTTTGTATAAGTTGTAAAGGAAACAATTTTACTAAAAAACATACCAATCAACGTTGACAATTCTTTGAATATTTACATCTTCTTCTACCTTGTCTTCGCTGGCGCTGCTCTCATCGGTATTCGAGGACCGTTCTTCTCGTCTGTTTTTAGGCGACGGTTAGAACATATACGGCTGAATATTTATCTCATGGTTATCAACGGCTCCATATTCTAATCCTTCATCGCTGTATTCCATTTTTTTTAACGAAAAAGCGACGAAAATCAACTTTATATCGAGCGTGTTTCAATACCAATTCTAGTGTGATCCATCCAGCGTCTCATTTCTTTATTCACCTCTGACGTCAGAGAAAAAACGCGGGCGAACCCGTCCTCAAAACAAAATGGCGTCCAACATGCAAAATCGTCAACTTTCAGCTGTCATAACTCAAAAACTATTCCAAATATTGCATTTTTAATGCCGAATTCGGACTCCCCGTGTGTGAATTGACTGTAATAACTTGTTAATAGCAAAACTTTTTTTACCTTTGCAGGTCCCCTTTAAGACCCTTGCAGCTTCCTCGCATGGCTTTTGCTTTGTAATTTTGTCAAGGATAAACTGACACAGTGTCCAATACAATATTTTGAATAACATTTAGCGAGTCATTGGCATTAATAATCACTTCCTTAGTAAAACTTCAAAGCCACTATGATAATTAATTAAATATAATCAAATTTTGCGGGACAGACCTGTTGCTGATGGATAAACACAATATTTCTTTAATCTTAGCATGATTAATTAATTAAATCATAAATGTTCATACTATAGCACCATGTTGTTTCCTTCAAAATTTGCTCTTAGTATTGTATTTGCAACGTTTATCAAATACCAACTAAAGCTATATAGATAAAATTTTTCATAAATAAAAGGATATTTAAGTTAGGGGCTAATTGCTGTGACAAATAAGAATTCATTTGATCACTATGATTCATTTCCTTGCCCTTGAGATGACAAAGCTATTAGAATATAGTAAAGTGAGTACTTTTAATCTCCCTACTTTTCTGTGACGATAGCTTTCTTCACCGGGACTCGGAACCTCCCTCAATGTCTCATTTTCTAGACTAATTAATGAAATGCTTGTATAGAATTGTTAGCAATTAGAGGAGGTACACATTTAGATACCTAGAAGCTGTCATTTTAGTGAATCATTCATGTTTTAAAAAAGCGTTTTATTATACGCAGTGTACACAACTAGGACTATACTTTTTTGTTCGAAAAATTCTAAACACGAGTTAAAAGTGTAAAATTGTTCTAGCTCTTCATTGTAGTAATCTGACAACACTGCTTTTTCTCGAACATTTTACTAGCACCACCATATGTTTGTCCACGAGGATTAGACGTAGGTCGATTCATCTCATCAACACCTCACATAGCAGAAAATTATTGTGTCATTCTCTATGATGTATTTCAAAGAAACCTAGAAAATCTCTGGAGGATTCAGAGACTCGTCTGACACCGCACACTAATTGACAATTGTTGTTTACTTGAGACATTAGTGTATTCGTTACATATTGATGCGAACATTTACTATCATTTGCAACATAAATTTCTGATTTTGGGTCAGTTTAGTTCACTGTCCACTGTTCACTGTTTGCGTTTGCCCTTCCGGGGCTATATTCATTTTAGTATGTTTTAGTTTTGTTATCTTATTACTTTATCTTATTACTCTAACGCCGAAATACTATGCAACAGTAAATGCTTTAAATACGTCTTGAAATAAAATGGGGCAAAACAAGGATCTTAAAGTAATAATACAAGAAGCTGTAGCGAAAGCGATTGCCAATCAGATGAAAATCCACAGCAAAGCCGTCAAGAAGAAACTAGAAGAAAAATTGGAAATTTTCACAACTCATCTTGAGAAGGTAAATGAGAAGATTGAAAAAGTAGAAAAAGATCAAGTCGTTGTCTTTTTTTATATAGTCAATGGATAAAAACTTACAGGACTATTAACAAATACATTATTACCCTGGGAAGCAAAGTTCATGGCTATCCCAGGGCCATTACACTAAATACATAAAGATACTAAGATTTAAGGCACAACAAATTACATACGAAGAGAAAGGAAAATATTGTAGCAAAAGAGGAAAGGTGTTAGTGGCTGTATGTCAAAACAAAGGGCCGGTACTTCTTGTTTAATCAAAATGACCTGTTTTGTAAATAAAATCTAAAGTTAAGTTAAGAATCTTTTTATTATCATCATTGGAAAGTTTTTCATCGCCATGTAGCAGAATTTGTACAAGATAATTGTTCGAAAGTCTGTTGATTTCAACAAAAGGTCGTAGGACTTCTGATACTCCAGTAAGAAGGTCTTGTTGCTGACTATCAAATGAATGGCAAAGCAACAAATAGTGCTCCGTGTGTTCAATACCATTAGACAGGCAAATGGGGTTTGTAGTGTCCTGAAAATTGTGATTGTATTTGTGAAATTTCAATTTGCTGAGACCAACCCTACTTTGGGAAAGATACGACAAGCCTAATGGGTCATGAATACCAAAGACAGGTTTTGCGGGAGGTCTAATTATTGATAGCAGCCTCGACTTGAATACAGCAATAGATTGTGCAAGCCTTATTTCAGAATCTAGTTTGTTCCACTCGGCCAGACTGCATTCTGCAATTCTGCAATTGACAGCAGAGTTATTAAAACAGCCATAACTAAGTGCTACACTACGGTCAGCCCCCGTCGCGTATTTTCCTCTAAGAAGATAATTCCATCCATCCGCAAAGATAGTGTGCCTACCACACAAAACAGCCTAGTAGTTTATGAATACTCGTGCCGGTGTGATGCCAGGTACGTAGGTCGCACATCCCAGCGGTTATGTGATAGAATAAAACAACACGTGCCGTCTATAATACGCCAAAACACTGTGTCGCAACGAGAACAACCATCTTGCGCCTCAAACACTAAAAGATCACTGAAACATGACTCTGCTATAGGTCAACATTTGCTCGACAATCCAGAGTGTGCTAAAGCCTACAGTGAGAATTGCTTTCGAATTATTGGCAGAGCAAGATCCACATTTCACTTAGGTATTTTGGAATCAGTCTACATAAAACCCAGGGATCCCCTATTGTGTAGACAGAAAGAGTTCGTTTTCGCCTTAGGACTCTTAAAGTAATCCTATTGGTCAGCTCACTGTATCGTGGGTGTTGATTGGTTTTCCTACACTATACCAATCATTCACCTCTTTTCTGATTGGCCTATTTCGATCCACCTCTGGGTATATATATAATCAGTTAGGTTTCTGTTTCGTTCTCTTTCTGACGTATTACTCTGTTGAATGTCAGACAAAAAGCTTAAGTAATCTATGTTTTCGTTTCGCTATGCTCCCGATTTTCCTGGCTATTTTGAAGTTCTGTACCATTTAAGAAACTCGTCAGTCGAATACCCATGAAGCATTTCGGGCACTTTGTTCGATATGCTAAGTTATTCATGGGCGCCCCATTACCCTATGGAGAGGGTAAATGTTCCGATCTAACATCATAATATAGATATTAAGAATTATTTATGTAGGTAATATGATTACCAATGTCTTTGTGGCTTTTGAGTGCTAAGACTGGAGGGTGGGCTCAGATTTTGGTTAGAGTTTCTTTCCAGGATAGGGTTCTCAAGTGTCCCTTGAGTATGGGATTTGTGCAAACTGTGTGTGTACATATCATAGGGTGTAGTTAAGGGTAGGGTATTAAGTCTTATTGAGATTGTGAGATATTAGTATTGGAGAGGTATAAATCTTGCGTATGATAGAGTGAACTATCATCTGTAATATTATTGGTGTTGTTGTTGGTGTCCCAAATTCTGATGCGACTTACAACATTAAGTTGCGATGTTGTTGAATATGTGTTGTAATCTTGGCCTTTAAAAAGGACATTCTGTGATGGGTAAGAAATTTTGTTAAATTGCTTGTGTGAGGACTTGGTAACCTCGTGTGAGTTATAGGTAGGTGCAGATTTTAGGTTAGAGTCTCCTTCTGGGCCGGGGAAGGGCTCTGTAGTGTCCCTTGAGTGTGGATATCAAGAGAGCTGTACAAGTATCGTAGGATATGACGAAGTGTAAGGTGTTGTGTATAATTTGCGATTTTGCATGTGTGAATCAGGGGGTTCCCATCTCGACCTGAGTCTGAAGATGGGAACAGTGCCATTATTGTTGTCACAAAAGTGATATTGTATATTAATTCTACATTTGAAGTGGAATGAATTATGGGGTGCTTGGAAGGATATGGTGTTAGGGGTGGAGAGAAAGGAGAGGGGTGGGAAGAAAGGAGAGGTCTTTTTCCAGAAGTACTTTGTTGGTAGGATTGTTGTTAGGGGTATGTTGTTTTCTCTTTCGAGATATTCGCGCATCGTGCACCTATGTTTACTCTTACGAAGGGAGACATTGTGAGATATTAGTATTGGAGAGGTATAAATCTTAAAGAAAGAGTGCTTTCTAGTGATAATAAATATGCCAAGTCCTGTGGGAAATGGCTGGAAAGAAGAGGATGGCTTACTTGTGATCGACTGGAGGGATCAAGAATCTGCGCCATCAACGTTATTAGATTTTGTGTACTGTGGCTGCAAAGGAAAATGTTTCTCAAATAAGTGTTCATGTCAAAAGAATTCGTTAAGGTGCACACACCTTTGTAAATGTAGAAATTGCGAGAATGCCGGTTGAGAAGATGAGGGTGAAGATGACGAAGATGACAAGGCTAACGATGAAGAAATGAGATAGATGGCTTATCGGAGAGATAAAGATATTTCCTTGTTCCCATTTTCTATTCAAATTATGTTTTGTTTTAGTCACAAAAAAATGAATTCTTTTTTCCTGTTGAGTTACTTCAGTGCATAGTAATTGGGGCTATGCAACATTTAGGGTATCTTTTTTAAAACACTTTTCAATTGGCCCACTTTTTAAAGCTCTTCTCACGATTGAACACCCCTTAAAATTTGAGGAATACAAGGACTGTGCACGGAAATTTCAATCTTACCCCCTTTAGTATAAATAACCCATCTTCTGGGGGCTAAATTGAAAATTTGCAGTATACATAAATACGTAAGCATAACCATCACGACCTCGCCAAAATCAGCCTCTATCTCGAATCAATATAGAATATACAGAGTAAATACATTTGGTCTTATCAAGGCTGTTTCTGACACAATATTTGACATGATCGTATCTTCCCTTTTCAACAGAGCAAAATCTATCACGAGCGGTCTTGAAGATCTAGATAGAGAATACAAAAGGATCTCAAGTGTTCTTCAAGCCAATGAATATAAAAAAGATCACATTCGTAAAGTCACTAAGAGAATGTCAAAACCCAGACAAAATACTGAGGTAGACAAAGAGGAGCCTATATGTTCGATGAACCTACCATACATCAGAGGGACAAGTGAAAAGATCTGTCGTTCTTTGTCTAAACAAAATATAAGGTGCACTTTTTATTCCCTTCATACTCTGAAAAAGTCACTTTCAAGACCAAAAGACAAAGTTGACGATCTAAAAAAATCTAATGTTGTATACAAAATACCATGCAAAGATTGTCCTAAATCTTATATAGGACAATCGAAAAGAGAAACAGGAACCAGGCTCAAAGAACATAAGGCGAATGTGACCCATGGCCGTTATGACAAAAGTGATCTTGCCCATCATTGTTGGACGGAAAATCACCATATGGATTGGGACAATATCTCAGTAATTGATGAAGATAAGAACTGGAAGAACAGACTAGTGAAAGAGAGCATCCATTCCGTTCTATCTACCCCGTGTATCAATCAGATATCGTACACAATCCCAGAAATCTGGTTGAACAATGTCAAGAGCACCGAACGCAATTTTGGCGCCACTAATGATAGAAATTAAGCGCCAATTTCTCAGAAACCTCCTTTGAGGTTCACTCAGTGTTCACACCTCTCGATCCGACCTTTGCTTAAATAGGGATGAAACCACATTTCTCATTGCCCGATGATGGGAGACGGATCTCTCCCGAAACGTTGCCCCGCTAAATATCAAAGGCTTGTCATGATAAGTGGTGACTATCATGTCAAATATTGTATAGAATATACAGTCAGCCTCTTTTTCATGCCGTGAAATCGAACTGGAAAACACTACAAAATGGCGCTACGCGGAAAATTTTTGAGCAGAAAAACATGGAAATAATTTCATGGTTTTTGATAAAACTGCGGGTCTGTGCAACCGCGAACAAGTGAAAACGTGATGAGAAAGGTATTTCCTTTACATTTATGTTGTCAGAAAGTAGTCTCCAGGTTGGGTCCAATGACTTGAAACGATAGAGCTGCACTGCACATGGCCTATCAATATCTTTTCCTCACTAATAGTAAAGTCACTTATTAAAGTAGAATTTCCTTGTACTTCTGATAGGATCTCACTGCCTGTGTCTATTGTTGTGCATTGAAGTATGAAGTAGTCATTAAATAACTGCGCCTTTTCGGTAAAATCTATTACAAATTAAAAACCCATTATTTAACAGGGGTGGTATTATTGGGATCTTTGCCTTGTTGAGAAAGCTGTTGATAAGGGACCAATATCTTTTACTAGAGGTCCCAGGATTTGCTAAAGTTCGCCCTATCTTACGCAGGTAGTTTTGTTTGGCATTTTCAATCATTTTTGCTCCTTCAGAGATCATAGTTTTTATCCCATCAAGCTTATTATCCGGGCGCCCATTTTTTACAAAATTTTTGTGCCTGTGTCCGATCAAACACGGGTTCGAGACCCGGTGGAGGCATATGTCAATTGCAGTAGCCTGCTCTGGTATAATTTAATCACCCGTGTTAGACCCCAATCAAATCATAGTTATAGACTGAGTTGTACGCTTTGATGAGGGAGACTCTTAAAAAATCATAAGCAGCAATACTATTTAAGTTCAAGGTACAAAAACTAAGGGTCCCGGGGCCTGGGTTTGATTCAATATCACCACTGATTAAAATAGTGCTAGAAATCAGCCACTGTAGATGTTGTGTGTTCCAAATCATACACCAAGTATAAAAATAGAGATACAGACAAAAATTGTAATTGAGAGCTGAGCAATTTTTTCGAATTCTAAAAATTGGTATTCGCTTGAGTAGTTTGCTTGAGTAGCTCGAAAATTGTGTAAATTGTTATCTTTTTTAGGTGGTGCAAACAGGAAAATAAAGGTAGAAAATGCAACTGTATTTTTGAAGTGTGCAGGGCAAAAAATTGTGTTATAAATGCTAGAGGCAAGGCCAGAATTGAAATCGCAATAAAATAACAACAAACGAAGCAAAGGTTGAAAAGCTCAAAAACGATTGAAAATAGCGCATGATTTTGACTCTGGACAAGTAGTAGTTGAATAGAAGCACGAAAACACCCCACTGCTGCTCGCCATTGATTGATCTCAACCGGCATCGTCGCGAATGGACCTTCTCACTGGTCTTAAGGGACAATCAGCCACATAACACCTGTTTTTATTGAGAATCATAAAGCATAACAATGTTAGAAAGCAAAAAATTAACTTAAGAATACATAAATAAAGCAAAACAAGACAAAAAATTCTACTCAAGATACGAAATTCTCTGTCATAACCAATACTATTGAGGTTAAAAAAACAATGCCAATTAGCTTTCGACATTGATTTTAAAATGGGTATTGACCATTAGGAATGGGGTGTTTCAATTACTGTACGCTTTGCTGAGTAAACAAAAACGAAAACAAAACAGATTTCTTGGAGATTTTTGCTTGGTTGAAGAATTGTAAGGCAAAGTAGTGCCCCAAAATAGGCTATCCAAAATAAATAAATCTCATCATAATCTTTCAGAAACTTACGAAAGGCAGGAAGGGTAGATTGAGCTATAAAATTTGGGTTAAATTTTGCGTTTTGAAATTGTTTAAGGCACAAAGTCCTGAGAGATAAAATATGATAAATAGGCCTAACAAATAATCTCAGAAGGTGTCTTCTGATGTTTGAACCCTAGTAATTTCGCGGGAAAAAATGGCATGATGCTCTTAACAAGAGCGGTTTAAAAGCATTTAAGTTTGGTTAAAGCAGCGTCAAAAGAGGTCAAAAACTACAACAAAAACAACAACGAAGAGGCTGTATGAAGCAGAATGAACGGAAAAAAACTTTTTACTCCCCTACGGCATTCTTCTCGGAGATCAGATTTTCAGCAGATTCATCATTAATATTCAACCTTGTCAATATTTCAGCGAAGTCTTCCTCTCCTTCAAAATAGTAGAATTCCTCTTCAATTTTCGCACATAATCTGCAGTTGATGTCAGCGAATGTGAAACCCAGATTTCTTGATTGCAACATTTGCGTGGTCTTTTTAATCGTATCCAGTCGTCTTTTCGTGAGGTCCAGCCTGACTTTATGATTCTGACATTGCTTTCTAGCTCGATATACAAGTGACCTATGCCTCCACGTTGTAAATCGTACAATTACTGTATGAACCTTTTTCCCGTTAACAGTTTTTGGTTTGCCAATACGATGGGCTCAGTCTATCACATTATCTGGTATGTTGACATTCATTTCTTCGATGACACCCTTTACCTTCTCGAGAAATTTTTCTCCAGATTCTTGCACGCTATTTTCTTCTGTCGGTATACCATCAATTCGAAGGCAGAGGCGGTGGTTGTATTGCTCCTGTTCGTCAATGCCCTTTTCCAATTGCAAAATGTACCTCTCCATGATAGCTAATCTGGACTCTAATATATCTATCTTCGTGTTTTGATTGTTTATTGTTTCTTGTAACTTTTCAATACAACCTTTTGTTGCCATGTCGGCCTTTATTTCTGCAAACTTGTTGTCAAAGTATTCTTGTTGCCTCTTCGGTATGGCGGCCATGTTTTTCCTCAACACACAAGATAATCACGTTCTCACCAGCACACAGCAAAATATTGAAATAAAGCTAAAACGTATTGCTAAATCTATCTGTTTTCGTTAATTTAATTCATTTTTATTTGTTATAAAACATTACACCATGTAGTAAAGTAAAACAACGCCCATCACAGCTGGAGCTCTGAATTACACACTTGCAAGCCATGCCGCCTCAATGTTTAAAAATTCGTGATTAAAAAGTCGTGGTTAACAATAAACTCAACAACATCGATGGTTATATTGACAACTTATGGAAAGAAAACAAAGAAATGAAGAGAGAAAACGAAGAGTTGCTCAAAAAAGTCAAGGAAGGTAACAGAAAAGTCGAGGTTACACAAGACAAGCTCAATGACTTGGAACAGTAGGGTCGTAAAACCATGCTCGAAATAAACGGATTCCCAAGAATGGAAAATGAAGACCCTTGGAAGATTGTGCTCGCCTTGGCCGAGAAGCTTGAAGTCGCCCTGATAGAAGACAACATAGAAGCATGCATTCGTATCTCTGGTAAAGAATAAGCTGGGTTGATCGTGGAATTCGCATCAAGAAAGAAAAGAGATGAGATGATCCACTATTGAAAGAAAGTCGCTAACATTTTTATCAAGGATTTCGGATATGAAGGTGACAATAGAATTTATGTCAATGAAAGTCTAACACCGAGACGCAAATCACTCATTAGGGAGCTTAAAGCTAAAAAAGATGAGTATAATTTCAAGTATGTATGGTCTAAAAAGGGGATTATTTTCATTCATCGTGATGAAAATAGTCGTGCACTTCAGATCAACTCTCTAGTTGACTTAAACAAATTGCATGAGTAGTAATGTTAACGTAATTTGCCCGAAATGTTCAGTGACTGTTGGAGAGCATGATCAATTGATCTGTTGTGACGTATGCGACTCCTGGTTTCATTTGAGATGTTTCCTTTTAAGAAACAAAGATTTCGAACATTTTTGAAGGACGAAAGTTTAACCTGGTATTGTGCACTTTGTTTGAAAACTTCCCTCCCTTTTCAGTCTATGACAGACCGAATTTTTCATTGTATTTCACAAGAATCTGAGGATATTTCAAATCGACATACGTCACCCGCCTCACGAAATTGCTCAGTCTGTAACAACAAGGTTCATGATGTTAAAAATTCGATTCCGTGGCAAGATTGTCAGAGTCTTATTCATAAAAGGTGTTCCAAACCAAAACCATGCGAGACGTTAAGTCTTGCAGAAACACTTAAGTGTCGGCGTTGTAATCATTTCATGGAAAGAATATTTCCGTTCACAAATACAAAAGACGACGAACTTCTGAACATACCTTTCAACTCAAATTTCACATGTCCTTGCCAAAAATCTTGCGTAGATGTCAATAGCTATGACGCTCTTGAAACTTTGGACCTTAGCAAATTGCGATTGTCTGAACGAGACCCTCTGTTGGAAAATGACCTCAACAGTCACGCAGCTTACCATGATAACTTTGACTACTACACAAACAATAAGTTTCATAAAAATCATTCAGAACTCCTATATACCAAAAGGCGACAATAAGCTAAGTTTGATTCACACCAATATATCATCCTTACTTAGTAATCTCGATAAACTAGAGAATCTCTTAATTGACCTTGAAGCTGATTTCGATTTCATTGCTCTAAGCGAGACATGGCATGTCAAATCTAATGATACTAGATTTACCAATCTGTGTATTCCAAGTTTTCATCCTTACAAGGAAATTCCAGGTAGCAGTAAAAACGGGGGCTGTGGCTTTTTCTTCCCTTATTGATAACATCTTTATAAATTCCATTGATAATAACGCATGGAGTGGAAATTTCATTGCAAAAGTTTCTGATCACATGCCTAATTTTCCTATTCTTAATCAAAAACTTAATATCAGCAATCAAAAACCAGAATTTAAACAGGATTTTAAAAACTTCAGCGAAAAGGATTATATTTCTGATATCAAATTAAAAAATCTTTTACCGTTATCCGGTGCAAGTTTAGAGGAGAAATATGAGAACTTCCAAGGAAGCATAGTTGATACGATTAACGAGCATGCACCCTTTAGAAAGGTCTGCAAGCGACAAGTCAAGCTCAGAAGAAAGCCCTGGATAACAAGGGGTATTCTGAAGTCTATCTCAATAAAAAATAAACTCTACTAACGATTTCTTAAGTCAAAAGATAAATTTTGGTATCAACGCTACAAATATTATAGAGACATGTCCAATCATTTGCTAAGGAAAAGCAAGCGAACCTATTTCCAAGAATATTTTGAAAATTGGAAAAAGGAACTCTAAGAAAGTTTGGGCCGGTATTAACGATCTACTAAAAAAGTCACAGAAGAAAAAATCCAATGATGTTTCTTTACAAATTGGAGACAACGTAGTAAATAACCAAAAAACAGTTGCAAATCATTTCAAAAAATTCTTTACAGGAATAGCGCAGGATTTAGTAAACAAGTTAGGCCACACCACAAAGAATTTCGCAGATTATTTGCCAAATCGACAACCAAAAAGTTTCATCCTTAATCCTGTTACAATATTTGAAGTTAGTGATCAAATAAGTAATTTAGATGCCAAAAAGTCAGCTGATGCATATGATATTCCAATTAAGATGGTCAAAGCAATTAATTGTAAGATCTAATTGTAGGACCATTGACTTTACTTGTCAATGAGTCTTTTTCTACAGGTTGCTATCCTAAGATATTGAAGTATGCAAAAGTTATACCAATATTCAAGGCTTACTCACCTCTCGAGGTGACCAATTATCGTCCTATTTCACTTCTTCCAACTTTTAACAAAATTGTAGAGGAACTCATGTATACTACATTAAACAATTTCCTTGAAAAAACAAGGTCATTTTCAAGCACCATTTTGGCTTTTAAAAGAATAAATCCACTGCTCCTACCAATACTAGCTGTGACTTAATCCAATACTAGATGTGACAACAAAGTTTATAAATGCTATGGAAAATAAAAGATTTTCTTGCTGAATATTCCTTGATTTTGCAAACGCGTTTGACACTGTTGACCATGAAATTCTTTTAAAAAAAATTGAATATTATGAAGTTAGGGGTGTCGCATTGGAATGGTTTTGTTCTTATTTGACAGGTAGAAAACAGAGTGTCTTTGTAGGAGGTGAACTCTCCGAAAGTTTTGTTATTTCCCATGGGGTACCTCAAGGAAGCGTTCTTGGACCCTTGCTATTTTTTTATACATTAATGATATACCAAACTCGTCCAAAAGTTTTGACTTTCACCTTTTTGCCGATGATACGAGCCTCTTTATGTCACACGAAATCCTAAAAACTTTAGAATCAAATGTCAATACGGAATTAGCCAACATATCTGATTGGGTAATTGCCAATAAACTATCACTAAACACGAAGAAATCAAGTCACTTAATATTCTCCCCAAAAAATAAAAGAATTAATCAAGAAGTATCTATTCAAATCAATAAGGAAAACTTAGCTGAAGCACAGAGTGCGAAATATCTTGGTTTATTGATAGATAATAAACTTAACTGCAAGACCCATGTAACAAACTAATTTGAAAATATCAAAGGGTGTGGGAGTATTAGCTCGTTTAAGACATTTTGTTAGTAAAGATATTTTAATTAGTATCTATAATGCGTTTATTCAGCCACACATTAATTATGGTAAAATTAATTGGGGAGGTACATATAAAAGTATCTAAGACCCTGTAAAAAACATATGAAGCGTGCTGTACGGTTGATCAATTTTGAACCAGTAACTGCCCACAGTAAACCTCTGTTCAACAAATGAAAGTTGTTATCTCTCGATGACAGTTACAAAAATGAATGTGCTAAATTTATGTTTGATATCAATAACAGTGATTTGGAAAAACATTTTTGCGATATGTTTCAATTGACAAGTACTAGACATCCTATGAGAACCAGACAAGCAACCTCGGGTTCTTTCTCTCAGCCTATCATGAGAACAAATGAAAAAAAATAGTGTGATTAACAATGGTGTTAAAATTTGGAATAGCATCCCTAAGGATATAAGGTCTGGTAAGTCCAAATTTGCTTTCAAAAAGTTTGTTAAGGTTTGGCTCCTTGAAAACAATTGTTGATAGAATAAAATTATTTTATACCATAATTTCTATTTGATATCATATAGCTACTTGCTGTTATGCATTGTATTTTGGCTTTTACTTTACTTTTACTTTTATTCTTTTTTTCTTTATAATCATTTTTATTTCAATCTTAACTTCTTTTTATTACTATACTTATCTTTATATTTCTTTTTTTTTATTTCTTTACTTATTCTTCTTGTTGATGTTGCTGTTAAAAAATTCGATTCATGTAATTCTTAATAATTGTTGACATGTATTTTAACAAAGGGAATGTGGCTCGGTAGCTCTTCAGAGTTTTTTCCAAGTTTCCGAAGCTTATCTTTAATATCGTTATTTTTAGATTATGGAACCCTGTAATTAAAAGTTTGAATTATACATGAATTAAATTGAATTGAATTCGCAAGGCGTGCGGGTGCATGATGCGCCTTTAGTTTAGACAGCGCATTTTGAAAGGAGCGAATTAAAGAATATCATAAAGAATCAAAAATTTTAGTCGTGATTTCTAGTGAATCATAGTGATTAAGTAGAAATGCCCATGCGTGAACAAGCCCGACACAGAAAAACAAAATGGCGCTTTTTTGCAAGAGATTGCGAAGCATGTTTGAGGATGAAGAACGAAACGAACAGCCCCTTTCAAACAACAAGAGTGTGGATGAAGGTATTATTATCATGGAGCGCAACAAGGAGAACCCAAGCACACAGCACTCAGATAAAGATATTGACGAAGATTAAGATAGCGATGAAGAGGGCTTCATTAACCAGCCATTAGGCCAGCCAGTTGGGTCAGAAACAGTGACAACAAATAAGGAGAAAATAAAGGCTGTCAGGAAAGCAAACTGGTCCGAAGAAGCTGTTGATGAGTTTGTAGATGTCGTCTGTCAAAATGAAGCCTATCGAAAACGGCTGATATTCACCAACAACAAAGTCTCTAAGAATCTTGAAATTTACAAGAAGACAGTGAAGCAAGTTGAGAACCAAATGCAAGAGCGTCAACAGAGGTTTGAATATAGTCCAGAGCAAGCACGTACAAAGTTCAAGGCATGCATTGCTGCTTACAAAAAGGCATCAACGACAAGACGGAATGGTTCTGGAATAGAGAACTTTATGAAAAACAGCCTGCGTGGTTTCAGAAATTGTTTGTTTACGTTGACTCCCGAGACTCATGTAATCCAAACTTAGCTACTGAGCCTTCATTTTCAAGCCCTGTAGATGGCATTGATGAAGAATCAGACACAGCCGCAGAAAGGAGAGAGGAAACAACAACTGAAACACCCAAAAACGCGAACAAGAATTTGTATGCCCCAATCCCTTCAAAAAAGAATAAAAAGGAAACAACAACTGAAATTTTGAAGGAAGCTGCAACCACATTCAACAAAATGATGTCTAATGACTCAACAAAAGCTCTTCTAGAATTCTTTAAGGATGAGAATGAAAAGAGCCGTGCCCATGAGCGTGACATGGCATCAATGCAGATGCAAACACTGCAGATGATGATGATGGCTCCAGGTCATGGGTCACCAGCTATCAATTCAACACCAAATCTTCCTCAGCCTCACAGCCACAACTTTCAAGCAATGGGTAACCTTCCAAATAGTGGCAATATCAGAGGAAACTCATCAAGCCATTCCAATTGGGTGCAATTTATGAGTTCTGAAAATACAGACTTCCAGTAACAAATAAACACTAGATATTATTATCTTTACGAATTCGGTAATAACAATAATAAAGTAGTTATGATAACAATGTAACATGGAACGGAGACAATAATAAGATTTTTCTGCTTCACAGAAAATAAACAGAACAAAAAACAAAGCTAAATTTAAATGTCCATTGATTTAAAAGGTCTCAAATATTTGTTAATAAACACCTTTTCCCTGCTTTTCATTCCATAGCTTCTCTTTTAGATGGTCTCTCACCAGTTGAGCTTTCTTTCAGCTATCAGAGATTTTTCTGCACCTTGTCGTGTGCAACATATCACATACTACATCTCTTGGTCTTGTTCTCTGCATGTTTACATCCAATGTTACATCCCAGGCATTCAGGCAGGTGTCATTCAAGGCAATACAAACATTCTGAAGAGTGGTACAAGCAAGTGACATGATTTTGACAGTTGCAACTTCTGACTCATTTTTGCGCTGGAGAATACACCAATGCCCATTCAGTTGGCCAAATGCCCCCTCTACGACCATCCTTTCTCTGCTCAAACGATAATTAAAGAGCCACTCCAGTGAACTTTTTTTATTTAATGAATAGACAAATTCTGGCCTGAAACGAACGAATCCGCAATTATTTTTTTATATCTCTTACCGTTTTCTCGCAATAAGCATTTGTATAACTCTTATTGAATTGAATTGTTTTTGAAAAAGTTTTCGGTGCTTTTCGGATTGATGTCACACAAGTTTCCGACACTCGAGAAATTTCTCATTGTCAATTCTCGCCTCAGTCGTTTTTCATGTGCGAAAGTGAACAGCTCTGACCGCTACTATACTTCATCACCTCAAAAAATGCAAAAGGAGAGTTGCAACGAGAACATATCATCCAATTCGGGAAGGTTAGCTTCAATCTTCAAACAATGTTCACATTGGAATGTCTGCATACTATGCTGAGTCAACTCTCAACTTCTGGTACAAACAAATCGCAAACGGCTTATTGTGGACTTGAGATCAAGAAGGGAGGATAGAGTAGAATGGTTTAGGCCATTGCCCGGGGGCCAAGCGTGACAGGCCATGGAGCAGCGAAAAGCAAGCCATCAGAAGGAAAGCAGAAAATCTTACAGAAAAACATCTGTCCGTAGAAGATTTATATGATAATATTTTTGCCACCCTGCTTGAGGGGTTGTAAGGGAAGTGACCAGATTCCAGCCCTTTTATTAGGATGGGCAAGAGAGACAACATGCTTTTATATTCTCATCACTTCTATTTTTATTTGGAAATATATAACTCTAATAATTCTCCTTTTTAGGTTTTCATACAGTCAATACAAGATAATGATGCCAGAGAAAGTAGTTTTGATTTCATTATGTACTTCAAAAAAATATGAATTAGAGTTGTTAGATATCTGGATGATTTTAGCCACTGGATTCATGTTTTTCTTTTTGTTGACTTTATCCCCGTAAAGAAATTGAAATTTTTTATCTATTGAGCACCATTACAATAAATATTGCATATGTTAATAGTTTCCTGGTGTTTTTAAATAGTTTAGAAAACCATAAACAAGTAGTAGAAACAAGTAATAGAGGGCACTGGGCTCGAAAACCTTTATGGTTTATCTCAGTGTCCTTGACAACATATATTTTAATTTCATTAATATTTCAGTACTTTGTAATACAAATTATTTTATATGTATACTTAGATATTTACCTGTAAGATTGTTGTTCAATTAAATGGATTTGATTTGATTTGATTTGATAGAAGGTTGTATGCTGGCAATCTCTAGTTCAGAAGTCAAAAAATATTTTGAAGGGAGGCAACTCGACTGTGTGACCCAACACCCAGGGTTTGCTCCAGTTTGCCTAAACAAATGATGTTTGAGACTTTCAGCAGGGAATTACAAGAAAAAGGATGGGAAACGATACTGTAAAACTGGATTCGAAAACGAGTTGAGTACTGTTCACACATTATTCATGCTGATGTTGTTGTTAATCATGGGCAGGACTCTCAACTGGTTTCAGTCATACTTATCAAATCGCACTCAAAAAGTTTGTATGAATGGTATTTTATCAGAACCAAAAAACATTACTCATGGTGTGCCCCAGGGAAGTGTTTTGGGACCTCTCTTATTCCTATTATATATAAATGACTTGCCTTCGTGCTCCAAAATACTTAAATTTCATCTTTTTGCAGATGATACCAGTATCTTTTTTCTCATAAAAATGCAAAAGAACTAGAGTCAATCAATAAGGAACTTAAAAACGTTTCAAAATGGCTATCTGCCAACAGATTAACCCTCAACATTGATAAATCTAACTTCCTCATCATTTCAAATAAAAGAAAAGTTGACACCACAGTTGATATTAAAATTGATAACCTTTCTGTAAAAGAAAAGGACTGCATAAAATATCTTGGTGTTCTTATTGACAACAAATTAAGCTGGAAGCAACACTTACAATATGTCAATATGAAAATTTCAAAAGGTATTGGTGTACTTGCAAAAATGAGACATTTCGTACCATCTGATGTACTAAAACAATTGTATCATGCTTTTGTATCCCCGCACGTAAGCTACGCTGTTATAAATTGGGGTAATGCCCCAAAGTGTGCAACCATGAAACTGAATAAAAGTCTTAAAAAAGCAGTTAGAATTATGACATTTTCAGATTTTATAGAAAGCTCAAAGCCTTTATTTACAAAGTTAGGTCGAGTAAACTTTGAAAATATTTATAAGTTAGAAGCTACTAAATTTATGTATGACATAAGTAACAACAGTTTAGCATCCCCCATAAGTGGCTTTTTCCAAAAAACAAAAACAAGACACAACTACCAAACCTGTCAAGCTACCAAAAATGAATTTTCCTTTCCTTTGGTAAATACAGAATGGCGAAAAAATTCTATTGCTTTTAATGGCATTAAAATATAGAATGAAATTCCACTCGAAATTCGCTCAATGTCAAATAAAGCTTTTTTTAAAAGATATCTTTTTCAATGGTTACTACAAAACTCTTAAAAAAATCCCAATTCTGCAAACTTTTCAACCCACCCCCCCCCCTCCCCCTCTTTTAACTCTGTTTTTCTTTATTACCATATTTTTTATCATATAATATATTACTGTTATGTTCTGTTCAGATTTTCAATTCAAATCTTTAAAATGATTTATGTAATAATTCAATCTATATCCGTGTAATAATTTTGTTTAACTTTAGCTTCAAATTTTTTTATTCTCAACAGTTCATATAAAAGAGGGCACTGGGCTCGAAAACCTTTATGGTTTATCTCAGTGTCCTTGACAACATATATTGTAATTTATATATGCGTATTTTATGTATACTTAGATGTTTACCTGTAAGATTTTTGTTCAATTAAATGGATTTGATTTGATTTGACTTGACAAGTAATTGAGGTGTATTGACTTCATTCAGTGGCGGCATGTGAGAATTTTTGTAGGTGGGGCACAGGTAAAAAAAGTGAGGGCCTAATTTTTTTACTTCGTGTTTTTTTGGGCAGATAATAAATTGAACGGAGTAACGGACGTTCTAATAGGCCATCTACGATATTCATTTAAGATAAACCAATATTTGACGATCAATCAAAAACATACTTTGGTCTCTTTCTTAAATTCCTATAATCTTATTTCTCAAAGTTTTATAGTGAGAACTTACAGATTCGCTTCCTACACAGCTTCCGAAAATTTGTGCACAAAAGAATAGAGCCGATTAGATGAACTGCATGGCATTTGTGATGAGAGACATTGTTATTTGTCATCAGAGTTGCATTGTTACGGTTCGCGTTTTTAGAGCATCATGTTTATGAACTTTTTGAATTGAATTGAATTTCAGGGCACTTTCAAATGTGCCCCGCTTATCACAGTAAGTCTACTGCTGCGGGCTAGTCAGAAGCAACGTGACGAAATCAAACTCTTGAAAGTGATTGGTCAGAGATTACGTAATGCAGGGCCAGCCCCACCATGAGACAAGATTAGAATCTGAGGTTCCTGTTTCCCAAGTTCATCAATGTCTTGCGGAAAATTGGAGCTATTCGTATAATCTAACCTTGTTGAAACTTGGTCTATTCAATAGTGATTTGTGGCTGGGCAGCTATTTCCTAGAATCTAGGGCATCAAAGTCGGTATTGGGTTATGAAGGTAATGCGTGCATGGAGTCTGAGATTGAGTGTAGGTCAATAATGATATTCTGTGAAAGTTTCAAACGATAAAATGGCTAGAAAAGAAATCATTTTATGAAAATGCCAGGGGGGGGGGCACTGCCCCACCTGCCGCATTGGACACGCCGCCATTGACTTCATTGTGCAAGATTTTCTATGCAAACAGCGCAAAGGAAAATAAGCAAGGGAAAATATGGCAAGAGGGAAACAGCTTAACACCAGATTAGATTTACCTTCCCCCAGAAGTACAAAATGGAGGGGGCAATTAACCAGGTTGGGGTTTCAGTTGGCACCCTTTGGTATTACAATGCTGAATTCATGAAAATACAGTAAGTTCTCCCTCACTGCAGTGGCATAAGCACCAAGCCCCCAACTTTCAAGCCAGAAATTATGCTCCTGTCACATGACTTAGAAATTTTGCCACTTTTCTTTTTGGATATCTGATTTCTCGCTAGATTCTTGTTGAATAGAGGCCATGAGAAGAGCCAAGGTAGCTGCTTTTAAGTCTAAAACCCTCCTTAAAATTATGAATTTTGACCCCTGTATGTAAAAGCTTCCTTTAAAGGGTGTCTCTTTTTCTTATGCTCCTCCATTTTCAACAAGCCCCTGGCTCTCACTTTTGGGTAATTTCTAAGTGGGGAATTACATTTAAGTCAACAGAATGAAACTAGACAAACTTAGGCCTACTCACCTATCTCTAAATGCCGAATGTGTCTCCGCTGTGAATTGCTCGATCAAACAACAAGATTTTCTTGTAGCTTCTAAATCATTTGCGACTAAGATATTACAGTAACCACGAATACCAGCTTGACTTCAAAATGCTAGATTGTTCAACTTTTAAATCGATGCAAAAACACGAAGATTGGAGTTCATCTGTTCATCGCTTCCACTGCTTCTTGATTTCGCAAATCAAAACCTGGTGAAAGTTCTGCCAAACAACGAATCACAATACAAAAAAAGTCGTTCTCCTCGAAGCTACCGAACCATGGAAAAATGGGCGAATTTTACAGTGAGAGTTCAATCTCAATTTGCCATATAAAAAATGGGGTCTGTGTGACGTCACATGGACCCCATCTAACGAAAAAATTTTTTTTTTTCGGCGAGTTTCAACTTTGGAGGCTTATTGTGAGAAAACAGTTAGAGATATCAAAAAAATAATTGCGAATTCGTTCGATTCAGGTCAGAATTGGTCTATGCATCAAATAAAAATATTTCACTGGAGTGGCTCTTTAAAATATCTTTGTTGCTCTGTCTGAGTGATTGTTCGTCTTATGGTGGATTGGTAAAATACTATCAACATGATTTGATAAAAAGCTGACATAGTTGTTGTCCTGCCTCGCATTTCTCTTTTGAATATTTGCGTTGCGAAGCTTGTTTGTAGATGTTAATTGTGAGAAAATTCGTAAAAGCGCACGTGGCATCGTTGAGGGAACCATTGCAAAAAGAAAAATCAATCAATCAATCTGCACGCCAAAAACAGCCTCGTTCCAAAAAATGTCTCGTTCTCAAAACAAGTATCCCAATTATTTAATTCGCCCTTCCTTTAACACTCTGTATAAAACAAGCAATAATTGCATTTGCCTCAACAGCGCTCTAAGAGCGAATTAACTTAAATTTGATATGCTGCGCTCAAAATGCGCTGTCTAAACTAGGCCTTAGATCCTTGGCAACTAGCCATTTGAATTTTCTAAACGTGTCACTAGATAACCAATTAAGTTTCTAGAAGGAATTAAACATGTTAAAAGGTTAAGATCATCCACGTGTTAAATTAATAAAAGTATCCAGTCAATGAATGTCAATTTCTAGGGTTGATGAAAAGTTTTTAGTGAAGATATTCAGTTTAGAATTGAATCTCCTCTTAAGCTATGACAAAGCTAAATCCTCTATTGAAGACACTTACCTCATCATTCCTAAGAGGGAAATTTATCTGGTGTACTCTAAGCACATTCTTACAGTAACGAAGTTGATTATCATAGAAGAAGCCTCTGATATGCCAGGATACATCTCAATAAACCGGTTAAGTTCATCAATACGAAGCTTCCATCTTGTCTGCACACATCAATGACTTTTTTGTGACCACGCCCTGGCAGATGCCAGAAACCATCTTCTCAAATAGAACTTCTCTCTTTAGAGACTTGCTGCAAGTTCTTCATGTAACTTGCACGTTATTCATCAAGTTACGAATAATCTGAATTTGACAGGATGCAGCAACAAAAAGATTGAGGCAATGAGAGTCATAGTGGGTGTATAAACCTAAATCATTAACGGCAATGAATCTAAACCTCACTCATCTAAACCTCTCAATTCATAAATAAACCATGCTTGGGAACGTTTTGATTAAATCCTTATCAGTAACTATAGTCATCATCAGTAACTATATCTTCATAGTAACTAGTTATTGATTAAGACTTAATCAAAAACTTTATAAGCATGGTTTGTTTTTGAATTAATCTATTAGAATTCCATAAACTTAGATAATTAGGCTTTCGTATTATCATCTAAACAGCTTTAATATTTTATCTGAAAGTGCCTCACCAGTCAGTTTTGTATTACATTCAATTCTCCCTAAGATATCTCCATTACTATCAAATTATTTATAATAAGTGGCATTTGCTCATTATTGGAGCAATCTATTACCTCATCTGCAAGAATTGAAAAAAATCTGTTTTCTTTAATCTCCTTAGTGATTACCTTGCTAAGACTTTGAGCGCAACAACATGTTTAACAGTATGTTGCATTTCTTGGAGCATTCTCAAAATAATCTGCAAGGACATGGTCATCACTTCTAACTCTACGTTCTAAAAGTGCTTGAAAATTGCCCCTATCTTTAGCGGAGTATTAAGAAGAATCATCTCTCTGGCCACAGACAGATATATCGTGTGCTATTAAGAATGATTGGTTTAACTACTGAGGCTAGTATCTTCCTGTTTCTGGTAATAGTTTGGTCCAAGAGTTCATAATGAATTTTGATTGATTGGCTTTATTTTATTGTGCATTACACCAGAAAAAGATTGGATTGTTGTAAGGGCTGTTTCGTGGATTTCAGACTTTTCATGCTCTTTAAATCTTCGCCAACCAACGTGACAAATCTGTTAAGTCTGTTTTCCATTTGGCGAATTTATTAGCATGAAGTGTTTCTTTTTGCGGCAAAAAATTCAATCAAACACGTTTTTGTTTTCCAATGAAACTCTTAATGATCTTTCCTTCAAATTTTTTGCCGCGAAAACCTGTTCATCAACAATCTTTGAAGATGGCAGCTTTAAATCTCAGGTATCTACTGCTGCTGAAATCTTGATTTTTGATAACCAGTTTTCTGCTGAGAAGACACGAGAGACAGTTGCAAAGGTACAGGAAGAGAGTCTGATCTACCAAACGCAGGAGGAAAAAGGTGAGTACCATCTTTTGGTCAAAGAACTAAGACTGCATGATGCTGAATATTTTTTGCAGTGCTTTAGAATGACTCCTAAGGTCTTTCAAGAACTCTTGAATTGGTTTGGCTTGCATCTTCAGAACAAATTCAAAAGATATCTGTTGTTGTGATATCTCTGTCACACAATCTAATGATTCTTTTAGGGAAGTTTACCCTGTAGATTTAGTCAGAAATAAGCACAAACAGTCTGTAATTTCTCCATATTTTTACCACTCTGAAAGCTTCACTAAAACCACAAGAACAACTAAATCTCAATTCTACATGAGGACTGTAGTTACATAACTTTGGTTAATCGATAAGCTTTAAGTTAAATGACACGTGACTAATACAATGCTACACTTCCGGTAAATTCTAATCTCATTAAACAGACAGAAAATGTGAATGAAATAAGCGAGCAAACTCAAGATTACTCAACACACCCCTTCCTTGACCTCCTAACGGTCAAGCATAAGCTGCACTTTGGCGCAAGCCTTTCAAGCCGCAAGTCTGCTGGGACGCATGGCACTGGGATGCTTGGGCCTAGAGCACATGGGCCTCTAATGGTCATATTTCTCTTTACTCTCTCCACCATTCTCGTTCTCTCAACTCCACTCTACAGAAATATCTACAGGAACTTAATTTTGTACTGGACAGTTAGAGAATTCGGGCTTACCTCTTCCGGCTTTCCTTACCTTTGCTCCACGAATTTTGCCATCTTTTCCCGCAATTAATACCCCAAAATTGCAGTTTTTCCAAGTAGCTCGTTTGACATGCTGTTCAGAAACAAGTACAACATCACCTGTATGTAAGTTACCAGATTTGTTATTATTCATCTTATGTGTTTCCCTCAAATCAGTTCATTATTCATCTCATGTGTTTCCCTCAAATCAGCTAACTGGTCTCTCCTCCACCGGTTCAAAAAATGAGTAAGGAAACGAGTTAAATGCAAAAATCTTTTATCAAGAGAATATGGAGTACTACATTGATCTAGTTTATAGTTGGTCTCGACTCCTGATGAAAGTGATAACATTCTACGACTTAACTAGCAGATGAGATGGTGTTATAACCTCTCCGCCAACTCATCGTAAGGATGTAACGATGGTAGAGAATTCAAAATGCTTTCTACCTCGGTCATGAAAGTAGAAAGTTCATCAAATGATAACAAAGACTTACCTAATACCTTTCTTAAATATCTCTTAACACTTCTTCTCATACACTCATAATGGCCTCCTTGCCATCAACTGAGCTCTGCATTGAATTTCGATAATATTCCGTGTGATCTTGAGAATTCATTGATGTTCGGGTATGTGTAAATCTTGTTCAAAAGTTTTGCTGCTGTGCTGTGAGTGTTGTCGGAATTGACAATAACTGGTGCTCCTAGAAACGACGAAAACAGTTTAAGAATGTTGATGCTGATAAATCATGCACCAACTCTAAATGGAGAGCTCTTGTTACACAACAAACAATCAAGCAAACATGAAACCTTTTCAACTCACCACTGTCCTTTATTAACAACCATCAGTGGCCCACCGAAATCAACAACAACATCCCTGAAGCTTGCTACCTTCAGTAACTCCATATTCGGAAGAAGAAGAAAAAGGCATACCTTTTAGTTTTCTTCAAATCAAACATTTTTTAAAATCTTCCTGACATACTACCTATCCTCGGAAACCTAAAACCTTTTTCAGAGCTGCACAAGAGTAGCTTACACACAGCAATTGAAGGCTCTGACATGGCAATCTATAATAAAAAAGCTCGGTTATCTTGTGTTCATTTGGGAGATAGACAGGGTACCTAGACTTTCTTACCTCTCCAACCTCCCTCTGCATACCAATAATCCTTCCATCTCTACAACTGGTGAAGGCGTGGGACTTCAAAATTTGTGGTTTGTGGGCTAAAATTTTTAATAAGCTGAGACTTTGCCTAGAGTATCTCTATATTATCCTTATGTACCACAAAATATGCCCCATGAATCCCACGTGGGGAACTCTCGTTCCCAGGCCCCTTATGTACAGACACCTCCAAGTATGGGCAAAAATTCAAAACCTCAAGATTCGGGCATGCTATATATCATTCGAAAGGGTATTTTATGTTGATTACTTTTCTGTTAAGGTCCAAGCATTAAAACTGACAGGAAAAGGCTTATCGGAAAATACTCACTACCATATCCAGTTAAGAATAATAAAGCTTAAAACACTTCACAGTCACAACATCATATCGTCTTCTCCTAGGGCATCAATATTTAAATCATCTTCTTTCTCTTCTTTTGTACCGTCGTGACTTGAATCCTGAAATGATGAATAAACTATTTAATTGGGAAATACAACCGAAGCAAATTTTTGAAAATTAAGCTCACAAGATTTACAGAAACGGCATTTTGAAGCACACCTGGAAGGAAAATGTTTTGCCCACCCCCCTAAAATGTTTTCCAGTGAAACTTTGACTCGTCCTTTCTCTTATGCCACTGCGCCAATGAATAAGAGCATGCTAAATCTAAAATGAAAAATTCATGAAATGGCTGTACGGCACGGAAAGTGACTTATGATAATACTTGATATTTTTACATCCAGTACTTTCCTGAAGCATGTCTTTTCACATGACTTATACAGCCAGGCCATATTTGCTTCCTCAACAACAGTATTTCATAGTAAAACTTACATCACAGTTAGTGCATTCTTGTCCTCGACACTCGCCACAAGAAGATAAGCACGACATTTCATACTTGCGACAGGTACACACTTTCGTACTGCATGGATTCTTCACCAAGTCTTGCAGTTGCATCTGATGACATTCGTCAGCATCGGTGGAGCGACTTCCATATCATTTGTTGTAGGGTTTAGCACACTCCCTTTGCTTGTCCAACCCCAGTCTACCGCTTGAAATTCACATTCGTCACTCAGTAGGGACCATTGCATAATTTTGTAATGGGCAGGCAAGCCATGGAAAAGAGCAGTTCTTTCGGTTGGTGGTAATTTTTTCTGGGGATATGATACCTTTACGTGCCATTTCCATGTACTTTTTATACCGAAAATAACAGATAAAATAAAATAAGCTGTATTAGAGGCATACCATATACGATTACTGAGTTGAATTGGTCATCAAACAGGGTAAACATCCGTCGTTCTGCGAATTTTCAGTTAAAATCCCTTTGGCAGGGCCACAGGGGTAATAAAAGATGTTGTTATGCTGTAAACTTGCGGTGTAGTAATAGAAAAAACAATTCTAACCTTATTGTTGTCAATGTTTTATCCACTTTTTCTCCATAAAGCAACTTAAATGCTGTCACAGATGCATCTCCAACTTCATCCTGGCTACTTTCAGAATTAGTCATCACGCGGCAGACTTTTTGCAGTGGTGTAGACTTTTTCATTACGTTGACCAAAGTCCCTTTTCCTCTTCCGAAAATCAAAGAAGTCGTATCACAGCCTTACCATGAATGCAGGAACAGCAAGTGTTCCTTTATCTCTTCGACATGTGTTTGCGTCGTGTTCTTCATGCTCCAGGCTCTCTACTTGAACGCTCTTGCAAGAAGAAGACATCGCTCATCCCTTCCTTTCAATGGTACATTAACATGACCGCAATGTCAGTATCATCAGCAGCAACTATATCTGCTGTACCAAAACATCTGAAGATACCATCTCTTGAAGTAATGCAGGATCTGGTTTGCCTGCTAAAGCATTCTTGTAGAATTCTTCCAGATACTGTCAGTCTAATCCAAATTGATCTTTTGCAGCTTCCAATAGGAGTTTCATCAGCGCTGATTCAGCACTGACCCTTTCATGCCTGGAAGGGCCATATGTTCCACGCGTCATAAAACCTCCATAAAAAAGAACTGAGATCAGCTCTCCCTGGATGCCTGCAAGGGCTGTTTGGCCCATATTTTGCTGCCAATCTGTTTAGGGTTTGGTGAGCTATACACCAAGTATTTTCCGAGGAAACGGATGTGGATCCATTTGGTAGTCGAGCAATGAAATGTATGCGATGTTCACCAAACTATTTCAGGTAAGGAATAGCCGTTTTTTATCAAATAAAAAATACCTGGATACAGTTTAGTCTCTCTTCGTTTTATTTAAAATATGTTTAACATGTTTGTTAGTGTTTTACACTCTAAAAACAAAAAATTTTCGAACTGGGCCATATGGCCCTTCCAGGAATTCAAAGTTGTTGTTTTTGAACTTAGGGCCTAAATGCCAATATTTTGTTTCCTGCTTCCAAGACATGATTTTGATAGCAAAATATCATAATAAGAGTGAAAACAAACATATTTAGTTGAAACTACTTTATTAATGATTTCGTATCTTATTTTTTAGATTATAATACTACATGGATACAGCAATAGAAGAGCACGAGGTAAATGGCGAGATTGAGCGGTGGCTGGTGGTAACACCGGGTTTAGATTTGGAAAATGAAACTGTTTTGAGTGCTGATGAATCAGAATATGGCTCAGATGATGATACTCCCTTGGCAGATATATTGCCACTTGCAGGGCTTGCAGCAGGAAGACAGGAACCAATTAGTGAGAACACTTATCGCTGGCGAAAAGGAAGGCCACCGGCCATGAACAATTTCTCCTTCAAAGGTGATGAGGAACTCCACGGGTATGAGACTTGAAACAAATAGAATATTTCAACCAATTCTTTGAAAATGAAATGGTAAACCATGTTTTGGAACAAACCAACTCGTATTCAACGCAATGCAATGTGAACAAGGGATCAATAGCAACCTGCCCTGAAGAGATAGAGCATTTTCTTGGCATTCTTTTGCAGATGTGCATCGTTCAAATGCCAAGATACCGCATGTTCTGGCAATCATCCACAAGATATGAGCAAGTAGCTAGCATTATGAGTGGAGACCAGTTTGAATTGGTCAAGATGTTTCTGCACTTTCAAGATAATTCAGAAGCTCCAGACCGCAGGGATCCCAAAAGAGATAAGCTTTTCAAGCTGAGGAAAATCTTCGAGATGCTGAGGCAGAGTTGCTTGAAGGTAAAGCCTGAGGAGCACATGATCCCATTCATTAGATGAACAGATGATCCCATTCAAAGGAAGAAGAAGTCTCCGCCGTTATTTGCCAAATAAGCCTAAGAAATGGGGTTTCAAAGTCTTTTCAAGAAACGGAGTCAGTGGCTTCTGCTATGATTTTATCCTTGATGGTGCACTGGACCCTGTCATGGAACAATGCGACAGTATGGGTTATGTGTCAGGTGACATTGTGCTAAGGCTTTGTTCTTCTCTACCAAGACAAACGAGCTACCAAGTCTATTTCGACAATTACTTTACGTTCTTTGAGCTATTGTTGAAATTGAAAGAGTGGGGATTTGGGCTGTGGGTACTATGAGGCAAGATCGAATGAGATGTTGCGAGCTGAAAGCAGAGGAAGTGTTGAAAAGGGAAGAAAGGGGGTCTTGTTAAATATGTTCATGGCGTTATATCGCCTTCACCACAGAAGCAAGAAGGGGTATATGAGGATCTTCTTCTGGATTCTTGCGACTGGTGTCACAAATGGCTGGTGCCTGTACAAGCGTGTCTGTGCTCAGAATGAGGTGCCAAAAGAGGAACAAAAAGATCTGTTATAGTTCACCAGCGATGTAGCATCCTCACTCTGTAACAAAGCTGTACCTAAATGACGCAGTAGAGGGAGACCAAGCCTTGAACCTGTGGAACATGTAGCAAAGATGCCTAGAAAAGTTGCGACCAAAACTCCAGATGACAATCTTCGTTTTGACAACATGGGACACTGGCCAGAGCACAGGTCCAACAGACCAAGATGTGTCCATTGTGGTGAAAAAACAAGAGTTGGTTGCAGCAAATGCAACATAGGACTCTGTTTGACGACTGAGAGGAACTGTTTCAAGGACTTCCATGTTTGAACTTATTTTCGATTGATGTGTTAACGTTACCGTTTTCAAAAGCATTTGTTTTTTGAATTTCCACTTCTATGAAGCAGGGTTCAATAGAAGAGCAGGTCAACAGTGTTAGAAAATTACAGAGTTCACTTACGTGTTTGTGGGGGCATGGGCTCTGGCAAAGCATATTTCGGGCAGATATTTGATCAAAAATATCCTTGGTCTCTAAGATACTGGCCATTGTATAAGCCAGGGAGAGTCAGGCTTCCATTAAACCCCTTTGATCTCTGTCATTGTCAGTCATTATCTGTGTCACTCCTCATCACATTTTTTTAGGAAATCAATATGAAGAATTATGTACATTTGGCGATTGTGTTACATACACAATTTGACCCCCAAAAATGATGCCTATAGCCCCCATATTGAAAAAATACATTTCCCTACCCCCTTTCGATTCATCTTCAATTAGTACTTTATGTCTAACATTGTTTAAGTTATTGTAAGGGGTCAATAAATAATTTTGAAAAACATATACAACAGCAAATTTGTTCTGTTCCTGGAAGGGCCATTTGGCCCAGCCCCCAATTTCACCCCAAACATTCCCCAAAATTGAAAATGTCCAGAAATATCGAAATCAGCACCTAAAATAACCCTAAAATCGTTGAGTATGACTTTTTGCGTATCTAGAAGGTAATTCGGGCATGAAAGTGTGTGCTCGAAGAGCTCTGGATATTGCTTTACCAGACATCATCTGTGGTATGCTCTTTGCTGCATATACTTCTTCAAACAACTCTTCCAAACCAGAGCCCTTCATCAAGTTTCCAATGCTTCCTTAGAAACTCATGAGTGTATGAAATCCACCCAGCCTGCAAACAACAGGAAGCTTTTCCGCTTTAATGATCGTCATTGCCTTGAGCCACAATGGTTGGTCGAATGTGATGCATGGAGATGGAACTTGCATCCTCACAGCTTGGTCTATGGTAAATTGAAGTGTGGAATATATGCATACTTCCTCGGTCGGATTAAGGTCGATCATTGGGTGGAATGTTACACTTGATTTGCTGTGCGATTCACGTGCGCTGGCAGCGGTAGCGCTATGCATAAATCCAGACCAATGTGGTCTTGGCTCACTGCTAGAAGAAAACAACCAGCTGCAGTGCCAAAGAAGATCACTGTGCACACTTATTGGTCGGGAAACATGCTGCTCTTCTATGGGATGAAAGATCAAGCTATTCTTTGCATCTTTGGTCGATCTGTGGTACGGGTATATCTCTACACCACGCTTGTAAGTCAATGAATGAGCTTTTTGCCTTTCTTTGAGGCGTGGTATATTTCGAAGTTGACCTTGTCGCGAGTCACTGGAAACAGAAATTATGCCCATTCCATGAAAGATGCCTTTCCCTGTGAGTGTTATCAGGTTATGGTCAACATTGTCTCCTACCCATTGCATGAAGGTGGACTCTGTAGGATTAGGATGTGGTTGGAGTTCATTCCCTATGTTTTCAACCGCAGATTGCTTGAATCGCACTACTTCCTCTGGAGTAATCGAAAAACCCAGTCACGAGAGAAGGTTTACAAGCCACTTTGAGCCAAAACTTTTCTCCAGTGCTACCTCAACCGCAAATGGAGTAGGTGCTATCACACTCCTCGGCCGTGCTGCTTGGACAATGCATTGACTTACACTTAAACGATTAGGACTAGATGGAATGATCCAGAAACAAACTTAAGAATTTGGGTACCCATCTCTTTCCCTCTTCAGGTTCACTTATGTCCTTTTCATTGGGATAGTGATCAGCTGCAATTTCCATGGCTCTGATGTCTTCTTTGATCAATTTTGCTGCTGCCGTGATCACACTATCTTTCCTTTCTCCGTGGTCTTTCATTTTTCTAAGAATGAAATCTGTCATTTCCTTAAAGCAAATGAGTTCAGAATGGCGACCAGTTCCTTGGACAAAATACACATGCTCTTCATAATGAGCTTTTAACTTCTCTCTGAAAAATTTTATTGAGTAAACATCACTTTCGCTAGCTTCGCACATCTTTGCGTACAACTCTTATACAGAATACAGTTCACTATCGCGGATCGACTATAGCCATTAACAGATATCTTCAAAAGCTTATATTTTATTTGCCGCTTTGGGTCTTCCTCTCGTATAGCCACTCCCTGTCAAAACTGTGACATGCATGCTGAATGGTAAACTGCCTCCGCTGTAACTAAATCTATAAAATTTTCCATACGTACAAAAACTTTGCCACCCCATTCATCATTCCTCTCTCGAGCACGGTCAATTATATACGCTCGTATTAGGATAGTTTGGACTTCTCTTATGGAGTCTCTGATACGATGGCGCTTATCAGCCTTTTTCTCACAAAGGAAACAGCATTTTTCCAATGAAATACTGTATCGATTGAGGACCTTAATTTTTTCGCTGCTTGTACTTCTGGTGGATCTTTTCCAGTTCTTGGATCTATAAACCCTCTATGACAATCATGATGTACCAATATTGGTGCGTTCGACTCCTGCAGGCTAATTAATTCTTGATGAAGGTCCTGCATTTGATTTTTAAGCCTGACATTGATCAGGGTCTTCAGCCCCTTTTCACCAACGACATTCATCTGCTTTTCATCATCTCCTTTAAATAAGACACACGCCTTTGCAGGAGATGAAGCCATTTTGTAGGCCAAAATAGAGATAGAAAGACAACTGCCCTCTGCTACATTCTTGCTTAACTGTGTATTTTCTCTCTCTGAAGTTTGAAATATTTTGGGAAATCAAACAAAACCGGAGATTGTGGTTGCGACAAAGACTAAACAAGCTCGTATCAGATGTCACGTATGAAAAACTTCGCATGTTATGGTTTCAATTTACACTAAAGTATTTTTAAAAAGGAGTGTAGAGAGCAGAAGTGTTTGAGTATTCAAAACATGTTTTAAAAAGAAAGTCTGTACTGGGACTTTCATAGGCACTACGTATTCAACAGAGAATAACACTTTTTCTGTTGATTTTTGTGTTTTACTATATAGAAAAAGGTAAACAGCATCAAATGTGCTTTCGAATGAACTGGAATATGCCCATATTTGATGACTTATAAATTTTCGCCCATATTTTGAGGTGTCCTTTCGAAAGGGGCTTGGAAACTAGTTCTCCCCATAGGGGATTCATGAGGCATTTTTGTGGTACATAAGGATGATAGAGAGCAACTCTAGGCAAAGTCTCAGCTTCTTAACAATTTTTTCCCACAAATACCTGGCAACACCTGCACTAAACTCCAAGCTAGATCCGTATCTTCTCGAAAGAAGAGTCACCTTTCTCTGAACCTCTCGAATCCCCAATCGTTCTACCAAGCAAATCTCCTCTGCACTGAGTCCTTCCACATTCATCTCAAAATTCTTCTGCTTGCTTTTAGGTTGTTTACAAATTTCATCACCCACATATTGAGAAATCTCTTCAAACTACTATATCTTTCGAAATTCACAATCTGGCTGATGCCCTAACTCTCTTTTGTCAAAGCAACCATGACACAAGTTCTCTTTCTTTCCCCACTCACATCTCCATTGCCTCTAGAACCAATTAAGATGACCAGCTCTCTTTTCCTGCTTTGAGCCACTCTAGTTCTTCTTTATATAATTTTCTCTCAATAAGTTCACTAGCTCAAGCTCCTCTTGAACCTATATCCACTGGGTTCTCCTTCCCAGCAACATGACCAAAAGTCTCTACTTTGGCGAGGTTTAATGTTTTGGAGATTTTAAATTGGACCTGTTGCTTCCAATGACCATTATTATATATCCAATGAAGTGCGGTGTGGCTGTCAAGCAAGCATCTGATCCTATCTCTATCTTCACTTGTGTACAAAGAGCCTTGTCTACCAGTACATTAACATTTCTCACAGAAAGCAGCTCTAATCTTTTTATTGCAAACTCTTTTAAAGGTGCCACTCTCGTCTTCAAACATAACAATCTGCATTTAACTCCTTCTCTTGTAACATAGATTAGGCAAACAACAACACAGTATGCTTTGCTACTGGCCTCTCCAAAGCCATGAATTTGACAGTTGAAGATCTGACCTTCCTTCTCGTCATACACACAGCTCGGCAAACTTATTGACTGAACTTTTTCCAGGTCTTCCCGTAAAGCTTACCATCTGATGAACTTACTCTTAGGGATAACATCGTCCCATTCAACCCATGCATAGGCTGTGGAACAAGACCTTAAGGCCCTGCTTCTGGTTACATTTTCGCAAAACTTTTGTACTTTTAACATTTTCTGCTTTCCAATTATATATATGCAAAATTTATCGAGCATTTCAATGGTGTCTTCTGTTTTCAGCTATCTTACCTATAAGTTTAAAAAATTCCCCGAATTTCAAACCATACTAAAATCCACTTTCAGAAATTTGCGATTATGGTGGAAAAATTCCCCGTTTCTTGAGGTAACTTAGACTCCAAAACCCTTCTGAAAAACCCGTCTAAAAAGCTTTCTAGACTCCCTGTGTATTTTGGCAATCCCATAATGCAGCAGCAAAAGTAATCAGTAGTTTCCTAGTTGAAAAAGTTGAAGAGGATCGAAGTTTTCTGTCTTGATCACTTGTTTTACGAATTTTTCGAAATAATCGCGAATTGATTAGCTAAAAGTATGCCGAGGAAAAAGAAAGTTTTTAAATGTGTACAGTATCAGAACGTGAAAGAAATAGTAGACGAAGATACAAAGAAAACAGCTAGCAAAAAAGATTCCAGGACGATCACCAGACTTGCCTTGGCCTAGGCCTGCTACTACCAGGAATAAAAAAGAGCTTACTAACGATGAAGGGAATCGAATCATCGAAATGAAACTTCTACAACAAGCTTTACAAGATGCTCATGTATGTCAAGATGCAAAGCTAATAATCAAAGAACGTACTGCTGAAAGGAAGGGGCTTTGCTCATCTCTTTATATGGATTCATCAGTGGTCGTTCTACAACGCAGCAGCTACTGAAAGTACTCGATTTATGGACTGAAATAGCAGATTTGGGAGGGCAGGTTGACACCATATTTATGGATTTTATGAAGGCTTTTGATAAAGTTCCTCACAGGAGACTTATTGGGAAAGTAAAAAGTTATAAAATAGAAGAAAAAATTGTCGAGTGGCTACGGAATTTTCTCCAAGACAGAACGCAAATAGTCTGTGTCAATGAAAAAATATCAGAACCCTCGCCAGTCATAAGTGGAATACCCCAAGGATCTGTTCTTGGCCCTACAATGTTCATCATATACATAAATGACTTGCCTGATATTGTTGAATCAGAAGTGTTTTTGTTTGCTGACGATACAAAGATTTTCCGCCACATCAGGTCAGAAAAAGACAGAGAGATCCTTCAACAAGATCTAATCAAACTATGCGAGTGGTCAAGAAAGTGGCTGGTTTTGTTCCACCCTGACAAGTGCAAATTGATGACTGTAGGGAGAAAAGAATATGATACAAGTTATGCTATGATAGACAGTGATGGAAAGTCTGTGCCACTTGGAACAACTACTTCAGAGAAAGATATTGGTGTGTATATGGATGGACAATTGTCGTTTAGTGATCATATAGCCGAGAAAGTGAATGTTGCAAACCGAAATATGGGAATAATTAGAAGGACATTCAAATTTCTGGACAAAGACATGTTCCTACATTTATATCGTGCTCAAGTGCGCCCTCATATCGAATATGCTAATGTTGTATGGCACCCTTATAAGATCAAGGACATTGAGACAATAGAGAGAGTACAGAGAAGAGCAACCAAGTTGATCCCAGGTCTCAAAGATCGATCATATGAACAACGTCTACGGACCCTTGGTCTGTTCACACTCGCTTTCAGGAGATTGCGAGGAGACCTCATTGAAACTTACAAGATAGTTAGTGGCTTGAGTGACCCGGAGACATCACCAGACCTTCACCTGCTAGGGGAAACAAATACTCGAGGAAATGGGCGCAAGCTAGAAGTCAGACGTGCAGATGGCAAGCACATGCTCCGCCATAACTTCTTCACAATCAGAGTCGCAAAAGTCTGGAACGAGCTACCCAGGGAAGTAGTTTGGGCAAGGTCACTGGACGATTTCAAGAATAAGCTTGATCGATTTACTTCTGATCACCCGCTTCGGTGGAACTATAAATACAAAATCGACTGAAACTATTTTTTAAAAGGAGATGGATATATAGGCCCTAGGCCTGCGTCCATTAACGAATTGTATTGTATTGTATTTATCTTTGCTGTTCAAAATGTGACTCACAACATAATTTTTTTCATCATCATTTTCGGTAACAGAAACTGGACCAAACATAAACAAAATGGCTACTTATGCCGCAATCAAAGCAGGGTTAGGAAGAGAAGGTTTGCATGACCTTTTATCAATTTTGAATGTGCCACCACCAGTAAGTACTTCAAATTATGCTTCTCAGGTTTCAAAGCTTTTGAGCATTTCTGAATCTGTTGCAAAGTAACATATGGTGGATGCTGCACATCGTCTTAGAGAAAGAATCATTGAAAATTCTGAAAGGACATTGCAGGAAGACTCTATTATAGATGTTGCTATAACTTTTGACGGGACATGGTCCAAAAGGGGATTCACTGCAAACCATGGGATTGGAGTTGTAATATCTGCTGATACAGGAGAAGTTTTAGACATTGTTGTCTTATCAAAAATTTGTGAACTGTGCAAAAAGAACAAAAGCCACAATACGAAAAAGGACTTTCAAATCTCGAAAGCCACACATCTTGCTGATGGTTCCTGTCAACAAAATTATGAGGCATCAAGTCCTAATATGGAGACTGATGCTGCTTTCAGACTGTGGAGTAGGTCTATTGATAATTACAAGCTTCGGTATAAATGGATGATTTCAGATGGTGACAGCAACACCTTTGGTAAACACCTTTCTTTAATACTTTCCCTTTCACAAAAATGGCACTTTTGCCCAGCTCCTGATGAAGTGCAACTAGAGTGCTGCCGCCTCATGCCCATCCACTTTAGGGTACCTGGATACAGGCAAGAGAGAGGTCCCTTGTTGCCTGATGGGACCTGTCAAGGGTTCGGAGAGCAGAGTGCTTCCATACGAGGACCATCGTACAGAGCTTTATCAGGGGGAAAGTCGAGTAGAAGTAACATTGCGAGGAATTATTTTGTAAGTTTTAAAAGGAGCATTTTCTTCCCCAATGGGATCCAGTCAGTTATCTCGTACTCAGGATATAAACTTTCAAATAAAGTAAAATTGGCACTGTCTGCCAACTATTTAACAAAATTTAAGAAAAACTTAGTTTCTCAAAAACATGAACTGTTGCTCTTTTTGTCAAACAATGCTGGGTGATTCTGTCAGTTGTAAATTTTCATAGACCAATTATCAAGGCAAAGTTTTATTTTGTAAAAGCATTCTTACCTGTCAATCTCATTCTCAGAATCATAAAAATTATTTTCTTTCAGCTAAATCAAATGATGTTTATAGTATTTCTCTAGTCTTTCGTGAAGCTCTTTCCACCATTGCTCAATCTAAAAACCAAACCAAACCAAAAGAAAACAATGCTTTCAGCATGGGAAGCAACAATGCTTTCAGAATGGGAAGTAACAAAAAACTCACCACTGCCCCTATTTGGTACTAAGTATATTTTACTTATGAGATGCACGCAGTGGCAGTGCCTGAGAGGAAAGGGCACTCTTTCCGAATTTGGTCCTAGATTATTCACAAAATCCTATTGTTTTTCATCGGCGGTGCCTTTGATCTTTCGGGAGATAAAATCGGGAGAGTTGGAAGGTCTGATTCTTCTAGTTTGTTGTAAAATGTGATTATCAATTATGTTATATCTATTGTAATAAAAAATTGTTTCTGGGAGAGCAAAGCACCGGCCTGCAGGGGCATCATGGTGCGGGACCTCAATTTTAGGGTTTAATAAACGTGAAAAATTTCCGAAAAGTACCTGAAATGTTTAAAAATTCCCAACAAAATGGAAAAATCCTAAACATTTCCAAAAAATCGAGCAATTTTGCTCTTGCCCCCCTGCCCCCAGCAATGATGCCCCTGTCCCCCGCAATTGCAAGTCCAGTCCCCTCACTTTTGAGATGTATGCTTTCAGAAGCTTTTACTGTTACCCCAGAATGAAAATAACTTTGCAAAGTGCTTGCGGGAGATCTTTTTGAAAACAAAAAGTGTGCTTATACAGGCAAATTTATACGATGATTGTCTCAAAAACGTTGTCGCAACATTTCAGTTATTTACTAAACTGGGTTTTATTATTCACCCTCAAAAATCATCAATCTTACCTTACAAGAAAATACAAATGCTCGGGTTTATTTTAAACTCTGAAGACATGACGGTAAAACCAACCATTGATAAAATCGAATCGATAATAGAAATATGTGATAAAAATCTTCATGAGCAACATCTTTCCATCCGACAAGTAGCGAAAATGCTTGGAAAAATGATCTCATGTTTTCCTGCCACACTGTATGGGCCATTGTATTATAGAAACATTGAAAATAATAAAATTCCTGCACTAAAAATTAATCGTGGTGATTTTGATGCTTATATGAGCCTCTCAAATGCAGCAAAATCTGAAATAAAATAGTTGATTAATAATGCTCCTGTACTTTCTAAACAAATTACGCGAGAAAAGCAAAGTCTTTTTATATAAAAGGATGCCTCATTAAATGGCTGGGGAGCTATATCAAATGGTGATAAAAATGGTTGTCTTTGAAGCATTACAGAAAAGTCTCACCATTTTAATTATCTTGAAATATTTGCTATTTTATTTGGCCTACAAATATTTGTCAAAAGTTGCCAAAATAAACATATAAGAATTATGACTGATAATACTACAGCTGTTTCAGTCCTTAATCATATGAGCACTAGCCATTCCGTAGAGTGCAATACTTTATCTAAAACTATTTAGGAATGGTGTATTCAACAGAATTTATGCATCTCTGTTGCTCATATTCCCGGGAAACAAAATGTAGATGCAGATATCGTCTGTTATCTGATAAGTCTAATCGTCTGTCATTTATCCGCAAAGCTGTAAGTTTTTTAATCTTTCTGGACCTGCAAAAGATACCCTTTTAGCTTCATGGCGACCTGGTACTCAAAAACAGTATAACACCTATTTACATAAATGGCGCGTTTTTTGTAATGATCATTCTATTGATGTATATCAGCCTAGACGTAGTATTACAGTTTTTGACCACCCTTTTTTTTTAATCAGGACATTGGTATAGTGCTAAAAATACAATCAGGTCTGCCCTTTCATCTATTATTACATTCAGTAATAATATGCCTCTTGGTGAACATCCTATGGTAAAGCAATTCTTGAAAGGCATTTTTCAACTTAGGCCTACCTTACCTAAATACTCCTATATTTGAGATGTTGGCACTTTATTAAATCATTTAAGACAAATGTCTTCTATCGCTAAGCTTTCTTTGAAAGAGTTAACCTTAAAAACGGTCACATTATTATGTATTCTTACAGGCCAACAATGTCAAACAATTCATAAAATTGACATACGATATTTGCAACTTCTTCCTGATATGATTAGAATTACTATCACCCAAATACTTAAAACGACTCAGTCAGGTAGCCGTTTAAAACCCTTGGAGCTCATAGCATATACTGCTCATAAGGAGTTATGCATTGTATCTTACCTACGTGAATATCTAAGCAGAACATCTACCCTAAGATCCAACACTAACCTACTTTTTATAAGTTTTCAGAAACCATATAACCCTGTTACTAAGGATACAGTCAATAGATGGGTGAAGAAAATGTTGAAGGAGTCTGGTATTGATACCGATAAATTCTCTGTGCGTATTTGCCCATACTTTTGCAAAATTTTATGATAAGTGTATCCTAAAAGACAATTATGGACACAAAGTTTTAGAACAATTTCGTCCTTGACACTGAACTCATCCTATAATTCTATTACACATATATTCAAATATAGTCATTTGTTACTTTTTTGTTATCGCTACTTCCCATACTATACGATTTACGTATAATGTTTTTTGTTTGCCACTGCTCGGCTTTAAAGTCTTATGTGATCAATAAGTGACGTAGCTGATGAAAGAGTAGAATTTAAAAATCAAATGAGCCTTACCTGTAAGGTGAAGTTTGTTTGTAATTCTTCTCTGTCATCAGCAGGAACGAAGGGATCACACCCGCCCTATCAAGTTTACTTGGGTGATCCTTCAGTCCAGCAGTCTCTCATGTTAAAGGATGGTTTGCTGCGACTGTGCGCTTGCTTCTCATGTGATCCCTTTGTTCCTGCGCCTGCGGGCTCGCTTCTCATGTGATCCCTATGTTCCTGCTGATGACAGAGAAGAATTACAATCAAACTTCACCTTACAGGTAAGGCTCCTTTAATTTTTAGATTAAAATATCGTAATCAATGGGGTAGATATTTAAAATACTTTAATGACTCTGAATAACTTTTACGTTATATAGGTCTGGCCTAAGCTTCTTTATGATGTAATATGTTTTATTATCAGCGTTTATTGCAAAATGTTGAATTTTAACACTTTTCTTGCATTGGTACTAATTCCTATCCACAAAATGAGCGTTCGAAATTAAGGAAGTATTAAGGAACATTTAGAAATACAAAGTGGTAAAAAAGTCTCAAAATAAGGAACTTAGAGAGCAAGGCCCTGAGGTAGGCTTCTTATCATAAAAGCCTAGTCATAATCGCGAGATAGGGGGGCCATATCACTCAAAAAAAACTGTACGAGATTTTTGTAAATTTAAAAATCACAGTAATTTTTTTATATGTTTGTGTGATTTTTTTATTTTTCTTCCATTTTTCTGTGATTCTTGAGATCTTTCTGTGATTTTTGTGATCTTTCCTTGATTTTTCTGTGATTTTTTCAAAAAGTGTGTGAGATTTACATTTTGATTCTGTATCACCGATCATAACACTACCCTTGCTCAAGCAATAAGGGCTGGCTGGTCTAGAGAGCTACACTCTTTTTTATAAGAACAATTCTATTACAACAGGAACCTCAAATTAGGCCAAAAGTAAGAACAAGCTAAGAACAAACTGGAGCTGAAAATTTTTTGCTCAAAATGAAAATGTCATGAAATAATCATAAGACTTAGAAATAGTTACAAAGCAAAGGTTGTACAACACAGAGATAATGTCAAACCGCTAAGGAAGTTAAACTTTGCAACAATTAACATAAAGGATAGCAAAAAAGGCTTCCCAATAATTGTAAAACAAAGAACAATTTAAGAACATTTCAGGCTGAAAACAGAGGAATGTTTGAGAACAGCCAGCTTCAAATCAGTTTTACTGCTTTTTATAAAAAAAGAGTTCAAATGGAAGTACAATGCAGTAAACAATACGGCTCCCTTACCAGTAAACTTTGTTGCTAGGTTAACCTGGTGTTTTTAAGTTGCTCAGCTTTGAGTTTGATTTTAACAGGTGGTTTCAGCTTGTTTCAAGTAGTTTCTGCTCGTTTAAGCTCGTTCCTTGTTTTTCCAAATTATTTTAACTTTTAAAAAGTACTGGGCTCAGGGCCATAGTAGTCATTCATTTTCAAACTAAATCAAACTCAACTTTCGTGGTATTGTAGATAATCAGTTCTACGTACTCTCTGCCCATCCGTATTTGAAACGGTCGAGGCAAAGTCAAAAGTTTTTCAGACAAAGATAGCCACTGAGTAGCCGACGACCCGTGAGGAGTACAAAGGTGGTTGAAGGTGACCCATGCCTCAGCATTTGTTCTACGCAGGAGGGTTATGGTGACCCTACTTACGTATTTGGAAACAGCCTATGAGCTTTTGAGAACGAAGATAGGTACGGGAGTGTATTCTAGCCTCCTAGGTAGTCGCCGTGCAGCGGACTACCTGTGAAAAGTACGAAGGTAGGTGAAGATTACCCATGCCTTCACATTTGTTCTACGCAGGAGGGTTATGGTGACCCTACTTATGTATTTGGAAACAGCCTATGAGCTTTTGAGAACAAAGATAGATACCGGATTGCCGTCTACCCTCCTAGGTAGTCGCCTTGCAGCGGACTACCCGTGAGGAGTACAAAGGTGGGTGAAAGTGACCCATGCCCCTGCATTCGTTCTACGCAGGAGGGTTATGGTGACCCTACCTCCGTATTTGAAAAACAGCCTATAGTATACAGATATGCGAAGGTGGGTGATAGTGACCCTTGTCTCCGCATTCCTTCTAAGCTGTGAGTTTGGCAATTTGTGTTGTGCTGCAAGTGTTGGGAAAGAAAACTTTGACTGAGGGTTCAGGCATCCTGAAACACCTTGAACACTTCCATTTAAATACAGAGGAGTAGCTACGTTTTGGTTAAATGTTCAAAATTTTCATGTCAACCTGTGGAAGGAAAGTTTTAAATACTCACCCGTACCTCCCCTAATCCTTCCTTCATAAGGAAACAAATCCATAGATTAATCCCCATACGAAGGGCATGCGTTCATGACTGCTATGTACTGGCTGGTATTGAAGTAGAACCGAAGCTGAACTGAACACGCGGGCAGCTTTCCTCTCTTTGGAAAATGGCGTTAAGCAACGGGATCGCAATGTAGGAGTGTATGTAAAAGATATACCATGCCTCCAAAAGTTGTGCGGAGAAGAGTTCGGAAGGTGAGAGATCATATTGAAATATATTCATTTCGAACTAGAAAAATTGTAAGGATATCGAGAAGACAGGTGATTTCGATACAAACAGGCGGCAATGCAAGAGGAAATGGCGTTGAAGTAGGCTGAAGTTCATCTGCCTTGAAAGATCCTGGCGAAGATGAGCAATCAAATGCAAGGCATTTTAGGGTTATAGAAGTCAACCAAGATCAGTTTAGTGACAGATAACTACATAAAGGTACTTTTAAGGAGTTAATGTATTGCTTATCTCTGAGCTCTTTCTTAGTCTCCCGTGTTGATCCTTTCATTTTACAAAATTCCTAAATTGGACATAAATAAACCCTATTTTTCGGCTGAGGTGCTGTATGCAATGATGTGGAGTAGTTCTTCCTAAGTACTTCCTTTTGGTAATGCCATGTCAGTGGCTAATTCCTTAATTTGATTAAGTCTTTTATAGGCCTTGCCTGGCCTTCTTGCCTTGATCCTTTATATTGATGTGATGAGCCCCTGGCACCTCATACTCTGTGTTTCTACAACAGAAGAAATACTTCTTTGGCAGCTAATAGAAGCTTTTGCCTGCGGCATCCACTTTCTCAGCGCTTTGCACTTTGCTATGCCTATTTCCTCAGTGCTTTGAGGCTCGTATTCATTGAATCTTTGTTTCTTCAATATTTGAACAAATACTTCTATGAAAACTAATAAAACTTTCAAGGCAACTATCTTTTCTACAGAGATAGATGTACATATATCTCACGTCACATTAGATGAAAATTTAATCAATGGTGTACGCCTCTAACCAACAAACTTTTAGCCAAGGAAAAACAGCTACATAGTGGTGGCGGTTCTGACATCATCTTGGCTTAAAGAAATCTATATTTTAACGCTTTTTATCTCAACCACTCGTCACATTTTTGCTTTTCCTGTTTTATTTCTAAGCGATTTGTAAAAGATTTTCAGCTAAGGACATTCCCAGATAAATTTTGGTTTCTAATGATACCTTTCATTTCTCTGTGCGTGGAATGGTTTGTGAGTTTTAAGCGTTCATACATACATACATACAAATAGAAGCCAAGGGTTGCAGACTGGATTAGCACTTGGCGATTTAAGGGGTCCTAGCGTATGGCACCACTCACAAACCCCTTCTATTTCCTTCTTTTTCATAGCAAATAGATCATAATTTAACATGATCCTCAGCTATCTTATGTTCATTATTCACCGCATCCTCTTATTCAGAAATTTTTTTTTCGCAGATCTTCAAATCTTGATGACATGTTTTTACTCAGTGTTTACAGGAACTTGCAATCATACTTATTAAACTTCTTTATTTTCTCAGTGCTACAAGACAGTCAGAATATTTTGCAAGAAAAGAGAAACTTTTTAGAGTCAGTGATATTTCTGCTCTAGGAGTTATAACCTTTTCCTTTAACTGACTGCTGGCAATACAAAGGCCAAGTACCAGTTTAATTTCACCATAAATGTTTTTTACAGGATGGAGATTTTGTAGCCTTCAACTTGAGTCCACATTTGAAGCTTCCGCAACAGATTCATCACTCTGCAACATGCTATCCATACAGAAGACAAGTTTTTGTAATAACAAAGCTTGTTGGTACAAATAAGAAAGATAACCAAGAAGACAATTTTATTTGCATCATTTGTATCAAGAAAATTTTGACTTGAACCAAAGATTTATCACAAATAGCACTATAAACCAGGAGAAATGGTGAGAGATAATTCATGACCAAAATGTGTTCAGTGAAAATAATTTTCCTCAGAACAAAAATATTGAGACATTGGCCATATGAAATAAACAGTGGTCATAGTTTATGACTTTTTCATACCTTCCACTTTGTTTCAAAAACAAATGCTGTCAAATTATGAGACTGGCAAAGTTTTATTGGATGTTTTGGAAGATTTGATGGTCAGCCTTCATTCGAAATTCAAGGTAAGAAATTAACCATTGTTTGGGATGGTTAGAATTCCATACATGAATGGCAACTGAATCCGAAGAAAGATGGAAATTACTGTATTTTTTGCTTATAGTTGTTCATTTTTAATCAAATTTTGCCCCTTCTGTATGTTTAAAGGTTCTGAAGCTATAGTTGCTGTGATATCAGTTGGAAAAATGCAGCTACAATTTCTCTATTAAACTTACTCCAGTATATTAACTTGTATGTTGCGAACATGTCTTGCAAAAGTGTCTTGTGAACAGCTCTTTCAATGAACTATGCAACTGCTCAACATTCCAAATGAATTCAACATCGTACTTTATGTATTTACAAGGTTGAGTTAAAAAAGTCTCCCCATTTGAAGTGCTATGAAATAAGGAGTATAAATCAAATATTTAAAACTAAAATGTTAATCTTTCAATCAAAGGCTGACTTAAATGAGAAAATTTTGTTGGTAACATCACATATCTGTAAGACCAAACAATTACAAAAATGCCTTTAAGGGGTTTGTATGGGAACCCCAAATTCAATGTTCAATTCTGGCCGATGATTTATGTGGCATCAAAGTTTGCATTAAATGTTTCAGAAATAGTATTAAATTTTTTTAGCAAGTGAAATCTTGACCAGAATGGAATGGGGAATCCTTGTTCCTAAACATGCCTCTTATTGTGCTTTCTTAATATCTGGTTCTTGGTGATGAATGAATGTTACCAAACAAAATTTTCACATCGAAGTTAGCATTTTACTTATAACTTAACATTTCAGTGTTGAAAATCAGTCTCATACTTTTTTCCACAGCCCTTCAAATGGGGAAACTTTTTGACTCAGCCGGTAGAAAAATAAACGCCATTTCAACTTCCTTACAGTTAGAAATTCCAGTGAACATGTTCTGTTGGATGAAGGAAGATGTTGAGGATACACAGCCAGATGGTAATGGTGAAGATATCGATTTTAGTGAAGATAGCTTTATTGCTTACAAAGACCCTAAACCATCTATTGCTGCAGTTGAGATTAATGAGACACACAGTGATGAGAAAGTTGCTGCACAGCACAGTGACAGCGAAAATCAACTACAGGCTCGAATCGTTAAGTACTACAGCTGTGTCTTGAAACAACAAGCAGTTAAATTTTTCCCCTTCGTCTCCTACATCACCATAGGATTTAGGTTGTTAATCTGATTTCCAAATATTCAACACTTTCTTGATATCATATTGCATGCGCCTATTCTTTTGATCAATACATGGCTTATACTGCAAGACTTTTTATACTTATTCAAACATATCAATACTTAGATACCTCAATACTTAGATTCGTATTGGTTTTAATTATCTTTGTCTTGCTTTTTGTTTGGCCCACGAAGGATATGGTTGACAACGAGTTTTTAGTTTATAAACAGTGCATTTAGATGAGTCTCAAGAAAATTCCTTTTTCAGGAAAAAAGTAACGGGAAGGAAAAAGAGAGCAACGGAAAGGAAAAAGAAAACAACAGAAATGAAAACAAAAGCATTGCAAGGAAAAGAAAGCAAGATTATTGCAGTTATCAATGCAAGAGGAAAAGTGCGCAGTACAAGAACCATATTTTGATCGTAGTAGAGACCTATACCTATCACAAGACGCATTAGAGGAGGCAGAGAAAGTAAAACGTAAGCTTTAAAGGCAATGAACGGACGTAAGGGAGGCAAAACTATAAATAGACCACAATTCAATTCAATCAGAGCATGCGCAAACAAAACTTTGCAAAGTGATCACATGAAAGATTCTTGATAAAAGCGTGCCAACAGCCAAAATGGCGGAAAAGCTGTGGAGAAGCTACAAGCCTGCGGAGATCGCCAATCTTTTTCTTGATAGCAGGAAAGTCAGAGGTAAGCCATTAATTTGATATTAATTCATAAGGCATGGTCTAACACGGGCAATTAAAGTGTACCAGAGCAGGCTACTGCAATTAACATATGCCTCCACCGGGTCTCGAACCCGGGTTTGATCGGACACAGGCGAGCGCGGTAACCACTGCCCTAAACCAGGACAATAAGTTAGCACAGTAACCTTGATGTCTTCACAACTCCAGGCTTATCCACGGTGGGGCATTAATTCGTGTTTCGGATTAAATCCTTCTTCAGAGCCATGTAATATTAACATTAATTAATAAGGCATGGTCTAACACGGGCAATTAAATTGTACCAGAGCAGGCTACTGCAATTGACATATGCCTCCACCGGGTCTCGAACCCGGGTTTGATCGGACACAGGCGAGCGCGCTAACCACTGTCCTAAACCAGGACAATAAGTTAGCACAATAACCTTGATGTCTTCACAACTCCAGGCTTATCAACGGTGGGGTATTAATTCGTGTTTCGGATAAAATCCTTCTTCAGAGCCATGTAATATTAACATTAATTCATAAGGCATGGTCTAACACGGGCAATTAAATTGTACCAGAGCAGGTTACTGCAATTGACATATGCCTCCACCGGGTCTCGAACCGGGTCTCAAACCGGGTTGTGAAGACATCAAGGTTACTGTGCTAACTTATTGTCCTGGTTTAGGACAGTGGTTAGCGCGCTCGACTGTGTCCGATCAAACCCGGGTTTGAGACCTGGTGGAGGCATATGTCAATTGCAGTAGCCTGCTCTGGTACCATTGATTTGATATGTAATCAATGACAGCTTATGCAGCCAGATGGTCTATACGTCTTTTAGGACAGTTCTTGTTTTCCATTTTTTTTTGACATGCAACAGAATTTTATCAAAATAAGCATGACACGGTTGCCCTTCTTATCTGCTTGTTTAAATTTTGGATGGCTTTAGGCATTTATGATAGTCCCTTTTTGCCATTTCAAGGCCTAAGAACCTTACGGCATTAGAACCCTGGTCTTGCCCACATGAAACTTGTTATAATCAGAGCTAAATGTAAATCCTAAATCTAGGACACTAATGAGTAAGAAGTAGGAAGTATTGAATACTTTTCAATCCCCAAGTCCCGTCTCGTGAATTATCACACTACCTTACCAGCCTTTGCTCGAAGTATACATATTTTTCTAAATCAAATTAGTAGCATAAAGAAAGTATCCTGAGTTAGCACAGACAAGAAGATTGTTCATAAAACAATCAAACATTAACAAATATTCATTCTCAATTTATTTCTGATTGAGTATGACCCCAGATAAATATTACAGATAAAGTATGACCCCTTTTAAGAAAGGATTTTATTCTTTTTTGAAATATTATATCAACAAGTTGTATCTTTCTTTGTTGCAGCCATGAACAAGGATGCATATGTAGCTATGAAGATGTGAAATGTTGATGCTGAATCAGTTTCATCTCCTTCTAATGAGTCTTCTGTTCTTGATATTTTGCTATAAAATAATGTTGATGCTAACATGATGATTTTTATCTCAAAAAGTCTATTTTCTTACTGATCAAAATTGAGCTCAAGATGGCGCGGTCGGTCACGCAGGAAAGTGCTGTTGGTATCCTGTAAAGTTTTACGGGCTATCTTGACGAGTGTGGTATGCTACTACCTGTTTTTAATAAATAAGAAAATTCAGTTAACATGTTTCGACATTTTAGTATTATGTGCACTATATTATCATCGTATTAAATTGGTCAATTTTCGGTTGCTCTTTTGTTCAAGTAGGCGTAGGCCCATGTGCCTAGGCCTAAATTTAATTCGTGATGCCAAAGATGGGCGGTGAAAAAGAAAAAGATTATGTAACCATGGACATGGTCAAAACATTGCTACAAAATCAAGCAGACGCTTTTAACTCATCATTTAAATTATTAATTCAAGACCTGAAAGAGGACATGAAAAGCATAAAAAAGGAAATTATCGACATGCAAGTCAGCCTGCAATTTTCTCAAGCCAAAATGGAGGACAACGAGAAGAAGATACAAGTCGTTGAGAAGAGTATCAACATGCATAGAGAGAATCTTAATGACATTAATAATCACGCTGACCAGGTTGAATCCCAGTTAGAATATCTGGAAAATCAGAGCCGACGGAGCAATGTCAGAATCACAGGAGTTAGTGAAGATAAGAATACAGAGAAATCCTGGGATGACACCGAGAAAGTCGTGAAGGAAATTATCAAAGAAAAACTGAACATTTCTGAAGATATTGAAATTGAAAGATGTCACCGAGTGAATCGACGTAATCGCATGCCAAACCAAAAAGATCAGCCAAGGCCTATTTTGGCCAAATTTGCCAAATGGAAAGACAAGGAAAGGGTTCTCAGTATGGCTAGGCAATTAAGGCCAGAAGGTGTACGGTTTCTGGCTGATTTGTCAAGACGTACTCTGGACAAGCGAGAAGCTCAAGTCCCCATGTTACTCGATGCAAGGAAACAGGGCAAAGTGGCATATTTTGTTCTCGACAGATTGGTAATAAAGGATAAGACGTTTAATCAAACAAGACCACCAAATAATAACATTTCACAAGGGAGAAGCTCTACAAATGACAGTGATCATGAAGTATCCTTTGGTTAAATTTTTTTTTTTTTTCTTTTTTTTTGGACCTTTCTGTTGTTGTGTTTACTTTATTGTCCACCTTTTCAGGTAAGGTGCAATTGTTGTAGTTAACATTTTAGAAATAAGGCTCTAATCCTCAGCTAGATGACTGAAAGACACACTCCATGTGGCATTTGCTACAAAAACATACCAAATAAAAGCAAATCAGTTTTCTGTAACCACTGCAACTTTTGGGTCCATATAAAATGCAATGACATTTCTGTTTCTGGGCTTCAAAATGAGCCTGATGATGTTCCTTGGTTTTGCCTAAAATGTACAAGAATCCTGTTTCCTTTTGGTTCATTAATTGATGAAGAATTATCAAACCTTTTTGATTTTGATTTACCATCCTTTGTTGACTCAATACCATCCTTTGAAATAACCTCAGGCCTTACTAACTTGCCAAACCTATGTGATTATGACATTGATGAGCACTTGCCCTCTAATGTCAACTCAAGCTATCATACTGCTCAGGACTTATCTACACTTGATACATCAGAAAAAGATTTTTCCTTGTTTCATATGAATATCAGAAGTCATTCTCTCCATCATGACGAGCTTGTCTCAACTCTTGCTAATCTAAAGGTAAACTTTGATGTTATTGGATTATCTGAAACTTGGAATTCTATTGAAAATCCTGTAAAAACCAATGTTGAAATTCCTGGTTATAGTTATTTTTCATGTCAGTCTCACAGTCAAAATGGTGGTGTTGCTCTTTATGTAAAATCAGGTCTTACTCCGATTCTAAGGATGGATCTAAGCAAAGACATGGATGAATTTGAAACTGTTTGGGTTGAAGTTGAAAATAAAAATGGTAAAAATTATCTATTATGTTGTGTGTACCGGCATCCAAACTCCAATCTTGACAATTTCAATGAGTTTTTACAAGAATCCTTATCTAATCCAACGGTATCAAACAAGCAGACATTTATCCTTGGAGATTTCAATGTTGATCTCTTAAATTACAACTCTCACCAGGGGCGGATGCAGCCTTTGGAAATGAGGGGTGCTCAGCAGGGGTTTGGGGGCGCAGCCCCCAGAAACTTTTTACAGGGTAGCACGGTACCAAATGATGGGGTTGACCCTTCTATACACTTTATCAATGATTTCTACTCAATTCTGGCAGAGAAAAACCTTTATTAACTCTGTAAAAACAATTCTTTGTTAGTTGAGATCTGGTCATTTTCACCCAACTGCCCAACTTCCAGCCTACCTTCCACCTTAGGTGTTTGGCATTTCAAGAATTATATGAATATTTGGAAACTTTATCCTTAATTACAGAATACATTTTACTAGCTTAAATATGAGTAATATATCCTCCAAGAAAATCCTAACCTATCCTAACCAGTTGAGTTCCACCACAAATATCCAATGCATCACAATGAAGTGACTTGTCACAGACTCAAGAGGTTTATCCTTACAACTTGATAAGAATCCAAAAAGAAATAAATATGTATATTGATTCACGAAATTTGAAAGACTTTAATCGTCATCAAGATAGCAGAATCGGACAATCAACTGACAGGGACTGGATCTCAGATATTATGTTTTCAGCGAAATATAAACACGCCTTAAGAAGGCCCTGTAGACTAAACATTGCCCTGCAAGTTACTGGGATGCGAAGGCTGTGAATAATGTCAATAAGAAATAATTTATTTTCAAGAGGACGGGTAGGCCTAGAAGTATTCTAGCTCTTTCTCTTTCAAAGAGGTTTTCACTTCGAAGCATCGCAAACTCAAGGAGTCGTCGACTGCTTTTAGTTTAGGCCTAGGCCTACGGCCCTTGAACTCTAGCCGGTCCACAGTGGTGTCTTTCTCTCTTCTTGTTATGTTTGGGCCTTTATCTTCAAGAAAGATTCAGTTTTATTCAAAAAAGTCACTCTGAAGCTGCAGATTCTTTCAATTCATGGCTTGCTTTGCCATCTTCGACGAGGACGCAATTAGTTTACTGCCTTGAGAACGGAAGCCATGTTTGAAAAACATACGAGAAGGCGAACAGAGGCTGGTCAGTAAGTTGCTCGAGCAACTCTCCATCGATCTCAGGGGTGCTCGGAATGAATTTGAGCAACCCAGTATGAGCGATTTGATTGGCTAAGAGGTTATTTTCAAATCATCGGGGGTGCTCCCGCGCTTTTTGAGCAACTCTTTTGAGCCCTAATGGGCGATTCTTATTGGCTAAGAGCACTTTTTCAAATCAACGGGGGTGCTCCCGCTCAAATCTTGCATTTCAGTAAGATGGAAGATTAAAACACGGACCAAAAACTTGGATCTTTTGATCATTACTCAAAAACAGCGACAATAACGGACGTCGAATTTATTTTGCGAGAATTTGGATAGATTGCGTGGAAAATCGAAACTTCAGATTTTTAGAGCATAATCATGGGCCTGGTATAGATGATTAAAAACAGAATACAGAGTTATCAAAGCTGATTATAAAAAGGTTATTTAGTGGAAATTGAGGGGTGCTCGAGCACCCTTAGCACCCCCTTAGATCCGCCCCTGCTCACACAGCTACAACAAACTATGCTAACCTCTTTTTCTCTGCTCAATTTCTTCCTTACATTATCCACCCATCCAGAGTATCTGACAATTCCTCAACGCTCATTGATAATATTTTTGCTAACATCTTAGAATGTGAAACTTTGAGTGGTAACATCTTGACACAAATCACAGACCATTTCCCTCAGTTTATGATTCTTAAGCATGCATGCATGCATATCATATAAGAAAGTACAGTATTATAAGCATGATTTTTCTAAACTTGATGCAGAGGTTCTCCTAAATGACTTTGAAAACCTTGACCTTGCCTTTTTAAATGATAATTCTCTTGATGTCAATGGAAAATTTAACAGATTTTTATCAATTCTTGATGAATTGGTTAAAACTCATGCTCCTTCCAAAAAATTTTCCAAGAGAGATATTAAATTCAGCAACAAACCTTGGATAACTGTGAAAATACAAAAAATGATGTGCATCAGAGATAGAATACTTCGAAACTGTAGAAGAAATAATAATAAGCAATCCCTTAAAGAACTTTATAAAAAGTTTAGGAACCAGGTTACAAAATCCTTGAGAGAAAGTAAAGCCAGCTATTTCTACAACTATTTCCAACAAAATAGTAATAATATGAAAGAGTTATGGTCAGGAATTAATTCAGTGATAAGCATCAAGAAATCAAGTAGTATTAATGTTATTGATAAGCTTAAAGATTCTAATGGTAATATTACTTCAGATCCTATAATTATTGCAAATGTTTTCAACAAGTTCTTTGTTAATGTTTCTCAAAGCATCACTAAAAACATACCAAGATCTACAAAATCACCTTTGGACTTTATGGGAGATAAAATTGGGAGTTCTTTATTCATTGCGCCTTCAATACCTCATGAGATATCTGATATAATCTCTCTTCTGAAAACTGGAAAATCTCTAGGACCTAACAGCATTCCTATGAAAGTTTTAAAACTTCTCAACCCTTTGATATCCTCTCCTCTCTCTGAAATCATAAATGACTCTTTTTTATCTGGGATATTTCCAGATAAAATGAAAGTGGCCAAGGTAATACCTCTTTTTAAGAAAGGTTGTTCACTTACAGCTTCAAATTACAGGCCCATCTCTCTACTGTCTGTTTTCAGCAAAATCACAGAAAAAGTTATGTATGAACGTCTATACAAATTTTTAGAAAATCATAAAGTATTATATACTTTACAATTTGGATTTCGTGCCAGTCATTCTATTGATCATGCTCTTGTTAGTTAAACTGAAGCCATAAAGAATTCATTAGACCATAGGAAATTTGGTTGTGGAATATTTATTGATTTGCAGAAGGCATTTGACACAGTGAATCATGATATTCTTTTGGCAAAGCTTGAACATTATGGGATTAGAGGAACGGCCTCTGATTGGTTTGAATCATATCTCATGGATAGAAAGCAATATGTATCTGTAAATGGATCAACCTCAAACTATCTCAGTGTTACCTGTGGGGTCCCACAGGGTTCAGTTCTTGGTCCTCTCCTCTTCTTAATTTACATTAATGATTTACCTTGTTCATCATCAAAATTATCGTTCTACTTATTTGCAGATGATACTAATATATACTATGAAGAGGAAAATCTAAATGCTCTTCAAAAAACCGTTAACAAAGAACTGAAAAAAGTTAAATTGTGGCTGGATGTAAACAAACTGTCATTAAATATTGATAAAACTAATTTCATTATATTCAAATCCGCTCAACATTCCTTCTCTGAAATGATCAATATAAAAATTGGAAACCTTCCTGTAAAAAAGACTTGTTATGTCAAATTTCTTGGCATACTTTTAGATGAAAATCTTTCATGGAATTATCATCTGACTGAACTTTCTAAAAAATTAGCGAGAACCTGTGGTATGTTTTTCAAAGTAAGACATTTTTTACCTGTCAATATTTTAATTTGTCTTTACAACTCTTTATTTTCAGCCTTCTTGCAATATGGAATTTTAGTCTGGGGACTTACATATGAATGTTATACGAACCCAGTCTTTTTGTTACAGAAAAGGGTTATAAGAGCAATTTCTTTTGAACATTTTACTTCTCATTCTACTCCGATTTTTTCTGATTTAAAAATTCTTAAGTTGCACGATCTATTTCAGGTGAAGCTGCTGAGTTTTGTTTACGAATCCGTTTTTAGAATCTCCCCGGTTTGTTTTCATGACTTCTTTAACACTTTGGAGTCTGTTCATCAATACAGTACAAGACAAGCTGAGAAGGTTAACATATTTCTTCCTCAGAAAAATACTACCCGATACGGTCTTAGATCAGTACGCTATCATGGAGCAAAATACTGGAATGAAATTCCAGTTGAAATCAAAAGGTCACCCTCCCTTAAAACTTTTCGCCAAAAACTAAAATCTTTCTTCTTTGAAAATAATTATTAACTAAGTAATTACCGATTATTGACATTGCCGCCCCTGAATATGCTAAAATATATTATCAAAGTTAGGGGGTGCTCTCTCCTCGATTAGCTCTGCTACTGAGGGAGTCCCTCCTTAAGAATCCCCCTTCATACAAATTCTCTATTGTTTTGCATCCGTTTTACTTTTTGTGTCTGTGTTTTTTAAGTTGTTATTATTATTATTATTCAAATTCTTGTATTAGATTAGATTTAGAGTATTTGTATTTAGAGGAATTTAAAATAATGAAAACTGTCCATCTAAATATTATGTGGGTTTGGTTGAAAATGGGGTTTAGAACTTAAGATTTCATTTCACAATTGTCGACAATGTTCAGTTTTGTTTATTTGATTCTTTTAGCAATATGGAATATTTCTGTCCAAAGCTTTTCTGATGAAACCAAGGCTGTGCAGGCTCTGCATGCGCCAAATAGATGGAACAAATTCTTAAAGTTTTTTTTCGGTGTGAAATGTAAAATAACGACTTCATTTTGTTATCATGATTTTGGGTTCCTCAGTGCAGTGTTAATAATAGTGATGGTTGGGGGAAATTAATCAGAATGGAGGGAAAAACATTGAATCAGGCAATTTTGTCAGAGAAGTTGGGAGGTTTGCGTGATATCTGAAAAATGAATTTCTATCACTGGATTATAGAACCTTTCTTAAATTTGCACGTTTTTAGAGGAAGTCCACAGTTCTGTGTTATTGAGACTAGCCTTTTTAGCATTCACTTGAAAATGAATAAATGAAAGTTGCTTTGAACTACTAATATTTAATAAAAACCACTTAACAATATTTTTCCATTTCCCAAGAGAGGACAAGCCTAAACTTGAATTGTTAGGGTAGCAGGGGAAAAGAAACTAACCCAACCATTCAGGAACCAATAAGTTTCATTAATTACATTGACATCAACATCGAGAAAGATATAAGGTCTGGATACTTACCTCTTAATCTTAATTGGTCTTGGTGACTTTGCTGGACTCCAAGCCCTCTATCATGGCGAATTAAAAAAGAAATCACCTCTCGGCCAAGAGCCTTTTTACCTCTGTTGCTCCCACAGCAAGCCGCTTTTAGGCCTAATCTAATACCGATGATGATATCTGTCTTCTTGAGTAGCCTCTCTAATCCAGAGTCTGAACACAAAACATGCTTATGCCTAGTTGAAAAATTCCCATTTCATCTTTGATTGTCTGCTTGCTGGAACAAGAAGCTGTATCGCAGCTGTCCCGATTTGCCCGCCATTTTGCTTTTTGCAATCACAGCAATCCCAGTTTTTATCTGATCAGATGAAATTTCGATCCAACGAAAATCCTGCTTTCCTATTGGCTGCTATTTATGGGTTGCCCAGACCCCTGGACTAAAGACACATTTTAACTCCGTAGATTGCCTTTAAGCGTAAATGCCCGTGCTTGTGGTGTAACCGCAATTGCTACCTGGGACAGAAGGCTCCTTTCAAATAATGAGTTTCTGAAGTACGGAGTCACCTTTAAATGTGACAGTGAACTGAACACAGAAGATTGTTTGAAAATCAATAGTGGTGAAAGGTCCTTGTTTTTCAAGTCATCCTATAAAGTCAAAAGCTTGAGGGCTCAAAACCTGTGCAGGATCAGCCAGGAGTACCTACTGCTTCAATTACTAAGCAGTCATCCAGCGATCCAGCATGCTTTTGGTGTCCAATGAGACAGCTTCGCAACTGCCCCCTGTTCTATCACATATTGATAGGGACACCCTGTGTCGCTATTCATTTGATGATTTTATTGCACAGGGAGTGTTTGTTGTCAAGCTCATCGAAGGTTTTGCACATTTTCACAGGCAAGGGGTATTGCACAACAAACTGATAGTAAGAGAAGGAAAGAAGGCAGTTTCTTATATCAGTGACCTTTATTGTCTTGTTCAGTTACTTTCCCAGAAAAAGGTGTCCAACAATACAAACAAGAGCCAAGTATGGGTTAGCAAATGGGTGCAAGAATTTGGCAGTACATGTCGATCAACATCATGTTCATCACTGTCAAGTGCAGATTTCCTGAAGGATAACGCCGCTAATTTGATCAAATTGATTGCAAGCATACGGCCTGAAATTTTGGACTGGTGATCGTGTTTAGCTTGTGCACTGGTTGTGCCAGGAAAAGTTTCCTCGTTCAAAATCTCATGGCAAAAAGTATACTACATAAGTGTGAATTTATTCTACTTGAAATTTCAAGACAGAAGATTCTTTGCAATTTGATAAAGTGTCTTAGGCTCTTTTACATGTACTTTGCACCAAAGAGAGTTCGTTCACTTTATCTTCATTACCAATGCTCGTAGAAACGCGATCAAAATAACGAAGATTCTTTAATTCTTTCAGCTATCAACCATAATTCCACCCAGTACTTTTGATGCCATAAAGTCTCAATATAAGTATTTTTCTCGCTCACCCAGTACAATTATTAAATATATCATTGAGCATGGGCTAAGAACCACAATCATAAAAATTCAAAATCATACTATAGCTATCTTGTTAAAAAGTAGCCTTACTGTACAGAGCATGAAAACTGAGTCGATTGACAGAACTATTAACTGAATATGTAGCTTCCAATGTACCATGCTCGCATGGGTGAATCCCCTTTAATCATTTATGAATATTAATTACGGACCTAAAAGAAATCAACGTCATCAAACGTGACGGTAAAAGAAAAACGTCTATTCAAACATCGGGAGCTTCACAAGCGATATCCTGAAGCCACAATAGGGTCATTCCATGTGAAATTTCATGTAAAATTGCAATTTTGACACCCACCCTCTCAGATTTTGCTGAAACTTCCACAACTTTTAGGTATCTATGAGAATAGGATACCCTGAAAATTTCAGGTCAATATCTCAATCCAGTAAAAAATTATGGCCGATTGAAAAACAATTTAGGGCGCGGCCGTTCCAAAATATGCCTCTGGTCGCAAATAGCAAATTCTTCTTGCCGTAAAATCTTAACTATACTGGTGAATGATTCAAAAACTGGTAATCAGGGTATTTCTCCTATGCAGAATCCAAAAATCACAAGGAAAAGCTTGTGAAAAAAGCCTAACTTAAGATATCTGCAGTTTAAATTGGTTGGTTTTTCACCACAATATTTTTATGGACCACTTTTCTGGAATGTAGGCAACATAGAATGGTAAGAGTAGTTACATATTCTGAAAGGCATTGAATTGGGCTATCTAAAAACACCATAGAAATCATTTGTATATAAAAAATGAGCATGCTATTTAATGTTGAAAAAATTGCATTTTTGGGTTAAAATTGACATTTTTCCTTTTTCAAATTGTAAATTATATCTTTAAAACCACATGTATTCTATTATACTTCATCTAGCTTTGAAAGTTAATCAATATTAAGATACTATTTTAAGCATTGGTTAAACTCTTGGATACCATTTTTGAAAAGCATGCTAACTCTTTTCTAGCCGCCAAGTTGCTTAAAAATGTTGGGAATGTATCCCTGAGAGTTGCTTAAATGTTGCAAAAAAGTTAGAAGAGTGTTCAGAAATTCCCCTATATCCATATATTCCATATCACCTATATTCCATGAGTTGTCTATTTCCTTTTTATTGCACGTTTGGGCTGCTTTTTACCTTGCCATTCCAGCACGTTAACATTTACGCCCAAAAGGAGTAAATGTCTTTTAACGACAAGGCTTCAGGCCGCCATCTTTGTTGCCCCTGCCTTATAAGGCTTTGTTTCGTCCCAGTCCCCATTCAAGGCGCCTCCGAACTTCTTCCTGCCTCGTGAAAATTTGATATCTTGCAACCGATCATCTCCAAATTCCCTCTTCGGTTACGACGTTGTGTAATGGGTTATTGAGGAAAAACTTCGTTTTTGTGGTGTTGATTATCAAACATGAGTACGATTGAAGTTTCGAAGAGCAAAGATCGCCGTATAACTTTGTCAGACTGGTTTCGCAAGAGGAAAGAAACACTTCGAGATAAATGTGCTCGATATGGCCTATCTGTTATCGGGAAGAAACCTTTATTAGCAGAACGTGTGTACATGTATTTACATGGAGAATCTGCAGCAAGTGAAAGCCTTTCACAAGTACAGGAAACGGAGGAAAGCCCTACAGATGTACAACTACTCAATCTGTCGAATGAGGGATTTTCCCTACTGTCAACAGCCAATTCACAAAGCGGAAACCGCAGCCTTATTTCTCCATCAAAGCACGCAGCCTCCTCACAACCAATTGTTCCTCCGCAACGGAGTGCTCCGGCACAATTAACCTCACTCATTCAAACAACTGCTCCCGTATTCACCCCACAAACAACAACAACAAGCACAACTTCAACTGCTCCCCTGTTCCCCCCACAAACAACACCAACAAGCACAACTTTCCACGTTCCACTCGATGAACTTCGCCAGCTAATCAGAGAGGAGTTTCAAAAACAACAACAACAAAACCCAGTCAATGTAACAACCCAGGCAGGTATCACAACATCAACGCAACTTCCCATCATGCCCCTATCTCTGCCAGGGCAGCTTTCTCCAGCCTCATCTCTGCCACCAGAGACAACTCCTGCTCCTGCTCACACCACCAACCTGTATATGCCCATCAGCACGTCCGCAGCAGCTGTCCCATTTCATGCAGCACCAACACAGCAGCAACAGCATCTGGTTCAATCCGCCTCAGTGGGTAAGAACAATTTAGTTTTCACTGACCCTCCTCCCAGTACTCTACCACCTCTATCAGACAAAGCGGTTAAGGCCATGGAAAACTATGATTACATTGATTTAAGTACTTTACTGCCAAATAGCCTTTACGAAAACCCTGGAAGTGATAACATAGTACAGCTCTGTGCAACTGAAGGAAACCTTTTCTCGGCAACACAGTCTGTCTCCACCAGCCTCAAAAAGCCAAAAATTACAACCGTGGCAGAGTGGTTGGAGGCATGGAATATCTACATCAGGGGCATGGTTCATTTTCACCCGAACCTTGCCCCCTCCATGTTGGCCTACCAAGAGTCTATCTGTAATCTCCAGCGGTCGTACCCATTTACCAGCTGGTACCGTTATGATGTTGCCTTTCGTTTGAACATCGCAAGAAACAAATCCACTAGTTGGGATCAGTTTTATGATTACGCCTTCAATCGTTTTATTAGATCAGCTCCCACAATGCAACAAAAGCCCACCAAATGTTTTAAATGCCTTAAGGAGGGGCACTATGCCAGCGCCTGCCCCAATGATAATTTTCGTCGCCAAAGCGCACCTCCACAGCAACCTAGAGAAGTTAGATCCTTCTCTAACCCATACCACCTACACTGCCGTGCCTTTAACTCGTTCGGCAAATGTCAAGAACAGGAGTGTTTTCGTTCACACCTCTGCAACAAATGTAACGGGCCGCATCCCGGATCAATGTGCAGAAAAGCTAAAAACAAATTTTAACCCATTACCGGAACTTGTACCTACGCCTGTAAATGTAGCTTATCTGGCTGAAGAACTGCAAACACATCCAGATAAAAATGCTGTTAAAAAATTGTTAGATGGGTTTATTCATGGTTTTGACATTGGCTATCATGGCCCAGAATTTTCAAACACAACAAATAACCTGAAGTCGGCTGATTCTCATATGTCTCAAATAATTGATAACATTCTTGTCGAACTTGAAGCTGGGCGTATGGCAGGTCCATTTACCTCTCCACCGCACAACAATTTCAGAACCTCTCCGATTGGGGTCGTTCCCAAAAAAGACTTGGTCAAATTTCGAACAATTACGGACCTGTCGTCACCGCAAGGTTTATCCGTCAATGATTTTATTTCCGATTCGGAATCGTCTGTCCAATTCGATACATTTGACAAAGCCGTTGATATAGTAGCAAAGTTGGGTAGAGGAACATTACTAGCAAAAATTGACATAAAAAGTGCATTCCGGATTTGTCCAGTCCTTCCATCTAACTGGAACCTCCTGGGTCTATCATTCAAGAATTTTTACTTTGTTGACTTATGTTTACCATTTGGGTTAAGATCCTCAGTAAACAGATTCTGCTCCGTGTCAAATATGATCATGTGGATTTTGCGGAATAATTACAATGTAGCGAACGCCACCCACTACTTAGATGACTTCCTTTTTGCAGGCTCAGCCAGCACATCAAACTGTTTAAATTCTATTAACATAGCGACAAAAGTGTTTGAGAACCTATGTATTCCGCTTTCTCCTGAAAAGTACGTGGCCCCAACTACGACTATGACTTATCTCGGTATCACCATCGACTCGCTGGCCATGCAAATCCGGTTACCTGTTGACAAACTTAAATCGATTATGGCTCTATTAGCATCTTGGCGAAACACCAAGAAGTGCACCAAACGCGAGTTACTCTCTCTAATTGGTAAACTTTCTTTTGCGGCAAAAGTAGTGCCATCGGGCCGCACTTTCATCCGGCGCCTAATTGACCTAGCTAAGACAGTTTCCAGACTAACCCATCATATTTCATTAAATGATGGTGCACGTCAGGATATTAATTGGTGGCTGAAATTTCTCCCAACGTGGAATGGTAAGCAAAAGATCCTTGACCCGTTTGTAACTCTGTGCCCAGACATCAATCTCTACACAGATGCTTCAGGGTATCTCGGATTTGGCATTTACTTCAACGGCCATTGGATTTCGCAAAGTTGGCCCCCAGGATATGAAACCTTCTCAATACAATGGAAGGAACTCTTCGCCATATATGTTGCTTGTGTTATATGGCAGCAGAAATTTTCAGGGAAGCGTCTTTTGTTTCATTGTGACAATGAAGCGGTTGTGAATATATGGGCGGCAGACACTTCCAGAAGCCCTGAAATTATGTCGCTTATCCGCAAGCTATTTTACATTGCAGCTAAAAATGAATTCACTGTTAATGTGCAGCATATCCCTGGTACCAGCAACCTGCTCGCAGACTCTTTATCTCGTTTACAGGTTCGAAAGTTTCTACAAATTGCTCCAGTAGCAGACGAGCAACCCACTCCAGTGCCACGCCAAGTGTGGAATCATTGAAAAAGGATGCCGACTATCTATAGCTGATGTCAATAGCCACTTCCTCTCGCCGAACATACCAGCAAGGTCAACAAGCATTTGAAGCCTTCTGCAAAAACATTGCAGCTCAGCCATATCCCCTAAATGTAGGTACCTTTCGTTTATTTGTGACTTCCTTAGCTCATACGTTATCTTTCGCAACGGTTCAGACCTATTTAGCATCGTTACGGCATCGTCATATCGAACTTGGTTTCTCTACTAATTTTAACCGAATGGACTCTCTTCGCCTTTTGTTACGAGGAATAAAACGTGTTAAAGGAAGCCGGGTACGTCAACAACGCATTCCAGTTACACCCTTGATGTTGAGACAACTTAAAGAAGCCCTCCGCCAAGGCCAATGTCCAGAGGTAGATAAACTGATGCTATGGGCAGCTTTCACCACAGCCTTTTTTGGCTTTTAAGATCTTCTGAGTTTTGCTCAGCATCCAAGCACTCATTTAACCCACAAACAACTTAACGCGTTCAGAATGTCACTTTCACAGGAGTCATTGCGTCTATAAGGATAAAAGTGTCAAAAACAGACCCCTTCCGTCAAGGCCAAATAATTCGCCTTGCGGCATCTGGTTCAAGCATTTGCCCAGTAAGGGCATTGAAAAAGCACATGCAGAACTGTCCCAATGGCAAGCAACCATTATTCACGTTCCAGGACACCACCTTCTTGACAAGGCAGAATATATCTGGATTGATAAAACAACTTCTCGGCACGTCAGGTCTGCAAGGCTTATCCAGTCACAGCTTTCGCATTGGGGTAGCAACAACAGCAGCTGCTGCTAAAGTCCCAGATTGGCTCATAAAAACACTTGGTCGCTGGTCGAGCAACTGTTACGAACAGTATATTCGTACTCCTGATAACATTATTGAAGGTATCCCTAGTGTGCTCGTCAATACTGTAGTTTGTAGGTCGGAATCCTGGCAACCGTAATAAGCTTTGGCAATCTTGGGGTTGTATCTTGGCAGTAAATTTTGGCGGCTGGACCACCCTTATGGTGGTCAATGTTTCGTTCATAACTCATAATATACATTTTTGCTCAATTACTACTACAACTGGTCTATCTTACTACTACTACAACTGGTCGCGCTTCCAGGGTAGGGAGGTGGCACCAGTGGTGAGAGAATTACTACTACTACTACTACTTTACTTCCCGGGTTTTATCCGGGTAGGAGAGAGTTACTACTACTACCACTGGTCTATGTTACTACGACTGCTACTGGTCAAGCTTCCCGGGTAAGGAAGTGGGGGCCAGTGGTGAGCGAATTACCACTACTACAACTACTACTACTACCACCTCACTTCCCGCGTATGGGAAAGTTATTACTACATGAGTTGTTGTATGTTTAGAGTTCTAGTTTAACTGAATGCGACCCCAAGTAACTGCCAAAGCTTTGTTTATTTTCTCTGTGTTTACCTGGCCGCTGGAGTTAAACTCTTTTTGATTTATAAGAATAGATTTTTTAAGAATATTAAGGCTCAAAATCGCCAGAGAACAATGGAAATTTAAGAATAAACAACGGAAAAGTTGAGACTCAGAAAAATTCAAAGTATTCTTATAAAAAAAGAGTGCACTGATTGATTATTAGTCAGGTACCCTTAACACTTTATCATCAAATTACTATTCTTAAAAATAGCTTTTATAGATTTTCCAGATTTCCTGTTAGTCAGAGGTGTTTGGGTGTGATTTCCTAGCCTTTCTCTCGTGAACTTTGCCTTCCACTTATCAATGATATGTGACTTCCAGAAATTCTGAAACTATCAATTCAGATTTCCTGAGATTTTTAACAACACATCTTGCTTGTGAATATATGATATTGCAAAGCTCATTTTCCTCAGTTTGTGTGTATGATAAGGATGGAGAGTTGTGATTTTGGTATTTTCCTCGACGATGAATGTCATGTTAGGCATTTCACAAGAAAAGTTGGACTCACCAATCTGAGCATTAAACATAGTAGGACCTCATGTACTAGTATATGTAGTGATGTAGCGCATGCTACCATGCCCTTGCTGGAAATAAAACCTCTTGTGGCCTTTTGCAGGCTAGCAAATTAAACATAAACTCACTCACTCACTTGACTAAAACCAATCTAAAAAATGTGTTACTGATATGCAGGACTTAAAACGTGTTAAACTTTAACCCAAAAAATGAAGAGTTTTGATCTCATAATGTACTGAAATGTTTAGTGATGGTAATAACTAGTTTAAATGTACTGTCCATTCAGCATTTAATTGTTCTTTACTTTCGAAAAACTTTCGTTTGCATTTGTTTCGTTCATCATGCTCCCAAATAACCTCTCTCTACTTGTATTGGCAGGAAACTGTTGCCGCTGTTGATGCTCGTACCTCGGATATACATGAGTATGTGCCATAGAAGATTATTTGCTGATAATGATTGCACAATCATCATCAAACCATTTCCAACCTGCTGCCCTAGTGAATTTATAGCTTGAGCCATCATTTCCATTGATTTTTCCATGAAGTTTCCTTTAGTGTGGCAGCATTTTCCTTTTTTGTTTCAAGTTCCTCTTTTGGCACTCGAAGCATCACCTGGTCACGCTGTAGTGCAGAGAGAGGCTTCTCCAACTTTGCACGCTTGTTGTAAGTCAGCGTCTTTTTAGTTTAGTTTAGTAGAGAGAGCTGCTGTATGCGGATGACTCTGCATTTGTTGCAAATTCTGAGTCTGAACTGCAATCCATGCTCAATGATTTCAATGCAGCTGCGAGCAGTCTTGGACTCACAATCAATGTGAAAAAAACTGAGGTGATGCTTCAACGTGCCTCCAACTGTCAAGCACTAGAACCAAACATCTTGCTGAACAATAAGCACCTCAAAGTCGTTCAGCATTTTACTTACCTGGGCAGCACCGTGAGTGATGACAACAGCTTAGAGAAAGAGGTTGAAAGGAGAGTCAGCTCTGCCGCTGCAGCATTCGGGAAACTCCACACCAAAGTATGGAAACGTCCTGGAATCCAGCTCATCACCAAATGTAATGTTTACCGTGCCGTTGTACTAAGCTGCCTTCTCTATTCTGCTGAGACGTACATTCTCTACCGTCGGCATATACGTCCACTATAACGGCTGCAAATGTCACAGCTCAGGCAACTAATGAACATCATCTGGAGGGACCGAGTCTCAGACGTCGAAATCCGCCAGAGAGCCGGAATGCCAAGTGTTGAGGCAATGCTCACCAAGTCCCAGCTGTGATGGACCGGCCACGTTGTGCGCATGGAACAAGAAAGACTACCTAAGGCTGTCTTGTATGGCGAGCTGAAACAAGGCAAGCAAGGAGTTGGTCGCCCAAAGCTCTGTTTCCGTGACTGCATCAAACGTCACCTGGGGAACGGCATCACCAACTGGGAAAATGTTGCACAGAATCGTCCTCTTCGGAGGGGGCTTGTGTCCAGAACAGCTTCCGCAGTGGATGATTGCCTTAAAGCCCAGTCAACAGAACGCAGCCGCAAAAGGGAAAACAGTCGCAATACCAGCACTGTTGAAACCCCTGCAAACCCACAACTGAAGTGCCGCCACTATGGTAGACTCTGCCAAGCAAGGATCGGACTACTCTCTCACGAGAAAGCTTGCCAACGTCATACTCTTCAAGAGTGACCGCCATGATGATGATGACATGAGTTTTTCACGCCTTTTTGTCCCGCAATGAAATCTCATCCCATGACGAGTTGACCGTGGTGAGTTCATCGCGGAATGAGTTTCATCACAGCATTTCTCATGTAAACAATCATGCGAATAACAATAGGAGCCGTGATGAATCTCATCGCGGGACAAACTCATCGCGGGATGAGATTCCCCATGTAAATGGGCTCTTAATTATCCAGACCTAGATGTTAGTAAATTAAAGATATGCTTCCATCATGAACAGAAGCTAGGTATTGTTTTTGAAAGGAAATTCAAAAAATGCTGCAACGTCTTCAAGTGTCACATACCAAAAGTGCCACAGGTGGGCATAAAGTTTCATTGCAGATGGCAAAAGATCTAACCCAAAGAGGTTTTGAGTGTATTCCAGGTTGGAAGCTCTGCCGCAACTGTTATTCAAAGGCCCTATCTTTTGAAAGTCGACATGAACCTGAGGAGCTTGGAGAAGCATCAACTTCCACTGTTCCTGATATTGATCTGGACATCTCAGTGATCGAAAATGATATGATGAAAGAAGAATCGAGGGAGAAACTCAACGAAAGCTTAGAAGCTTTGGGGAAATCTCCAGTAAAAACGCATGGCTTAAAAAAGAAAAGGAAAGTCTCGTATGCCCATGGAAAAATGCAGGAAGCAGTGACTGCCTTTGAAGAATCATTTGCGACTGCAATTGGTATATATAAAGATGATCTTGCTCTAAATCAAGACGAAACTGTCCCAATAGAGACATTAACCAAGGCAAAAGGTTTAGACAAATTAATGGATCTGGTCAGAGAAAAGATAACGCTTCAAACCACGAAAAAATAAGGCTCCTCTGCCTAACCCCTGGATCGTGGACTTTAAAACATGGATCAAGTTTTTTGGGGTAACCGAGTATTTGGTGAAGCGTTCGAGAGAGTTGAAGTATGAAAAAGGGATACTGGCCGATCCTGCCAAGAAGAAAGGTAGAGAGCTATCAAATGAAATAATCGAAACCGTGACTGTTTTTATCGAAGATGATGAGTATTCCCGTATGATTCCTGCAAAGAAAGACTTTGTCAGCATCGGTAGAAACGGGCACAAGCAAAAGCGTTTGCTCTTAAGCAACCTAAAAGATTTATATGCAATTTTCAAGAAAGAGCACCAACATCTGAAAATAGGATTTTCAAAATTCTGTTGCCTTCATCCAAAATGGTGTGTCACAGTGGGTTCGAGTGGATCCCATACCGTTTGGTTTGTAAAATACACCAAAATGTGATCTTACTTGTGGATGCATTAAATAGTGACAAGTCGTATAGAGATTTGATGGTTGTGTGCAGCCAAGAAGACAAAGCATGCATGGTGCATGGATGCGAACATTGCCCTGGTGTAGAGCCTCTTTGTACATTTGTCGAGGAAATGCTTGAAGACAATCCTGACAAATTCTCCTTCCAGCAATGGCAGACTACTGATGGCACTAAACTAGTCACTATGACATCTGGTCTTGATGAGTACATCAACATGCTGGTTAGGGCAATCGATGCTCTCACTCCACATTCTTACATTGCTAGATGCCAAGCTAAATATCTAAAGAAAAGAAAAGAAGAGCTCGATGGAACAACGGCAATACTTTTGGGTGATTTTGCTGAAAATTATACGTTTGCAGTTCAAGATGAAATTCAATCATTTCACTGGAGCAAACACTCTTGTACTATACATTTCTGTATAGATCTCTCGCCATCTGAATTCTTAAATCCTTTGACACATCCCTTAACTCTGTAATATAGAGGTGTAATGCTTTATAAAGATTTGCCAAAAATCCACCTTTTCTCACTAAGAATTCCCGTGAAATTCTTTTATCACGTGATCAATACTTCTGCAATTGGATTGGCTAACGAAAAGTTACGACAACTTATGGAAAACAAAATGTCGCCGGATTGCACATTTTGTGCACAGCACACAAATTGATAGGCCTACTCGTGGAACTATGTCAAATATTTTTAGTTCTGTTACTACAAGGAAAGCACTGCAAAATTACAGTCTTTATGAGTTACGGATGCTCTTGATATCCAAGGAAATTACCGTTGGCAATAGCAGGAAAGGCGACCTTTTAAGCCTTGCAGAGGCGGCCATATCTGTTGGCCTAACTGACAATGTGAATCATCACGATGATGTTTTGGACTTTACTGATAGACTTTTTATCAACGGATGTAAGATACCTGACCAATTTCAGGTACCTGAAAACGAATTCACACAAAAATTATTTGATTTGCCACCGTTCAGAATCGAAGATATCTTCAACTTCTTGATTTTTAAGTCAACACAATATGATCGTAAGAAAATCGCTTCATATAAAATATTTTAATTTTTTTTCTTTTACACATAGTTACCAAACATCAACAAGAAACAAAAAATGAAATTAGATTTAAAGTAGAAAATTCCCATCACAATCTATGTTTTTGTGACATCGGGCAATAAAACAATTTAGAGGTTTTCATACTATTAGGGTATGCAACTTCTAAATTTTATGTCAAAAACATATTATTTTAATTGAAATTTCCATAAAAACTGATTTTTGGCAGCAGAGTTCGGACTAAAAACTTTGTTTATTTTCCCTAGCAACACAACAATCCTTAGATACAACTCCTCTGCCAAACCTGAGACAAAAAAATGCATCAGGTGGTTTCCCTGTGTCTTTCTATATTGACAAATAACAATTTAAGTAAGTTGAACTGGATGAACAGCATGTTTTACTGTTGTCTTCTTCGTTCATTGAAGCTTGCGGATCACGGCCTAACCACAACTTGTTGCATTCAGTTATTCACTTGCGATTCTTCGTTTCTTTTGTATTTAGTCTTAGTTTAGTATTTACTATTGTACTATAGTTAAATTAGTTATATTTGTAAATTACTAAAAAAATGGGTGATGGAAATAGGAAAAGAAAGAGTCGTACAAGAAAGAGAAAATTTGTTTTAGACCAACACACGAAAGAAGATGGCGAGCCTACTTTCAATGGTGTTCCTCAGACAGCTGATTCTGCTTCTGTTCGCAACATTGGCAATAAAACATTGCTCCAAGAATGTAAAACTCCTCTAGACGGCTCTAATGCAGGATTTATACTAATGGATGTTGAAAACCCGAATGATTCCATTGGAAAATTGAGATGCCCTGAGTGCTCTTGTTGGGAGCTGAGCTGTGGCCTAGATTTAGAATCAAAATTAGGTTTTTCTCACAAAACTACTACATTGATTACCCCACGGGTGCATATAATATAAATTTGTATCTGGCATGCGTCTCCATGGTTTCTCTGAGAAAGGGGTGAATTTTCAATTACCATCTAGGACCTAGATTGAGAAAAAAGGGGTCTTTTTACAGAGCTTGTCAGAGAAAACTAAAAAAGGGTATGTATTTCCCTGTTTCAGTTTGCAAAATTATTCATATGTATGTCTTTTCATTAAAATACCTCCTACAATCATTTTATGTGAACGAAAATTTCATTCAGATAGGATATAGATTTATAAATGCATATTTATACCATCTAATTTGTATGGAATTCTTCTCAAACTGATTATATATGTATGTATATTATTATTAATCTGTATCTTCAAAAACTGTAAATCAAGTATCTAAACAAAAAACATTATTAGATAATTTTACTGTAGCCTGTAGAATTGTCTTTTTAATACATAATACTGGTAATAGCTGCTGCTTAACTAATGCCAGCGCTTCGAAAAAAAGTAAACTACATGCGACTGAAATCCACGCAAAGAAAAGTCACGCGGTAAATAAATATTTGCCAGTAGAATCCTCAAGGACCCAGAAAGAGCTTGGGTTTCAGACAACTCATATTAATGAGATCTGTTGAGTATAAGCAAGGAAGACACACGAGTTATGCTTTAAATATATACATAACTATAAACCTATATACATCGCGTTGTGTTAACGTAGTCCGGCGGACTATTGACGGAGTATAAACGTGTGATTCTAACAAGTGAATCGACCGAGTTGAATATGACGAATGAATAGAATAGAATGTATTGATTGGATTAGATTTCGGCTAATCCTGAATGATTCAGCAGTATCACAATTTCGTCAGAGATTAAGACGCGTAAGTCTTCTATTCCCGAGGGGGTTTCGAGGCCAATGTTAGTCACCCCATAATCTTTACGTGTTGCCACACCACCAAAACCTGAAACTGCTAGGGATTCGTGCGAGACGGTGGTAAGACGCAAATGAGACGCAAAATCTGCGCGTACGTAGCAGCGGGAGCCTTCATCGAAAAAGATTCTAGCTGTGGCTTTCTTATCTTCGGAAAGTGCGACTGCTATCGCGGTTTTCAAAAGAATAGCGGTTGCGGCGTAAGTTGCAACTGTTTGGGCTTCCTCGACGGGGGGAACCTCAACTTTATCAAACGTGTGAGAATTGTTCTGTTCATTTACGTGAACTTCAGAATGAAAGGGCAATGGTTCTTTAACATAATCGGGCATGTTTACGGTTGATACGGGGTTACAACTCGGCAAGATTGTAACACAGGTTGACACGGGTGTCGGGGCAGGTGTATTTGTCGTACGTGTCACGTTTACAGGGGTCACAGAGTCAGGGGTTTCTCGAGAAGCTATAGAAGCGTGTACGTTAGTCTGTGACAGGTTTGATCGGTTTGTCGAGTCATTACGTCGTGTGGGATAGATTTGAATCCCATGAATACTGGTAGGGTGTTTACCTTTGCATTTGGCACAGCGGCCACGAACGTTTCATTGGGCAGAACGATGTACTGAAACTAGGCAGTTTAGGCAGAGTTTATTTCGAATTACGGTTGCTGACTTCTCAGAGGCTGGCAGGGGGCAACGTATGGCAGTATGTGTTCCCTTACATAGTAGACATTGAGGGTTAACAGTAGCGGTTATTGTACTAAATGTAGACGGGGGTTCGTAAGATTCGTAGTACGGTGAGGGCTGTTGGGTAGACGCCTGAGGCACGTGTAGGGCCTGTGATTGCTCTTGGCGAGTTACGTATTCTTTAAAACCATTGATAAAACGCTTTAAATCAAAGTTACTTTCTACACCACAGTCACCAATACTACTATGTATTTTACTGGGCAATTTTTCTTCTAAAAACGGTACGATAAAGGGGGCACAAGCTGAAACGTCAATACTTAAGGCTTCGAGCGAACGAATGTCAGCCATGAATGAATTATAAAACTGCCGTAAGTTTGCGGCTACAGGCTAGGGCTTGGCTAATTTTCGCAAATTCATAAGGTGGGCCCGTATTATACGTCGGGGTTGTCCAAGTTTTCTTTCAGACTTTCTTCCAAAATTACGTAGTTTTGGTCGGAGGGGATAAATCCCCTTTACAGTGTCTAAGGCTTGGCCTCTTAGCTGTCCTACCAAATACGTGAATTTGGCGGAATTCGGGAGATCTGGCAAGTCTCCAACTTGCAACTGGAAACGTTCCCAAAACCCACACCACTCAGTGATATTTCCATCAAAAGTTGGCAAGTTCAACTCAGGCAGTTTTGAACGTAGAGAAATACCACTGGTGGGGGGGCTCAACGACTAGGGGTGTTACTGGTTTATCAAATTTCGATAGGAGAAAGTGAAGTTTATTCATCTTACCTCTGTTGATGAACGTTACCTCATCAACCTCATTGAAGAAGGCGTCGAGTTCAGTCTCATCCTCAATTTCGTTTAAGACCAGTTCTTTTAAATCGGCATCGATCTTTTCACAATTGTCGAATTTCGAGTTCAACGCCACGTGCGAGGACTTCAGGGCAGAGACGTCTGCATCCGATAGCTTAGGCGCATCGAGGTGAATTTGTCTTCTTTGAAGGAACGGCGAATTTTTCTTCTTTCTTGCTTCAACTTTTCAATTTGCGATTTCGGCATGATTGTATGAACGAAAAGACCAAGGCGAATAACGGCAATAACGAGAATCCTGGTCAGGGCACCAATTTTTGGAGTATAAGCAAGGAAGGCACACGAGTTATGCTTTAAATATATACATAACTATAAACCTATATACATTGTGTTGTGTTAACGTAGTCTGACGGACTATTGACGGAGTATAAACGTGTGATTCTAACGAGTGAATCGACTGAGTCGAATATGACGAATGAATAGAATAGAATGAGGTTACAGGAAATGAAACGGGATTAAATACTTCTTAAGGAGTCTGGTAACAAAGAGATTAAATGTTCTAAGTGTCTAAGTACTAGTGAATGATGTCACTCTGAATTCTTAACAAGATCGATTGTTATCCTTTGATTTTATGAAGCATAGCAATAGTAATAATGATAATATGGGGCAAGATAGAATGTTGTTAGTGAGCTCACACACATGAAAAAAATGAGCAAAAAACATCTCGTCGTTGTTACCGACTTACAGTACTACTACTTACTCAGCTTTGTTAGACAACCTTCCAATTCGTTCTGATTGCTGATTCTGTATTGGAAATCCAATCCTGCCACAGGCCTCAATGTTTGGCCATGATGACCTAGATGTTCCTTTTACTCCACAACAACAGCAACGGTTGAAGGAACAAAATGGCGGGAAAATATTCAGAACAAGGCTGAATTCTCTTCTGTGTGTCTCACATGTTCTTTTATTCTTTTAACTTTTACCACTGAAAGCCGGCTGAAAGCATTGTTTATTAAAATGGGAAACAAACAAAGATTGCCAAGGAATTTTGATAGGTCGTTGCACAAAATGTAGCACCTTTGATGAATTTTTGGCAGAAATAGGAACTGTGCTGTGTTGCTACTGCTCTTGTGCCCCTGGATGCCATGAGCTTCTTCGAACGAGCACCGCTGCCACCGCCTTGTCTTCCGTAGATCAGGCAGAAGAGCTGTCCCATCCTCATGAAAGTGCCGAGCCTGTGGAAATCATATTGGAGAGTCAGTTCCAGGAAGGTGGGTTTGATGAACTGATTAAAGTTTTAATATGGATTGGCTCTGCCAATTGGTTAGATATCGTTATCAATAATTGGCGGATAAAGCAAATATTTTATATGACTCTTGCCACAGTTACTCTTTGCTTTTCAACTTTTGAATCAATATAAATTTCTTCTCTTCATTTCCCTTTAAATCGATTCTTTTTTGTTCTAAGAATAATATCTCTTAATTCCTTTCTCTTAAAAGCCCCCTTTGAATGGGCTAAACGGCAAATTTCTTGAAATTCTATCGTTTAACATGGCATGATATTATTACAAAATTGGTCAATTAACCCCCACCGAATCAACAATAATGCAACTTTTAAGTGATTTTCAGGATTTTCAATTGTTCAAAATACAAGCAGAAAAAAGTATTGGAAATATGCTTGTTTTGTAGAGCCATTACAGATTTCGAGATCTGCGAGTGAACAACATATACTGGCAATTCCAGTACAACTGTCTGGTAAAGCATTTCAATCATCTGATGACGACAAATATTTCGACTCCATAATAGTCGACTATATGAAAACGAGCTGGCCGTGAAAGATACCCTTGTTCTTCAACAGAGCAACACTGGAAGTCGTCAGGTCATTTGTGTACCTTGTTCAAAAAATAGCACGAAGAAAATTATTGAAGCTGGACACAAAAGCAAAGCATTGTCCGATGTGGAAGCTCATTTAAAGACTCCTTTCCATACCGTAAAAAGATCCCTAGAGAAGAAGGCTCAGATGCCAAAGAGTCCATAATTAGAACTAAGTGAGCAGACCAAAATGAAAATCGAGAGCATTTATGACGAGGTGCAAAAGCAATTTCCAGCTAAATTTGGGCAAATGATGTATGGAAAAGCGAAAGGTAATAGTGTCATATGTCGTTCGTGTAGCCAAGTTCTTAGTTTGGCACCGAAAAGGGGCAATGCTATGTTTAACATTACAGAGCATGTGAAGGTTCAAGCAAAGGAAAGCAGTCATCCATTGAAAGTTTTTTGGAATGCAAGAAGCCTAGAAAGTCTTCGTGACTATGCGAGGAAGATTATTCCTTCAGTTACTGCTTTGGACTATATCTAGCCAATATTTCAATTTCTGGAAAGTAACATAAAGTAGGAAAACTGAAGACCTCATATGCCGAAGGGGTCAAAAAAGATGGCAAGGTGATTTGGTACTCTGAACCACAATTTAGGGAGAAAATTGAAGATAGACATGTGATAGGAACAATTAGGAGCACTAGATGTAAACGTATCCTATTTAATGCAGAGAAGAAAGTATGCAGCAATTGTCAAGAGATACTAAAGGAGCAATCATTTGTTAAACGTGTACAGAGAGCCAACGATTGTCATGGAAATGCATTGCCAAATACCTCCAGCATGTCAAAGCAAACCGTGAATAATAGGTGTTTGGATAAGCGAGAAAGCCTTCAAAAGTTAAGAAATTACAGAAAACTTTGCAACAACCTTCGTTTCAGAGTCAATGATTTGTGTAAAATAATCGCAAGGAATAAGGCCACAAAAATGAAACTGTCAGGAAAACTAAGAGAGCATTCAAAAAGAGGTGACGTTTCTGCGATAATATGTCATTTGAATGAAGCATACTATAAAGGTTTGTTGGGAGGCAGGTTCAAACTTTTGAAATTTGCGAGACCTCTAACCCAGTCACCCAGAACTAGCAGCCTAGAGCCGTGTATTAAGGCCTTTAGTTAGACTCCCGAGTGACTGTGAAGGAGGAAAAGAGTAGCAATTGTGATATTTTAAAGATGCTTATTATAAAATTGTGTTTTTATAACAAAACTGTCTTTAAAAGGGTCTTTTGATTCGATTGCCACGTTAAGCGACCAGACATTACATATCATGCACGCGGAGGCGGAAAAAAGAATTTTTGGAACACAGATAAAGGCAAGAGTTGAAGCATCCAAAAAACAATTTTTTCAATTTCACTGATTTATAAATTGATGAATAGAACGAAACCCTTGGTTTTTATTTATAGAAAAATGACAACGAATTTGCGACAAAGTAAAAGTTTTAAGATTACTGAGATGAAAAGTACCAAAAATATTAAATAATTTCCCCTCTCTGTTAAGCCCCCCCCCCCCCTGCTAGTATCAAATGCCAGAAGCTACCTAAAATTTTCAATTTATTTTTCCATTTAGCTAAATAAGTTTTCCATGTCAAGTTTGAGATGGTGTGGGGTAAAACCTAGGTTGAATATATGTATTTGACCCATTAATTTGTATCTGCAAAATCTGGGGCGAAACAACCCAAAAGTTATCCTTGTCATTAGATTTTGTGAATAAGCCCCCTCCCCTTGAACAAGCCCCCTCTCTAATAAACGCCCTCTCTATTAAGCCCCCCTCTGGTAAGCCCTCCGAGAGCTTTATTGAGCTATTACAATATTTTTGCTACTTTTATTGCAAACATTTCTCCTATATATGCCCCCATATGTTGATTGGGTTCTTGGATAGACTGCGACAGAATTGTGACATGAGTCTCTCCTGGGCTGAAAACTTTTGTCTACTTTGCCGATGGCTTCAACAATCTTTTCTGATTCTCTGTCCCCAAGCAAGGCAGAGGAACAACAAATTTATAATTAGAGAATTTTTGACTTGTGTAGAAAAAAGGGGGAGTATTAGTTGCTATAAATTCTGCAAGATTACTCAGGTCATTTTAAAAACTAGCCAAAGGTGAGGAATCTAAGCATGGTGGGGAAAATTGTGCAAAGTTGTGTAAGAATTAAAGACCATAGGCCAGAGCGAATAAGAGTATGCTGTAATGGTGGTGTTCGCAAAAATTAAGGTAATGTTGAGCAACCCAAGTTTAAAGATAGGAAACCTAATACAAAAGAATTATTGTATAAATTTTTGAAAACAAAAGAGGAAACCAAGGGCAAAGGGCAAGGGGAAGCCTTCAGAATGACATGGATCACAAAAATAAAGTTCAATGGAAACCTAATGCTAGCAATGGGAAACCTAAGAATGGTAAAAATTCGCAAATATAGCAGCTCTACAAGTAAAATGAAAGAAAGGATTTTTGATATAAGGGTCGGGAAGATTAATGGTTATATGATAGAAATAAAATGATACAGAGGGGACCCTAAAAGTAAAATAACTTGCAAAACTTTTTTCTTTTAGCCTGGGTGGGTTAGCTTAAATTCACAAAAATTCCCTAAGTTCATAAAAACCTAGAAAAGGTTCAAGGTCAGCTATAAGCTATGGTGATCATTTAATCTAGAAATGATGCAAAGAAGGGATGACAGAATAAAACTTACAAATGAGACCATAAACTATTTAGATACTTACTGAAAGTAGCTATAAAATAGGATAAAGAGAGGGGATGGGGGCATATATAGGAGAAATGTTTGCAATAAAAGTAGCAAAAATATTGTAATAGCTCAATAAAGCTCTCGGAGGGCTTACCAGAGGGGGGCTTAATAGAGAGGGCGTTTATTAGAGAGGGGGCTTGTTCAAGGGGAGGGGGCTTATTCACAAAATCTAATGACAAGGATAACTTTTGGGTTGTTTCGCCCCAGATTTTGCAGATACAAATTAATGGGTCAAATACATATATTCAACCTAGGTTTTACCCCACACCATCTCAAACTTGACATGGAAAACTTATTTAGCTAAATGGAAAAATAAATTGAAAATTTTAGGTAGCTTCTGGCATTTGATACTAGCAGGGGGGGGGGGGGGGGGGGGCTTAACAGAGAGGGGAAATTATTTAATATTTTTGGCTCAGAGGGAAGAGGGTTATTAGAGAGGGGGGCTTATAAGAGAAGGGGCTAAATAGAGCATCTACAGTACCTACTTTGAAGTGAATCAGACGTTATCCTAATAAAGGGATATCAGGCATAAGAGTAATGGAGCCTTGCAAAAAGAATAGGAAACATCACTATGGGATGATACAATTATTGGTTTGTTTTTGAGTTCTTCCGTTTGTCGTAGGTGAAGGACGTGTTTTTTAGCTGTTTCTTTAAAGGTTTCGTCTTTGCATGAGTGAAAAATGTAATACAAGTCTAAAGTTTTCGAATTATTTTCATTTTCTTAAGTTTCTTAATGTTAATCTTCTTATAATCAACCAATGCTTTTCAAACGACGTGGATGAATTATTATGGACTAAAACATGGGTAGCAAACTCCTTGGCAAGATCAATAACATGCCAGATGAGAAGTTCAAAGCTTTCAAACTCGATATTGATACATTGATTGCTGAGATTAAAGTGAACATTGAAAATGCTTTTGCTACTCGTTTTGCTGCTGTGGAGAAAAAACTCGCTCCTCCGTCTTGCCAAGATCCAAAAACACGATCTTAACTTTAAGTTTATCTGGACAAAAAATGGTTCCATCTTTATGAGGAATGATGGTTGTATATAACACCAAAAACTGAATTAGTTTTGATTTATTCTCAATTTCAATCCAGAAAGCTTCAAACTCACAATCTGAATCTCGGTAGGATTTATTGAGATCATTTCTGGTAGGATATGAAAGGTGGTGAGCAACAAAAAGTCCACAACCTCCTTTCAGATTATAACCTGATTGTCCTGAGTATGCGTGAAAACCTTCTATCCTAAGCTGCTTAAAGTGTCTCTGCACACAAAAATTTTATAACTGCTTTCAATGGTATTTGATACGGACGTGTCGAAAACGAAACAATTTTTTGGATAGATCATGCCGTTAATTTTTTATGAAGCATCAAAGTTGCGAAATCTGGACGATTACGTCATATCTTTTGATTCGAGACCGCGCAGCGAATGTAAAGCGAAGAGCCTCGGTCGAGCGGGCTTTGACGTCATAGTAGGAAAGGAACTTATTGATTTCCATTCAGTCTCCATTCGCTCGCGTGCTCACATAACAGATTCAAGACACGAGGACAAAACACTGCCATCGAAATGCCTTTACGATGCATTTTACCAACTTGTAGCAACAATCCCGACAAGGAACACTGTATAGCACTCCACAAAATTCCGTTTTTCAACGACGATCGTCCCGAAGCAAAGAGACGAAGGAAGAGATGGGTCGACTTTATAAATTCAAAACGAGCAGATCCATGGCAGCTCTCAAAAGATACGGCAGTCTGCTCGAAACATTTCACGCTGGAGAGTTTCGTTCGGAAAGTATTTGTGCCAGGTACTACCCCAAGACTTATTCGTGACGACATTGGTGTGGTTCCATTTCCTACAATACTGGAAAAGAAGAACGTCGAAGAAATGTCTGAACGAACACGGAGAATGGTACGTTAGGCCCAATTACTTGCGTCTATAACATTTTTCATTGACTGTAACCCAAGGCCTATAGTTGTTGTTTTATCGAATTTTTAGATTTCTGATTGTTTTAGTTTTAAGTGAAAATGAGTGTCGAATTTACCATTTATTTATGGAATTCAAATTTTTGTTTTTTTAGATTGTGAAGGACTTGCAGCGATCTGATTCACAACCATCAGTTTCAAACCGAAATCTAGGCCATGATGACCAGGAAGAACGCATCGAAGATGAAGCAACACAGCCAGTGGATGCAGCCATGGACACTACAGATGATATTGAGGTAACAATCTGTGAGCTTTTGACTAGCTTGAATAGATACATTTTTCAGAGGTACTGTATGTATGCCCCCCCCCCCCCCAGGGCACAAACATGCTGAGCTGAGTGGTGAAATCAAAATGTATGAAATTTTCAGTTTGAGTTTCATATTTTGTGAATTCCACTACATACAATGAAAAACAGGTATCAACTATGCTACTACAGTACTGCATCGGCAAGGGTCAGGCCAAAACCCTTTTCAGGCCATGCAAATATACACTGACTAACTGACTGTTTCCAAGCTATAAAGTCTTAGTGAATACGGTATACATTTTTACATTTTGTCAAGGCAGAAGAGAAATATTTCATCATAACAAATGTCTCAAGGCTCAAAATTATGAGTTGGTCGTTGAAGGCTAAATGCTCAGTACAGTATGCGTATGCATTTGTTAAGGCACACCGGTTCAAATCCAGGGTGCTCAGTAACACACTGAACATTACCAACTTCCTCCACTACTTCAAAGCTATGCATTTCATGCATGCGTCCCTCAATCTCTGTGCAGCATTGGCATTCGTGGCAGTTTTCCAATCTTTCTGTGGAACAATTACCACATTTGCACCTGGGTGGAATAAGGAATAAATGCAAATTATGTTTAGGGATCTTAGCCAGGTGCATTTCCTTTCAAGTTAGGTTCTGGGTAAATTTATGATTACCAAACAAAAGGAAGGACAGCTAAAATATCCGAAAAAAGAAACATTTCATTCATAATTTAGGACTAGATGGGCCTATACATATATTACATATGGTTGGACATCCTGTATTAAATTAAATATGATTTGAAGCATAGCAAATACAAATGTATGTCATGAACAACATGCTATACAGTAAAAACCCGCGTATAAGAACCTACAATTTTGCAAGTCAGCCTGACTAGGTTCTTATTTATTGGGTATTTAGTGGGAAATGAGGCTGTTCAGGTTATTAAATTGGTTCTTATCTTATTCAGGGCTTTCAGAAATTTCTTTTGTTCAGATTCAAACTTCAAGCCTGTTATTTACTGTCAGTTCACAGCAGTTGAATTCGTTCAAGAATCAGAAATTTTATATAAATTAATCCAATGAAAAACTGAATAATGTAATACTGAAATGTGAATAACCTTCTCCGTCATGAAACCGTGGTATATGGTGTTTTTATTCAATCCAGAGCTCTCTAGTAGAGCAGACTTCACTTGGGGGCCATGTTTGACTGATTCACACGGCATGCCGATTCACACATGGGCCTAAGTGAAGTCTGATGACCTAATCGAATCTGTCATAATAGGATAATACCAGTAATACATACCAAGATTCCAGTGGCTCGACACCCTCAAAACGACGCATTAATCTATGGTCCTCTTCCCTAGCTTCAGCAACTTCCCTGCGATATGCAGCGGTGTAGGCTTCATCTGCCACTGGGTCGAATTGATGAGGTCCTTCGTCGTCATCAAAATCGTCGTCATCAACATCATCCACATTTGGCATCCCCGGTGCAGCGCAAGCACCCAAAGTTTCGCTTTCTTCTTCGACTTCAGCTGAGTAGTGTTCTTCCGAGTCGTAAGAACTGCGATCACTATCATTCGAGATATCACTTTCCGAGGAAGACATTTTAAAACGATAGAAACTGAGTGATAGTGCAATGAACGGAAGCGACTTGTTGTTCCTGTGAGTGAGGCTTGCACGATCTGTTCATTGCACGAGGATTTGGTTTCCTACTATGACGTCGGGGCTCGCTCGTTCCCAGCTTTCCGGAAAACGCGGTTCTGAATCACGATTGGGGGAGAGAAAAACCCCCATTACTTAATTTATTTGCAGATTCGTTTCCACTGCATTCCAAAGTACAAAGCAAGAGTTTTAAGTATTTTGGTGAAGAGGCACTTTAATACGTTGGTCATTATCTTTAGTATGCCATGTCTCACTCAGAGCAATAATATCGAATTTGTGGTCTAAGTTATTTAGCAGTATTTGCACATTTTCAATGTTTTTAGAAATAGATGAGATGTTTGTGTTAAAAATGCTAGACATTTTTTTCTATCTAACTGGGGAGAATTGAGTAGTTTGTGGAACTCGTGATTATCATAATAGTGAAAGTTTTAAAAGCTAGTTATATTGGAATCAACATCATTATTAAAGAGATGATCATGCTCTTTGAGAGTTTGTCTACAAGTTTCAAGCTGCTCAATGTGACTGTAGTCTCGGTGCAACTCGCTCAAAATTGCGCAATTGAAATATTTGTGTGCAATACACAGGGCTGCACATGCAATTCCACTTTCCCAGTGGCGTTCTTAGTGAATGGGTGTTGGAAGACTGAATAGACGAATTTCCTTTCTCTCATGTACGTTTTTGTATGGCTACTGATCCCGAAACCTTGAGAATGAATCTTACGAAATTAAATAACAAGAATATTGAAACAAGAATTTCTGAATATTGAAAATTAAGAAACAAGAATATTAGTAGGGAACGGTCTGTAAAAGGTATGTCTTTGTCTTGAAAAATTTTGTTTTTTCCCTGTCCTAGGTCTGTAGGGAGATAATTTTTTTCCCGGGCTTAGTCAATGGAGGCCCATTTCCAGGCGCCTTTGGCGCCACAAACCAGTCAATCATACCCCTGGATCACCGCCTGCCGTTACAGAAATTTTTGGGGGACTGGGCACAACTAAATCAGTCTAAAAATAGCATAAGAGCTATATTTTGTTAGAGAAACTACTTCTACCCTACTTAGAATGTCAAATTATGTTGGTTTACCACGTTTTATAACTTTTCCTAATGAAAGGGGGTGGCATCAATGGAGGTTTGGGTACAAGTACTAAGAGCTAAAAATAGCACAAGGGACCATATCTGAGAAGGCGTCTATATCCTATCTTGTTTAGCATATCAAATTTGGTAGATTCCCCAATTTTCATGTTTTTAATACCAGTTAAATGCATAATTTAAGTGAAGTTAAAATATACCGGACGTTGGTTGGTTACAATGGAATCTTAAGATGCAAATAGGTTCCAATATACAATACGGGAAATATGACATTCAAATACCCTTTTAGTTGAACAATGGTCGAAATGGTATCTTGGGTATAAGGCCACGCTTTGTAAGTCAAAAAGGTTATGGCTGGTACAATGCTAAAGATTCGTATGAGTTGACAACGTAATCCTTTGTTTAGAGCTTTGCATGGTTGGTCACATAGGGATTCGGTCACATAGGAATACCAATCTCAAACGATGCCTTTATAAAGTGAAAATTAGGGATGGGCAGTTTCTTGCAACCTTGCTACACACAACGGACGTTCTGATCTCTGCAGCAGTGCCTTGCTTAAATGATTAAATGTTATTCTTGGAATCATTCGCCGTCGGTTATAATTACAATGGCTACCAGATATCTTGGTTGGTTCTTTGGATTGGCTTCATTGGAGTCTTGCTGTAGCGTGTACTGCGATTCTGTGCATCCTAAATCGTGGGTTTTAGTCCTGGGAGAAGATTCTGAAAATGATATCATTCACCAAGACGAGCGGTGAGAAGTTTCTTAACTCTTCGGTATTACTTGCTAATATCAATACACTCTTTTGCTTTATAAGAATAAGTTTTATAAGAATATTGAGGCTCAAGATCGCCAAGAACAATGGAAATTTAAGAATAAACAATGAAAAGGATTAGGCTCAGGAAAATTTGAATTATTCTTATAAAGGAAAGAGAGTGTAGTTTTTGATACATTTTGTTTTGCTATTTCGATCATGTTGTGCAGGACAAATCCTAAAGATACGCGTAAAAAGAAAAGGCAGGGGGAAACGAGGATAGAAATTCCTTAGCTGGCTAAGAATTTAGTAATATCAACTACTTACTTAAAGAAGTAGAAAAAGTAGGCCGAATAGCGACTCAAGTAATCAGGGCATTACCTGGTAGTAGGAAAATAATGGTTTCTTGGCTCTTGCCAGTAGCGTCGCCACAGGGGGGGGATAGGAGTGGACTTGTCCAACCCAGTTTTCCCAGAGGTCGATTTTCTAATTCGCTAAAATCCGTTTAGAAACATTGAAGAGGGGAGGGTTAGGCACCCTGAACCCTTTGCTGAAAGACAAGTAAAGCAAGACCAGAAGTGACATAACATTGTGTGATATCTTATAGAAATGTGGATGTCATTATGAAACCATTATGGCAGTCGTATTCGTAGGCACATTGACGTCATTGTCAGTTTTCCATTGTTAGCACGAGAAATAAACATGCAGAGCTAACAGAAAGAGCTTGCAGAAAGGGTGTTGGCTACACTCTCTGAGCTTCTGAAAGGCGTGGTGGACGAAAATTTCCAGCCCCCAGGTAGCTCCCCGTCCACCCCAGTATATTTGGGCTGGTGACGCCCCTGGCTCTTGCATTGAATTATTGAATAAACACTCAAACCTCGTGAGGAGGATTATTAGCTCAATTGGTGTCGTACAGTGCTGAAACAATTGTTTTATCTAGGGATATAAAAAGACTATCCTTTAAATAAAACATCGGTAAGGGTTAACATGCCTTTGGTGTTAGAAAATGTTTCACTTTACAGTCAAGGGATACTGTTATCATGTTGCAAAGATGGGCCATTAGAAGTTCACTCGGGGTATTTTGGAACCAGTGCGAGAAGGTAGACAGGGTCAAAGGGGTGTGCATTGCATTGCATTTGCTGTTTATTGCTGCAAGGGGTGAATGTAACGCTACATTTAGCCTTAAAATAACCACTGAGCCTATGACTGGAATCAAGGGTTAAGCAGTCCCCATTTGAGTTTCTTAACAAATTCTAGTAAGAAAGGAAAAAGTTCTGTTCTTCTTTGCCTTAATAAGCAATCACTCTGGGACGTAAAGCCTCTGGTTGTTGAACAAAAATAGTCAATCGAACTTAGGGGGTATGTAAATTATTGGTAACGAACCGCAGTAATCGCCTCTCTTGAGCTGAAGGGGACGATGATAAGCCCTAATTGGGTTAATGTGGTGTCGTGATTACCGCGTAGACATCTTCGAATTGCAACACTGTCAGAGGATCAGTTTCCCTGTGTACTCAAGTTGGAAATCTTGCAAAAAGAGGCCCCAACAGAGGATCGATGGGCGTAGTACCTTTCAGTAGTGAATCTGTCGCGAATTACTTTGCGTGGGAAATTCAGCAGGCTATGCACAAAAAGTACCTCTAGGGTATGCCGTGTTGCACTTCTGCCAAGAAAAAACCATAACAAGGTTTTTGTGTCAGCACCTTTATTCCTCTGAGTGTACTGTTTAATCAATGCTGGTCATACGCGTATTGCCATCAATTCTTTGCAAATACATTTTATAGAGTTGAAAACAGAGAGCAGGAGAGGAGACTCGCAATCTGGTGCGCTAAGCTTAAGACAACGAAAGTAGGGATGAAGTCAAGTAGAAATGTTGCTCCATTTAGGATGTCATAGGATGAAGAACGTATTCTAATCATAGAAGATAGCCCGCATATCAGTAAACTGTTAGCTGAGATACTTGCTTATGGTAAGGTCGGTTTAACCATACCCTTTGAATCAGGACTTTATGAAGACTGTTCCAATGTGCTTGAAGAATCCCAGTGGGATCCACTTCCCTATACCATTTTAAAGTTCGGTCGATCATTAATGTAAGCTACTGACAGCAAAGCATAGAAACATATTACTTCCACTGAAACGTTTTTGGGCATGGGATATGTGATGAACTAGCACAGAAGATAAAGTATTAGACTAATAAATCTAACAGTTAAATGGAAAGCGGTGTTATCAGTCGACAGAGGCAGAGTACTTGAGCGAAGACAAAGGGTTCCATAATTCTTAGGTGGTAGTTCTATTGTGATATCAAGGTTATTTGACTACAATCAAGTAGCTAATGTAGACAAAAAGCCTCTGGTGCTTTGAAACTTAGTTTCACTAATGGTAATCTCAATCTCATCCAACGGAAAGTTTTGTGCGTATCGAGCGTTGCTAAGCAAAATAGCAAGTTGCTAGGGTTCCAAGCTTGAGCGTGTAAGATTTATGTTGTTTCATTATGGTGAATCTACAGTAGAGATTTTCTTGTCCTATCATCGGATAAGGAAGAAGACACTTCCTGGCCTTAGAGAGCTATTATTTTACCATGTCGATTCTGTAGCCATTGTGATACCAAACTTAATCAGTGATTATAATCATTCAGTAAAGCAAGGAGGCCATAGAAGCTACGCCGATAGCTTTGTTACACAAAGAAAGAAACTACAGCGAGTGCAGCAAGTTCTATAATGTTCCTATGCATGGACTTCTTAAAATACGCCCTGCATTTGTCCTGGTTTAGATCTAACACAAACGTTTAATGTCATGGAAACGTGTAACTTTAAAGCAAGTACTGTAAGGTTTCATTGCAAGATAGGTCTTCACTCGGTTTCACGAAGGGGAGGAGAGACACTAACTGCAGCGAGTTCTACAAGGTGCCCCATTGTTGGTGCGCTTGGGGTGCTTGCCTTGGCGCGGTTTTTAGACCAACGCTAACGTTCAGTTCCATAGGAATTGTGTGGTTTCTAAGAAAGTGATGCGAACTTTCATTGCAGGTTAACGGTTTCACGCAGTCTTACAGAGAGTCACAAGAAACACTTACTGCAGGGAGTTCTGAGGTGTACCCATAAATTAAGCGCTGATGGTGGGCTTTGTGCTGTTTTTTAATTAAACACAAACTCTTATCTCCATGGGAAAAAATTTAGTTTTTAAGAAGAAGAACGTAGTGTGGGCTTTTGTTGCAGGGGTAGGTCTTCACTCAGTTTGACGGGGGCGTCCAGAATCACTACTGCAGCAATTTTTGCGGTGTGCCCCTGGGCGGAATTCTTTGGGGTTATGCCTCAGCGCTGTTTTAAATCAAATGCGAACGTTTATGGCAAACGGGTAGTTTTTAAGAAAGTAAGATGGACTTTAAAGTACATATGTCATAAACCTGATTGATTCATTCAATACAATCCCCTCTATTGTGTACTACAAAGCACGGGATTGAGGCTGAATTTTCGTTGCAATGAAAATTCATAAAGCAGAAATGAAAGGTCACAAAACAATGGAATTCCACATCACGCTTCTCTGTTATTAACCAATAGCTAATGCTACATATGTCCTTTAACATAAGGGGGTGAGAAACAATTAGGGAAGCGAGTTTGCACTGTCCACGTGGGCAGAGATCATTTGGTGCGTGCCTTGGCACTGTGTTCAATCAAACGCGAACGGTTATTTCTATGGTAAACGTGTAGTAGCTAAGAAATTAATGCGGGTTGCATTGCAGGTGCGAGTTACAATTTAATTTCACAGAAAGTAATGGGAGGCACTTGGTACAGCTGGATCGACAGTGTTCTCATGGGCGGTGCTCGAGTAATGCGTAATTCTATGGATCAAATGCGAGATTCTATGGATCAAATGCGAACGTTTATTTATAATCATGTAGTGTTAGGAAAGTAATACACACTTTCATTGTGGGTGAAGGTATTTTCACTCGGATATCGGGACATTTAGCGAAAGACTCTTGGAGCATAGGGCTCCGCACTATTCCCTTGGATCCTGCGGTACGTGCCTTTGCACTGTGCTAGATCAACTGCAAGCGTTTGCTGCCATGGACACATGTAGTTTTTGCTCAATTCAGTTTCTCGGGGTGCAATGTTGCCCCAAGGGTTGAAGAACATCTATGTGGCACCCCGTGTTAAGGTGAAAGGGCATGGATTTAATCAATCATTTTCCTGGTTCTTGCTGTGTGTTCTGTTCTTTTCACAGATGCTGTTTCAGGGTATCAAGTGGTAAACTTGGGTGAAATCCCAGACCTGACTTAATGAGACGGATAACCGGTTGTTTCGGTCAGCAAGAACGGCTACAGTCTACAAGCTGGCATATGGTGTTTAACGTCCCAAGCACCGTGGTGGCAGAGCATAAACTCAAGATAGAGCACATGCAGTGGTGGCAATGCATAATCTCGTGGTAGAGCGCATGCAGTGGTGGCAAAGCATAGTCTCGTGGTAGAGCACATGCGAAGGTAGCAAAGCATAGACTCAAGATCGAGCACATGCTTAGGTGGCAAAGCATAGACTCAAGATCGAGCAAATGCTTAGGTGGCTATCCAAAACTGGATACAGGTGGCTAACTGCCTGATCAAAAAGATCAGGGTCAGTTAAAATACGCAAATTATTGTTACCTTTTTGGGGTTGACGCCCCTAAGCTTTCGTTTATGATTTTGGGCCATGGTTTTTGATGTTTAGCATGTGTACTCATGCGCTAGCTCATTGTTTCCTGCTCTGCTTATGGCCTATCATTTTCTCCTGCTAATTATAGTTTTTAGGGCCGGGAGAGATCGTAATTAAGTTTTTTGTAGAAGCTCTATTTATTTTCCTAATTTCCTTCTACTTATACGGTTGGTGATTGTGGGGGTCAACACTTTGTGTTTCTGTGGCGGAAATTTGGCTATTTCGGGTTCAATCACCGACCGTGAAAGCGTAGATTACTGTAGTGCAGGCAAAACCAGGCCGGTGTACAACATGCCCAACTTTTCCTGCAAGACATTATAGTTAGTAGTTGCAGTTCAGTTTTAACTTATTAGGTATGTAATGTATATAATGTATTTAATGTATTTAATGTATTTAACACGTTGAGTCCCAACACCTATTGTGGTGGACTTCGCCAGACCCACGGCCTAAAATGGCCCTGGTCATGCCATATATCATTTTTATTGGACTTTTGAGGAAATTTCGAATATTTTGATGACAAAATATCACATCACCATGGGAAACGCTTATACAAGTTTTTTGGGCCTAGTTATTTGATATCAAAAACCAATGATCAACATTGAGTAAGTACGGTCCTTGATGCAATCGTCTCTACACTTTTTTGGGCCTAAAACTTAATACAAACGTCCATAACAGTCTTCTCGCAGTTTTCATCCAAACGTGTATACACGTGATCAGGACTCAACGTGTTAATGTATTCAAGCAGTTGATTAAGTAAAGATGTTGTACTATTATCAAGATTAGGAAAACCCTTATTCTTAGTTGTTTGCAAGCCTAATTACCAGGGTCTTATTTGGTCTATGAATAGGTGCTTGGTTTGGTCCGGGATGAATCTTAAATACCAGTTAAATGCATAATTTAAGTGAAGTTAAAATATACCGGACGTTGGTTGGTTACAATGGAATCTTAAGATGCAAATAGGTTCCAATATACAATACAGCAAATATGACATTCAAATACCTTTTTAGTTGAACAATGGTCGAAATGGTATCTTTGGTATAAGGCCACGCTTTGTAAGTCAAAAAGGTTATGGCTGGTACAATGCTAAAGATTCGTATGAGTTGACAACGTAATCCTTTGTTTAGAGCTTTGCATGGTTGGTCACATAGGAATACCTATCTCAAACGATGCCTTTATAAAGTGAAAATTAGGGATGGGCAGTTTCTTGCAACCTTGCTACACACAACGGACGTTCTGATCTCTCCCCCCCCCGCCCTGTCCCTTTCTTTGGGTTTTTGAGTTTATGGTTTGTTTTGTATGTATTTTGTTGGTAGGCTTTCTACCTGATGTGTGCATTGGTTCGGAAATTTGGCTATTTCGGGTTCAATCACCGACCGTAAAAGCATAGATAACTGTAGTGCAGGCAAAACCAGGCCGTTGTACAACATGCCCAACTTTTCCTGCAAGACATTATAGTTAGTAGTTGCAGTTCAGTTTTAACTTATTAGGTATGTAATGTATTTAATGTATTTAATGTATTCAAGCAGTTGATTAAGTAAAGACATTGTACTATTATCAAGATGAGGAAAACCCTTATTCTTAGTTGTTTGCAAGCCTAATTACCAGGGTCTTATTTGGTCTATGAATAGGTGCTTGGTTTGGTCCGGGATGAATTTTAATCACAATTTGCAGGATTCGTGCTTTTTTGGCTCTTATCATAACAACTACAAGCAAAAAACAGCCCCTGAAAGTATGTGGGCTGCTGCATCAGAGCTGATAGAAGAATCTGATACACAAACGGCTGCCGTTTCAATCGATGGTATGTGGCAGAAGATTTGCTAGCCATCATGGTGTCCTCACATGCATTTCTGTTTACTTGGGCATCATGTCTTGATGCTGAAGTGGTTGCAAACATCTGCAAAGCTTGCAAGACCTGGTCAAAAAGAGATGCAAACTCAGAAGAGTACCAGGAATGGAAATTGCGGTATGTGTGCAGCATGAACTATCAAGAGAGTGCCGGGGAAATGGAGGCTGTTGAAGATGTACGGATTTTTCACATTTACATGTACATTTTGTACATTTGATATTTTTGCATTAATATTTGATTAAACTGTTTTTGTTGTTGTTGAATAGTTAATCTTCCATTATTCTCATTGGATTTTGCAAGTTTTTTAAACTGTTTCCGCCTTTATCATTGTTGTTCCTTCTATGAAAGTTAGCTTAATTTACGGCATCCTCAGGGTCAAAGGGCTACTGGGGTTCAAGGTTCAGGCTTTTTATTGGGGTTCGTAAACAATTAAGGTTTGTGCAGAGGGCACTGAAGCCTTGCAAATATATTTGTAATATGGCCAGCCAGATTAAACATGCATAAACATTTTGGTTACAATGCAGTTTAGCGAGCGTTCAAGCAGCTTCAAATCCAATATTCTATTTGAAATCAAACTCATACTGAAAGAAAGGATAATTTACTTCGATTTTTTAAACACTGAGTTCAACTTTCAAAAGTAAAATAATAAACGGGTTTGAAGAAGGCAGGTTTTGCATTTTTCTTCTTTAATTTTCACTGGGATACTTTGTTGGTTGCTTCAGGTTAGTTGCGTCCCCTGAGAGAATCACCATGAATTGATTTGATATTCAAATGTGACATTCTAAAATCCAGTTATATATTTCACTTTGCCTATTTTTCCTGTGTTGAGCAACCGCAAAACTGTAGTTGTACCCAAATTTCTACCGATAATGTGTGATGTTTACTTTTTGCAACACAATGACTAACTCTAACAGGCACAGATAGCACAGGATGCAAGTCAATAGGTGGGCTAGGTTACAGACTACTAATGAGTTAGATCAAGCAGTAAAAAAAAAGAATTTTTGGGAATTTTTGAAAAGGATTTTGTGGTTTTCTTGATTATTTATATGTTGGAAAGATATCATAAGCCTATATTATCGTACAAACCTTGTTGGAGTGGAAATTTCTATCATTTTCGTAGGCTTTGTCGTTTTTTCTTCAAGAAGGGGAGCGCAAGAGATCTTCATCACACACTCAGAAGAGTAACCCACACTGCATCACGCTAGCCAGCTGCTAGCTCCTTCATCTTCCTCCGGGGTACGGCAAACATTACAAACTGGCATGTACAAGATATAAATCTATATTTCGTTTTCTTTAGACAGAAATAACAATCATCCATTTTTGCCAAGGAAGATGCCATTTTTGTGAGCAAAGCAAGAATCCAGAAGAGGACAACACAATAAAAAATTTTACATCTGTGCATGCGCCGCCTTGTTTCAGATGACAATCATTTATTTTTTTGTTTTGTTAAATATGGATAAGAATGAAACTTTGTATCCAAGTTAATTTGGGGAAGATGCTGCAAGCGTTTGTTGGTAAGTTGTCCCACCCTGTTTGTTTATGAATCGCTTGTCTGCGATGTCTGTGATATGCGTACAACACGTATCACTCTTATTTTAGCAGATTGTTTCCTTGTTGATTTATACATAGTCACACTATGATTTTCATAGGACACTTTTGTCAGCGATCAGTCTGTGCTCGGTGTTTTGCAATGCTTTAGCTGTTAGATGTCATTCTGCCTTTTGTCTCGTCGAGTGCGGACGTTTTATTTTTTATTTTAAAAAAGTTTTCAAATTCAAATTTAGACTACTAACCAAAAAAATGTAATATTCTCACTCTTTTGTTACCATGTTTTATTATACACTGTATTTAGATTTATACGTATTCTGCTACCTTTAGATGTTTAACTGTAATAGGGCGCTAAGCTCGAAAACCGTTCTGGTTCTCTTGGCGTCCTAAGCAACTAACATTTGTAATTTCCTCATTTTTCGTGAAATAAGTAAAATTTTCTATTAAGTATCTGTATTTTGACTTTAAGATTTGTTGCTGAATTATATGAATTTGAATTTGAATTTGATGCATAGCTACACGCATTATGTATCATTATATTCCCTGCAGATTGTCTGTTTACTTTTCAACTTCGCATTTATTGTTTGGAAGACAATATTTTTGAGCTCAAGCATAGAAATATGTAGTTCGGCATTCAATCTTTTGTATGTTTGCTTTCCAGATACAATTGGTCTGGAAATCTTTCAATTTGGTTTTGCTGCTGTTTAAAACCAGAATTCTGTGACGATTTATTTCTTTAGGATGCAGCTAGCAGCAAAGGCGTTGTGAAGTTTGATTTTTCGTTCGGCTGTGCAATTTCTTTCACCCGCCCACCCACAACCTTTACCATGTTTCTTTCATTTCAAGTCGGGGATTATCTGTCTCTCTCATGGAAATTCAGTGCACTGGTTGGTGTAGAAAATATCTTAAACATTTTTCTCTAACCCCCAACTATTTCGGCTGCTATGGAAGGGCACTTTAGGCCAGTGCACTTGAAATCCCAAACTTGGGGCCCCAATGATGAGAGAAAAACGCCTTTTGGGCAATGGCAAATTTTATATTTGTGACAGTCAATAAATCTGAGGGGCCCCGTTTATTTTGTATGAAGCTAGAATTAATCTTTGTTATTCATTATGGTCACCACATTCACGTTCGTGTTGCTGAAGCAGCTCATCTATTTTCCTGATTATATGTTTTTGTCAAGCGATGAATATGCGTTTTGCAGTGTAAAGATTTTAAAAGCCCTGGACCTCAAATTGTATGACAAGAAAAAGTTTTCAACAGCTAATTAATTACAACGCTGATATCCAAAGTCAATAGACCTAAGCACATGGCGCAGGCTGACGGGCCTTTACAAAGGCCTAGCTATCTTTCCGAGATAAGTCCACAAATCGGAATAATTCTTTCAAATAATCCTATGGATCCAAACGAATACAAATTAATGCTAAATAACGCAAATGATTCTTTGTTACAAGAGTTTTGCTGTGAAGAGGTAAGAGACGATGATGATGACACTTTATCACATAGTAGTGTTGGTGGTGATAGGTAGAGTAAAGATAACTTCCGAATACCAGTGAATGAAATCAAAATAGGTATAGACTCACAAACTCAAACCGAAGGGTTTCAAATATTATTGATCCTGACATCCTAAAAGAAAATCTGGATTTAGAATCTCAAACAACAGAAAATAAAAACAAAATTGACCTCCTAATGAAAAAGTTAGCATGAATGGAAGATCTTGTATCCCAGCTTTTGACTAAACTTGAAGATGAAGTAGAAAGGCATGATAAAATAACAAAAAACATTAAGCAAGAAATTAATGACTCAAAAATCACAGCAGCAATTCAAAATGAGAAGTCAGAAATACTAGAAATAATCGAAAAAAACACCAACAAACGTTCTATGAAGAAGCTAAATGAAATGGGCCTTGAAATAACTGATGCCAAAGACCTCATTAACAAGAATGCAGATAATCACGAAAAACTGATGAAATCACTAAATGACCGCAAGTGAAATATAAAGGAAAATTCGATAACTATCAAAAATTATATTGAAGGCCATAATCAACCCCACGACATACATGAAACATCTCAAGCTACCCCATCTGAAGAAACTTCCCTCTCCAAACCAAATCACAACCAACTCAGACTCAACCCACTGAAGAATCAGTTAGAATGAGGCTATCTGAAAGTAGGAGCGCTCGTTTATTTAATGAGTCCTCTAGAAATTTTTCAAATCTTGATAATCATTAAAAATCCCCTCTCATCGTCAGGGACTCAATATTGAAAGGCATCTTTCCCAGAAAAACTGACTTTACTGGTTCTACTAAAGTAAAGACCTTGCGAGGACGCCAGCTTCAAGATGTCAGAAATTTTCTTGCAAAGCTTGATTTATCTTCCCTTGACACCTTAATCATTCATGCAGGCACCAATGATGTTCCAAAATTCACAGGAGTCGAAATAGTTGATTTCTTTGAAGAGTTTATTCGATAGCTTAAATCTGCGCACCCAAGCCTTACAATCTTCATTACATCTTTAGTGCCAAGAGAAGACTTGCAAACAGTGGATATATTTTTAGAAGATCAGCTTCCCAGAGGAAAAAGTAAGAGAAGACATCACTGATATAGATAGTATCCTGGGAATATATAGTATAAATCCGAAACAAATGATCCCACCACAACATCCATCTATATAACTTAAGAAATTTGACGATATACTTAAACATATAATCTGCACAACATACGATGACTTACCTTACTTGATTCTGGCTATACACAAAGAAATATATTACACCCTTGGACTTGACGATGCTTATATCATAAACTGGACTGACCTTGAAGATGAACAGGAAAACAAAGAAGGATTCAGGATCACTATTTATGAATCAACTACACCATCTGAAGAACCAATCACACTCGACATCCACGTCCCATCTGGCACCCTCTGCATCACTGGACCTCCCCTCAAACTCAAAAAATTCTGCTCTTCTAAACTACCTCAAATTCAATGCAAAAACAAAGCTTTTACGATTCATCCACTATTAAAAAACCTCCTGAAACAATTGTATCATCTCCAAAACCAACTAACAAAACCCTCAACCACACTTCGACAAAAACCATGCTCTCTCTTTCAGCACCTGTTTTAACCCCATCTACCATACCCTTATTTTCTGCAAACCAAACAGTCACCCTCCCACAAACTCCAATTTCTTTATCACATCCTTCTGCAACAAGATCTTACCATACTGCTTTAAATCAGTCAAACAATATAACTGCTACACAACCTTCAAACATTCCCTGGAATATGAAATTGAAAATATAAAAAAAGACATCCAAGCCATTAAAGAAGCAATCCAACCATCTCCGAATCATGATATGCAAATGCTCACCCAATTCAATAATCAACTAGCAAATGAAAACCAACAACTGAAAGCTGAAATAATGTCCCTGAATCTTATTATCCAATCCAAACTGTACCAACCACAATCATCTGTAGGCCTAGAAGAATGCATACAGATACCATCTTGGCAAACAGCAAACAAAAAGAAACATACTACCCAAACCAAAACCAACAATCCTATTCCAACACAAAATCGCTTCTCTCTACTAACCAATCTCCAAGAAAATACTACAACAACAACAAAAACCAATGAAACCGTCAACCTAAAATCTGCAAACCTTCCCAATCAGGCAAAGAACACCAATCCACGGAAAAAGAAACCCGAACCACCAAATCATCAGCAAAGTTCCCAACCGAAAGAGACCAGCAGACGAAAGTCAATTGTCATTCTTGGTGATTCAATGATAAAAGATATTCAACCTTATAAGTTTATGGCACAAGTAGTAGCCTCTAAAAAGATCAGTATACCTTGAGCAACCTCATTGGAAATCTCCGATTATGGTGTACCCTCTATCAAAAGAAGCCCGGACTACTTTATTATTCACTGTTGGAAAAATGATTTAGCAACACATAACCCGTATATTATCTCCCAAAATAATACCAATATCTCCCAACAAATCAACAATAAGCTCCCAAATACAAAGGTCTACATCTCCTCACTTATCAAAAGAGATGATAAGCCTTTTCTAAATCCCAAAATTGATGTTGTAAATGACTTGTTAATAAAGGAGAGTGATTCTAAGGGATATAAGTTTATAAATAATAGTAATATTGATGTTAATGATCTAAATGGAAGCAAGCTGCACTTGAATAAAAAAGGAACCAGCAAGCTTGCTCCAAATTTCATACAAAACATCAAGTCTGACCTCTCTATATGACAGAAATGCCAAAGTCCCCCTACAAGCACCCCTTCTTTATCTCAAAATGATGATGATGAGTCAATAAATGATCCCACAATAAGTGCATACAGTAATTCTGAAGACATTTTCCAAAAAAATTTGAAAATTAGGAAAGAAAATCACAAGTGTCCAATGTTAGCTCACTTACACATAAACAGTTTAAGAAACAAATTTGAAGAATTTAACGAAATAATCCTGAAGGGAAATCTAGACTGTATTGTAGTAAATGAAACCAAATTAGATTACTCATTCCCATCAGAACAATTTTTGATAAATGGGTACAAACCTCCATTAAGAATTAATAGAAATGATCATGGAGGGGGGCTACTTGTTTATATAAAACAAAACTTGCCAAGTAAGAAATTAACAAAGCTTGAAAATAATTCTATTGAGCTAATACCATTTGAATTAAACCTTGTTAAGCCTAAATGGCTTATACTTGCTACATACAGACCAACAAATTCTGAAGAGCAGATGTACATAAATGCTCTTTCTAAAGCTATTGATAAAGGAAGTTGTCTATATGATAACATAATTGTGATAAGAGACTTGAATTATCAACCTGATTATCAACATCTTACTACATTATGTGATACTTACTCTCTAAAAAATCTTATCCAATCCCCCACATGCTATAAATCAAATTCTAGCCCTACACTGATAGATGTCATACTGACAAACCAAAAACACTTCTTTAAAAAACAGTTCAACACTAGAAACAGGACTTAGTGATTTTCAAATGGAGAGCAAAACTTCCAAAAGGGCAACCAAAAAACATTCACTATAGAAACATGAAACATTTTGGTGAAGAAAAGTTTTGTTCAGATTTAGAAGCTGCAGATTTAAAATCATGTGAAGAAGAATTGGATGCAGAAGCATCTTTTTCCAATTTTCAAAACACTTTCTGCAATGTTTTGGATAAACATGCACCATTAAAGCAAAAATTCTTAAGATCAAACAACATTCCATTAAGTAAGGCTCATAGAAAAGCTATCATGCTACGGTCAACGTTAACAAATAATTTTCATAAAAACAAAACTGATCAAAATTGGTTGAAATTCAAAAAACAGAGAAACTATTGTGCAAATCTAAAGGCCCATTTCCACTTCATTGGCAATTGCAAATGGCAAGCGATCTTTTGTTTGAGATTCGCACGCAAACGTTCGCAAACCACGTGCGAACGTTCGCAATGCGATTTTGACCTGTTCGCAGTGTTTGATTTTTTGCGGACGTTCGCATGCGATTTGAGGAACCGGATGCAAGGACAACCAATCAGAAAGCTCCATCTCGAGAGCAATCTCGAGTTCTTGGCGCCACGTCCACAGATAAAACAAAATGGCTGCTCGAATTGATTGGACTCCGGAGCTGGTTGAAATGTTGATCGAAAGTGTTCGTTCAAACAAAGTTGTGTGGGACACAAGCAGTACCCCCATCAAATATACCCCCATCACTTGCACTTCCGATAGACCCTATGTTGACCATCAAATATGAATACCGTGCACTGCAAAGAGCCATTAAAACGATGCTGAACAATCCATGAAAATTAAAATACAATGAACCAGTGTTTGCAGGGCAGTGACATCAGACATGTTTGCCATCAAGTGCTCCAATACATAACGGAAAATTACATTTCTCCCAAAATTCTGCAGCGACATCTTCGCATTTCTTCTTCGTTGATGGACACTGGACATAGATAGGGGACAGCGCATTCCATATTGCAAGACACGTTTCACAGAAAATCTTGTTAACAGTAGAATGTCCTAGCCGATAACTAAAAGCTATTGTTTGGTGAGAATCGCCGGTGGCCAGATATCTCAGAGTAACTGAAAGAGGTTCTGCAGGAGTGATTGAGTCTCTTTCTGGTTAGATTTTATGATTAAAGGTGCAACTAAATTTAGCAATGCTTCAAATAACGTTGGGGACATACGAAAATACTTGAAAAAGCTTTCGTGATCTCCCAGCTGCATTTCCTTGATAAGATTAGCATACTCTCCTTGCTCTTTTCTTCTTTGAAGAATGGGGCGAACCCAAAACCTTTTTCTGTATTTATTTTTTTTTCTGAGCTGTATTCTTCGTATTAAAAGCAGCAACAAAAGTCATCTCTTGCAATAAGCCGCCATGTGTATGCTATGTTGTTAATTTTTAAGAGTTGGCACTAAATCATTAACATATTTATTGATTCGCTCCATTAAAGATCACCCAGTTTCATTGGTTGATAAAACAAAAGAAGTCCGTGCGAACCAGCTTGAAGTGTGTATTAAATTTGAATGCATTCGCAATTCGCATTTTGGAATTCGCATGCGATTTGCGAATTGGGAATGAAGTGGAAATGGGCCTTAAGGAGGAAATCCAAAGGAGAATATTTCAGTAAAATCTGTGAAAATGGCACAATAGATTCAAAAACATTCTGAAAAAACTGAAACCTTTTTTCTTCAGAAAGAATTCAAAAAGTGAGACTGATATATCATAGCCTGATAACCAGACCATTATTCTAAAGAAATAAGTGGTCTGTTAAATGCCGCACAAAAGCTTGTTCTGTGATCTCGTTTCCATGTGAAAAAATCCAGCAAAACGCTGGAAATTTATGCGCATAATTGTTACTCTGAAATCATCGTAATGGCGGCCAACCATGTGAAGTAAAATTTGCTGTGGATCAGGATGTCAATACCCGTTTGCATTTTTTGTTTTACACTGTTGGAAAAGTTGAATGAACGCAATTTGGTTGACAGTAAAGCAGATTTTAAGGCAATATCGGAACTGGAAGATTTGAAATTCGTTGTTCGCTGTGAATCTCGCTACATTTGTCGTAAATGCCAAGCCCTTTTCAAGAAAAGGAACTCGTTGCGAAAAAAAATTAATGAGCTGGATGAAGCTTTGGAAGCAAGTTATCGTGCAGTTTAATCTAATAAAGGCGTTGCTGTGAAAACCAAAAGCCCCACTAAGCGACCCGTTTCTCTTGTTGCGAACGAAGAACGAAATACATCCCCATCTTATGTCAAAAACAAGACTGAGAACAGTCAAAATGCCGAATATTACACGAATGTGTTACAGAGAGTCGGAAAGAGAGATTGCTACACGCAAACTACTGCCATGCCACAAACAGAGACCATCACAAGTAAGAAGATTGTCCAGTCAGGGGAGACCCCAGTGTTTATCCGTGCAGAATGGAGCAGTGGTGCCAAAGAAAAGCAGTTACCTCAAGCTCTAACGTCCCTTGGTAAAATGTTGGTGAGGGGTACTTTAAAGCAAATTGCGTCAGCAGCATGGAAGTCCCCTGCATTGAAATCATATATTGTGGCAGAGTTCCTGAAAGCAGTGCATCATGAATGTGCAGGCCTTAGCTCCAGGAAGGCACCAAGCATCCTAAGGCAAACTTCAAAGGAGGAAATACTAGCATTTTCATTTGAAAAGCTAGAAGAAGAATTGAAAGACAGAGCCCCTTTATTTAATGCAGTTCTAACAGCAGCATCCACAAAGACACACCCAGTCAGCCAAAAGGCAGCCATTTCAAAGAAGAAGCAGTCTGTACGGTCAACAGTCTGCATGTCAGCATCAATCTGCCTGAAGAACAGGTCATGCTACTTTAACGGTTATGCAGCTGATGGTTTCTGTCATACTGAAGCACTGTGGAGTAACGGTATGTAGATTTTGTAATTGATTCTGCGTTGATGCTGTTGAAATGACATCTAAAAGAAAGAGTCCAGAGTTTTTTAAAATTCTGTTCTAATAATTTGAGTTTCAAACATTTTTGAGCACAAATTACAATTTTTTTCAAAAATATTTTAAATGCAAGAAAGGACGGTATATCATAGTTTATTAAGTGTACAGAAAATCAAGCCCACTGTTTCTGATAATCTGTTTCTTCCCAAAAATGAGTCTATATAATCAAAAGTTCAACTTCATTTGAAGGTAAAACAAACAAACAAATTTTCACAGAAAGAAAATAGTAAAATTCTCTGTCCATGTTTTTGGCAATATTCCACAAAAATATGCATCAAAATAAAAGGTCCAACTATTAGCTAATTATGTTTCCTCTTTTCAGGCTGCAATGAGACGATTGCAAACCACACGGCTTACAGTTTCAGCACCATTCTTTCATAAGAAACTTGATGCATATGGCAAAAATCATGATGCTGATATTATAAATAGCATATGCAAGGCATCAAGAATCCTGGAAAGGAAACATTGTCAGGAACCAAAAAATGATGTTAAACTCACTGAAGGTTTTGCAAACTCTGGTAGCTTTTACTATGGGAGAAAGCAAGTGTTCGACAATGTGGACTATCAACAGAAAGTCCACAGCATGACAGAAGACCATCAGAATACAATGGTGCATTGGACCACCTACATGTCAACTGAAAATAGAGTTTCAGGTAAATAGTAGTTGTTGGTGTGTGCTACTGAAAGGGGGACATTGAGGCACACCCCACACATGAGGCACCAAGGGAATTTTGCAGTGAACACTACCAAAACTCAAGTTTACTGGCAGCAAAGAATTCAGGTCTTGTTACTGTTTTACAGAGCAAATTCATTATAATTCTTCTTGCAGGAAATGCTACGATTGTAGACTGCCTCAAATTGAATGTCCCTTGACATTGATGCAATAACCAGATTTACTCAGGCAAACGTTACCATTGAGGATGGGGATAGTCAGTAGTACCAATCTTACTATGCTTCAGCCTAATAACCAGCCATTTTTTTTTGTTCAAACAGAAAGCAGCTTTGACCATTTTGCATGGAACTCTTAGCTATTTTGTTTAACTCTTTTGTAAAATAGCTAACTGTAAAAGGTCTAATTTATTAAACACTCATTCACTACAAAATTTTATTAACAGTTTTTATCTTAGGAAATCTGCCTGACAGTCTCCCAAAAGGCAACCTGCAAAGTATGGAAAATGGACTGTGGGTCCCTAATCAGAGTGAGCATCACAAGCACAGAGAAAATTACATTTTTCATGTCATGAAAATTGCTACTACGTAAGGTGTCTGCATTTCTTGAACGAAGTTGCACCAAAGTACATTAGCCACAAATACATTGAGGAAACTTCAAAACCTACCATCAATGTAAGTATAGTGATAGGAGCTCTAACAGAATCTTTGGTACAATAGCTGGACTGTATTGAAGTGCCCCTCTCGTACTTACAAGGCATCAGACTATGTAGAGCAGCGAAGCAATAAAAATCTGCAAATGTACACATCACTCTTTGTATGAGGATTCTAAAATTCAAGTTCAAAATTTTATAAGTTTTAGTTTATTCAGACCTTGTGAAAGACAAGAATTTTTAAGAATTCTACTGTGTGTGCAATATTATAAGAGACTTCTTGAGCCATAAGAAAAACTGTAAAAAGTGTTTTGAACAAGGATACATACAGTACTTTACTGTATATTGTATAAGAATGGAAAACTAAGGGGGGTGTTTTTTTTCTTGTAACCAGCAACAGTGAAAGTGACAAAGTAGAATTGTGTATCATGCACACAACACAGAATTATTGTGCAGGATAATTCTAACAGTACTTCTGTAACTTTCACTGTTACTGGTTTTGAAGCAAAATTTACAGTCAGAGGAAAGTTTTATTTTGAATGAGATATTTAGTTAGCAATATAATATATCAAAATTATGTGTACTTCAACATTTTCTCTCCTTTTTACATGCGCATTCTCAGTATTTAATTTGTTTGCTTTCTTTTTCTTGACTATAGACATTCCATGGGATTGTATATGAAAACGAAAATGATGCAGATGGAATTTACAAGGTTCTGAAAGAACTTCATAAGTTTGTCCCTTATGCAAGGGATGATGAAAAGAGGTATTACAGTAAACAAGGAAATGTTGGTGATCAATTGTCAGTAGAAAGAGGAGTGAATTGCCTTCTTCAGATTTCAAACGGATACACCCCAGAAGAAAGACTTGAGGGACTCCACTTTGAGGCTGGTGATTTTCATGCAGGAATGAAATTTCTTCAAGTAAGTATTGTTGCAATAATACAGTATACAGTAAATACTTCTAGAAGGTGTTGTTACACAGTGGTGCAATCCCCAGACTTGCAACCAGAACAGTTAGATGGATGGGGTTTGATCCAAGGTAGGGCTGCACCATTTGACGAGGAGTCACAGCCTTTATTTAGTTCTTCCAAATTTTGGGAAGCTAACCTTCTTAGTACAGGCTGCAGGTCAGTATCTGTTAATGTATTTGTTTCCAAAATGCTCTAGAGTAATTGAATACAATTAAGAATATATAATTGTTAAAGATTAATGAATTTTTTAATACTGTCTTAAGTTTGGATTGAACTACAGTATATTGTTTGCATATTACCAGCAAAGGGAATTTATAGTTGTGGATATCATTTAAGCATATTTTGTGAGAAAGCCTGGCCCTTTAGGGTAAAGCTATGCTACATCACAGCATCTTATACATTGGGTACAGTTACAGTACAGTATGTACAGTTAGCAGCTTTGGAAAAAATTAAATTTCTTAAATATCAAGAATTTCTAGTCATTGAATAGATTATACAGTAGTTGTTGACTGATAGTCTTGAGGCCAGTTATGAACTAGAATTAAGAGGTTTTAATTCTCCGTTTTAGCTTGCATTTGATAATTTCTACTCTGGAAGTTCAAGTTGTGACCCATGCACAATGTTTAGTGATGCAGCTCTCATAAATAGAAGAAATGTTGGTGGAGACGTCAAGCTACGAGTAAGTGCATCAAAGGATTTCTTTTTGTTAGAAGTAGAAAGCCGTGTAGTTGCAGCAATTCTAGGAGAATTGGCATTGGATAGCATTGATGGAGACCCTCCACTTGAAACATTTCCAAAAGAACTTAATTCAAAAACAAAACACGAGAAGAGAAGATTCCTGTACTCACTGGCTGCAAAGGTTGTTGATAAGCATGTACTGCATCAAGATTTGGTTGACAAATTACTCAGAAAGGTAAAAGAGATAGCAGCAGATGCAGAATCAAAAACAAAAGATGGAAAGTTTGTATGCAGGTTTAAAGGATGCCAAAAGTCTTTTAAGTTTGATGGCAAGCGAAGGCATGATCACGAGGCTAGTCACGAAGTCAGTGGAGCTCTATGCATTGTGAAGAAGAAAGCAGAGCAAGAGCAGGATGATCTCTACAACTACCAGATCTCATTGCTTGATTTGGGAATGAATATTCTCAACTTTTATGATGCAGTTAGTATGGGAGATGGAGAGAGAGTGATCCGCTGCTGGAAGTTCATGTTATTGTACCTCAAAGAAGATGGTGCACGCAGCAAGAAGTATGCGTTGGAGGCATTTTATCTGATTTCCCAGTGCAATGCCATTCTCTCTGAACGTGGAGCTTTTCATTGCACATGGAATCGCTTTTCAAAAACGAGGCAAGGGCTTGGTGGAAACATCCCCCTTGACCTTGCTATGGAACATTTCAATAAGATGATTAAGAGTGTGCTTCGCCAACTTGGCCCAAATATTGACAACAAAGATGCCATTGATAGATACTGCAAAGCTTTGGTTGTAAACAAAAAATTGATAGATATGTGGGATACAAATTCCCAGAATCACAGGCCTTCGGGGAAACACAAGTATAGATCAAGTCAGAAGGATCTAGAAAAAATTGTCAGCAGGCTACTGGAAAATAAAGCAATGCAAAAACACCCTGGAAGGTCTTTAAAGTTCTTTAAAGACTGTAAGCCAAGTATTATTGCCAATATGGATATTCAGGTACTCTATAAATGGATCAATAACCATAAACAGCTGGTCCTTCAACAGAAGACAGCTCGTTAGATTGTATGAAAAGTACTCTAGAATAATAATCTGTCAGTCAAAGGCCAAATTTATATTAGAAGAATAGACAGAAATGGTTCGTATGGGAACAAAAATTCCATGTTCCAATGTGTATATTCTAATTGAAATTTAAATTCTGTTTCTGAAACTAGCAAAGGATTTGAAATAGATTATAACTGTAACATTTTAGTTTTGATTATAATTTGGCAATTTTGTTTTTGTTACCATTGTTTTAAAGACAATCAGGTCATATAACAATCATCACTAACTCTTAATCCTGTGAATATTCTTTTTAATCTTTAAATGTAATGTTAGATGAAATAGGTGCCACTAAAGCACTGGCATCACCCTCATCTTCACTGTCATCAACTGAAATCTCCATTGACTCAAACTGTTCAACAATTGAGGACCTTTCAACGCTTATTGGCTCCATTTCACCATCAATATCTATCCATTCTGAATTGAGGCTATCCTCTAGATCATCGTACAATTTCATGTTGTCCTTGTCAATTTCAATATCATTGAAAACGTCATGGAATGCCAACAAAATATTGTTTGCATGGATATCTCTCCAAGTTTCCACATATTTCTTTACATCAGCTATTGTGAATATCTTATTGCTGTTGTCAAGTGCTTGCTTTATCTGAACCTTACCAAACTCATAGAAAACATTAGGGTAAGAAACAGGGGTGCATTCTTCAATGTTATCAGGCAGCAACGTTTCCTTATATGATTCCAACTTCCACTTCAGCAAATCTTTCTGTGCTTTTGTGGTTGTGCGGGTACTGACATGAAGTGCTTGAACATTCTCTTCTGATGGTGAAAATTGAAAATGGGCACATGCACCACATTTGCAATCGTTAGCACAAATATCACAGCAAGAACATCCCTCCATTTCCAAAGCATCTTTTGTGGGAAATACAGAGCTGATGTTCTTACGCCTGCATTTAATGGAGTAAACATAATTTTTCATGTCATCTCCACTCCTTTTCATTAGCAGCCCATTGTGTAGCAAATAGCAAGTGCTAGCCTGTCCAGACCTTCCTGCTCTGCCGCATTCTTGCAGATATGACTCTAAGGAACTTGAGCCTCCAAAATGGACAATCCTTGAAATGTATTGACAGTCAATGCCCATGCCAAAAGCAATTGTGCAAATAACAATGCGAATATGGCCATTTTCTGATGTTAGTTGTGACATGATATGCTGCTTCACAGAATCAGGGGTGCCAGCATGAAACATATCAACCAAACGTTTTCTCGGATTCCGCTCTCTATTCAAAAAGATATCATCCCCCAATTCATGCGACATTGCATTATAAATAAGACTGCATTGTTTTCGAGTTGTACAGTATATCAAAGTCCCTCTGCATTCTTTTCCCACTGTTTTGACTTCCTTTGTCACACATTGAAAAATTTCAGCCAGATTCATTTCAGTGGTAACACGGGAAACAGCAAAGCGAATGTTATCTTTGGTTGGATTCTTCCCAAAAAAAGCGGTTGTCCTGGGTTCAATCTGCAACAGTTCAAAGATTTTTCTTTTTGTTGTGTTTGTGGCAGTGGCTGTAAAAACTGCCATTCTTGGATTTTTCAGCAAAGATTTCATTTCGACCAAGTTTCCATACCATTTCCGAAAGGGAATTGATTTTCTTTCATTATCAGCAGTTCCCCTAAAATATTGGAAACAGACATTAGTTTGACTGTAAAACCTTAGTCAAAAAGTATAAATTCAGAATATCATCCCAATTGGCTTCCAAATTCTTGATTGTAAAGATATTGACAGTTGAAAAGTTCCATGGAATTTTGCCTTTAGTAGTATACACATATTTTTTTATAAGAAATTAAGAATTTGGGCCAGTACTGAAAGTTTCTTAAAATTATCAGATCTTTAGTACTCAGAGTTTCTTATGAGTTTCTTAAATGTTCCACAACAATATTCAAATTTGGGTCAATTTTACGCTAAAAACTATTTTTATTGATGCTTTGTACACAACCCACCGTGAGCAAAATAACATATACCTGAGTACCCTCCTTTCTGGGAGTTAGAATGGATTGATCACAATTACCTACCTGGTTTTTTAATGTTTTTAAGCGTTTCTAGTGTGTTTCTAGTGTGTTTCTAATACTCATTGTACTTTATACTAAACTAGAAGTACATGATAATTATTATGCCTAATGTAACGTATATACTGTACATACCAATGAACAACACAATGTGCTTCATCTACCACAATTATTTTACAATTTCTCTGATACTGATCTGACAGCAAAAGGTTTCGCCAACGTTCTGACGCGAGGATTTCAGGTGAGGCAAATACAAGGGAATATTCCCCATCTTCAATCAACTTTAAAATTTATTCGTCCTGGCCATCATAGATTGCTTGGGCAGTCACTGCAGTTCTTTTCAATTGTTCCACTTGGTCGAGCATCAATGCTTTGAGTGGCGAGATAACTAGGGCTTTAGTTGTCCCGGGTAATTGATCCTTCAATAAATCCGCTATCAAAGGCAGGCACTGGAATATTAAAGACTTTCCATAACCAGTTGGAGCACTAAAATAAGTGTCTTTGCCAGAAAAAAACTGTCGCACTGCTTTCAGTTGATCCGGTAGCAAAGCTTTAATGTCGAAAAATGCGCATGTTATCTTGATCGCTTCATCGAATTCTGGTGAATCAAGATTTGGAAAATACAAGCTTCTGTTGGCTGCCATTTTGAATGAATGCGAGAGATCGGCGAGGTGAGACCGTCGAATAATTAATCCTCATTTCCAAACCTTAATTATGCAAGAAAATTTACCTGTTTGTTTCCCTGTATCAGAACAAGCTTTTGTGCGGCATTTAACAGACCACTTATTTCTTTAGAATAATGGTCTGGTTATCAGGCTAGATATATCATTGATAGAGAATGGAAAATTGTTCACAGAGCCAAAGGATATTTCTGAGATTTTAAACAAATAATTGGTTAATGTGGGCAATCATTGGCTTAGAGAAAATAGTGCACAAAGTAGTAATGGTATGGAAAACAAACCTCTTTCTGATATTGTTCAACACTATAAATCACACCCTAGCAAATAAAAGATAAAGAATAACAACAAATTAGGTACTTGCAAATCATTCAACTTACCGGAGAAATTTATTTGACGGCATTCCCATGCGCGAAATTGTGATGCTCGTTGAAATGACGTCGGTACATTGCGCACTGTTTTTTTGCCTCGTATTCGTTGTAGCCCCCCCCCCCTCATGAGTGGTTTTTTGGCGCCAAATTTGTCCGGGAAAATTTTGACGAAAACAGAATTCAAATTGGGTGAGTACTTTTGATTTTATAGCTTTTTAAACTTTAAATTTGTCTAAAAACCGTTTGAAAAACTCTAAAATCCCATGGCCATTTATTTTTTTTGACAGAATCTACCATTTCAGGCATTCTAGTTTTGGATAAACATATTTTAAAGTTTGGTTAACGAAGCGCAAGTATCGAAAAAGTTGCCGCAAAAACGGCGATTTTTTTTAGGCTGTGTTCAAGTTCGAAATAGCCTGACCCTATCTTATCATTTGACAATTCACAGTTTCTTTGTTTGTATAATCTACATTTTGTATAATCTATCTATTTTCCAACAAAATTTGAGACAAATAAATAACTGACCAATTCCAATAAATCTACAGTATGATGTCTGTAAGTGCACCTCCACCAAAACAAAGCAATTTTATTTTTCCAATAGTGAATGATTCTTGATATTTTTAGATCATTGGTATTCTCAAGTTATTTCAACATGAAATCTAAAAAAGAACTATTAGAACTTGCAAGAAATGGAAGCAGTACTAAGTTTATTCACGAACTTTTAAGTAACGATGGATACCCAGATATTGACAATAAATCTCTTTCGAACATGATAAACAAATTGAAAATAGAAGAAAAGAAATTGAAGAAAAACAAAAGAGACGTTGAAAAATTAGCAAAACTCTACAACCAACAAATTAAGCTACCACAAAAAAAAGACAAATCTGAAGGAAAGATCCACCCCCATTGTAGCTCCAAATGAAGTTTCTCATACTCATACTAAGATTGGATGCCTCAGTTGTAAAACTATGGAGACCGTAAACAATGACCTTGTCAAGGAACTGTTTGACAAAAAATGCAATGCAGAAAAACTTGTTTCTGAAAACAAAACATTAAGATCAAGGATGCTTTACTATAACCCTCGGAGAATGAACCAAACATTGAAAAGAAAAAATGACAGAATTTCGAAATTATTGATGGAAATAAGAGCTATCAAAGGAGAAGCTTCAAAACTAAGAAAAGATGCAGAGAAAGGCACAGTTTCCAGGGAAAAACTAAAAAAAGTTACGAGCCAACAATCGTCAAGTGTAAATTACTGGAAGAATAAGAAGGGCATTACAATTTTGAAATTGAAAAATAAGATTAAAAGATTAAAAGAAATGTGTCAGGAATCAGAGAAGAGGAGCAGCGAACTAGAAACATCCCTAATCGAACAACAAGATGCCAGTTCCCCAATAATTGAAATATAGAAGTAGAAGTTGAGAGTGAGAAAATCAAGCGAATGAAAGTGAAATTTCAAAAGAAAGATTCAAAAGTGAGAAGACAGATTCAAAGAAAGGCCAAGGAAATGATGACAAACAAGAGTCTAACAATTCCAAGCATGAGTCAGTTGTACAACAACATTGACAACATGACAAAGGAAACATGCTACAACTTTATTGCAAACCCCAATGAATTTACAGGAAGGGTGCTGCATCATATGTGGTTTGATGAAGAGAGTGGCGGAGAAACACAGTACACAGGCAAGGTTATCAAAGTTGCCAGAGGAGGACAATCAGTTACAATAGAATACGATATACCAGAAGATGATGACCCAACATTTGACATGAAGACTGTGGAGGTCATTGCTGATATTGTCCTTGGAGACCTTACATTTAAAAATTTTTGAGCAGGTGACGTGACATTTGTCTTAATTTCTGGTGCAAAATTTCTAGTACATCCCCATAGCATACTACTACAAGCCTTGTGCACATCAACATCATTTTTCTGCCTGAGAATTCTGAAGAATTTTTCTTGTTCCTTAAGAACTTGTTTACAAGGTCAATAATTCTTATCACAGAGAGAAGGATTTATCAGAATCCTCAGGAATTCTTGTCATGTTAACCTGCAAAAGCCCTGACTGTATTTTTCAATTTGGCAGTACAAGCCAGTTTGCATTATGCAGGGGCAAGATCTTCCCGCGGTCGCACCCATGCCTTAACTCTATAAAAGCACCACCTGTGGCAGTTTGTATATAGAATTTACAAAATCCCCAACGTTCAGCAGCGCCAGAATTTACTTTGGGATGAGCAATGCGCAATGCCAAAATCAAAGAAATTTATGCTGGTTTTCATGTACTGTACACAATGCTCCAAAAGTTGCAACTTTTTAAATTGTTTAAGAAGTTACAAGGGTGCGCCCCTGAGAAACGCAAGAGCGCGTTAACCTTTTTTATGTAATTGAAATACCATTAGAGGTATTTAGATATAGGAATCTTTGTTGCAAATTTTGGCAGAATCTGATGTTTATTCCAAAATGGTAAGATGAGGTACGATGATGATCATGATGTTGAACTGTTGGCGCTCCAGTTCATGTTAACATATCCACCATTTTGGAAAACTTCCATATTTGGAATTCTGGAGAGAAAAATATTCAAAAAGTAAAAATTTAACAATGAGGAAGGTCTACTGTAACTTCTTGATTTGAATGATATACAGTACATCACAAAATCAAAGTTTAAAAAATAACCCTTTACTTCCTGGTAGGCATTTTTGCCACAATTTTTGAGAAGTTTCTCATTGCGAAACTCTTTAGATTGAAAGGTCCATAACTTTTTATCACATAGACATAAAAACTTGGGACAGATGTCAATTTGAATGATTTTTTTAGCTCTTTTAAACTATGTATGAATCAGCACTCTGGTGCGAATTTGAATATTTTTTGCAAGTACCTAAACAAATCCATCAAAAGGTTTGAATTTGAAAAGATAAATGAATCAATGATTAGGACATTAATTGGGGATGTAAACCATCTTAAAGCTTCTGGCTTTGATCATATTAATGCCAAATTCTTAAAAAAATACATGTAGACAGATATCACTACCCCTAACCGCTATGATAAATAAATGCCTATAGCAAGGGACATTTCCAGCATTACTGAAAAAGCCGAATGTCACACCAATTTATAAAAAAGGACCCTTTTGTTAAAGAGAATTATAGACCCATAAGTTTACTTACTTCCTTTTCTGAAATATTTGAAAAATTATTGAGATGAACAAAGAGAAAGACGAACAGAAATAACTAAATACGAATTATTAATTTAAATCTCAACTAGTTTCGATGTTGAGGTCATGATCAGGAGAATGAGGTTTATTTTACAATGCGATGTGTTTTACAAATCAACGCGATCTATATGACGTAACATTAATATAATCAAGAAAAATTCAAGATAAATTATAGGCCACAAGGGAACAATGTAATAACAATAAAATGAACAAAATATTGTGGCTTATCCTGTTGTTAATGATTATAAAGGGTAATGTTCTCGGGGTGGTTAAGTTTACCATTAAGGCAAGTGAGGGAAAAGTTTTCAAACGGAGTATCCAGTTATCTTCGTGCGATTCTAGAATGGTAGTTAAGCTGTTATTTTCTTTATAATTGATATTTTTTTCAATTCTTTCGATGATAGTAAACGTAGCGTCTGTGGTTAAATCGTGGTCTATGGAGCGAAAGTGTTGTTCTACTGGGAGAAGTTTGCTGTAGTCATTGGATTTTATACGATATCTGTAATTGTTGAGTCTTATGTTAAATTGCCATACATATTGTATTTTGCAGCAAATGCATTCTAATAAGTAGTTGACATTCCTACTTTTGCAGTTGGACTCAAGGTAGATCTTATATGTGGTTTTGGTAGCAGAACTGGTGAAGGAGTTGGTTGATTGAAGGTGGCTGTTTTTTGTATTGCATGGTCGACAAAATTTTACAGTTTTGGATTGTTGTTTTTTACCAAAAACTTTGTTGTTGATCATAGTATTACTTCCAACTATTTCTTTAAGGTTTTGGGGTTGGCGATTCGCTATTATACCAGGGTCTTGAAAAATGTCTTCAAGTTTTGGTTGTAGTTTTATAATATCCCAACGGTTTTTTATTATGTTACTTAGGGGTGGAAGGGTATCGTTGAATGTAGTTATGAAAGGAATGCGGTTAGAATGCTTTTTGGGTGTTAGTTCTAGAATATTTTCTCGAGGAACCGAGCTTGCTTTTTATATTTGTTTGTTTATTACGTCTACTGCATAACCACGTGCTTTAAAGTTTTTTTGTAAGTGTTTCACAGTATTTCTTAAATTCGTTACTGTCTGAACAGATCCTTCTTAATCTTAATGCTTGTGAATATGGTTAACTTTGTTTTAGATGTTTGGGGTGAGTAGATTTGAAATGGAGATAATTAGGTGTGTATGTAGGTTTAGTATAGAGTGTAGTTTGCAGCTGTCTGTTTTCATCAATGTATATGAGAGTGTCGAGAAATGGAATGAATTGCATAGACTTTTCATGGTCGAATTTGATAGTCATGTTTTGTATTAAGGTTTGTAAGGAATTCCAAGAGCTTACCTTCCCCACCTGTGTATATAAAGAATATGTCATCAATATATCTGGCATAGAATAGGCAATCGTTATTAATTTCAGGAAAGATATAGGTTTCTTCAAATTCACCCATATATATGGTGGCATATGGTGGTGCTGCAACTGTGCCCATAGCACAGCCTTTGATTTGAAGATAGTGTTTTCCGTTAGAATTAAAGTTGTTCAGTGTTAAGATGTGGTTCATTAAGGTTAACAAAACGTCAGTAGGGAAATCTTTAGATGTTCGGCTATTGAGGTCTTATTTTAGAGCTTTTAATCCATCTTTGTGTTTAATGTTTGAGTATAATGATCGAACATCCATAGTTACTAGTATGGCATTATGTGGTAGTATAGGGATATTTTTGATTTTATTTAATAGATCATTTGTGTCCCGTATGTAGGATTTAACTTTCTTAGCTAAGGGCTGGATGTCGTAATCAACATATTTAGATAGCTTAGTTGTATGGTAATAAACTGAGGAAATAACAGGGCGTCCAGGGTGGTTCTTTTTGTGTATTTTGGGGAGTAAGTAAAAGCGAGCTGGTCTGGCGTTGATAGGTGTTAGTGTATCTACTGTTTCCTTATCGATTTAATCATCAGATTGTAGTTCTTTAAGAGAGTTTATTATTATGTTTTGATAGTCTTCAAAAGGGTCTGTTGAAAGTTGTTGTTAAAACTCTGTATTGCTCAATTGGTTATTAGCCTCTTGAAGATATTCTTTAATACCCCAAATAACAATAGCTCCGCCTTTGTCCGCTCAGGTTATAACTAAGTCTTCTCGGTCCATGAGCTCCCTAAGGGCTTGGCGTTGTTTGTTAATAAGATTATCGTGTGGTAGGTGTCTAGTTTTGTGGTTTATAATGTCTTGTTTGATTGCAATTTCCAATGTTTGAATAGTTAGGTCTACGTTCTTAGGGGTGAATGAACTGTTTCATTCTTTTAGTGATTCTAGAATAGTTGCGATATTGCACCGTACCTGTTTGACATTGTCCTTTATCCTCAAGTACCCAAATTTTATTTGTTTTCTCTCCTTCTCAATTGAAGCACCATCAAAATAGTGATTTTCAGCAGAATCAGGGTATTGATTCAATGTTGAAATTTCAACAGGGCCAAAATGATCAGCAGGGAACATTGCAGCCATTTCTTTGCCCAAATCTTCATATAAACGTACCAGATCAGCCTCCATACCCTTACCCTCAAAATCTTTCTTGATTTTCTATTCATAAAGGCAATTTATGAGGCAGTCACACATTCTAATTGACCATCTCCATCTTGATTTCCTCAAATTTTGGTAGTCATCATTATGCTCAGCACTAGGACTCAGATCTAGCTCAGACGATTCTTTGGCTCTTTAGTATCGCTGTCATCACTACTGGGAGAGTTTGCTGCATATCTTGCAATAATCTGTGATGGTGTCAGTTTCTTGCTAGGCCTATAAAAAGAGTTCTTATAAATAAAAACAAAAACTTTTCAAGCTGTGATTTTCAGGCTGTCCTTAGATTCATAAATTTGAAGGTTATAATTGGCTATAAATCGTAGGTTTTAGGTATATCAGAATGTATACTTATTTATGAAATATGGCCAAAAAGGGCCTAGGCTAAATATTATAATTTTATTATAAAGACCCTCCAAGTGAAGGGTTCAAACACAACCAAAAATAGGTTTATCCAAAGTAGCAGCACAAGGTAATGTATCAGTTATCATAGTGAAGTATCTAGTTTACTTATTATTCAGTATTCCAAGAGACTTCTTCTTTAAACTGTCCATATTTTATGATATTTTGAGGATGCACTTTGCGTTTTGGAGACATAAAGATATTTTCGGAAATGGCGCATTGAATTCAATCCCGATATCCTTTTCGATAGCCTAATATCACAACGTGATGAGAAATATTTATGTTCACATGAAAAATAAGCAATTTTTCATTCCGCGATGAAATCTCATCCCATGATGAAATGCCGCGATGAGTTCATCCCGCGATAAGTTTCATCACGCCCCTTCTCATGTAAACGCTTGGAGTTTAACAATAGAGCTGCGATGAAACTCATCGCGGGATTAATTCATCGCAGGATGAGATTTTTCATATAAGCGGCCTCTAAGAAATTAATATGGTATTTAAGAAATAGGGAGAAAAATTTCTATTTTGTTGTCATGGAAAGGGTATCATGTCTTTAGAGCTCTGTCTAATCCTGAAAAACCACTAAAAGTTCTGCCCGATTGGAGAAGCAAATATGACAAGGATGCTATCAAAGTAATGTATGCTAGAAAGCGTCAACTCTGAATTTCTAGACAAGATTATAAGAGAGGTTGACAGCAAAAGAGAGCCACAAAGAGTAAAAGATATTATTGGACGACAAGTTGGACATGTTCCCGCCAATCTTTTCAAAATTTATAGCTGCTTGCTTTCAGAAGGTTATGTTAATTGTTTAAGTTTTAGTTACGGTGGTAAAGCGGCCTCTACAACAAGACTGTCTTCTCAACAAGCGTTTAAGAAAGCAGCAACTCAACATGGGAAAGATCCAGCAGGTGGAGAAGTGGAGCTCACATGCAGCAATTTTTTAAGAATGAGAGATGAAGACATTCATACTGCCCAGAGATTATTCAAGGAAAAACTTCAACTCACTAGTGAAATTGAGGGAAAAGATCAATAGATTGTTTGGTTTTATAGTTTACTCTAATAAAAAAAGAACAAAATAGAAATTTAAGAAACTCTATACTGGTAGAGCTTGGGCTGGGTTTCTTACACGCAAATATTGTAGATGCATCAATCACTGTATAGAAAATCAGAATGAGTATTTCTTATGAGCTTGGTTCTTATATGTTGCAGACATAATCGCAAACAGTCAGCGATCATCGGCGATCATTGCAGATGGAAATGTTCACATATGCTGCTTGTTTGCAATGACCTGTGATCCTCCCTTCTCTATATTAGCTTCTAACTATGATGCCTCGTCTTCATAGCAGAATTTGCGCACCAATGATATAGAAGCGATTGATTGTCACGCGCCAATTTTCATAATAGTAAACCCAACATGGCTGCAGCACTAAATCACCAAATGGTACTAGTAAGGCAGTTAAAGCAACAAAGGATCATCTTAAACACAATGAAAAAGTCAAATTGAGAAGATTTTTGGTCAGAGATAACCTAAAGACTAGGCAGCAGTATAGCCAATATCACAGTTTAGTGAAAGATCTGAAATTATTTGACAGTGGAATATCTCTTTAAATACCTACAAATTAGCCCTCAAAGATTTGAGCATCTAGCTAAAATTGTATCCCCATATATAAAGAAAAAAGAATGCAGAAGCAGGAAGCCACTTTCTCCAGCAGAAAGATTGGTCATAACTTTAAGGCTCTTGGCAACAGGAGATTCTCAAGTGTCACAGGCTTTTAACTTGTTGTCGAAGCACTGTATGGCATGTAATCAAGGAAACTTGTGACAAATATAGCTTGCTATGAATCAGAAATATCTAAAAGCACAAACTTGTGCAGATGAGTGGAAAAAATTACTGATGGTATGTTGCAAGACTGGGATTTCCCCAACTGTATTGGGGCCCTTCATAGCAAGAACATTGCAATTGAATGTCCTGATAACAGTGGCTCAAACTATTACAACTTTAATAAATTTTATAGCTTAGTTTTGATGGCAATGTGTGATTCAAGGTACTGTTTTACCTTATTGTACATTGGAAATTTTGGCAGAGGTAATGATGCTCATATTTTTAACAATGCTGATGGAAAAAGCTTTTATCAATGATGAACTCAATGTGCCATCTCTAAGAGAGGTTGATGGTTATCAACTGCCTTTTGTCATTGATTCAGATGAAATCTTTGCCTTGAAACCTTTGCTCATGAAACCATGGCTCATGAAACCATATGGTGGCAAAGGTTTACCCCAGGCAGAATAGATTTTCAATTACCGTCTGCGTTGCTGCAGACGTTAAATTGAAAACAGATTTGGAATTTTCGCAGCAAGCGCATTTGCTGTCAACCTATCAAAGCAAAGCCAGAGACAGTTGACTCAATTACAAAGGCATGCCTTTTCCTCCATAATTACTTAAGGTTTACATCAAATGCACAGAATATTCAATCAGGATCTGTAGATAGCAAAGAAAGCAGTGGAAATGTTATTTTAGGGGACTTGCGCAGAGTTACAGAAGGTGCATGCGCTTTTCAATGTGCATTAAAAAGCAGTTCTCACAACAGGTCATGCTCAGATGCTTATAGTGGTAGGGAAAATTTCAAAAATACTTCACAAGTGAGGAAGGCTCCTTACCATGGCAGATCAATTATGTCTCCCAAACAAAGAAATAGTTTACTCCTATGTTTACTTGTGTCAATTGAGTACTCTCAGAACAAAAATTCAATAAAAATTTTCACAAGGATCAGACTCTGATATTTCACTTGATGAAATAACAAAAGTGACTTTTTAGTAGACATTATCCATTTTTTCTGGATAGTTATGAAATTTTGTGTAAATGTTAAAGAGCTGCTGTCACCCAAGGTCCTTTGCAATAATTTTGTAATTTCGAATTATCTGAAGATCAATTTTGGCCTATGCAGAAGGTATGGATCTGCACTCAAGAAGTCATTGATTCCACCTGTCTGAATATGCTAATGCTGATATGATACAGTGGGTAAGGGCTAAAAGGACTGGATTTCATTTGTATTGATCAAGCATGGGCGTCTAACTTGACAAATGCACTACACAATGGAGAAGACAAAAAGTTGAACCAAACAATTGCTTCGTGAATAGGATGTGGCCTAATGCTGGATGCAAACACTGCACATGAATTTAAATTTTATCATCTTACATCGTGATCTTTGCCTTTTGCTTTCATTTCCCCTTTTCCTTGATCCATAGTCATAGTAGGAACCCAATTTTTTTTCCCATACTGAAACCTTATAATAAAAAAATAGTTTAAAAATAGTAAAAATAGAGATATATGCATGAAAATTTGTTCACATGGACAGTTTGATGCGCGCAAGACGACAGGGTACTTTTCATTCTCAAATGTGCCCCCATGGGGTGCAATGCTCTATTGTTCTATATCTCTAAAGTTCTCAATACAATTAACTTTGCTCAGCTTATCAACACAAAAATGAAACTTGGTTTTTATACGCAATGTGATGCGCAGAAAAAGATGAACTGTCAGCCTTCTTCAAGCTGTGCCCCCTATTGCTATTTTTGGAATGGGGTACTAGTTCCCAGGTCCCTGAAGTAATGACTCTGTAACTATGCTTAGCAATGAAATAGAGCAATGAAACTTGGTATTTATACGCAATCCGATGCGCAGAAAAAGATGAACTGTGAGCCTTCTTCAAGCCGTGCCCCCTATTGCTATTTTTAGAATGGGGTACTAGTTCCCAGGCCCCTAAAGTAATGATTCTATAACTATGCTTAGCAATGAGATACAGCAATGAAACTTGGTACATATACGCAATGCGATACGCAGAAAAAGATGAACTGTCAGCCTTCTTCAAGCTGTGCCCCCTATTGCTATTCTTAGAATTGGGTACTAGTTCCCAGGTCCCTGAAGTAATGACTCTGTAACTTTGCTAAGCAATGAGACACAGCAATGAAACTTGGTATCTATGCGCAACACAATGCCCAGAAAAAGATGAAATCTCTGCCCTCTTCAAGCTGTGCCCCCTATTGCTATTTTAAGAATGGGGTACTACTAGTTTCCAGGTCCCTGAAGTAATGATTCTGTAACTTTCCTTAGCAATGAGATACAGCAATGAAACTTGGTATGTAGATGCAACGTCATGCCCAGAAAAAGATGAACTCTCAGCCCTCTTCAAGCTGTGCCCGCTATTGCTATTTCTAGAATAGGTTACTAGTTCCCAGGTCCCTGAAGTAATGACTATAACTTTGCTTAGCATTGAGATACAGCAATAGGAAACAACTGAATAGTTATAGATTGTCCAAAGAATAAATAATATTAAGTAAAAATAAAGTCCACGAATACATTTATTACTGCATAGAAATAATACATTCAATCTGAGTCAATTGCTGCTTCCTTGATATAACCAGTCAGTTTGCCTGCTTCAACTGGAAGTGCTATTGAAATTGCTGTATATGCACAGGCAGATAGTGGCATTCTTTTATTCCTTCCCAAGTATCCATGCATCAGGCGGATGAATTCACGATAGGATACCCTTGGTAGAAATCTATAATGATAGATTGATATTTGATAAACTAGTGAAGTGAATTTGAAATACATATTGCTTGCCCTAGAGAAAAAAAAGGTAGAAGTTTATTTGGAAAATCAAAAAATGGTAACAAGTTAGCAAAAGATTCCTGAAACTTATAGAAGACAGGCCCGGCGCATGGGCTCTTCAGAGTTGGTCCGGTTCAAGCTAAACCTCTTGTGCCCGGGGCCATACCCCGTGAATATTCCAAAAGCTACCGTAAAAATCTAATGTTCTAAAAACCAATATCATTTTTGACAAAAGGGATGTTTTGGCCGAAAAGTTGGTCGAGCCAACACTGCACCATCCGGACCGATTCTACCAGGCCTGGAAGAGGCAGATGAACATAAATTTTATGGTTGGCACTAGCCTGAAGACAATTCTAAATTCTAAATTCTAAATTCAAGAATGTATGATAAGGGCAGTTAAATGATTATGTTAGGCTAGGGTGATGGTTGGTACTTACTGTCTTTCATGGCGTTTTAAACAAAAAAACATATAGAAAGGTTGCAGAGAAGATAGGTGGTTCTAAAAAGTGCTTCTTAACTCCAGTTTGATCACTGAAGTGCCTTCAAAAGCTTCGTATTCTAATTTGTATACCTGCCTTACACTTTCTTATCTCTACCTACATAGTTGATTAATTGTTTTATGGTGAAGAAATTAATTATATCAGAAAAAGAAAAAAGACTGGCCTATTAAAAGGCCCTTAGCCTACTTACCAAGACGCCACAGGCTCTATCTCCTCAAATCGCCTGTTCAATTCATTGTCTTTTTCTAACTCTTTCTCCACTTCCCTTTCGTAATTGACGATGGACTGCTCGTCTGCGATGAGGTCGAACTGATGTAGGCCATCATCATCGGCACTACTACTCTTTTCAACAGCGCTCTTGGTTGAATTATTTGCGCTAAGAAACTCTCTTCCTTCTTCCTACGCTTCTACAGCATATTCTGAGTTGCTCGAATCCTAAAAGTTATTTTCTTCAGAGGAAGACATCCCGAAAAAGATAGGCCTAGCAGTTGACAGACCTGATAATCGTCGAAAGAGAGTGAAAACATTGCGGGGCAGCGCCTGCGTGACAGTTGATCATGTGATTATGGTTGGCATGCGCCTTATCACTATGACATCAGAGATTCGCTCATTCCCAGACTGCTCGTGTAACACCACGATGGGGCACAAAACTGCCCCTAGCTCAACAAATACACTTCTGATTGCAAAAACCTTTTCATTCTCGAAATCAGCGCATTTAGATCTATGGAATGACGTGAAGTCAGAAAAAGGTGAAGAGGTACTTTAACATTTTTAATAGCACCATGGAAGACATGGAAACCATAAACAGTAAAATATGTAGTTTTTATTGCAAAGAGTTATCAGTTTAAAAGTTGCAGGTTATAAACTGGACAAGGTTTTACAGTTCTTGGTATGAGTTGTTTGATGCTGCATTAACAAAAATATGACTTAATTCTCTGCTGTAAGAGCTCGGTGTTCTTTGCATGGTTGAATTATGGGGGAGCCCATGGTCTAGAACAGCAAGACTGTGCAGGTTGTGGAAACCGAATTCTATGTTGAAAAAAATGTTTTTGATTCCATTTCTTGCAATTGCCTTCTTTCTTGGGTCAAGGCGTCGTAGTCTAGATGCCAGGTTCATACAGTAATTACTGTCTTGATCCATTCCCTGGGCATTGTTGCTATGGCTATTGAGCAATTCCAGTGTCTTGTCAAGACTGCTGATAGTTTGCTTGATTTTACAGTCACTCTTCTGGTGTTCTGCTTTGACACTGATATTTGAGCCAACCAAAGTTTTGCAGGGATCAATTTTTCTCCTTTTCTAAGACTTATCATGCATGCCTTCCTTGGCTGTTGTAGGCCACTATCAACTATCAACAATGCAAACTTTCATCAGGGATTCCACTTTTCTCTTCAGTCTGAGTTTGGGCTTTCTCCACTTCATGGAATGTGTTGTTTGAATCTTCCTTGATATTTGTTTGCGTTTGGTCTTATTAAGTAAGGCTTAAACCAGAATCCTCTAACATCTCCCTCTCCGTTGTTTGTTCACATTCTTCCTTTGATCTAGAAGATAGATTTAAATTGCTGAAGCTTTGTTTGGACTTGATGAAAGGCATCAGCCAACGCATATGTTCATATTTTGGATCAACAGAGCCTACTTCATTGATTGATGCCACTTCTAGATCTTTCACTTATTCTCGCCAAAATTCTTGAGGAGGCCATTTGCATTGTTTTGTATCGCCTTTCAGCTTCTTCCACGGGCATTCCAAGGATTTCTTCGATTTTCTTCCAACAGTTGGCTTTAACTTTCCTGTCCTTAAAGCCTGATGACATATTTTGTCATAAATTGGTGCATATATTCTAATCTCTTCCATCAACTGATTATCAGAAATTGTGCTTTTTGTAACAACACTTCGTTTTCAGCGATTTTTAATTGCAGAGAGATGAAAAGCAATAGGCCATGTGATGGAGAATGCGCACTGGTTACTATGGTGATGGAAGGCTGGATCCTAGACATGATGTTTCCCATCGGCGAACATCGCGGATGATCACAAGAAACAAAGTTTTTGGTTCATAGTCAATGGTCGCACACGGGATGGTCTGCGATATATGAGAACCAGTTTATAGATGAAAATAGAAAACAGTTATGAGTTTAAGAAACTGATACTATGGACTATTTTCTTGAATTATATGGTGAATTATCTAAATACACTTTTTTCTATAAGAAGAATAACTAACACACTCTTTCTATGAAGTAAAGGGCCATCATTGTTACACTAATAATTATTTCACAACAGTTGCTGTAGTGAAAGAACAATCAGAGCAGCAAATATACATTTGTGGGACACTTAAGTCCAACTCTAAAGCTCAATTTGCACCAGACGCATCATCCAGACGCATCATGATGGCGTCGCCTAATGATGAATTCCTCCATTTTAGTTGGTTTTTATCCACATATGTATTTTGAATTTGAAATTATTCCCAAAAAGTTTGTTACGTTACAGTGTTAGCTTCTACACACTCGTCTACTGAATTGAATGAATGTAGTTTTGATTACCTGGCTTTGTCGAGATATGAAGTGAATTTTAAGTTTGGATTTTGAACTTACGAAGACTTTATGGCCTACTTTCTGCACATACAAGTGCCTCTGAATAATATCGAAAGCTAGGCTTTATCCAGAATGGAGAAAAGCTTAATGTTATAATCAGGATATTAATATAAAACTTCAACAGGTTGAATGTTTGTTTTGGGCAAGAGAGGAGAGTATCTTGTTTGAAGGTACCAGGACATGAAGTAAAGTTTGGCCCTTTTGATTATCTTGTTACGCTATAGGGAAATAAAGATACTTTTTTCGTTATATAAAATATGTTTTATTGTTAACTCTCTCTTTATCATTAATTCCACATATTAATCCACATATTCCATAACTTTATTGGAATTTTCACTCCTCAATTACGAGAAGTTTTGGTGTTCTACCCACGGTGAACGTGGTTCAATCTCTCTCATGTAGAAATTTATTTGATTTTTTCAATTTTTCACAAATAGAGAAAATATTAAAAATTCTATAGTGTTTAAGTATAATCATTTATTTTATTTAAACAAAACCACAAGTAAGTTATCTTGTATTCAATTGTTACTTCACAAACTTGTCATAGGCTTGCATAACGGCTAGCAGACTGGCAGGAATTCTCAAAATGATGAAAAAAGGTGCGTTTCTAGTGTTAGGGACGGGGATGCATGAAAACATTTCCCCCTAATTCTAGCCCATTAGTGCAGCAGTCAAATTCTTCTCCTGCCCCTGCTTACAGTATTATACAAATATGGGGGCACAAAAATATTCTTAATTCCTGTAAAACAGAGCTCATCCACACTTTCATCAAAACTTGGGTGAGTGTATATAAACCATTTCCTGTAAAAGCACACCAATTCAGAAGTAAAAAACACTTGCTAAAATTCTTTTTAATCAGATCTGAGTCCCACAATATTCTTAAAATATTCTTAACTTTTACCGATTTTGAGACTCATTATTCTTATTAAATTTATTCTTACAAAAAAAGAGTGAAATGTAGAAACTGTAATTTCATAACGTAAAAGTATGCAACAAAAATAACGAGAATAAATTCGGTTCATGGTAAAACTACTTCATTTATTCTCGTTTAACTTGGTCTTTTCTGTTTGAAATTTCTATATTAGGATACTTCATCTTTTGTTTCTCAAATAACATTACCAAACAACATTACTAAATATCTCACCACAGATTTGCATAATTAAGAAAACCGACAACAGAAAAATCGAGAGATATAAAAATGACGCAACCTGATGTTTCCAGTGTGAATTGGAAAATAGAATTATGAAGCGACGTACGGTGATGCTAGATGAGGAGACGTATTGTGACACTTCGAGTGTGAATTGAGTTTAAAGGCTTGCCAAACAAAATCAAGAGCAAAAAAGTATGCAAAGAAAAAAGGAGCTCGCTTTTGTTCCAGAAAGGAGAATCCACTCTCTCAGCCTTGGCTTGGAGAGAGAAAAAAAACAAGAAAGCCATCATATGTATTCATTATTGACATGTACGTACATGCATTAGACTACGATATATCAATGTGAGAATGGGGAAATAGGTCTCCCAAATATTCCAGAAAGGTCCTCCTTAAGATTCACACAAATCTGATAAAAACAATTTGTAGATAGGTATGTTTTTTAAATTGTCAGAAGTTGATTTTGATAGGAATAAGTTTTTAATCGACTCAATTTTTTAGTATCTTCTCACTACATTCAACCCAGAATTGATGAAGGAAATCAACCAGACAAAACTTTCCAAAAATAACTGGCATTATTGATTGTTTTGTAATTTTTATTAATCGACCAAAAAGTTTGAAACAGCATGCACAAGTTTATACAATAAAAAACATAGCATTGTGTAATAATTGATCAGCTGTAACCCCCTTGGGTCAGTTACATTTTATCTGATGGCTGGGCTGGCAGAGCAACCGATGTCAAAATAGTGAGGTCATCTGGTTTAATCAGCAGAGAGTATCACCTACCTGGTGGTCAAATACTTGCTAATGGTGGGTTTTTGCTACAAGATGATTTTTCTTCGGCGTATGGTGCTGAGCTGATAATACCTGCATTCACAAAGGGCAAAGCCCAGATAGATCAGTGCTAAAGTAGTAGAGACGACAAGAAAAGTAGCCAGGGTTCCTATCCACATTGAAAGAGTGATAGGACAATTGAAAATCAGATTCAAAATATTACAAGGCCCACTTCCATTAACCTTAGTTAAGTCTCCAAAAAATGAAATTTTAAATGAGACTCAAAACATTGATGGGCTGGTCACTGTTAACTCTGCATTAATTAACCTATCTACTCTAATCGTATTTAAAGAAAAAGATATTAAGTAAATAACATCACAAAACAAGTTAGAAAGCATGTCTTTATGTTAAGGCGTTGTTTATGTTTATTGTTGTTTACTCTTCTTTGTATTGTAGTCTTTGAAATACCAAGCTCCTCTTGGTGGCCTGTTCAAATTAGGCTTCGCACAATCAAATTGAATCATCTCGTACTTGCATTAGGGGTTATCACAGCCTTCCATTGGCTTTGCATCATCATGAGGCTCCCGACAAAAACAGTAAACAGAAACTGTATCTTCTTAGCTGGTTCTGGTTTCTTATTCAAGTCACTAGCTCCTTGACTAAAACTTTGTGGTAGAAATATACCAACTTCTGTATACTTTGATGAAAATTATTATCAAAGTTGATGATAATTGCTTTTAGATATTTGGGGCCCAATACAACGAAGTGGCAGGCTTCTATCTGGTATACAGACATCTGGGTCTGAACCCGAGCCATGTATCTGGTGCTTTTCTTTAGGCAATCGTTTTCATCAAGGCAAAATGTTCTGTCATTGCAGCATTCTTGCAAACTCTCTATGTTTTTGTGCTTGAAGGGGCATTTAATTTCCACAAGAAAAATACCATGGCAATCATATTTACCAGGAGCATCTGCTGATGCACCAAGGAAATGGTAGGCTTGATGTAATTTGAGGCCTAATTTTGCAAGTTCGACATTAGTGTGGGATGCTTGAAATTGGACCTGATATTCTTTCAGTGCAACATCTTCTCTGTCTTGACCCCAAAGAACAGATGACAAATTTTAAGGTTGAGATACACAGCATATTCTTTAGACTACATTCTTTGATGGCCTGTTGATATCTGTGTAGCACGTCATAAGCAACAGATGCTGTTATCCTCCCAATTCTCTGCTCTTTCCATGCAAGAGAATTTCAGTTAAAGTAACAAGCGCATGTTCTGTAGAGTGACCACTGCGAAATCCAAATTGCATGCTGAATAAGACCTCATATGTTTCAAGAAACTTTTGAAGACGAGCCTGCATAATTTTTTCAAATATTTTGCTGAAAATGGAAAGCAATGAAATTGGTCTGTAGTTACATGTTTTGGTCTTAAGAGCTTTCTTAAAAATTGGAATTACCTTTGCAACTTTAAGATTTTCAGGAAAAATACCAGTTGTGAAGGACTCGTTTATCAGAGCTGAGAGATCAGAGGAAATAGGATAATTAAGTACTTTCCCAGCAGCAATAAGGGAGATAGTGTGGTAAAATTTATAGCCAGGTAATTATATATTAGATTTTATGGGAGCATTCCTAGATGCCCTGATTTCAGAAAGACCAATAACTTGAAAGTCAATTTGAAGAGAAGACAAAAGAGCATGGAATTCTTCATAGTTTAGTGAAAGGCTACGGATATTCATATGGAAAACGGCATAGTCCTTATTGGAAACTTCTAAAGCAGCCATTTCCTGTAATGAATAATATTGAGAGCTCAAATTGATTTTGATATTTTAATTAATGTCATAATCAGATAGATTGGGCAAGTTAGTTAATCTGGATGTGATTTCAAAGGATGCATAAGCTAAGTGATCATTGGAAGAAATTTCAAAATCTTTTGTTTCTTGGAAGACACTATCAGGTACAAGGGTAAAAGGGAAAATGGTGGAGTTTTTTAGTACGGAACAGTGCATACAAACCCAATGTATGTTATCAGAATCATTTTGTGGTTGTTTATATTCAGAAATTGAAATCTCATAGCATTCTATATGAATCCAATTATTGCACTGGTCGCGAAAAATTGATTTATGGTTATGTTTGACTCTATTTTTGCAAATGCCACAAGGGAAATTCAAATTTTATGTTTCGAATTCTGTCTCACAAGCTATTTTAGCTACTATTTCATCGATCGTACTTGATAAGGACATCATCGTCTGGTTGTAGAGATAATTGAAAATAATAAATAACAATAATATTTAAAAAATTGAAGTAAACAATAAATAAATATACTCTACATTCTTAATATCAAAATAACAACAAAATTGTCCAAGGCCACTGTTTTCAATTCAGTGAAATACTTGAGGGGTTAATATTAGAATGGTAATTAGTATAATGCATCTAAGGTCATGGAAATGCTGTTATGTAGCATAATTTTTAAGGCAAAGCTAAAATTGTAAGGAATAATGCATTCAATAGTTGATTTTAACAATGGGACAATTTTGACAGTGAAAGCTTTAGCTTGGGAGTCATTGGACCTTATAATTTCTTTCAATTCCCTTTCGAAGGAATTGGAAGAACATTACAGACTAAAAAACAAGCACTCAAAATAAAAAAAAGGGAAAATGGAAATGAGATTTTCTAAGAGATTATGGCCAGGAATTCTTCTTTGGTATGAAAAAAACTAAATTGGTTACTTGTACTTTTAACTCCAAGGCGACAGTTGATATCAGCAAAGGCAAACTCAAAGTTTGCATTTGATTTTGCAAGAGTTTGGGTCAGTTTCAGGAGTTTAGCACGTCTCAACGTCAAGTCAACAAAAATACGCTTGTTTTTCAGCTTCTTTCGTGAACGATAAGCCGCGACTTTGTGTCTCCATGCATTCAGCTTCACGATCATAGCTTGTGCTTCTACTCCATCTTCATTTCTTGATTTTCTCCCCACACGATGCGCATGATTAATATCACCTTCGGATATGTTGAGCTCAAGCTCTGAGAAAACTTCCAACACTTTCTTTGCACATTCTTGAGATTCCTTCCCACTCTCGGGTAAGGGTATGCCTGTAATTCTGAGTCAAGAACGGCGACTATACTGTTCGTTATCATCGATTTTTAACTCGAGTTCCTGCATGTGAGCTTCGTACACTGATAGTTTACTTTCCAATGATTGAATTTTAACTTCAAGTGGTTTGATCAAGTCATCTAATTTAGCGGTAATAACTCTTTCCATTTTTTCTCCGAGTTTTAAGATTAGATCCTCCATATTTTTTGTAATTAATTCTTGTGTGACCTTTTCTATAATTCCTTTTATTGTTTCTTCATCCTTGACCTGGGTTGACAAGGCAGCACGGCGAGACATGAGTAGGTAAAAGTTTAGGCCAGGAAATGTGGCCTAGTCAAACTTAACCTGGTTTCGCTCAAAAACGAACAGCAAATGCATAAAAATTAAAAAAACTCGAGTGATGCTTACATTTGACTTCAGTTTAAACCATTCTTTATATTGACGTTAGTAGGTAGCCCACGAACGCTATTCAAACCTATTTACATTTGGAGCTTCGAAAAACGTGACCTGCTTTCACGAAGGTCAGAGAGTATGTGGAGTCCATGAAGATAACTGCACAAAGAATTATTGAAACCCTTCCACCCTCCATTCTTCCATCTTCTGCCGTCATAAACATCAAATTTGGGTTTGATGGTAGTGGCAGCCACACCATTACCGGCAGCCTGAAAAAACCAAGACAAACAACATCATTATGTCTATATTTTGTCCACTCTCCATTAACAATGACGCTAAGTTGCATTGCCTATGAAATGAGTGCCTTTGTAAGGTACAATGAGGTTTTTCACACTTCCTGGTGAGGAAATGAGATGGTATAACATATAAAGGTAAAGAGTAGGCTGGGTAGGATAAGAGGATGAATAAATCCATGCTGTTGTATGTTGATAGTTATGCATGTAAACAAAAAGTGTCCAAATTTAAAAGAGCATTTTGTATCTCCTGTTGTAAAGGTTGCTTCGGATGAATTTTTAGCATCAATTTCTAAAAATTTTAATTTCATTAGAAAAACATACTTTTAATTTGTTAAGCAAACAATTTTTCATTTACAATTTTCTTGAAAAAGAAATGTATTATTTACAAGCATATTTGCTAAGCTTTGTGCTCTTTCAGACAGGGTATATGGATAAGGTATATGACTTAGATTTAATTACTTACTTTTGAGTGTAAAGCTATGGTCAAACGCATGCAACATTTTATGCAACATTTGCCCAAAAATATTTGAAAGTCCATGATTGTTTTTATTGGGGTGGCCAAACGCTTACAACATTTCATGCAACATTTCAAACAACATTTCACAAAACATTCACGCCGTGTGTTGCCTGCACAGTTTCCTCTGTTGTGATGGTTTTGCGCGCCAAAAAAACAAATCATGTAGAATTACAAAATGGCGGACCTGCCTGAGTTGAAGAGGAAAGCGATTGCAGCAATTATACTTGCTACAGCCATTGACAGCGATGAACCTTAACAAAGAACGTGGAAAAGAGGAAGAACTAGAGAGTGGATGAAGAGAAGAGAAGAAAGATATTGTAGCAATATTGTACGTGAGCTGCGGATCAAAGATTCTGCAAGTTACAAAGAAATGATGAGAATGGAACACACTCAATTTTTAGAAATACTGAAGTTAACAGAAAGACACATAACTCCACAACAAATACTGGGTGGAAATAAAGTGATAAGTCGAATGTCACGATTAACATTAGCACTGAGATTTCTAGCAACTGGTGAAACATATAGGTCTTTGGCCTATCAATTTAGAATCTCAGAGGCTACCATCTCATACATTGTGAACGATGTTTGCCTTGCAGTCATGAAAGAAATGGTTCCCATATACCTCAAGACACCTCAAAATGCTGAAGAGTGGAGAGTCATATCAAAAGAATTCGAGAAGAAGTGGCAGTTTCCAAACTGCATTGGTGCCATAGATGGCAAACACATAGTTATGCAACCACCAACAGGAGCTGGTTCCCAGTATTTCAATTATAAGCATATACACTCCATAGGTCTCCTTGCTGTAGCTGGCCCAAACTATGAATGTCTGTATGCCGATGTGGAAACAAATGGCAGTGTATCAGATGGAGGAGTATGGGGTAAATGTAGCCTTGCAGAACAGTTAGAGAATGATGAAAAGTACCTGCCAGAGCCAGAATGCCTGCCATCTTCTGAAGAAAAATGCACATTTGTCATTGTTGGCAATGAAACCATTGCCACAAGCAGGGCTTGATGATGAAAGAAGAATATACAACTATCGTCACAGCCGTGCTCGAAGAATTTCTGAAAATCTGTTTGGAATTATTGCAAACCCCTGGCGTGTTTTCTCTTCTATTATTTTGCTGTCTCCAGAGACAATAGAGAGATTAACAATGGTAACATTGGCAATTCATAATTTTTTGAGACAGAGTAAGTCAAATACTGTATATTGTCCTGCTGGCTTTGCAGATACTAACAACCCCAGGTCTGGGGAGATCATTCCCGGTCAATGGCGAACAACCGCAACAACAGAATCACTTTTTGACTTACAAGTTCCTTCCACTGGACACAACACAAGCAAAAGTTCAAAGAAAATCAGGGAATCATTCATGGATTACTTTTGCAATGAAGGAGCTGTGACTTGGCAATGGCTTCAATGCTGAGTGACAAACTACAATCCTGCCAAAAGTATTTGGAACACCAAGCTTTTCCAACCCTAAAGCAGATTTTTCACACCTTTTTCCTATTTTCAGGTAGATATAAGTCCCCTTCCCTTGAAACAATGGAGAATTGAGATGACTAAGTATGATAGTTTTTCACAATTTACTGATACGAATTCAACATTATTTGGGGGGGGGCTGTTATGCCCAGAGCGTTCCAACGCTTTTGGCTGTGATTATAGGGGGTCATTCCATGTCAAATCATCCAAAGTTTCTAAAACATGTAACCAGCATGTTTCCAAAGTGAATCCAGATTTCCACATCTTCAACACGTTTACCAAGTACGGTCAAATACAAAATTTCACTTTGATATCTCAATCCAGTCAAAAGTTATAGCCGTTTGAAATTTTGGGCGTTTCCCGTAAATTTTGAAAAAAGGGTGTGGTTTTTTTTCATGCGAATGTCTTTAGATGAGCCTGATTTTTTTTATTACTCAAGTCATATGCATGAAAATTGGTATTCTGACTAAATGGAGGCTGCAGATTTCACATATCACCTCCATTTTTTGATATCTTAATGTTATCTCGGTCTGTAAGACAGCTTTCCAAAAAGATTTACTTGCAATTTTTGGCAGCCATCTTTAGGGTGTGGCAGAGCAATTTCATAAAATCTGATGAAATATTTTGAAAATGCAATAGCTACCCTGCATAATGCTAAAAAACCAAGCTTAGGTATTGAATGCCTCTAATTTTATAAGCACCTGAATGTCAGACCAATTTTTAGTAGTTGAATGCAGAATTATATGTAATATTGTACTATTGGCATCCTCAATCTCTGGTACTTGAAATGTTCAATTTTTCCTGTAAAAAGCTTGGTACACTATGTCATATTATTAATATAAGATCTTTATTAGTAACTAGCTGACAGGGGTCATCTACTTTATAATGAGTTAGGTATGATTAAAGGTTGGTGTAAGAAATTCGGTATTTCGGTTGAAAAACTATTGTTGGTGTTTTGTTTGACAAATTTCTTATAAACATACAGTAAAAAATAAAGTTTTAAGTCTCGCAACACAATAGCGAAAACCGGATTAAAAAACCCTGAGCTGGAAAAACTAAAGATGCTTAGAAAATTTCAAAAAGTCTATATTATGTTGCAATCATTGGTCAGTATATGCAGAGATGTTTTGGAGATCTTCTTCACTTATGAAGTACATTCTTCCAGACTTAGTGTATGGTGTGCCAACAATACATATAACATGTTTCAGCGGAACCCAGCATCTGTCCTCCCTGTTTGGCCAAAAGAATGAGGTACTTGGGCCATGTGGATGCAGAAAATTCAATTTCAACTCACAGCTGTCCTTATCGATCTCTTCAATCATACCAATCCACCAGAAGTCGTCATAAAAGCAAGAAACATACCCCATCACTTTGCACTGATTTATGTTTACCTGGTGGCTTGTGTTTTTGAAGAGGTTCTGTTCTCCAACAAAATCTGGATCCACGCTTGTGCGTTTGTACAGCAATCGCTTATTGTCAGTTGGAAGAAAATAGTGGTAGCTGCGGGTTCCTGGTATAGTTTTTCCTAACTAAAACCTTGCCTTTTGCTCACTTCGGATTGTATCCATGTCTCTTGACAAAATCACAAAAAACAATATTTATGCAATATTTTCATGTACATAGTCACAAAACGAATTAAATGCCAGGATTTGGTCAGATACTGGTCGTTGTAGGCTTGCACGGGAACAAGTCGCTTCACAGTTCCACCGATACCATCACAGGGTGACTTCCCGTGACTGCTTGCGAAGAATGTCCAGTCTGCGTCAATACCAAAGTCTTCCTTATGAAACGTTAAATTCAGGAAGTTCTTGTAGTTTTTATATTGAGCTGCGCACCCGTCAGTAAAATACTTTATTTCTTTCAAAGGCAGAGTATGAGTAAAAAAATTTTTTCTTTAAGTTAGAATTATGTGCAATAAATGAAAGAGATTTCTTTCACGAGCTGAGTAGAGTAAAAAAATAAGCTGTAAGTATGTATACTAATAGAAAAAAGGAGGATAAACAAGGAAATGATAAAATGATACAAAAAATGAAAATATATGTACATAAGAAGAGAGGGTAGTCCCAACCACCCAGCCTAGCCATTGTTCCGCCCACAGACCCCCCAGCCCCGACCAACTCAGCAATGCCATGGTATTAAGGAATTAGTCTTTCAGATGTTTTGAGCAGGATCGTGTTAACAATTTAAACTTTTATTGTTTCTTTAATTGATTATAGAGTTTCTTAGGGAGAGGGTGGTTATGTTGACATTTATAAATTTATCTTAGAAAATATATATAATTGCCATCAATCCTAGGGTTTTATAGATGCAAATCATCAGCCGATACCCTAACACAGACATTTCGGGGCATTTAAATCAGAATGTCTTGTTGTGTTAGGTGCCCCAGCAGACCCGCGTCCGGGACCACCTTTGCATCTTTGTTATGTTTATTGCTATTCTTTATTCATGGGTTTATCTGGTAAATCTGGAATGAACCAGGACGTCCTTGAAATTTTTATGCCTTTTAACACGTTGAGTCCCAACACCTATTGTGGTGGACTTCGCCAGACCCATGGCCTAAAATGGCCCTGGTCATGCCATATATCATTTTTATTGGACTTTTGAGGAAATTTCGAATATTTTGATGACAAAATATCACATCACCATTGAAAACGCTTATACAAGTTTTTTGGGCCTAGTTATTTGATATCGAAAACCAATGATCAACAATGGGTAAGTACGGTCCTTGATGCAATCGTCCCTACACGTTTTCGGGCCTAAATCTTAATACAAACGTCCATAACAGTTTTCTCACAGTTTTCATCCAAACGTGTTAACACGTGGTTGGGTTGTAGCAGAAGATCGCAAAACGTGTATACACGTGATCAGGACTCAACGTGTTAAGTGCCAGAAAAGGAGGTGTGGTCCAAATGTCTTTTAGATTCTCATCCTTGGTTATCAGGTGCCAATGTTTCTTCAATATTGCTCCAATTTGGATGGTTGTGTTATCAAATGGTATAATAAAGGGGAGAAGTCTGGGTGTTTCATTATTTGGTGGTTTATCTTTGAATATTAGTTCATGTTGAGTGTGCTGGATAGCTTTGCTGAACTGGTTCTGAATATTGGACAGGTTGTAGCCCCTCCGAAGTAGGTTGTCCCTCAGTTTGTTTAATTCCTCTGTTAGTTTATCATTGTTCGTAATGATTCTCCTATATCTCAGGGCTTGGCTGTACATTATTCCCTTTTTTGCAGCTTTCTGGGTGGAAGGAATCATTGTGTAAGAGAGTGCATATATCATTCGGTTTTACATACAGTGTACTCTCCAGACGACCTTGATCATTAAAATAAATTGTTGTGTCAAGGAAATTTACATTAGATAATGATATCTCGGCAGTGAATTTCATGGTAGGGAAGCATCGGTTCAGGAAGTCCAAAAATTCATTGAGGGCAGCCTCTCCGTGTCTCCAAACTACAAATATGTCATCAATGAACCGTTTCCAAATTAATGGTAGTTTATTGTGTGGCGCATGGTTAAATATGTGTTCCTCACAATAGTGCATGAATATATTGGCAAAGTTTGGAGCAAATGGGGAACCCATTGCGGTACCATGGATTTGTCGGTAGTACTTATTATCAAATTCAAAGAAGTTTTGTTTCAGAACAAAGTTAAAAATTTGTTTAAGGTATCGGATTGGTATTGGTAATTGGTCATGGTAGTACTCCTGAAGTGCAGTTAGACAGTATTCAATGCCCTCATCCTGGGGTATGTTTGTGTAAAGGGATTTGACATCAAGAGTGACAAGATAGTCTCCCTGGTTGGCTTCTTGTCCAAGAGTAAATATTATTTCTAGAAAGTGATTGGTATCTTTTATGTAGGATGGTATCTCTTTCACGATGGGTTTAAGATAAAAATCTAGGTATTGAGATAGGGCCCGTGTTGGCGACTGGCAGCCAGAAATAATTGGTCGGCCAGGACAATTTGTTTTGAGAAGTTTTGGTAGCATGTAAAAAGTAGGGGTACTTGTCTCGGAAGAAGGAGAGAGGAACTTATGACAGTCACTGTCAATAGTGCCTCTTGTTTCAAGGTGTGTTAAGAATGTCTCAATCTCCATTGCAAGCCCAGGGGTGGGATTAGCCTCTATCTGTTCATAGTGGAGTTGATTGCCTAATTGTTTATAGGCTTCTACTAAATAAGATTGAATTGGCCAGAGAACTATTTTACCACCTTTGTCCGCAGGTTTTATAATGAACTCTTTATTGTTTTAGAGGGACAGTAGAGCAGTTTGTTCCTCTTGGCTGAGGTTCCTTAAATTCACCCTGGGATTCTGGATTGCCGCAAGGATGTCTTTCTTAATTGCTAATAAGAAATTCTGTATAGATAATTGATTATGGTTGGGTGGTTGCCAGTTGGATTTCTTACGGAATTTCTTAGGAAGATAGTTGGTCGGGTTGATGTAAAATTGATAGTGGAGTAGCATACGTCTCCTGAAGTCAGAATAGGCCTTTGAAATATCCCAAACTGAAAATGAATTTGGAGCACCAATAAAGCTAAGTCCACGGTTCAGGATATCAATTTCATGGTCAGATAGTGAGAAATTACCCATATTGTATATGTTGTCAATAACAACCTTTTGTTTGAGCTTTGTATGCAGGTGTTTCTTAAAAGCATTCTTGCCTTTCTTCTTTATATGTGAGTATTTCCTATTAACCCCTAATACTTTCTTAAGAACAGGAATCTGGCGTGAACCATGATTCTAGAAAGATATCACCTGAGAGTCAGCATTTTCTTCTGTAGGTATATGTATCCCAGTTTCCAGCTGGGCTGTAAGGGGAGAATATTGGGTATCTCCAGATCTTGTACTCACGGCTGTGAAGGTTGAAAAAGAATTGCCATTACCTCTTGTGTTTATTTTTTCTATTAAAGGCAATGAACGGAGATAAGGAAGGCAAAACTATAAATAGACTACAATTCAATTCAATAAGAGCATGCGCAAACGCAACTTTGCAAAGTGATCACATGAAAGATTTTTGATCAAAGCCTTCCAACAGCCAAATGGCGGAAAAGCTGTGGAGAAGCTACGAACCTGCGGAGATCGCCGATCTTTTTCTTGATAGCAGGAAAGTCAAGGTAAGCCATTAATTTGATTATGTAATCAATGATAGCTTACGCAGCTAGATGGTCTATACGTCTTTTAGGACAGTTCTTGCTTTCCATTTTTGACATTCAACAGAATGTTTTCAAAATAAGCATGACACGGTTGCCCTTCTTATCTGCTTGTTTAAATTTTGGATGGCTTTAGGCCTTTATAATAGTCTCTTTTTGCCATTTCAAAGCCTTCCCCTCTTCTTTCATTTGCATAATCGACAGAAGTATGGCAGCAGGCCTAAAGGCATTAAAACAATGGTCTTGCCCACATGAAACTTGTTATAATCAGAGCTAAACCCTAAATCTAGGACACAAATGAGTTAGAATTTTCAATTAATTTTCAACCCCCAGGTCTAGTCAAGTGAAATATCACACTAACTTATCAGCCTTTGTTCGAAGTATTTTTTTCTAAATCAAATTTGTAGAATGAAAAAAGTATCCTGAGTTAGCAGAGACAAGAAGATTGTTCATCTAACAATCAAACATTTACAAATATTCATTCTCAATTTATTTCTGATGGAGTATGATTCCTGATAGATATTACAGATAGAGTATGACCCCTTTCAAGAAAGGATTTTATTCTTTTTTGAAATATTACTAATATTACATAATTATATATCAACAAGTTGTATCTTTCTTTGTTGCAGCCATTAACAGGGATGCTGATGTAGCTATGAAGATGTGAAATGTTGATGCTGAATCAGTTTCATCTCCTTCTAAGGAGTCTTCTGTTCTTGATATTTTGCTATAAAATAATTTTCATGCTAAGATGACGATTTTTATCTCAAAAAGTCTATTTTCCTACTGATGTCCATCTAAATATTATGTGGGTTTGGTTGAAAATGGGGTTTAGAACTTAAGATTTCACAGAATTTTTGACGATGTTCCATATTGTTTATTTGATTCTTTCAGCAATATGGAATATTTCTGTCAAAAGCTTTTCTGATGAAACTATGGTTGTGCAGGCTGTGTATGCGCCAAATAGAAGGGAACCAATTCTAAAAGTCTTTTTGGGTGTGAGCAGTAAAATAATAACTACATTTTGTTATCATGATTTGGGTGCCTTGATGCAGTGTTAGTAATAGTGATGGTTAGGGAAAATTAATCAGGATGGTGGGAAAAACATCAAATCTGGCAATTTTGTCAAAGAAGCTGAGAGGTTTGGGTGATATCTGAAAAATGAATTTCCACCACTGGATTTTAGAACCTTTCTTAAATTTGCATGTTGTTAGAGGAAGTCACACAGTTCGGTGTTACTGCCGGTAGCCTTCTTAGCATTCACTTGAAAATAAATGAATAAATTAAATAAATGAAGGTTGCTTTGAAATACTAACATTTAATAAAAATACTTAACAATATTTTTCCATTTCCCAAGAGAGGCCTAAACAAGCCTAAAGCCTGGTTTCCATAAAAGTTGCTGAGGTCGCTGGGGTCGTCGGGTCGCCGAAAAATGAGTTCAGCGACCACAGCGACTCCAGCTACAGTCTGTCTCCATTTCATCGCTGAGAGTCGCTCGAGTCCAGAACAACACGGTCCAGAGATCTGGGCTTAGCAATTAGAATGGCGCAGGGCATGCGCTGTGCTTCTTGCCAGTAATATCTCTTTGGATGCACTCAACCGTGGGTCGCTGAGGGTCGCTGAGATAGAACTTCAGCGATCCAAGCGACTGGGTCGCCAGGGTCGTTGAGGGTCGCCAGCAAAATAAATTAGTTTGTTTCCATAAAGTCGCTGGGGTCGCTGAACCCGTTTTTGAGCGATCCTGGCGACTTCAGCGACTTCAGCGACTATATGGAAACTAGGCTTAAACTTGAATTTTTAGGGTAGCAGGGTAAAAGAAACTAACCCAACCATTCAGGAACCAATAAGTTTCATTTATTACATTGACATCAACATTGAGAAAGATATAAGTTCTGGATACTTACCTCTAAATTTTAATTGGTCTTGGTGACTTTGCTGGACTCCAAGCCCTCTATCATGGCGAATTAAAAAAGAAATCACGTCTCGGCAAAGAGCCTTTTTACCTCTGTTGCTCCACAGCAAGCCTCTTTTAGGCCTAATCTAATACCGATGATGATAATTGTCTTCTTGAGTTGCCACTCTAATCCAGAATCCGAATACAGAACATGCCTATGCCTAGTTGAAAAATTCCCATTTCATCTTTGATTGTCTGCTTGCTGGAACAAGGAGCTGTATCGCAGCTTTCTCAATTTGCCCGCCATGTTGCCTTTTGCAATCACAGCAATCCCAGTTTTTATCTGATCACATGAAATTTCGATCCAACGAAAATCCTGCTATCCTATTGGCTGCTATTTATGGGTTGCCCAGACCCCTGGACTAAAGACACCTTTTAACTCCGTAGATTGCCTTTAAGATATATTATCTATTCTTATCAGAGAGGGGTATATTTGATGTATCAGCAGCAATACCTGGTTATTGTGAAGGAGTAAGGTTCATATGTTTGTCAGATGTAAACAAAAGAATTTTGTAGAGACGTTTTTTGTGGGTTGAAGATTATATATGTAGAAAAGAACTGAACAGAATATTTTAACAAAGTTAGTAAGGTTAGTCATTAGTTACGCTAAAGTTTATCGTCGACGACGATGATTGTATCTATGGTCCCTGTTGTCTCTCCGGTTCTTCCTTTTCCTATCGTATTTCAGCTCTTGTGCATGGTTGAAAGCATTCTTCTTAGCACTTGATACAATTCTGTCAACCTGATGGGGGTCAAAAATCTTCTTTGCACTACCCACCAGGTTGTTTATTTTTGTTTGTTCCATTTCAGCCAGTTTCTGATGGTTATTTGCATGTATTTGGCATATTGTCGTTCGGAATTCGGCAATAGCGTCATCCAGTTGTCGAGAGCAGGCCCGGGCGAGTCCTTCATGTGGGTTTGATGAGAAGGTGAATTTGGATATGGGTGGAAAGGGGCCATCACTGGCAAAGGTTTGGAAGATGGGGGTCCGAGAACAATGATAGAGGAATGATTGGTAACAGGAGGAAATTTCTTCATGTAGATGGGCTGGAGAGATGTGGAGAGGAGTAGAGGGTGGAGAAGAGTCGGTGGTATTGGAAGAGGAAGAGGAAGGATTAGTGGTGGTGTGGGAAGAATTGAGGGTGGAGGAGTGAGGAGGTGCAGAAGAAGAATAGAGAGAGGTAGGGATGGTAGTGGTGTTGGTAGAAGATGGAGGGAGTGAGGTTGGATGAGGAGAAGAAGTACAGGTGAGGACACAAGGTGAAAGTTTGAGAGAGTTATTAGATGGTCCTGGAGGTTGATGAGTGAGAGACTCAGCCCTACCTGCTCTCGGTCTGATCTTTTGATAGTTGGGATGTTTTCCTTTAGATAGCACGTTAACATGCTTTGTACTTTATACACAAAACATGTATCGTGGTCGTTATCATCGGAAACAAAGCATATCGATTTTGTGTTGAGAGAATTCTCCTCACCCAAATAGTATAAAACAACTGGATGAATGGTGCATTGATCATTATTCCAGTGAAAGGCCTGTATTTCGTCTTGGACTACATATTTGTAATTTTCGGCAAAATCCATTAAAATAATACATGTTTCTGTGTCCAAAGTTTCTTTGCACTCTTTTAAATTTTTTGCCTGGCACTTTGCTATAAAGGAATGGGTAGTTAGCTCATCAACTGCTGCGACCACAAGAGATAGGTATTCAGTTAGGCTTGCCGTGTTTGAAATTAAAGTTGGTCGATCAGTACTTTTCCACTGTTGGAAGCTGACAACTTCTTCATCCATTTCCGAAAGCTCTTTCGTTAAGAAATCAGCCAAGGCATCTTTGCCAGGACATTTCGTACATCTATGGATCATGCATTCACGTTCATTCGTATCACAAACAATGATTTTCATCAAATCCTTGTATGTACAGTTCCATTTGATGGCATCGACAAGAAGAACTACATTTTGGTGGTGAGTGCATACACAAACAGAGTGAGTGCCTGAAGCACCGGTTAGAATGCACCATTTTGGACGCAAGCTTCAAAACTTCGAGAACCCTATTTTAACATTTGGGTGCTTACTTTTGAAGCTGGAGTACAGTTCGTGAAGATTACACAGCAGAAGGCGCTTCTGAGCATGCTGGTTTCTTCCAATGCTGACGAAGTCTTTTTTTTGACGGCATCATTCTGGAATATTCATCGTCCTCGTAGAATTTTTTAACCAGTGAGATAGTAGCTTCAGGGAGGGATTTCCTTAGCTTGCTTTCTGGCTCTTCCAATATTCCTTTCTCTCTCTTTAACTTTCGCGAGGCTCGCACTTGATACTCGGTTACGTTGAAAAAGGTTGCTATATGCGCACGAGACCAACTGTCTAGGGCAAGTGTCAGATACTTGATTTTATCACGACGAGTTGAATTGGCAATCTTTTCTTTCAGCAGGAAATGGAGCTTGTCAAGCTCTGATGCCTTTTCCCTGTCCACCATCCTCCTGTGCTCTTATTGTTCGTGCCCAGTCTTTTCTATTGCATCAGTTGATGCACCCAGAACCTTAGCTGCCTTCCCAGTGTGGTACTTCTGAAATCTGGAAAGTTTGTTTTTTGCAGTGGAAATTTGGCGAGATTTAGTAGCTCCATGCAACTTTAACGGAGAAACCCCTGAGCATTGCAGCGACAAATTCAGCTCCTCTCGCGAAACATCCAGATCCAGATTGTCATCTTCATCAAGGTCGAGGGGAAAATCAGTGTTTGCCTTGTTCGACTGCAGTACTTGCTCGTGACAGTTCCTGCAAACTTTCAAGCCTGGTTTAACATCATAACCGTTATCCTTCAAACGTTTTGCTTCTTCAAGCGATATTGTGTACTGGCCTTTAACTTTCATTTTATGTACTCTAAAAACATCACAGCACCTATCCGACACACGTCTTTCGAAAACTCTGCCGAAAACCAATTCGTGATGAAAGCAGATAGAGACATTTTTGACTGAGAAAGTATGACCAGATAATCCACTTCTCCAAAGTATCTTCTCCTGTTCATCCTTCGGTAGTGTCGAAAGATGCTTGTATCCAATTTTTCTTGTGTAGGTTTTTCGATTACACTCATCTTTTAGAACTTCCCCAATACTACACTGTTCGTCCATGACTCAAGTGACGAACTCAACTGATAGATGAAAGATTTATACCCGATTTAAATGGGAAAAGTCAAAATGCAAACATTGGCAATGATAGGAAATGAGCTTAATCTTGAAAGCAGGTTTCAAACATCTAAATATTGACACCTTCATGCGATTGATATTTTAGTCTCAGAAACAGGAAATCTGCGTTGAATCAGGAAACTTCTGTTCTCTTTGAATTGAGAAAATCTATTATGCAGAAATGACAGACCATTTATTGCAAGAAACTGTTAAATGAGAAATCATACAGTATTCACTTTTTTTAAACAGCAGTACTAGAATGACAAAAACAATAAGCTACTTGAGAGCTTGATTCAATAAAGTAAGCACCCAAGCAACTAAACAACAATTCAAAAAGTCATTACTCATCTATGCTAAATAGTATCACTAAAACATGCATTTGATGGACTTTGTGTCATTTTATAAATCTCCCTAAGCATACACATCTAATCAAAATTATTTGGGATATCAGAATGAAGGGGGGCTCTATTTGCTTTTAAAATTTAAGCAACTATTGCAAGACTTTTATGATTGAACCAGAGTCCAGTCCAGATGCTTATTAAATAGTATTATTCACAGCCCAAAATATAACCTTGTAAATAACAACTTTCAGAATAGATTCAGATGAACTGAAGTCTCTTAAACCAAGATGACTTGCTCATTTTTTCTTAGATATTACGGACACAATCAGTTTGTTGTCTAAGAAGCACTTAATCGGTGAGTTACTCTCCAATGACCATCATAAAGCAGAGTCTTGCCATGACTATACATTTTTACAGGCCTAGCCCCTACCATTGGAATCAGATCACTGCATTCCTTGGTTACTTATGCGCAGCATTTCAAGTATCAGAGATTGAGAATGCCAATAGTACAATATAACATATAATTCTGCATTCAACTACTAAAAATTGGTCTGACACTTAGGTGCTTATAAAATTAGAGGCATTCAATACCTAAGCTTGGTTTTTTAGCATTATGCAGGGTAGCTATTGCATTTTCAAAATATTTCATCAGATTTTATGAAATTGCTCTGCCACACCCTAAAAATGGCTGCCAAAAATTGCAAGTAAATCTTTTTGGAAAGCTGTCTTACAGACCAAGATAACGTTAAGATATCAGTAAATGGAGGTGATATTTGAAATCTGCAGCCTCCATTTAGTCAGAATACCAATTTTCATGCATATGACTTGAGTAATAAAAAAATCAGGCTCATCTAAAGACATTCGCATGAAAAAAAACCACACCCTTTTTTCAAAATTTACGGGAAACGCCCAAAATTTCAAACGGCTATAACTTTTGACTGGATTGAGATATCTGGATAAAGATGTGCGAATTTGGATTCATTTTGGAAACATGATGGTTACAGCCTCTGAATGATTTGACATGGAATGACCCTAGGGCAACTCAAATAATCAAAGAAAATTCAGTGTCAACATTCAACTACTACAGATACAATATGATAACCTCATAATAGATTTCAAGTTCATATAATTAATAACTATAAATTTAAAATATTCATAAAAGTAAGACACAAGACTGTAATAGAGCCATTCACGGTACAAAGCATCATGGGAAGGGAGGGATTATTTCTCAATTTTCGAATCCATGCGGGAGGAAATTTTTGTTTACAAATTTCTTGACCAATTCAGATATTTGATGCATTATCTTGGCATGGAGTGGATGAAATTTAACAAAAACTTTAGTGAACCTACCTGAGTATACAAGGTATGTATCTTTTTCTTTCATTCTCATAAATAGCCTCTCCACAAGTAAACGAACCTTCGCAAACATCAGGGACTCTTTGCTCTGTTCACAAAATGGCGGCCTAAGTTCTTTGACCTCCATTAGCCCTTTCAGTCACAGATTCCTTGTTGTGATGCTCAGTAAACCAAATTCCAAAATGAAGGCTCTTTATTAATATATCTTTCGTTGTTAAAAATTGCATGACTCGACCTTGCTTCATTCCTGTACAAATTCCTCCTTGTTTCTGTGCCCTCCTCGGCCCGTGGGTAGGCCCATTGCGGTTTGACGTCCATGACAGAGATTTAGCCATTCAAATGGGCGGCAAAATAACTCGGGGGAGAAAACGAGGGTCAAAGTTTTTCTCAATAGTCAGCTGATATTTTCCGCGCCAAATTCAAAGTTGTACACTAATTATCAGCTGTTTTTCCAAGATTCTTTCATTGCTTTCCGCTTTGCCTTCTCTGTTTAGTTTCAAATTGTTTAAAAGTATTTTTCTGTTGGTTTAAAGAGTAAGCAGAGTACGGAAGAGTTTTGGAGAGAGTTTGTTCTTTAAATTTGTTCCTGTTATCTTCATAAACAGTTCAGTGACAGCAGTTTAAATTTCTACAGTTTTGAAGAGTTCTTCAAGAACAGTCTTTAAAAGAGTTTTTATTATTCACCTTCTTACAGCTTTGAACAGTTTCTGGTAAACTTCTCCTTGAAAAAGAGTGTTGGAATTTTCAGTTCAGATTTAGATTTTGCAGAGTTGACAAGAATTCAAACGACTTATGGGGAAAGAAAGGTATTGTGTCAAATCCTGCACAAACAGAAAAGGATGCCCACATACCTGGAAATTAAGGGGCCACATTTCAAAACTAATGTTTCATCATTTCTTTGTGAAAAAATATGGATGTGTTTTCCTTTAGGGTGATTTTCTTCACATTCAATGTAACCCAAACTTTTCCATCCAAGCTCAAAGGGAGTTTCTCGCAATGAGAATGGGCATTTGATTACAATACAACGGTCAACACAGCATTTAAATTTCATCATTTAATCAGGACTGGCCGAAATAAATGGCACTGGGGACATGCAAAGATACTGCATGAACAAAAAGATGGTGAATCGTGAATTTTCAATGTCTCCTTGTAAAAGGCAGCCACAGCAACATCCTCATGATCAACTCCCCATTTAACTTGTGGGAAACTACGTATACTTTTGGCAGAACCCATAATCTTAGAAAGCAAACTAGTGACAGGCACATTCTTTTTATTGCTCATAATGTTATTTAGTGTTTGGTGAATTTGCCTGTGAGAAGATGCAGTGAGTCTACCAATACGCTGTTCATGCCGCAATGGGCAATTCGACTGATCACGTGTCATTCTCTCGAGTTTGGTTAACTGGGAATCTGACAGAACAAGCTTCTTCATCAGATCTTCAATAATTTTCTCATAAGGCTGCTCACTCAATTCATTTAACACTTTCTCTGCAACATTTGGTAGAGGGTCAGGGGTTACATCTGCTGTATTCCTTGGTAAACTGAGGAAAATACTGGAGTTTGGTGTTACCTCATGAAGACCATAAAAGAAGGAATTCTTTTCAATTTTGCTATTGTTGCCAAACCTTGGGTCAAATGATAATTTAATTTCGGAGCAAATGGATTGCTTTTGGGGCTTTTTTCTGCCGTATGCTTTTCAATGATCAAATCATCAACCCTGCAGCCTTTGACAACTTTGGTGGACCTATCGTTAAATTTACTTTTTGTCGCAGTATAAGTTGGTCTTGTAAAACCTTGTGACACTGCATATTCAATTTCATACATAACCGCAATGAAGTGGTTACAGCATTGGGAAAGGCCAGCAGTACAACTACAATAAGCAGTGATGATGTTTCCAGTTGCATCTGCAAGAATCCAAACAATATGCTCAGCACTTGAGACATTTTGTGATGGTAGTACGCTACTCTTGAGCAAAATTTTGTTTTCATTTCCTACATTGAAAACCAAAATTTGGGACACGAATCCACTTTTAAAGTAAGAATAGGCTTTCTTAACTTTATATTGCCCTATATAATCTGTGTCAAATGCCTTATTTTCAATTATGTAGTGGAAAATCTTTCCAAGATTAATTTGAGGCCAACTGGTTATACTGTCTACCCATTCAGTTATGGCTAATGGATCAGACAGCTGAAAGTTTGCTAGCATGTCACTGGGATACCCTCTTGTGATAGATTTTTGGAACTCATTGTCATTTTTGGGTAATTCCTTTTTTTCAAAGCTGACCAAGGCTCTAGCTGCAAAGTCCCTCTTTGTTCCAGTTATAGCGTGCTCCCTTTGTCTCAAGAAAAACTTTAACTCATGGACAGAAAACTCTAAAAAATCGTCATAGCATAAACTTTCTTCTTTCTCCATTATATCTTAGGCAAAAAATAATTTATTTAGAACTGTTATGGAAAAACTCTTATAAAGACTTTATACTGGCTAGAAATGTTTTGTAAAACGGATGAAAACTTGGCTGGAACTGCAGATGAAAAGTTTTCAAAACTGTAAGAAGGTGAATAATAAAAACTCTTTTTAAGACTGTTCTTGAAGAACTCTTCAAAACTGTACAAATTTGAACTGCTGTCACTGAACTGTTTATGAAGATACTAAAACTGTAAAAACTTTGAAAACTCTTTGGTAATTCTCCAGTAAGCAGGAACAAATTTAAAGAACAAACTCTCTTCCAGAACTCTTACGCTGCTTACTCTTTACACCAACAGAAAAATACTTTCAAACAATTTGAAACTAAACAGAGCAGGCAAAGCGGAAAAACGATGAAAGAAACTTGGAAAAACAGCTGATAATTAGTGTACAACTTTGAATTTAGCGGAAAATATCAGCTGACTATTGAGAAAAACTTTGACCCTCGTTTTCTCCCCCGTCTTATTTTGAATGGCTAAATCTCTGTCATGGACGTCAAACCGCAATGGGTCTACCCATGGGCCGAGGAGGGCACAGAAACAAGGAGGAATTTGTACAGGAATGAAGCGAGGTCGAGTCATGCAATTTTTAACGGCGAAAGATATATTAATAAAGAGCCTTCACTTTGGAATTTGGTTTACTGAGCATCACAACAAGGAATCAATTTTCAATTTTTTTTTCAATTTTCATTTAAATTCTCAGCAATTAATTACAGTTATAATTATTAAACATAAAGATGCTATGAAAATATTAAAATACAATTCAATAAAGTTAACTACAATTGAAAACAAAACATCATTAATCAAAATGTGCTGACGGACATATGGAAATAACTCTGTAAAGAGCTTTCTAGCCATATGCCCTCAGTGACGTGTTACTATTAGCTAGTATATATATATACGCAATTGCCGAATACAAAAAAATTATTTTTGATATAAATTTCATGAATTCTTATATTTTTTGAAAAAACAAAATAAAAACAAAAACGAAAGGGTCAAAGGAAAACTAAATAAAAACAGAAAGAACAGGGGAAAAATTTTTGTTCTCCAATGGCTCATGTAGCTCAAAACCTGCGTAGTTAATAATTGTTAAGTAACATTTTTTTGTACAGTTTACTAAATGACTTCTTCTGACGAGAATTTCGAATATTCTCGGGGATAGTATTCCAAATCTTAACACCCGAATAGGTAATAAAATGTTTTTTATAATTGGTCCTTACTACTGGAGTACAAAATTTACCGGCTGCAGCCTGTCTAGTATTAATATTATGTTGGTTTTTAGTTAATTGAAAGAGGTGCGAATAAAGACTGTTATAGTTACCTTTATATAATTCAAACATAAATTTTGCACACTCTAATTTATAAGTGTCTTCTAAGTTTAATGAATTAAGCTCTTTTAAGATAGGTTTAGAGGGTTCATTCTGTGGTTTGAAAGTAATTATTCTAGCTGCTTTCTTTAAACATTTATTTAGTTGATCTAAGGAGCTGGGGTAGGCCCCGCCCCAATTAATTATACCATAGTTAATATGCGGTGAGATGAATGCGTTGAAAACATTAATTAAAACGTTTTTTGGTGTAAAGTGCCTGATTTTTGATAGAATACCAATACTTTTTGCCACTTTAGTTGTTACATGCTTAATGTGGTTTTTCCAAGTCAAATTTTTATCAATTAATACGCCTAAGTATTTAACGCAATCAGATTCTTCTAGTGTCTCACTATTTAGGCTTAAGTTCACATTTCTTGGTAACTTTTTCTGTCTTGGTTTTATTATCATAAAATTAGATTTATTTACATTCAATGTTAATTTATTTGCTATTAACCAATCTGAAATTTTAGCCAGTTCGCAATTTACAGTTTCTTCTAAATTGTCAATATTTTTATTAGAATAGAATAGGCTTGTATCATCTGCAAAAAGATGGAAACTCATAATTTTTGATGATTGTGGAATATCATTTATATACAATAAGAAAAGGAGCGGTCCTAAAACACTGCCCTGGGGCACCCCATGATGATTGTAATTAGAGTTAGATAAAGTGCCTCCAACTGATACTCGCTGGGTCCTGTCTGTTAAATAGGATCGAAACCATTCAAGAGCAACTCCCCGGATACCATAATGTTCAAGTTTAGTTAATAAAATGTTATGATTTACAGTATCAAAGGCCTTTGCAAAATCTAAGAATATACAGCACGAAAATTGATTGTTCTCTATTGCATTTACTAGCTGATTACAAATATCAAGGATTGCCAAGGAAGTTGATTTGTGCTTTTGAAAGCCAAACTGATGTGAATATAGTATATTATGTTTGTCAATAAAACCACACAATCTATTATACATAAGCTTTTCAAATATCTTGTTAAAAATAGGAAGTATAGAGATTGGTCGGTAATTAGAAACTTCAAATTTTGATTTTGCTTTAAATACAGGAATGACTTTGGCATATTTTAATGCATTCGGATAGCAACCACTACTAAAAGATAGATTTATCAGAGTCACCAAGGGCTTTGTTATTTCGTTCTTTATCATTTTAATCAAAGAAATAGGTATGTCATAAGCCCCAGCTGATTTTGATGCGTCGAGATTATTTAGCTGATCAAGAACTTCAGTTTCAGTGGCAGGCGATAACATAATGCTTTCAGACGGTGAATCTTTTAAGTAGTCGGTAAACTGTGATTTTGACGTTCCAAGTTTATCCACCAGGGTCTTTGCTATATTTGTAAAAAATTCATTAAATTTATCAGCAACCTCTTTAGAGTCCTTTAAAATTTTCCCATTTGCAGCTACAAGTGAAATTTCGTTGCTTTTTGATTTAGATGTTTTGTTAATAATTTCATTTATTCCGGACCAAATTTTCTTAGAATTGTTTTTAAAGGTTTCAAAGTAGGAGCTGTAATGCAAACGCTTACTTCTTTTAATTAGTTTGTTCAGAGTATCCCTGTAGTATTTATAACGTTGATACCATAATGGGTTTTTTGATTTTAAAAATTTTTTGTAATACTTGTTTTTGATCGAAATTGATTTCAAGATACCATTCGTTATCCAGGGTTTCGTGAGCTGTTTTCTTCTTTTTCTAGATAAACGTTGTAGGGGGGCATGCCTTTGGATAGTATCTAGGACGCTGCTCTGGAAAACATCATATTTGTTGTCGATGTCTTGACTAGGATCATTAAGAAATCAAAGTTTATATCTTTTATATCTTTAATAAAGTTTAATTCCTTAAAATTTTTAAAATTACGTTTTATAATATTAGATTTTTTATTTTTATGGATTTTTCTTTCTAATATAATGAAGTTAGGCATATGATCAGATACTTTAGCAATAAAGTTGCCACTTATAGCTTTTAAATCAAGGGAATTTACAAAAATATTGTCAATTAAAGTAGGCCTACTGTTATCTACATACCTAGTAGGTTGTAAAATAACAGGCTGATAATAATTACAGAACATTATGTTTAAGAATTCTTCTACAGGGGTTACCTTATCAAACTTGAGTAAATCAAGATTAAAGTCTCCAGACAAAGTTATTTCCTTCTTTTCTTTAGAAAGTTTTTTTAAAGTATTGTCTAAATAGGTTAAGAAATCAGTTGGGTTCTTACGGGGGTGGTTATAAACTACCCCAAAAACTGAGTTTTCACATTGAATCCAAAAGGCCTCAAATTCAGAATTATCACTTTTTAGTGTTTTGTTAAGATCTTCACGAGTTTCAAAATTTATATTCTCATTAACATAAAATCCACAACCACCATTCTTAGTTTCACCTATGATTCCTTTAAAAGTTTGGTAACCTGGCAAAGTTAGTGTACAAATTTGATCGTTATTATCTTTTGTATGCCATGTTTCCGAGAGGGCAATAATATCAAAATTAAAATTGAGGTTATTTAAAAGAATATCAAGGTTTTCGTTATTTTTAAGTAAAGATTGAATGTTGGAATGAATTAGGCTAAATGTGGGGTTCTTGGTTATATTTGCCTTGCTAGTTAGCTTATGGAATTTGTGAGTCGAGTAATAATCAAAATTAGAATGAAAATTCGCGTAGGTGTCAATATCATTGTTAAACAGTGATTCGCTTTCTTTAGGGTCGAGTTTGCAAAGATTTAATCTTTCAAGCTGTTGATAATCGCGTGACTCAGTGTTAACTGTCTGGCACCTACATGAAAAATTTGAATTGAAAGTCAATTCAATTATTTCGTGGTTTTCTAATTCAGAGAAAGGAAATCTGTTATGCCAGCAAGATTTACAACACCATTCTTTCAATAATTTTGAGACATTTGTGAGATTCCACAGCTGCAAGTCAGAACATCTAATATGTATTAAAGAATTGCAATCTACACAGGGTGCCGACTTACTAACGTCACACACTTTCTTATCACAAACAGTGCATTTCCGTTGCATCCCAGTTTCAGGGTGTGTTAATTTAAAAAATAATCTTTCGTTTTCTTCTGTCATAAAAGCAATAGTGTTTTTTAATTTATTTTCCGATAGGGATTGAAATGGGAAAGATTTTTTAATACAAAACTTACAGAACCAGCTTTCATTAGGATTTTCAACCAGGAATTGAAATTTTAACCTATTTAATAAGGAGCATTGAAGATGAAACCAGCTGTTGCATGAATCACAGCAAATAGAATCCTCGTTATCATGAACTAGTTTTGAGCATTCTGGACAATTTAGGTTTTCTTCAAACGGGGAACTCATAATGGGATAGTCTAGGGGAGCTTACCAAAGGATATACAGTATACACTATAAACTTGAACATACCTAATATAAAACGGATACGATAGGATAGTCAGATGTAGTTCATTTTGTCTCTTCAGATGAGTTTTTCTTCGACGTCTCGAGGAGATGAAAATCTGGCTGGTGCAGTCGACTCGTCTTTCCTGGCGTAAATATGACCGTTCCAGGTCCAAGTGAACTTCCATTCTTTTGCCTTTGCCTTTTCGCGTACAGAGCGATACAATTCTTTATTTTGCTTCGTGAGCGATTCATTAATGAAAATCTTACCATTGGTTTTGGCTTCAAACCCAAGATCAGAGGCTGTTACATTTCTTAGCTTTTTTCTGTTTGCTAGAATCTCGCCTGCAGTCTTTCGATTTAGAAGTTTCGTGATAATAATTGGATCCCCTCTTCTTGAAGGTAATCTGTGGCATGCCACGATGTCAGATGGGTTAACCTTCACTCCGATTTCGCTAAAAACTTTGAGCGCCAACTCTTCTGTATTTTCTTGTTCAATTTTTGGGACTCCAGCGATTTCAACACACTCTCTCCGGCCATATTGTTGGAGATCATTCATCTCTTGAGAAGCTACAAACAATTTTCTCTCCATATCTTTGATCTCTTTCTTAAATTCAGCATTCTCATTCTCCAGCGCAACTTGTTTTTTTAGCATATTATCCACCATTTTTCTGTGACTTTCGTACTGTTCACTTATAAATGCTGTCGATTTTTCCATCCCTTTTAGCTTAGACTCCAATGCTGTAAACTTTTCACTGAAATGGTTATTTATATTGTCAATTTTGTTTGTCATTTCATCCAATCGCTTGTTTATGTTCTGCTCTTGCTTTATCAACATCGAAGCTAAATCTTTTATTGTTGGTTCACTTTCACTCGCCATATTGTACGTAGTTGAATCGATAAAGAGATGTATTTAAACTTGCAAACTTTGAACTAGTAATCCATTTGGAACAAAAATAAAAGTAAAGATAATTTAAAGGAACTAAAACTATATTAAAAACATGTAACTTATGAAATTCACTCACATAGCGGTTGTTTTCAGGAGCGTCAAAGAACACGTCCGCATAACACGAAGTCATGCGTGAAATCCAATGAATCTGTGACTGAAAGTCATGCGTGAATCTGTGACTGAAAGGGCTAATGGAGGTCATAGAACTTAGGCCGCAATTTTGTGAACAGAGCAAAGAGTCCCTGATGTTTCTGAAGGTTCGTTTACTTGTGTAGAGGCTATTTATGAGAATGAAAGAAAAAGATACATACCTTGTATACTCAGGTAGGTTTACTAACGTTTTTGTTAAATTTCATCCACTCCATGCCAAGATAATGCGTCAAATATCTGAATTGCTCAAGAAATTTGAAAACAAAAATTTCCTCCTGCATGGATTCAAAAATTGAAAAATAATCCCCTCCCTTCCCATGATGCTTTGTACCGTGAATGGGTCTATTCATGTACCGGATGTACCAGAAAATAAAGACACTTAAATTGCAAAATAACCTCTATATTTTTGTAGTTGAGTGTCAGTGTATAAGAAAAATTGTGTAAGAAACATTAAACAGAAAAAAGTTTTGTGAAAAATAAAAAATAAATTGAAAAGAAAGAGGGTAATCCCAACCCTTAGGTGGCCCTCCCCTTTTTTTAAAAGGATTAACAATTTTATTGGCATAGTGTAAACTTTTTTTAAAAGGAACTATGTAGTATGTTGCTTTAGATTGATAAATAGAAAATTGTGGCCTTTTCACCAATGATGCAGATCATCAGCCAATGTCGAAACACTGACATTTCGAGCCACTTAAATCGGAATGTCTGGTGTGTTAGGTGCCCAAGCAGACTCGCGTTCGAGTCCACAAATGCATCTTTATTGGCAAAAAAGCTAGAAGGCAGATCAAAATTGTTGAAAGTATATAGTATTGCCGAAAATGTTGATTAGGTGTTTTGTTGGATGGTTCCAAAAAATATTTTTTTAATTGTAGTAGAATGGGAACAAAGAGGGGGTTTTGATCTAATGGGGGAGAAGGAGTGATCTGCCCTCTGAGTTCCTTAATAGGATTAAATGTGGTTAAAATTTAGAGCGTACCAGAATTTCTTTAGTGTTTTTGTGTCTTTTTAAAGCAAGAAATGGAGGATCTGTCCAAATTTCTTTAAGATTATCATCATTTAAGATAATATGCCAATGACTTTTAAGGATGTGAATTATCGATTACCGATCTGAATGATTGTGTTGTCAAATGGGACAACAAAGGGGAGTTTCCTGGTGTTTGTATCTTCAGCCTTCTGTTGTCCAAATAGTAGGTCCATTTGAGTGAATTGAAGTACTCTTTCAAATTGTTTGATGATCTCAGAAATATTATAGCCCCTTCTTAGAAGGTTTGATTGTAGGTTGAAAAGGTTTTCTTGTAATTTCTCATTGTTTGTGATGATTCTTCTATATCTCAAGGCTTGACTGTATATAATACCCTTTTTGCAATGATCAGGATGGAAGGAGTCATTGAGTAATAATGTACAGATGTCATTTGGTTTAATATAGAGATTGCTTTAAATAATTCCTTGTGGGTTAAAAAAAATTGTGGTATCTAAGAAATTGACACTGTCGAAAGAGTATTCTGCGGTGAATTTATTGTTAGGGAAACTGCTGTTACAGAAGTCCAGAAATTCATTGAGTATTTGAAGAAAATGATTGGTGTCTTTAATGTATGATGGTACTTATTTAACTATCGGTTTGAGATAGTGGTCTAGATATTGTGAAAGTGCTCTCGTGGGTGAGCTGCATCCAGCAATGATAGGTCTGCCTGGGCAGTTTTGTTAGTGAATTTTCGGTAACATATAAAAAGTTGGTATCTTTACCCTAGGTGATGGCGAAAGAAATCTGTGGCAGTTTTTGTCAATGAGTTTCCTAATTTCTAAAAATTTGAGAAAAGTCTCAATTTCCATAGATAAATCTGTGGTTGGATCTTATGGTTGTATTTCATAGTAAGTTTGGTCTTCAAGTTGTCTATTAGCCTCAAGAGTATATTCATGTGTAGGCAATAAAACTATTTTGCCTCCTTTGTCAGCTGGTTTTATAATGAAATGGTTGTTATTCTTAAGGCTATCAAGAGCATCCCTCTCTGTTTTTTTGAGGTTAGGAATATTTTGAAAAGGATCCAGTAATAATGTATCAATGTCAAATGTGATATTGTTAATGTATTGTTCATGAGACTTTTGTTTGTGTTTTGGAGGTTGCCAAGATGATTTCTTACAAAATATTTGTTTTTCTGAGTTGGTAGGGTTGATTAAAAAATGATAGTGGAGAAACATTCTTCTTTTGAAGTCAGAGAGTGCGTCGAATATGGTTTGGTAACGGATTTCTTCTGGGGCTATGACAAAGCTGAGTCCTCTATTAAGAACAGTAATCTCATCATTGCTAAGAGGGGGTAAGTTACATGTGTAAGTTATAACAGAAGTACCAATAAAAGATCAAATATATACATAGAATTGTTAAGGATGGTTAGTTGTTTGTAGGTTAAGTTTTTAAGTTCTTGGTCTTTTTCTATTGTCTTCTCTTCGTTGATTGCATTTCTGGTGTTTGTTGGTTTGAGCCTTGTTGAAGGCCGTCCTCTTGGCCCGTTCATCAATATCTTTAATTATCTTATCATCAAAGAATTCCTTTGCAATGGTGATTAAGGCGATGGCCTTGGACATTTCGTCCCAGGCCAGTTTTTCGTGGTTACTGGCATGGATAAGGCAGATTTTGGTTTGCAGCTGGCTCTCATAACCACGCAGCTCCTGAGAATGAGAACGGTTGAGCCCTTTATATGGATTTGTATGGTAGCGTATTTTTGAGATGTCCGGAAGAAGACCTTCCTTGGCAAAATTTTGGTATATAGGGATTCTTGACTGATGGAAAAGGTATGATTGGTAAATTTCTGCTAGTTGATCATGGAGGTAGAGTGGTGTGTTGGATGGATGGTTAAGTGGTTGGTTGGTATGTTGTTGAGGAGGAGTTTCTGGTACAATAGTGACGTTGATGGGTGTAAATGGTAGTGGTTGGGGTTAGTTGGATATTGAAGATGTGGTGGTGGTGGCAGGAGTAGTGGCAGAGGTATTTGTTGTTGGCGAAGGCTCACCCAAATATCTCAACCTAGAGCTACGTTTCTTGAGAGCCAGCTTCGATCTGGATTTAGTCGTTGTCTTCTCTGTAGGCTTTGATTCCACGTCCGAATCTTGGTTGTCCATTATTTCGTCCTCAGACGACCCCGAGGTGTTGTTGATGTTATCTTAAGGGGAGGAGGAGAGAGAATGTTAGGATATGTTATAAGAAATTAGTAAAAAATTAGAAATGATAAGGTAATATAAGAAAAAGGGGGGGAGGTTATAATCAATAAGGGAGGTAAAAAGATGTTAGAAAACAGATATATAGATGATATTTTCCTTGTATGGAGACATGGTATTGATTCACTCAATGAATTTCTGGACTTCTGTAACAGCAGTTTCCCTAACAATAAATTCACCGCAGAATACTCTTTCGACAGTGTCAATTTCTTAGATACCACAATTTTTTTTAACCCACAAGGAATTATTGAAAGCACTCTCTATATTAAACCAAATGACATCTGTACATTATTACACAATGACTCCTTCCATCCTGATCATTGCAAAAAGGGTATTATATACAGTCAAGCTTTGAGATATAGAAGAATCATCACAAACAATGAGAAATTACAAGAAAACCTTTTCAACCTACAATCAAACCTTCTAAGAAGGGGCTATAATATTTCTGAGATCATCAAACAATTTGAAAGAGTACTTCAATTCCCTCAAATGGACCTACTATTTGGACAACAGAGGGCTGAAGATACAAAGACCAAGAAACTCCCCTTTGTCGTCCCATTTGACAACACAATCATTCAGATCAGTAACATCCTTAAAAGACAATTGTATATTATCTTAAATGATGTAGTCAGGGAGCTAATTTCCATAGGTCATCTAATTTTTGTGTTCGTTCAACCCAGACTACAGAAAAGGTCTGATTGGTTATTCTAGTAGAGAATATCATCGCCAATCCGAATTGGGTGGGTGTCATGCAAAAATGTGGTATCATTTGGGTTTTTGGGCATTTTATTTAAGGGGGTCGGGGAACTTTTTGAAAACCAAAAATTTCTCTTAGGTACTCCCTTCGTGTTATAAATCAATCTCTTTCAGGTCTGTCCCATATCAAGAGACTTGGATAAACCACAGGGCTATACCCCCTTAGTTGGGGGGTTCATTAATTGTCCTAACCCAACAGGGGGTCTGGGCTTTTGACAGGGGGGCGTGACCAAAAGTTACAAAAATGAGAACATGATTGCTTATTGGAGCATGTCAAGTTAATTGAATAGTCTTTTGTTCATTTTCATGCATAATGTTTGATTCTATGACATTCTTAACCAATGTTTTATTGATTGCAAAGGGTTAAAGTACTGGGGGACAGTCTAGCAATTGAAGGCAAAATCGTAGTGTTGGTAGTTATTCTCTTTATGGTTACCATACCATTTCTCTCAGGAATGGCTCTCAGTTTGAGAGATCGAGTGTGGTACATTGTAATCTTTCTGTGTACCATCACTTCCACATGTTTTCCCAAGCCCATCCCCCTACTAATTAAAAAAATTAAATGGGTCATTCCTTTTTTTCAAACAATTGTTTTAAACTTTCTCTGCTGTACTACTGTATGCTGTTTACTAACGTTTGATTGTGTATTGTATCATTGTATCATTATAATATCATCGGTATTCAAAACGAGACCAGATTCGTGCTTTTTTACTTGAAGTAAAGCCAGTAGCAATATTTGCGGGAAAATACTTTGCTCTCGTGATTGCAACAACAAAAATGGGCGCTGAGCAGATGAAGAAGAATAAGAAATTGCCACCATGCAAATAGCCTTTTAGCGGTTTGGGGTTTTATTTATTCTTCTAGCATGAAGGTAAGAGAGGATTTTTCACCACTTTATCAATGCAGCATGTAGTTTTAATTATGTAAATATGACAAGTCCAGAAAATTTTGGCAACAAAATCATTGGGGATAGCTTTTTTGTCCTTCCAACGAAAAAAAGAAAAGAACCAATTTTGGGAAATGTCTACTGTGTCAGAAGGACTCAAGTGAGAAACTTAGAAATGCACAAGAGGGTTCAATTAAAAATCTTATTGAAGCACTTGAGATAAGAAAAGATGACAATTATGAGCGACTCAAACCAGATTTTGAATCTCTCAAGCAAAATGACATTGTATGGCACCCCAATTGTTACAAAACATGTACAAGTAAACACAACCTGAAGATAATTCAAAGTAGAAGTGGATCTCCTGTAGATATTGAAATCAGTAAAACAGGCAGACGTTCGAGGTCCAGCTTTGGTCCAGTTGATTGGTCAAAATGTATCATTTGCAAATGTAAAACACACAAGAAAGTGAAAGAGTTGATTAATGTGACCACATTCGAAGCATGCGAGACACTTAGAAAAGCTGCTGATGCTCAAGGTGATGAAGAAATGATGCATATTTTAAATGGTGTTGGTGGTGACCTGATCGCTGCTGAAGGAAAGTACTGTCACAAGGACTGTCATTCAAGCTATATAAGCAAGAAAAATCTCAAGTATAGGATTTTCAAGGAAGAAAATGAAGAAGACAGCTATGCCAGTGCATTTCGTTTGTTTGCCGGAAATCTTCAACAAGAAATTAATGATGGAAGGGCGTTTGAAATGGAAACACTTTTACAGCTATACATGAGGCAACTTGAAGATCAAGGAATAGAAAAATCTAAAGCTAGTAAATATACTGTGCAGCGTCTGAAACTGAGAATGGTAAATTACTTTGGAAAAGATATCATCTTCCATAAACCACATGTGATGAACAAACCTGAACTGGTCTACGGAAGCTTTATTTCTCTTCAAGACGTCATCAATGCAGCTGTAAAATAAGTAACACCAAGCGTGGTAAGAGTACTGCCTCCTGCCGACGCGGATGTGGAAAGCAAGCGTCAGGAGGAGAGGAAGCTCATTTACAGCACAGTATTGCTGATAAAGAGGGAAATAGCTAGCGGCGTTGGGATTTCCAGCAGGCCACTAGACGTTATGGATGTGAGCTTATCAAAGGCGAAAGCAATTTTGCCTGACAATCTTTATTGGTTGCTGAGATGGATTGTTTCATCAGAGAGCACCAACTTGGAAGACATCGCAACCGAGAGCTGCAAGAATGCATCAGATGAAAGAAAGATTATAATGCTTGCACAAGACATTCTTCATTGCTCCTCCCATGGTAAGATCAAGACACCAAAACATGTTAGCCTTGCAGTCGCTGTACGTCACCTGACTGGCTCTAAAGACCTGATTACACTACTTAATAGAATGGGGCACATCTCTTCATATGACGAAGTCCAGGCTATAGACACAAGCCTTGCTAAGGAGGTCAATATACGTGCAGAAGAGATGGGTGTTGTTTTACCCTCTAACATTTGCCCGGGATCTTTTGGACAGTTGGCTGCAGATAACAACGACCTAAGAGAGGAAACGCTTGACGGAAAGCAAACTACTCATGCAACCACTGTAGTTTTATATCAACATGATCAATTTGGTAGAACTCAAAAACCAGCCCCACTAGCAGATCATTCCAAGCGACAAAGAGCACTTATAAGACAAAGTGATGAATATATCTTCGACTTTCCAACGCATGGAAAGAGACCAGTAGCACGTAACTACGCTGGCAAGGTCTATGAAGATTGGTTTCTTAAAGAACAGCGGGCAGAGGCATCACGCTTGGACTTTGCTTGGGTCATTCTTCGACTCTGTCCACAAAAGCTCTTTAAAGTAGATATATCACCAAAGGATCTGGCAGATGGCAATCTTCAGGAAGTTCCTGGTTGGAGTGGTTTCCACGCAACCATCTCTGAAACATTATCCTTAAGCACGACAATAGGGTACTGTCCAATGCTCAATGCTTCCTCTGTGGAATTCAGCACCATCTACACTGTGATGAAGAAGGCACAAGCGATGATGGCAACGTTAGGGCAAGCCAAATCAGTGATCACATTCGATCTTGCAATATATGCCAAAGCAAAGGAGATACAATGGAAAGGGCCAGATGAGTTCTCCGACACAATAATAAGAATGGGGGGTTTCATATTGCCCTCAACTTTCTTGCTCTCCTTCGAAAGAAATATGAGAACTCTGGCCTCCAAGATTTGTTGGTAGAATCTGGCATTTATGGTAGCAATACGGCAACATCCCTATTAGCAGGTAATGACTTTGATTTTTAGCATCTTTTTAGCATCACAGGCGATTTATTATCTTGAGGGTGGGGAGAGGGATACTTTATTGAGCTCCAAAGTTCAAAGCTAGCCGTCTGTAGGATGAATCAGTGAAAGGCTTTCTCCTACAAAATTACCCATATGGCCATATTTTGAGGCTGCATTGAAAAAAGAGGCCTAAGGTTGTCCTGAAAATTTTATATATACCCCAGGCTTATCAAATGCTTTTCCTCTTATATTTCATTTGGTGGAGCTTTGGTAGGCCCTCTGCTGATAGCAGTTTATTGTTGCTGGACGAGTCAAAAGCGATCTTATAATTGTTTGTATCATGTTATTTTTAGGTAGATGCTACAATCGTGGAGTAAGAGCTCAGAAGCTGGTGACGGAATCATTCTTCAGACTGTTGTGGCTAGAATTTATGTAGTCGACGCAGACATTTGACGCAAGAAAAGGTATAATTGGAGATCAAATCACAGCTAAGCTCACATCCGCTAGAGCTGCAATCAAGACCTGCAGTGAATCAGCCCACAGGTTGCTGGATGAGCTAATGGAATTGTTAACTCCCCTATGGCATGAATTCCAAATGTTTTGCCAGACATCAAGGCAAGATTCCGCAATGTTCTCTTTTTGGCATGACTACATCACAATGGTTGGTACCTTCTTGCAATTCATCCACGCAGAAGGAAGCGGGGATTGGTCATCACATTTGCATGCTACAGCTGCCCTCGCACCGCATTTCTTTTCCATGGACAGACACAATTATGCGAGATTTCTTCCAGTTTACTTAGCAGACATGCATTAGTTGCCAGAAGGTCACCCAGATATATATGAAGAGTTCATGAATGGAAATCATCCCATTCGCAGGTCAACAAAGCCATTTTCCCAAGTATGGACTGACATGGCGCTAGAACAGTCTATCAATCGCGATTCAAAATCGAAGGGTGGTATTATTGGTATACCGCAGCGGCCAGGGGCCCTCGCTCGTTTGTTCCTAACAAGCCATGAGAAAGCTACAATCACTGGATGCCTCAAGGAAATGTGTGGCTTTGGAGCATCCAACCATGTTGAAAATCACAAGGAAGCAACGGTGCCAAGAATAAAGCGTGATGAAGAAGACATAGGAAAGCTTCTTGCAGTATTTGAGTCAGGAATGATGACAAACCCCTTCTTGGTTGGCACAACTGAAAAGCAACTGCCCTTGATCAATTTTGCGACGGGGATTGTAGCACAAGAAGATATTTCACACCAATTGGTTAATGAGAAAGCTATTGGAAGAGAACAGATGAAATTATTCGTGGATCAAAGAATCAATACCAACCAGTTAGATTTCTGGGATCCCATAAAGAAACGCAACATCAAGACATTCTCCACCATGGTGAAAAAGAAGCAGCTAAAAACGGCAAATGAGAAAGTTATCACAGTTTCTGCAGATCGAGATTTATTTGGCCGACTAATCGTTGCAGCCACAGCAAGGGAGATTGATTTAAAATCTGTGTTTACCTTCGAATTGTCATCTGTTCCTTTCTCTCTGTTCCATGCAGATGCCACAATGAGAAAAACGGACAAGAGCTCCCTCCTGGCAGCACTAGAAAAGTATGGAGATGCACTCCCCCAATTACCGTCTTCCACAGATATTCATACAATGGCCTATATTATCGATGGAATGGCACTTATTCAAATGTTGAAGACTGGCAATGCTGCAACATTTGGTTACTTAGCTCAGAAGCACTATCAGGTGATAACTGCAAAGTTTGATCAACCTGACTGCAAGAGAGTAGACGTTGTGTTTGATCAGTATCAAGATAAGTCAATAAAATCTGCAGAGAGAAACAGAAGAAATGCCAACAGCGCACTGGAAGTGAAGATTAATGGCGCAAGAACGCCACTTCCAGAGCAATGGGGGAAGTACATAGGAAATCCCAAGAATAAGAAGAATCTTTCTGCCTTTTTGTCTGACAAGTGGTCTGAATATGGCGCAAAGGCACTTGCAGATGGTGATGAGTTGATAGTTGCTGGTGGGTTTCATGATGGGAAAAAGGTGATTTGCGTCCGTCCGACAAGGAAGTATCGAGGCAGTTCCAACGCTAGAGTCTGACCACGAGGAGGCAGACACAAGGCTGTTGCTGCATGCGAAAGATGCCTCTACTCTGTGTGAGAGAATCGTGGTACAATCACCTGATACTGATGTTGCTATGGTCTGTGTCTCACATTTTAAAGATCTGGGTTGCACGGAACTATGGTTTTGTACAGGAGTTAAAGATAAAGTGAGGTTCTTGCCAATTCACTTGATCAATCAGAATCTTGGAACGACACTCTGTGCAGCTCTCCCAGCTTACCACGCCCTTACTTGATGCGATACCACGAGTTCACTGTCAGGAGTTGGCAATAAGAGATCATGGGAGATTTTAAGGAAGAGCTCTGATCATCAGCAAATTCTATCAGAATTCGGCACCAGCCTACTGCTTGAGGAAAATGTATGAATTGGATGTGAACTTTACATTTGCAATCAATATACAAGTATTGCAAAGGCAAGGAAGACAGCTGATGAAGTGAGATATTGGTTATTCTGTAAGAAGAACACAAAGAGTGATGGGCTTCCGCCTACATCTGATAGTTTGTTACAGCATATGAAACGGGCTTATTACCAATCTTTCATATGGAGAAATGCACTGAGTCCTATTCAACATCTGTCATCTCCATTGAATCATGGATGGGAACTAAAAATGGATGGTCTAGTTCCAACGATGATGACAAAGGATCCAGCACCCAGCACTGTACTAGAGCTTATATCCTGTCACTGCAAGAAAAACCTCCTGTCGACGAGCTGCCTGCCTATGTAGAGTAAATGGACTTCCTTGTACAGAAGCTTGTACATGTTTTAGCGATGAATGCAAAAATCCAAACAACCCAATGGAAGTTAGTGATAGCAGCGATGATAAAACAGATGACATTTAGTACCTTTTCTATAATGGACTAATTGACACTCCATAGTATCTAAAAATCGACTTTATATAGTGTTGTCATGTTGTCCTTGGAAAGTTTAACCCCCATCCCAACCAAAAAAACCTAACCCCACTCCATCCTAAACATCAACTGAAACTTTTTTAACAATCAGACGTCAATTGAGCTGGAACATTTAATTATTTTAAATTTTAGCCAGGCCCCCCTGCCAAAAACCCAGACCCCCTATTGGATTAGGACAATAAATCAGCCCCCCAACGAAGGGGGTATAGCCCTGTGGTTTATTCAAGTCTCTTGATATGGGAAAAACCTAAAGGAGATTGCTTTTATAACACCAAGGGAGTACCTCTGAAAAATTTTTTGCTTTCAAAAAATTCCATGACCCCCTTAAATAAAATACCAATACATCCCCAATGATACCACATTTTTGCATCACACCCACCAAATTCGGATTCGCAATGATTTTCTCTACTAGAATAACAAATCAGACCTTTTCTGTAGTCTGGGTTAAGCAAAGCCCAATAACAGCGGTCCTTGCTCCTTGCCTAATGATAATCTTAAAGAAATTTGGATAGATCCTTCATTTCTTGCTTTAAAAAGACACACAAACACTAAAGAAATTCTGGTACGCTCTAAATTTTAACCACATTTAATCCTATTAAGGAACTCAGAGGGCAGATCACTCCTTCTCCCCCATTAGATCAAAACCCTCTCTTTGTTCCCATTCTACTACAACCAAAAAAATATTTTTTGGAACCATCCAACAAAACACCTAATCAACATTTTCGCCAATACTATATACTTTCAACACTTTTGATCTGCCTTCTAGCTTTTTTGCCAAGAAAGATGCATTGGTGGACTCGGACGCAAGTCTGCTGGGGCACCTAACACACCAGACATTCCGATTTAAGTGCCCCGAAATGTCAGTGTTTGGACATTGGCTGATGATCTGCATCATTGGTGAAAAGGCCACAATTTTCTATTTATCAATCTAAATCAACATACTACATACTTCCTTTTAAAAAAGTTTACACTATACCAATAAAATTGTTAATCCTTTTAAAAAAAGGGGAGGGCCACCTATTCATAGGTGAGGGTTGGGATGACCCTTTTTCTTTTCAATTTATTATTTATTTTTCACAAAACGTTTTTCTGTTTAATGTTTCTTACACAATTTTTCTTATACACTCACACTCAACTACAAAAATTTCTTGAATTTCTTCTAGCAACAAAGAAAAATAAACATTTTTCAAGTGTTCTACAATTCAAGTGCACTAAAAACCCTAAATTAGAGACAAGGAGATGAAAGGCAATGTTCTGGGCAAAAGCGAGACGAGGAGCAAAGCGCAAAGCTGATCCAGCAAGTGCAGGTCAAGAGAAAGGCGCAGAAAAGAAATCCAAAGATGTCCCTCTCCAAATCATCGATTCTGACATTGATGATTCAGACTACAAGAAATAAATGTAAGGTTTTGATTTTTACTTGTTGAGGTAAATAGAGCGAAGTCATGGCGGAGGCAGCAGCAGAAAATTCGAACATGTCCACGTCAAGGGTTTGTATACCAGACCCTACAATCGACAGTGCAACCAATTTTGACGACCTAGGCCTAGAAGAAACGATCCTATCAGAAATTAAAAAGCTAAAAGCAAAGAAAAAGCGAGCAGACCTTCTCCTCGTTGCTGCTAACATCGAACGGCAGCACGGCCTAAGTCAGTCCAGCACGCATCACCGAATACTAGGCCTGATTTTGAACAGCAAAGTTGAATGTTCACTCGCAATTAATAAAAGCACACAGCAAAAACAGAGCATACTGATAGAAGATAGTTCGCAAGATGGTGACCCGGTTGCTACTCTCATTAATCGATTAAATTCGAAAAAAGATTTAGAGAACACATCAACAAAAAAGAAGTCGATCAGCCCTGAATCAAAAATTGAAAGCTTTCAACATCTTACGGGACTTTTAGAATCTGTAAACGAGCTGGCAAAAAGTCTGCAAAAAACTAACGATATGTTAAACATTGAACGGGAAAATTCAAATAAATATATGAAGGAAAATCAGAAAAAAAAAAAAAGTTGGAAATAAAAATCAGAGACCTTGAGATACATCATCAAACTCAACAAATTCAAGCAACCCTCAAGAGATGCGATGCTCCATTCATCAACAAAGAAAACAAGACAAATGAAACTATTACAATCAGTCAAGGAGAAGAAAATCATGCCTCGAACAATAAATCTCATCGAATTAGAAATGCTAATTCTAAAGCCGCAAAGAAAAGAAAAGCAGCTCAAACAACAGTTGCAAGAAAAAACAACTAAACCACGGAAAACACAAGTGACGAGAACAGCGAGGTAAACAGAAGAAAAAGAAAAGAACCGCAAGATATCGAAAAAAGAAAAGTATTGATAGTTGGCGACTCACAGTTGAGAAAAATCAGTGGTGAAAAATTAATTAACGAAAGACCACCATTCTGTCAATGTCAAGGCAATGCCCGGCGCACAAATCTCGAAGATGAAAGAAGTCAACATTGATAAAGATGTGAATGTAGTGATTATACACGCGGGTACCTGCAATAACCGAAAACAAACGAACCCAGAGAAGCTTTCCGATGAAATTGTGTCCACATTAAAAGGTATCAAAGCAAAGCTGCCGAAGGCACAGGTCGCCTACTCAAGTATCTTAAAACGAAACGATGATTTAGAGTTGAATGCACGAGTTCTTAAAACAAATCAAATGCTGCAAGAAAAACTACTTTTTAGTGGACTCGACTACATTGATAACGATAATATAAGGTATGGCAATATTTCTTTTGATGGCCTTCACATCAACGAAGGTGGTGTTAAAATTCTTGCATCTAATTATAGTAAATATGTTAGGTATTGTTAGGGAACCCAGAGATTTCCAGATTACTCCGTCAGCATAACAAAAAAACCCAAAAAAGGAGTTAAAATTGCGCAGTTGAACATTTTATCGCTAAGGAAAAATAAATTAGAATTAGCTAAAATGATAAACGATCACAAATTAGATATACTTGGCCTCAATGAAACCAGATTGTCTAAAGACATATGCGACAATGAGGTTTCAATCGAGGGCTATGATCTTTACAGGCAGGACAGGGACACCTCGGGTGGTGGAGTAGCCATTTACATAAGAAACACGCTTTCCCATCACAAACGAGACGATATTAAAAACCCCAACCTTGAGATAATAGGACTAGAGATTACACCAAAGCACGCCAAGAGCTACATTGTTCTTTGTTGGTACCGCCCACCCACGGACAATGCAGACACTTCCACCTTTCTATCATTAACAAAACTAATTAGAGATTTGGATTCAGAAGGGAAGGAAATCATTTTAATTGGCGATACGAATTGTGATCTCAAAAAATCAAAAGATTGTAACGCAAGAAAGCTTAAGCTTGTATATTCAGAATTTCAATTTGAACAATTAATTACTGATTATACAAGGGTTGCTACTTCAATTTGCTCTAATGGAGAGACAAATACAACAAGAACATTAATTGATCATCTCTCTACGAATAGGCCAAATTTCATTTCCATTTCTGGCGTCATTAAAATAAGCATGTCAGATCATTATATGATTTTTGGCATCAGAAAACTTAGCAGCAGAAGTCAGGTCGAACGGAAACAAATAAAAACCGAGTTTCGCTGTCTGAAAAATTATGATCGGGAAGCGTTTCTATCCCACCTGCAAAGTATCAACTGGGAAATGGCTACCCCCACAACCTGGGATGACCCCAACATATTGGCAAACCACTTCAACGATCTCTTTCACTCAATCTTAGATGTGCATGCACCGTTAAAAACACGAAAACACACAACAGTGCAAGCACCTTCTCCCTGGATAACTCCACATATCAAGAACTTGATATGCGAGAGAGACCGGGCTAAGAGAAAAGCTGAAGGAGATCAATCAATTCAATCTGGCCAGAATACAAACGCCTAAGAAACAGGGTTACCAGTGAACTCCGAAGAGGTGTCGAGACCTACTATCAAAACTTGATAGATGAGAACTCCAATAACCCTAAAGAAATGTGGAAAACGATCAACAAAGTTCTAAATAAGAATCAAAATTCCACCATTCCAAAGTTTGTTATGTTTAAAGGTCAATTGATTGAAAAACCAAATGAAATTGCAGAAGCTTTCAACAATCATTTCACTACTATAGGCCCAAAACTGGCGGATAAAATTGAAAACAGAGACTCCGATGACCCACTAAAATATTTATCCAATATAGGAGGGTCGACTGATCCATGTTTCGATTTTCATACCATCTATCCTAGTACTGTAGAAAGAGAAATAAGAAATTTAAAATGCTCCAAATCTGCAGGGCATGACAAAATATCTGTTAAGCTAGTTAAAGATGCAGCAGAAATTTTATCAGAACCACTAGCTATTATATTCAACGCGTCTCTCAAGAAGGGCGTTTTTCCAGATATCTGGAAAATAGCTAGAGTAACTTCAATTTTTTAAGTCGGGTTCGAAAAGTGATGTCAGCAACTACAGGCCTATTTCCGTGTTATCCGTGTTTTCAAGATTACTAGAAAAAATAGGACATGACCAGTTTTCCAAGTACTTGAAAGTGCATAACAGATTTGCGAAATGCCAACACGCATTTCTAAAAATGCATAGCACTCTCACCTCACTTCTTAGTGGAACAGATACATGGTATTCAAACATTGACAAACGCAAACTTAATATTAGTATCTTTCTCGACCTAAAAAAGGCGTTCGATACCGTGGACCATGGAATTCTCCTATCAAAGTTAGGTGAATATGGGGCAATGGGGACACCACTTCGCTGGTTCACATCTTATTTAACCGACAGGAAACAATACTGTCAAATAAATGGCCACAAGTCCAGCCTGAAAAATGTTCTCTGCGGCATTCCACAAGGGTCGTGCTTGGGGCCCCTCTTATTCATACTGTATGTAAATGACTTTGAGCAATGCCTTGAAAAATGTGCAGCAAACATGTATGCGGATGATACCAGTGAAACCTGTTCTGCTGAAGATCTTGTTGAGCTCTGCAACGGTTTAAAAACAGAGCTTGACAATATAGCAGAGTGGTTAAGACAGAATAAGTTAAGTCTCAATACTGACAAAACAGAGTACATGGTAGTTGGTCATAAACGACAAACCAACAGTATCTCCGAACCAATTGAGATAAAAATAAATGAAGAGCCAATCAAACGGGTCCAGAAAGTAAAATATCTCGGAACCATGGTAGACGAAAACCTTACGTGGAATGAGCAATATAAGAGGCTCAAAGGTAAAATGAAAATTGCGCTCTCGTCTCTGCAGAAATTAAGAAACATTCTTCCACAGTCGAAACTAGACCAAGTGTATAGGGCGCTGCTCGAGAGTCATTTGCGCTACAGTGATGAGCTATGGGGCAGTCTATCAAATACAAAACTTGATCATCTCCAGCGTCTTCAAAACAGAGCACGGACGCTAATTGAGAGCTCCAGATTGAAAGATGGGTGGGCTTGCAACTGGCTCTCAGTTTCCAATTTAATCAAATTTGATAGGGCATTAATGATCTACAAAATCCTTAATGGTCTGTGCCCAGAGAGCTCAAACGGGAAACTCATCACCAGATCCCAGATTTCAAAATACCAAACAAGAAATCAGCAAGATTTAGACATCCCAAGACTCAATCTTGAATTCTCTAAAACAAGTTTTTTCTATACAGGTGCAAAGGCATGGAACGAAATTCCATTGCAAATAAGGTTAAGTTCCAATGTCTTCACTTTTAAAAAGAAACTGAAGGAATTCCTACAAAATTAAAATCCTTCCCCTAGCACGAACTTCAGGAAGATCAGCAATCTGACAATCTCGAATATTTTTAATACAAAATCTTATTAATTAATTAGTTATATATATATTTGTTTTTATAATCTAATTTGTAAAGCTGATGATATTTCGTGGATAAAAATGATAAAATGAAAAAAAAATGAAATCAAATTTGTATCCTGTGTGACTCAAAAGGCCCCCTTTTTGAGATATTACTGAAGTAAAGTAGCTAAGTGATAAGTACATGTATTGAGTTTTCTAACAGCTAAAGATTTGAAGTTTTTTCTGCATTCTTTGGTGATTTTCAAATTTGTAGTCTATTGGCAAATTCAAAAGACTTATAAAATCAGTCTCTCAAAACAACTTGAAAATGGCTTAAAACGCATGATCCCAAACGTTGGAAAAATGGGCTTAAAATCAGCCATAATTGGGAAGATATTGTTCCTAAGTCGGGAAAAATTTAAATTTGACACAGGGGAGGAAATTCCACATTTTTCAGACTCAAATTCCTGGATGAACTCTAAGTGTTAGCCATAACATTTCTCAAGAAAGAGCCAATACTAACCCCTCACTAAAAGAGTGGATCTGTGTATGAGTTGATCTGTCTTTCTCAACTGTTCAACTAGATACTTATAATTCAATGTTTTAGCATTTATGATAAAATGGGCCTTTTCTTCTAGAATGCATGTGCAGCAAATTAAATTAAATGTGGGATTCCTAAAACTGTGCAAAATGCAAAAAAATTCAAAAACGATGGATTCTTTATCGGCGAGCCCCTGCAAATTTCATCTCTTGTAAGCTTATCATTGAAAAGAGTTAAATTGACAAGCTCTGTTTCTTTTATTTAAACATGCCTTTGATAATGCATTTTAGGCCAATTTCTGGATGTTATCCAAAAATGATTTTTTCAATCTTTCGAATTTATCATAGGTCTAGAATCTTGAAAATTATCAAAATAATACAAAAAATAAGTCGCAATTGTAGCTATTAGAAAAATCTATTTTGATGATTATAGCGTAAATAAATTTCCTGGAATAATTTTTCGAACAGAGGAACATTTTTTGAGTTATCTGGAACAACAATCTCATATTTTCAAAGAAGTTTGTATGGATATGAATAACAGCTTTGGTATTTGATAATTTGAAATATTCAACGCTGATAGCATTAAAAGTATTATGGCAAATTTAGAAAATTGCAGATTTCAAAGATAGCATTTTTTTGAAGAAAGTCTGTAAAATATCTTATTATCACAAATCAAAAACCATTGTCCGGGTTCATCTATGTGTTAACCCTGTGCCTGGCACTCGTAAGAATTTCTGTATGATTTCTAATTATGGGGAGCGATTTCAAAAACTTTAGGTATGTTATATAACCACGGCGCAATTATGTTTATATTTGGCAAAGAACGTTTGGAGATAAAAATTCACTTCATTCTCTTTAGAACTGAAAGATGGAACTGTACTTTCTTTAGGAATGACTGTGAGAATGAAGGTGCTGATGAATCAAGCGATAATAATTTGTCCTCGGAGATTGAAAGTAATGAAGTTTCAGAAGAGAAAGACATGTTCGTGTAGTGAGAAAATGAGTAACAGTGATATTGATGAAGACGATGTAAAAACAGTACATATTGGGATAGAACAAGCTGATGTCATTTGTATTAATCTAAATGATTTGATTACATGTGGTAAAATTAAACGCAATTGCATTTTTTACAAGTTCCTTCCTGACGTTGTGGAAATTATGTACCACCCATATCATGAATACGAACTTGAAGTTCTTGAATTTTTCAACACCATAACTAACCTTGGAGGAAGGCGAATCACCAATTTTATTCGCAGACCAATAAACATGGAAGAAACAGTCATGCTGATGGCGCAAAAGACAATAAGATGAGTCTTGGTGGTCTTTCAGAGTCTGTTTGTCGGAAGTACAAAGCTGGCTATACTTCCTGACTCTGGAATTATTGGATTGCTGTCACATGCATTCATTGATCTTCTAAGGGATTCCAGTGTCTCTCATCTTATTCAAACCAAAGATCTAGTTGTAATACCTTGTGCATATGCAAGTGATGGTACAGCTTTAAAGCCAGCAATCGAGTTTGATCCAAGGTTAAAAGAGTGTGTGGGACTTAACGTTCCGGTGAACCTAGCGTATGTTAATTCAAATCCTGCTTTTGCTACCGAAGAATTAAAAGCACAAATAATCATTGAAGCAATTGTTTCTTTGTTGACAACACTCGACAACAAAATTAGCTTACCGTGTGCTGTTGAATATTCTACACTGAGTGGTTAAACAGTCAATGCCATGACACAAATGTTTGAAACTGAAATTAACCCTATTACGACCAGGGGGGGCACAAAGTGCCCGCGGCAAAATAAAAATGCTGTATCTCCCAAAAAACACGTAATATTCTACTGGAACCTGTTCGACTTTACCTCAATTTTACCAGAGCACCTAGAAAAATTATTTTTTGTTACTATCACACCTTTGTTGATCACGTGACACCTCTTTTGTCAACAAGCGGTCAGGTGTGAAAATCTTTTAGGGCCCGTATTTCTGAAACCAAACCACATGGAGACTTGCTTGAAGCACCATTTGCTTTGTTTTGACAAGGGCTTTTGAATGATATATAGTTTTTTAGTATTTGCTGACGTAAACAAAATTTAAAATCCATTACGTTATCAATGTTTATGACGTCATATCTATAAAAGACAATTATTTTTTTCATAAAAAATTTCTTTTTTGGCGTTCCTGAATAGAGATTAACTAGAAAAAATTCTATTTTTCAATTTGAATAGTGATTTAATCTTATTTTTCTTCATTGTAAAATTCATCGACTTGAACATTTATGAACAAAATGGTAAGAATATGTAAAAATATCAAAAAATGTCAAATAAATTAATAGATTATGATTTGAAAATGCTTTGTTCATAAATAGACCATTCAAGAGGCAAAAACATCAAGGATAGCTTCAATTACAAGCTAAATGCCCATAAGTAGTTGTCATGGTTTTTTCAGACTTATGACGTCACTATTAAATAAAAAATCATCCATTTCATTTCAACATGTTTAATATAAAACTTACAAAATAACATGTAGTCACAGAATGACTGGGAGAAATAAATGGAGGATACAGTCGGTCTCAGTCCTTAAATACAAAGTGTGGGCTACCTCATGTAACACAACCTGAATAAATAATGCTCTAACTGTGACGTCATTGGTAGCCATTATAGTTTTAAAAACACCATCAATCGATAGAGCAAGTAAAGTTCTAGATCTCTACCAGCTTTCAAGCTTTCATTGCGTTCCTAACAAGAATTATAGGGGGCGGGGTGAAAAGACTGTACCTTTGAAGATTACAAAGTTGCAAATATATGGATATTAATAAATGTAATAAGATTCTTGATTGAAAGATTTACAGGACAGTCTAATGGCATACTTCCATAGGACCAGAATTTCGAAAAGTTCTGAGGAATGTTCAAAATTTCCTCTTGGCAGGAATTCCTTAGCTATATGAGAGACTGTGAAAGGCTTCCAAAACAGTAATTTGTAGACTAAAAACATCTGAGAATTCTGAAGCAGGGTGTTCAAGACTTAAGCTGTATTCATATGGATAAGAATGAAATTTTGTATCCAAGTTAATTCGCGGAAGATGCTGCAAGCGTTTGTTGGTAAGTTGTCCCACCTTGTTTGTTTATGAATCGCTTGTCTGCGATGTCTGTGATATGCGTACGACACGTATCACTCTTATTTAGCAGATTGTTTCTTTGTTGGTTTATACATAGTCACATTATGATTTACATAAGAAACTTTTGTCAGCGATCAGTCTGTCCTCGGTGTTTTGCAATGCTTTAGCTGTTACATGCATAGCTACACGCATTATGTATCATTCTATTCTAATGTATTATATTATTCTATTCCCCGCAGATGGTCTGTTCACTTTTCAACCTCGCATTTATTGTTTGGAAGACAATATGTTTCAGCTCAAGCATAGAAATATGTAGTTCGGCATTCAATCTTTTGTATGTTTGCTTTCTAGATACAATAGGTCTGGAAATCTTTCAATTTGGTTTCGCTGCTATTTAAACCAGAATTCTGTCTCGAGGTATTTCTATTTGGACGCAGCAAGCAGCAAAGGCGTGGTGAAGTTTGACGTTTCGTTTGGCTGTGCAATTTCTTTCACCTGCCCACCTACAATCTATCTCTAGTTGTGATTTTAATACCAAAGAACACAAGGTGGAGAACAAGTCTCGATACTCAAGGTGCTGCGGGCTTGCTACTTGGAGATGTTTACGAAGGAGGGGTTGTTTTTAACCCAGCAGGTATTTTTTGCGATCAATGCCCAAGGTACGTCATTTGCATGTGTTATTTCTCTGGAGGCAGTTTGAGGTAGGCCTACATAAATAATTTTGAAGTTGGGTATCAATATGACCTGCATTAAGCAGCCCCTTGAGGGGTAAACCTCTTGAAAATTAGATGAGTTATATAATCCTACGCCTGATTCCATTGTTGTTCGCATTAAAAATCTTGTGGTAAACAGTTTAAATGGTAACAGTTCGAATTTTGATCACGAGGCTAATTGAATTTTAAGAATTTGTGATTATGCTTAGTATTATTTAGGCAAGGGAAGTAAATTATTAGGAGTTTTTAACTTGGTTCTAGTTTACGGGTAGGTGCACGCATTTCTTTCGGCTCGAGCTCAGTACTCGGAGTCGTTTAGCTGGGGGAAATTTGGGTAGGTCAGAAAAAATTGCTTTGCAATTAATTAGCTTTATACTTGAAGATTAGTTCGTCGGAATACTATCTCAGAAGTTTTTTGTACAACAGTTGTCAATATTATCTTGCATACAAAAGGTGCGCCGGAGTACTGGTATCCACTATAACCTACTTCTCAATAGCTGCTGCTCGGTTTTCATCGACAATTGGATCAGAACTAGAATTTCCAATGGCTTCGCATTCCTTTATTAAGTGCTAGAGTTGCTTAAGTTTTTTTTTTTTCATGTCGAGTGCTGACTTGCTTACAAAGCAGTTGCTCGTGGGAAGGGGTGCTTGTAGTTTAAAGCTCGAGAGCTGGATGAAAGACTTCAGATTCCAAATGGTGACTCTTGCCACATTTTGGTTTGCCAAAAAATGTGTATTTAAGAGTTATTAAAGAGGTAAGAAACACTTTGGTAAAATACTGCCACATCAAGTCTCCAGGTGAAATATGAAATATAAGATATCTAATTAGCTACTTTCAGTGTTTACATCTTGGACAGGCAAATGAGATTCTTTTGAAATTCAAAATAGCGCTACAATAAAAAGTTTCACCTTTGAAAATTTATTGAATATCGATTGGTTTATTAAACAAATAAACAAATAAGCGTAAAATGCGAAGATTAAATAGGGTCTATATGCAGTTTAAGCATAATTTCTTGACTTGGGTAACTTTCGATACCAAATTAATATGACTTTATATAATTCTAGATCTTCAACAACGTTTGGTGGGCATCAGGCAGTTCCTGCTATCTTTTGGAGAATTTGCTATGCAAGTACTAAAAGTCATACTTGGAAAGGCCATATTTCGATTCCCTTGTCAAAAAAGTATTTGAAATAGTGTCTTAAGGCGTCCTGGGCTCAGCTCTAATGCAAACCCCCTGGGTTCAGTTTGGCTGTAAGGAGTTTATTCAATAAGGAAATACGTTGACAACTAGCATTTGAGAAGAGATCTGGGAGTAAAATTTCTCATTTTTGCGTGCACAATGTTTGATTCAAATACTGAGTCATTGTCAAACAAAACACAATTCAAAATAAAGTTTTTTGAATGAACACATTCAATGAAATAATTCAAAGTTTCAGATGAGATAAAGAATTACAAAAAGCTGCTTTAAATTATAGATTCCTTTACTGAGATACTATCTCCATAAAGTTTAAATAAAAAGTGCATTAGGATAAAAACATACTGGTCAGGCTTGATGCCAAGGTCACAGGTTTTTTGTTTCGGTTATACGCTTATGCGTGTAAGTGTGTGGGCATACAATTTGCAGGTTTGTAGCCACACAGCTTTATAAGAACACCAATGCAGGTTCTTAAGCATGCAAGTTTGTCTCTTAAGCACATATGACGGTACGTAGGCACACATGTGCAAGTTCGTTAGCAGATGGTGTAATATAAGGAACGTAAGCACAAACATGCAAGTCTGTTAGCATACAGTACAAAATGAAACTACCTAAGCACACCCGTGGAAGCTCCTGAGCATACAGTGCAATTTGAAAGTACGTAAGCACACATGTGCAGGTCCGTTAGCATGCAGTGCAATATAAAGGTGCGTAGGCCCAAACGTGCAAGTTCGTTAGCATACAGAGCAATATGAATGTACTTAAGCACAAACATGAAAGTTCGTTAGCATAAAAGGCAATATGAAACTACGTAAGACCAAATGTCCAAGCCCGTTAGCATATGGTGCAATATGAATGTACCTAAGCACAAACGTGCAAGTACGTTAGCATACAGTGCAATATGAAGCTATTTAAGCACACATGTGCAAGTTCGTTAGCAAATGGTAAAATATGAAGTTACGTCAGCTCAAACATGCAAGTTCGTTAGCATATAGGGCAATATAAAGTTATTTAAGCACACATATGCAAGTTTTTTTTTTTAGCATATAGTAACAATATAAAGCTACGTAAGCACACTCATGCAGGTTGTTAGCATACAATGCAATATGAGGCACGTAAGCACAATCAGGCAAGTTCGTTAGCAGACAGGGCAATAGGAAGCTATTTAAGCACACATATGCAAGTTTGTTAGCATACAGTAACAATATAAAGCTACGTAAGCACACTCATGCAGGTTGTTAGCATACAATGCAATATGAGGTACGTAAGCACAAACATGCAAGTTCGTTAGCAGACAGGGCAATATGAAGTTAGTTAAGCACACATGTGCAAGTTCGTTAGCAAATGGTGCAATATGAAGGTATGAAACCACAAATATGCAAGTTCGTTAGCAGACAGTGCAATATGAAGCTATTTAAGCACACATGTGCAAGTTTGTTAGCATACAGTAACAATATAAAGCTACGTGAGCACACTCATGCAGGTTGTTAGCATACAATGCAATATGAGGTACGTAAGCACAAACATGCAAGTTAGTTAGCAGACAAGGTAATATGAAGCTATTTAAGCACAATAAGGTCGTTGGCACTGCATGTAATGCGATATGAGGTACGTAGGCACAAACGTGCCAGTTCGTTAGCATACAGTACAATATAAAGCTACGTAAGCACACTAATGCAGGTTGTTTGCATACGATGCGGAATGCAGGTACGTAAGCTTAAAAGTAAAGCAGTTTGCTAATGTCACATCACTCCAGTGATCCAAGTTCGTAAGCAAAAAGGGCCAGTATGCGGCTTTAATTGTTTGTGTTTTGTTTTTCAGCATGAAAGAGCAGCAGTTGTAATCGTTGAGATTAGACGGTTTCCTGTTACCTCTTTGAAGTTAATTGTGGTACCATTAAGTTGGTTACCCTAAGTTAATGAGGTGGCGGTTGAGATGAGATGGCTACCAGGTAATCATTGAAATGAGATGATTACCTTAATGTAATGTAATTAAAATCCACCAAGATGAGGTGGTTAATTGTTCACGCGTTTGATGCATTGTTTTGGAAAAGGTTTGTATCTGATACTTGCATCAATTTAAGGTAATATAAATTTCTGTGCATGTCCTATGCTTTGCATATGAATGGGAGTAAATTCAAGAAAGGTGGTAAGCCAAGCCAATCAGGAGTTGCCGTCGGGGGGGTGTTCTCTCATCGTACATGGGGTATTTCCAGGGTTATATCAAATTTCTCGGATATTGGGGGTTGGGGGAACACACGTGTTCTGTGGTGGAGAAAATATCTTAAACAATTTTTCTCTAACCCCCAACTATTTCGGTTGCTATGGTTGTGCACCTTTGGCCAGTGCATTTGAAATCCCAAACTTGGGGCCCCAATGATGAGAGAACACCGCCTTTTGGGCAATGGCAAATTTTATATTTGTGACAGTTAGTAAATCTGAGGGGCCCCGTTATTTTTGTCTGAAGCTAGAATTAAATATGGATAAGAATGAAATTTTGTATCCAAGTTAATTCGCGGAAGATGCTGCAAGCGTTTGTTGGTAAGTTGTCCCACCTTGTTTGTTTATGAATCGCTTGTCTGCGATGTCTGTGATATGCGTACGACACGTATCACTCTTATTTAGCAGATTGTTTCTTTGTTGGTTTATACATAGTCACATTATGATTTACATAAGAAACTTTTGTCAGCGATCAGTCTGTCCTCGGTGTTTTGCAATGCTTTAGCTGTTACATGCATAGCTACACGCATTATGTATCATTCTATTCTAATGTATTATATTATTCTATTCCCCGCAGATGGTCTGTTCACTTTTCAACCTCGCATTTATTGTTTGGAAGACAATATGTTTCAGCTCAAGCATAGAAATATGTAGTTCGGCATTCAATCTTTTGTATGTTTGCTTTCTAGATACAATAGGTCTGGAAATCTTTCAATTTGGTTTCGCTGCTATTTAAACCAGAATTCTGTCTCGAGGTATTTCTATTTGGACGCAGCAAGCAGCAAAGGCTTGGTGAAGTTTGACGTTTCGTTTGGCTGTGCAATTTCTTTCACCCACCCACCCACAACCTTAAAATTTGTACCACGTTTTTTCATTTCATGTCGGGGATTATCTGTCTCCGTCATGGACATTAAGTGCACTGGTTGGTGGAGAAAATATCTTAAACAATTTTTCTCTAACCCCCAACTATTTCGGTTGCTATGGGAGTGCACCTTTGGCCAGTGCATTTGAAATCCCAAACTTGGGGCCCCAATGATGAGAGAACACCGCCTTTTGGGCAATGGCAAATTTTATATTTGTGACAGTTAGTAAATCTGAGGGGCCCCGTTATTTTTGTCTGAAGCTAGAATTAACCATAGCTATTGGAGCTGCCTTCCCTGATAACTGGTATTGCAAATATTCATGATTAACCAAGTTACATTTATTAGCTGCTAATCATCTTGTGCTTTCACAGAAATTTCAATTCAGCATTGTAGCTCCTAATCTGCTACAGGGGGAAGTTTAAACGCGCACCACACGACAAGAACCCAAGAAACACAGCAAGAAACACAATAGGTTTAGCACAATTGATGCGGTTTGCTATAAAGAAAAATTAACTCAAATTAACTACAAAATATTAACGAACGACTAGCCTACATGTAAATCCAAGTGAAACGAATGAAGCCAAGAACAAATTACAACTTATAAGAACGTACAAACAAGTACAAACAAGAATACTCACAAACTTTATTTTCCGGTAGCTTTAACTGCTAGGCCAGAGAGGCAAGTACAAATATAAGGATGCTGAAACACGGTCTTCTTTCTTCCTTGTGCAAAATTTTCTGAAGCCCCGAAACAAGGCGTGCCCAGCCTTTTAAAGCTACCGCTGCCAAAACGAGGCTTACACTAAATTAACAAGACAATGAACCAATTTTACAAACGAATTAATCAACCAAACTAAAGTCACGCCTAATGCGTTCGTTTATTTACATGTCATTCAAAACGTCTTTTGGGCAACCTTTGTGCGTTACATCCGGCCCCAAACAGTGAACTACACGGCAACTGTTTCTTCTAAATATCTAGCACAAATGTTTTCTCTGCAGTCTGTCTCGTCTTCAGCAGCTTCCAAAAGGCATAACTTGTCTATTGGTCGCACCAGCTCAGTTTTAGCAGTTTTCACCCTGACAGAGCGAACCAATTCATCTCTTCCCTTTGTCACTTCGACTACTCGTGCCAAAGGCCAATATCCTCTCGGTAAAAACTCATCCACTACCAAAACAATGTCGTCCACCATCAGATTACGCTTGATGGTTTGCCATTTTTGTCTCATCTGCAATACGGGCAAGTACTCTCTTGTCCATCTTCTCCAAAATACATCAGCAAGATATTGTATTTGTTTCCACCTTCGTTTCGAATAGCTATCGGACTTGACAAAAATACCTGGCGGGAAACACGCATTTGATTTCAGCAGTAGAAGGTGATTTGGTGTGAGGGCATTCGCATCTTGTGGATCGTCGGATACTTTGGTCAGCGGTCTACCGTTGATAATTGACTCGATCTCACAAAAGAGGGTCAGTAATCCTTCATCATCTAACACCTGCTCTCGAAGTAGGGCCTACATGATCTTTCGTATTGATCTGATGATTCGCTCCCATACTCCGCCCATATGAGAAGCCTTTGGGGGATTATGAATCCATCTGATTTCTTGCTGCCGAAAATATTGATGAAGTTTGTTTTCATTCCACTGATTTATTGACTCTTTCAGCTCTCGATTACCACAAACAAAATTCGTTCCATTGTCAGACCTAATTTCGTGTGGTTTGCCTCTTCTTGCAACGACTAGTCTTAATGCATGAATGAAGGAATCTGTATCCATACTATGGATGACTTCGATATGGATTGCACGGATTGCCAAGCAGGTGAAGATTACTCCATACCTTTTCTCTTGACAACGTCTTCTCTTCACCATGAAGGGTCCAAAGCAGTCACATCCAACATATGTGAACGGAGGCATGTCAGCGTTCTGGAGGTAAATTCGCCATCTTCTGTAGGCCTGGCCTTTGTAACCTCTTTTTGCAATCAAAGCATGCACTGGTTACTCTGCGCACCGACACTCTTGACTTTACAATCCAAAATCTTTCTCTGATGAGCGAGAGTACGTATTCAACGCCAGACTGTCCAGACTTGTGATGATAATGCATGACTATCAGGTCAACAATGTGATGTTGTTTTGGAAGTATGACAGGATGTTTCGCTTCCTCAGATAGTGCTGCATGCTTCAGTCGACCTCCAACGCAAATTAATTCGCCGATGAGCACTGGATCAAGTCGTCGCAAAGGACTGGATTTGCCAACTACATCTCCTGACTTCAATTTATCCATCTCATCACCGTATCTTTCCCTTTGAACGTGCAATAGAATACATTTCTCAGCTTGGTGTATCTCTTCGACTGTCAGGCGGCCAGTGCTAACTGAATGATCTTCGAAAGCACGTCTTTTGCTCTTCATCCACGTTTTGAAACGAAGGATCCATCCGATTGCTATTTTCAGTCTCGTACAATTAGAAAACTTCCGAAACATTGCAGGAATGATGCTTGGCTTTGTCTCTTGATTGACTGCAAACGACTGCACTTTCTTCTTCAGTTCGACATCGTCATCAGGAATTTCTCCAACGTCTTGGTCAACAGAATACGAGACTTCACTTTGCCATAGAAATGAAGGGCCACGAATCCATCTAGAATCGCTAGTCAATTGATAAGCATGCAAACCTCTTGAAGCGTCATCTGCTGGATTTAATACTGTATCGATGTACTTCCACTGTTCTGGGTCTGAGCCATCATGTATGATTGCCAATCTGTTTGCCACAAATGTCTGGAACCTTCTGTTTTCATTGTGGATGTACCTCAAAACGGCTTGTCAGTCCAAAAGAACGATTTGTTGATTTCCATGTCGAGTTCTGTTCTGATCATTTGGTCCAATTTCACTGCCAAAGTAGCTGCAGATAGCTCTAGACGTGGAATGGACGTCTGCTTTAAGGGTGATAATCTGGACTTCCCAATGACAAATACGCAATGAACCTGGCCTTCATTGTTAAGCATTCTGATGTATGAAGCTGCTCCATAACCTGCTTCAGAAGCATCTGAGAAGTGATGTAGCTCTGTCATCACTGGATCATCGAATGTTTCTGGCTTGAAGCATCTGTCAACTGAAAGTTCCCGAAGCATTTGCAACTGTGCAAGCCATTGCTCCCAGCATTGAAGCTCTTTATCCGGAACAGGATCATCCCAAGCAAGTTTCTTACGGCATAGCTGATGTAGGATCATTTTGGCTCTGAGGATGAAGGGAGAGACAAATCCAAGGGGGTCATACACGGAAGATACGACGCTTAATACACCTCGTCTTGTTGCTGGCTTGTCCTTGAAACTGGTATTGTATTGAAATTTATCTTGCTCAGTATTCCATTGCAGACCCAATGCTCTCTCGGTCGGAAGTGTGTCCTTTTCGAAATCTATGCTCTTTAATTCTTTTGATAGCTCACAGTCTGGGATGGAGTTCAGCACATCTCGTCTGTTACTAGTCCACTTTGTCAGGTGAAATCCTCCATGCGACAATAGCTTGGTAACTTCTGTGTACATTTTGATTGCAGACTCTGTATCTTTCATCGACTTTAACATGTCATCCACGTAAAAGTTTCTTTGCACGGTTTCAGTGATTTCAAAGTCATACCGTTCTGTGTTGTCGACAGCCGTTTTCCTCAAAGCGAAGCTTGCGCAGCATGGTGACCATACACCTCCGAATAGATGAACGAGCATCTGATACTCTTCTGGTTCTTTGCTCAAATCTCCATTTGGAAACCAAAGAAAGCGCAAGGTATCAATATCCTTTGGATGAACGCGTACCTGATGGAACATGGACTCAACATCTGCCATCAATGCCACTGGTTCTTGACGGAATCGAAGAAGAACGCCAACAAGTGAATTCATGAAGTCAGGGCCTTGCAATACGTTGTCGTTCAGTGATTTCCCACGGTATGAGGCCGCACAGTCGAAAACTATTCTGACTTTGTCTGGCTTTTTCGGGTTGACAACATTGTGGTGTGGAAGGTACCATACTGCACCATCATTTCTGTTTCTCTGATTTTCTGGGACTTATCTTGCATGGTTCTTTACGAGAAGGTCATCAATGAAGTTGGTATACTTCTCACAGAGGCCGGCATCCCTTGACAGCTTTCTCTTCAGATGTTTCAGTCTGTGCTCCGCTACTGGCCGGTTGTTTGGCAAACATGGCTGGACATCTCTCCATGGGATAGCAAGCTGATAATGTCCGTCGACGAGTTTGGCTGTGTCGTTCAGTACTGCTAGTGCACGTCTATCTTCAATCGACATTGCTTTACGATTGTCAGCGTTTGACTCACAGAAGTCACGGTTGATGTACTGCTTGAATTGTTTCTCTAACGTGGCATCAGGGTCCAAATAGGAAATGAGATGACATTCATTGCGCTCCTGCGTATGTCTGCCAAGCGGTCCGTTAAGTGTCCATCCAAATTTCGTCTTCACTGCGTAAGGTCCACCACGTTGTGCTTTTCTGATCTCTTCCGGCTCCAACGCTTCTGGGACATCCACACCGATTAGTAGACCTACATGGTCATTCGCCAGTGTCTTCGGAACTTTCACATCACGCAGGTACCGCCAATGGTCCACGTCTTCTTGCTTTGTGATCGATTCTGTCGAAACATTGAGCTTCTTGACAGAAAGGGCATTTGGGATTTCGATCATGACATTCTCATCCATATCCATAACATCCAAGCTGACCGTGACACATTCATGCTGTTCTTCACTGTTGATAGTAGCCAGCGATATTTTACATTCTTTTCCAGAAATTCCAAGTTTCTTTAATATTTCTTCTGTGCAGAATGAAGCAGTTGAGCCTGTATCAAGCATGGCATACGTAGATATGGTATTGTTTTCTTTATTTCCCTTGATCTTTACAGGCACAATCGATAGTCCTTTGCTGTGGCATCCGGCCCCAGTTTCGAGGTTTGATCCAACAAACTGGCCTTGATTTGAACTTCCGGGTTGCTGTTGATCTTTGACTGCTGTTGGTGTTGGTGTCTCACGACGTCTCTTCTCAAAGGCCACGACTGTTTCGTGTAAGGAAGTCAAATGCTTTCTTCTCATTGAGCAATCGGGAACTTTGCATTCCTTTCGACGCTTGCAACCAGCTGAGAAATGGTTCGTGGACAAACAGTTATCTCAGAGTTTGTGAGAACGAATGAACTTGAATTGTTCCTCACCAGCTTTCTTTTTGAAGTCTTGACATGTTTCCAACTTATGTTTTCCAGAGCAACAATAACATCTTGCATTTCCTTCAACTTCACTGGCCTTCCGAGAATCGTCTGTCTGAATGGTGAAATTCACTTGCTTGCTATAACTTGATTTATCAGTCATTAGCACCATTCGTCTGAAACGTTTGTCCTTCACCATCTGTTTACCGCTGTCCATTTCCATGATCGCACCAAATACTGGGTCGTTCTTTTCAACAGCAACCCTTCTCACCAACTTTCTGACATCCTCAATGCTTGGGTTGTGACCTCGCTCTCGGAACTCGTAAACTTTCGATTGCCAGCGAGACTTGACAAATTCGGGACATCTCTCCAGAATTTTCACCAAGCAGTCCTCATTGTTGACTTGGTTCAGTCTCCCTGTCGCTTTGAGGGTAAGTTCGCAGTTTTGTAAATCATCTGCTAGGTCTGTCAGTCCTTCTCGGTCACCAGGTTTGATTGTTGGGCCATTCATCACTTTGCGAATCCAAGAGTTTTTCACAGAATAAACATTCCCGAACCTTTCTGCCAGTTTCTTCTTTGCCTCTTTATATCCTTCCGATGGGCTCAGCAAAATGCAGTTTTCTATCACCTTCTTCGCTTTTCCAGTACAGTACTGAATGAGGAGCTGAAGCCGTCTGCTAGAATCGCAAATATCTTTTTCTACATTATTTTCAAAAGATCTTATAAAGGTGAAATATTTTAAAGGATCTCCATCAAATGTCATAAGTTCAGACTTGGGCAGTAATGCAGCAGCAGCTAATTTGCGCATAGTTTCAAGATAGTCAATACCCGAATCATTGAATTCTTCTTGAGTTTGGACGGTATCTTCTGCTGGGATACTCGAGTTACAGGATTGCTGCGGGAAGAACGGCTGAGCGTGGGGGTTGAAAACTTTTCCAACTGGGTAAGGACTTTGTAATTATACAGCTTCATCAATCGCACTGTCTTGTACACAACTACGTCGTATATCGAAGTGGGAAAAGGGCAACTGTGGAGGGGCAAACCGATCATTGGGCATCATTGGCATGGCAATGGAGCGACTCACAGTCTGAGGAGGTGTGTCTATCACACGATCTTCTCCCCGGGGCATCACTGGAAAACCAGAGGAACGAGACACGGGCTGCTGGGGAGGAGCGTCTGTCACACGATCTTCTCCACGGGGCATCACTGGAAAACCAGATGAATGAGTCATGGGCTGCTGGGAAGGAGCGTCTTTCACACGATCTTCTCCACAGGGCATCACTGGAAAACCAGAGGAACGAGTCACGGGCTGGGGAGGAGCGTCTGTCACACGATCTTCTCCACGGGGCATCACTGGAAAACCAGAGGAACGAATCACGGGCTGGGGAGGAGCGTCTGTCACACAATCTTCTCCACAGGGCATCACTGGAAAACCAGAGGAACAAATTATGCGCTGCTGGGGAGGAGCGTCTGTCACACGATCTTCTCCACGGGGCATTACTGGAAAACCAGAGGAACGAATCACGGGCTGCTTGGGAGGAGCGTCTGTCACACGATCTTCTCCACGGGGCATCACTGGAAAACCAGAGGAACGAATCACGGGCTGCTGAGGAGGTGTGTCTGTCACACGATCTTCTCCACGGGGCATCACTGGAAAACCAGAGGAACGAATCACAGGCTGCTGGGGAGGAGCGTCTGTCACACGATCTTCTCCACGGGGCATCACTGGAAAACCAGAGGAACGAGTCACGGGCTGGGGAGGAGCGTCTGTCACACGATCTTCTCCACGGGGCATCACTGGAAAACCAGAGGAACGAGTCACGGGCTGGGGAGGAGCGTCTGTCACACGATCTTCTCCACGGGGCATCACTGGAAAACCAGAGGAACGAGTCACGGGCTGGGGAGGAGCGTCTGTCACACGATCTTCTCCACGGGGCATCACTGGAAACCCAGAGGAACGACTCAAGGGTGACCGAGGAGCTGAAAGGCCACGACAATCTGCAGGTTTGTTTGCAAGACACCAATGTCGTTCTGATTTCTGCGGAGGAGCTGACTGGGCTTGGGACATCGCCGTCTCAAATTCATCAAAAACTTCATCTTCAGCTTCTAGCTTTCTCAATTCCATCTTTATTTCCAAATCCTCCATTTCCTGTTGCTACTGTATCTTCCGATTGGTGAGTGATTGCTTCAGCTTGATAAATGATGTCTCGGCCATCAATGAAGCTCTTCTGGTCGCATTTGTCAGTCTTTTCCCTTGCAAAACTCGTTCTCTGGATCTTACAGATGATCTAGAAGACTTAATAGATTGATTAATTGAATTAACTTGGCTTACTGAGTCTTCAGGGGTAACGTCAATTTCGTGTGTTGCTCCACTGGGCTGCTGCTGGAAATGTTCGAGACGTAAGGCTATGCGGTCTTTCATGGCTAGAAATCTCACTTCAGCTTCGTGATAATAGGCCAGGCTTTCATCCACATCATCCTCATCGACAAGGGATTTGCGATACTTCTCACACGCACGACAGAATTCATCAAAGGTTTCTTTCAAATTTCCTTCACACTTGCTTACTTCTGAAAGGGAAGATTCAGCCAGCATTTTGTCGTCTATTTGCTTCAGTGCTCTTGTTAACGAACGCTTTGCATTTGCTCTCCTCTGTTTCAGTTTCCTTCTTTCCTCGGCATTCACTTGCTCTCTGTTACGGTTTTCTTCGTCTGCTGACACCAAATTCTCTTGTTCGTCCATCACGGCAGTTTCAAACTGATGTAGCTCCTCAGGGGGAAGTTTAAACGCGCACCACACGACAAGAACCCAAGAAACACAGCAAGAAACACAATAGGTTTAGCACAATTGATGTGGTTTGCTATAAAGAAAAATTAACTCAAATTAACTACAAAATATTAACGAACGACTAGCCTACATGTAAATCCAAGTGAAACGAATGAAGCCAAGAACAAATTACAACTTATAAGAACGTACAAACAAGTACAAACAAGAATACTCACAAACTTTATTTTCCGGTAGCTTTAACTGCTAGGCCAGAGAGGCAAGTACAAATATAAGGATGCTGAAACACGGTCTTCTTTCTTCCTTGTGCAAAATTTTCTGAAGCCCCGAAACAAGGCGTGCCCAGCCTTTTAAAGCTACCGCTGCCAAAACGAGGCTTACACTAAATTAACAAGACAATGAACCAATTTCACAAACGAATTAATCAACCAAACTAAAGTCACGCCTAATGCGTTCGTTTATTTACATGTCATTCAAAACGTCTTTTGGGCAACCTTTGTGCGTTACAAGCATATTATAAAGGAAAAGAGAAACACCTCGAGAAGTGGGACCATATGAGAAGTTTGATGGTGAAATGTTTTCTTGAAGCACAATACCTTCCTGAAGGAGACCTTTGTGTGCTGCGTGAAGAAGAATTTGCAACTATACGATGTTTGGAATGTGGCTATGGTCAATATTATTGTCATGAGTGTGCGACTTTGATTCACAGAGACAGAAAAATCTTCCATTTCTTAGAAGAGTGGAAGGTAGGTATCTCTGCATCTTTGAGGTTTAATGGGAATAAATATAGAATAATCCGGCATCTAAGTGGTAAAAATAGTGGAGGCTTTGCTGTATTTAATGATCTCAGAACTTACCATTTCCTTGTTTAAACAGTAGATTTGTATGTATTTTTACCTTATTCAAACAGGCTGCTTAATGTACATATACACATATGTGGATTTTCTTGCTCATTTCTAGTTACTTGATTTGTGTATACAGTGTGTGCAGCTCGGGATAAAATTTTCAAGAAACCAGCAATGAAACTTGATGCAAAATTGCAGTATATGTACTGTATACCTGTTAATTTGGAAATTTAATCAGAGTTTTAGCTGTTGTGCATGTGGGAGAAATCATTAGCATCAATCCATTAGTATGTATTTGTGTTAACTGCAATTAAAAAATTTGCCCTTTACCTTAAATCTGTGGTTGCTAAATTATTGCCCTGTGTATATTTATTTTGTAGGAAGGAACTTTTATTGATCTTCAAAATATTCCAAAGTTGAGAAAGCCAAAAGGAAGAATACATGCTTCATACTGTTCTGAGAACATCAGGTGCATCTGTGTTATAACAACTAGTGGTAAGTTTACACATCTTACTTTGTAGATTCTTATTATACGCACATCATATTCGATTCCTTTTTCCTTAATCTTTATGATCTCTGAATGTTTTTTGTTGTTGTAGCAAATTGTTCCTTACATATTTGATTACTTACTTCCATTGCTGTGTATAGTGTACAAATCATCAAAATTTGACATCTCTACACATGCTGTGGTATTTTAGTGCATTCTAAGCTATATAAGTCTGAAACATTGCCAAAAGTCAGGCCCAATTTGAGAATTTGATATTTTCAGTCTTTGAGAATTGCACTACTATATACTGATACAAGAAAGTTTACTCTAACGATACATTTCTGTGGTGCTAATTGGGAAGTTACATCATTATGCTTATGATGTTCTTTGTAAACTTTCCCGAAGGCACCAAATTGAGAATTTACACATTTTTTCCTAAATAACCATCTTCTTCAGTCAAGATGGGTAGCTTAAACAGGCTGCCCATCTTGACTTACACAGGAACCTTATTTATATTGTGATTTCTGATTGTCAAAGGCATAAAATCGTGAAGATCCCGTTTTTGTCGTTGTTTATGAATTCTTCATCTATCGTTGGCATAAATTCACAAAATATGACGCTAATGTTGGAATGGTAAAATGACATAATAAATTGTCTAAATATTCAGTATAACATCCCCTATTTCTCTTGCTCTTTCTCGATTTTTAAATATTAAAAACGGAAAGATGTTCCTCGGTATTATATTCCTACTCTATAGATCATCTCATTGCGCAAAAAAAGAAGATTGAGCTTGCAGCTGAATATCATTCAAGAAATCTAATTTTCTCGTGTTACACCAGAGGTGCTGTAAGTTTGTTAAACCAAAAATTTATTCAATCAGCTGGCATGATGTCATGCTATGGAAAGATGTTCACAGACTTTGAGGGCATCACATGGGATGAAGTTGATTCACTGTCAATGCAGCGAGTTGAGCTGTTGAACATGCTTTTCCCAATAACTACCTCAACTCTGGAGGACTTATCTGACGAAGAAACTGAAGCAGCCACTGGGTCTGAGAGTGACAACGATGGTACTGGACTACATGATGATTTCATTTCAGAGAACAGCTTCTCGCTGTTTTTGTCGGAGGACAGTGATTAGCGTAGGGCAATATCATTTTGGTATTTTAACTCAAATGACAAGTAATGCTTGAAAACTAGCTATCTTTTGAGGTTTGTTGCTAAAGAAGACTTGACTACTTATTTGTTGTCATTCAACTTGTGCAATACCATTTTACCTGCATTTTATGCATCCTATCGAATTAACCATTGTTAGACAATCATGTGAGACATATTTTCGACATGAAGAACAATCTTGACTAACATTAGTGGATCGTTTCTAAAAACTCATCAAAATTGCACTGAATTGCTGATCATGAAAACTTTTTTGTGTACATTAAAATTAGCGAGACAGGAACAACGCAAAACGACACACACAGAAGAAACGTAGATAGATTAAATATTTTATAGATATAAATATTGTCAATATTTCGCCCTGGCATACAGGGCTTCTTCAGGACTAAATTTACAAACGGATAAATGCGGGGTTATATACAAAATTTGAAAAGTTTTTACAGTGATATGGTTGGTTAGTACGTTATAATGGTGCTGCTACGCAGAGGCTGGAGCAGTGGCAATGATTATGGTAGGAGTAGTATAATAATAATGATAATTAAATAAATGTATTGGGAAGCAGAGGAGTAGAGTATGACTGTAAATAGAGATACAAAAATATAACTACAAATAATAGGTTAGATGTATAGATATGATTATGAATAATTAGCGGTCAGTCGTTCTGTTAAGTCCGTTGGGTGTAAGAGTGTTGGCCAAGTCAATGAAATGTTGTTCTTTGGCTCGTCTAACACTCTCTCGTCCGGTGTGCAGTTTATGTATAGGTATAATCTGTAAGTCATGTACAGTATGTCCTGGTTGACAAAAATGCTCTGCCACCCCAGACTTGTCATGTTTCTTGTTGAGTACGTCTCGTCTATGTTCAATAAGTCTGTCACGTACTCGTCTACCAGTTTGTCCTATGTATTGGCAGTTATTGTTGCCGTCCGTTATGCACTTGATACACTGTATCAGGTATATAACATTGTTGGAGTTGCAGTCCAGTTGCTGTCGAATGTCGTAGGTATTTCCTGTATTGGTAAAAGTAACTGTTGTGGCCCCGTCATGTATGTGTGTGCAAGTGATGCAGTTTTTGCCACAGTTTCGTATTATACCTCTTGGAGCACCCGTAGAGCTACGTTTAAGTCTGGCTCGTACAAGGTACTCTTTGAGGCTTTTGGGTCTGCGGTTACAGAGCATCGGTGGTTGGGTGAAAGCTTCCTTACAGCTGTCTGAGTCCTGTAGTATGTGGTAGTGTTGTCTGAGAATCGGTGGCAGATGTGATAAACTAGGATGGTAAGTAACCACAAATGGCGTTCTCGCAGTCTTAGTCTTGGGTTTGTTGGTGAGACTGTTCTGTCTTGTGACTTTGGAAGCTTTCCGTATTTCGTTCCGTACATGTTTACGTTTGTAGCCTCGATTTGTCTAGTTCTTCGACTTAGACGCATCTGCTCCACTGACGAAACATTCTACTTACGTACTAACGAACTACTTACATACTTGACTTGACTTGTAAATTTAGTCCTGAAGAAGCCCTGTATGCCAGGGCGAAATATTGACAATATTTATATCTATAAAATATTTAATCTATCTACGTTTCTTCTGTGTGTGTCGTTTTGCGTTGTTCCTGTCTCGCTATATTTTACTTACTTCGCCGCAAGCATCGAAAGGTCCAACACAAAGCCTAGTATTGTGGACTTTCTTTGTTTAAATTATACATTAAAATTGACAACTTTTTTCAGATTTTTTCGTAAACTTATGAACAGGTCGAAAAATACAGGGATTTCCTATTGAAAGTCAATTTTTCAAATGGTTATATCTCAGTTAATATTCAACATTTAGAGGTGATTTTGCATCCTCTTCTAAGAAATATTTACTATCTTGATTTGGGGGGTGGTAAATTCCCAGAACAATCCATTTTTGTTTTACTAAATTTATTTCAATCGATATTAATTCTATATCACTTCCAATTGGTAGAGAACTAGCAGAAAGTTGGCAGGATGGGATATCATCATTGACATACAATATGAGACCACCAGCTCCCATCTTTCTATCTCTTTGGGAAGGTTTTTAATAGCCCTTGCGTGCAAATTGGGCATCTGGAAATGTATCATCTACCTTGGTTTCTGATATCAGAAAAACAATCAATATTGAAATTAATCATGTTTATCAGGGCATTAAATTTGTTTGGTAATGAGTTGATATTGATATGTCCAATTGATGCGCTTTTTGGAGATTTAAGCTTGATATTTTTTACTTGCTCTGTTGCTGAAATTTCAGCATCAAGATTGTTTGAGTTTTCAGAATCACAGTTACTACCCTGATAAGAATTATCTACAGGAGTTGGATTTTATCAAAATTGCAAGTTTTTTGCCTTGGTGTTATGTAAAAGACAGGGAGGTCTTCTTGATTAAATATTTTTGAAGGGACAATACGGGATAGTTACCTAGTCAGACTCACGGGGCTGGGTGGAAAACTTTTTATTAGAGTCAATAACATTTTTTGCTATTTTTGAAGTCCCGAGGTTGTTAAGATGAAGTCCACTGTTATTAAGGTCAGAGAGTTCAATAGCTGCTGGGGGATTGAGTGGATACATTTTTTGCCAGACTAATGAGGTTGTTGGAAATTGTAGGTGCATCAAATTTAGAAATGTCATTGGTTTCGTCATGGATAACTATAGCTTTTGGTTTTTTTTCAATACTGGGCACAATATGCTGGTTGAGATCTTTGAATGTTATCATGCTCAATCTGTGATCAGTGCCTCTTTTGGTCTTAGCTGAAAGAAAAAATGAAAAATCAAGCAAAACTGGCATACATGTTTTAAAAGGGAAAGACAACAATAATTTAGTTTGGTTACGTTAAATTGATGATATTTTTTTGATTTGGAGACATGCACATGGCAAACTTACTGAATTCATCAATATCCTCAACAATATTCATCCTACCATCAAATTTACAAGTGACATATCTCCCGCATCCACTCACTATCTTGGCATCATCATCTCCCTCAACAACGGCAACAACTTATGTACAGATTTTATATCAAAGCGACAGACACTCAACAGTACCTTCTCCAGATCCCGTCAGGAACTCCATCCCTTACAGCCCAGCACTATGTTTACGCCGCATCTGCTCTGACAATACCACCTTTGCTAAAGCCCCGTCCACATGTATACGTTTATGTTTTGTAAACGTATAGAATGCTTACTGTCCACACGTATCAAATGATCATTTTCATAGCGTCTTTGCCTGTCCATACGTAAACGCTTAAACGACTGAAAGCGATGGTTAAATATCAACACAATCTCGTACCCAAAAGTTATTATGAGGCTACACATGCGTAAACTGCCTTTGCAATGTTTTGGTGCCGACAGTATTGGTAGAAATCATGTTCGTTCTTCTTCTGACGTAGTCTGCATGTAAACGTATTGATACAATCTTGTCTTGAGCACATGAAATCAAAGCAGAAATTACAGCGAGCAAGAGAAAACTTACTGACGCAGAGCCGGACATAACTGTTTTTGCGTGGCTCTGTTACAGTAGCCTCTTCTAACAAATAAGAACCGAGGCTATGACGTTATCTTTTACAAAAGTATGCGTTTACGACTGTCCACACCAAGACGCAAATACACCGTTTTCTAAAGTATACACTTTGTATGCATGTAGGGTCAACTGAAACGCCATTTACGTGTGGACGCAAGGCGTAAACGTATAAAAAAGTATGCGTTTATGAACGTAAACATATTCGTGTGGACAGGGCCTAAATTATTGATTTACTTACATATTTAACAAACAGTGGTTTTGCGGGAATCATGTAAGTAACAAGATACGAAAAGCTTCACGCGTTACTGGACAGGACAGCCTTGCTACCAAACAGAAACATCCTAACATTAGATCTCCCTTCTTGGTAACCTATCACCTAGGCTTGGCTCAACTTCGAAGGGTGGTTGCACAACACTACTACATATCACAAAATAGTGACACCTGCAAAGGAGCTTCCTCACACCCACCTATAGCTAGTTACGGTAAACCTTCAAGCCTAAGGGATCATTTGGTACATGCAAAACTTAAAAGTAATGACACCAGTACCCCAAACGCATACATAAATTCACACCACAATGCAACTGCCCCACCTGTAGCCACATTCTTGATGTGAACAACACTCTTTAATGTACCAACACCAACAAGACATTTAACATTAAACAGCAACTTGACTACAACTCCTCTAACAACGTCATCTACGTCATACAGTCTACGCAGGGCTTAAACAACAGAAACACAAACTGTCAGGACATTGGACGACAAAAAGGTAGATGACTACAAGACCGACTAGTTCAGGACCACAGAGACATAATTAACAAAAAACAGGACAAATCTGGCGGTGCAAGCCACTTTTGTAGACCTGGACACGGTTACTGGCAAATAAATACATTCAGAGCACGGGCTATTAAAATATGGAACGATCTACCAGAATCAACAACAAAGTTATATAGTTTGCTTTTATTCAAAACCGCACTTTTATAGACTTTTTTTATTCGGGATGACTTTTAGTGCTTAATTATTGTAAATATTTACCTTCTGATTTATTTTTTTCATTGTAACGCCCAATTGCCCGCTTTTATTTATACTGGGCCCTGCTGTAAAAAATTGAACTTTAGCTCAATTAGTGCAGGCTACCCACTTTAAACATTAATTATTATTATTATTATTATTATCATTATTATTATCATCAATAGAATTCTTATTCTCTTCACTGTGGAGGATATTCTTTGCAAGTGTGCAACAAAAGTTGTGGAGTCCAGGACATCAATGGAGGAGGGAGAGAGCAACAATCTTTCCAAATGATGCATACTCATTCTCTTCCAACGTTACTGCATCTCTGACAAAAGTTTTGTTATCCTGAGGGCAACATAAAACTGGCACAGTTTATAAAAGGATGGAATAAAATTCTCTAGTGGGCCCACCATAATCTGCTGCATCCTCTCCAACAAAGTTTACATTTGGTTTCTTCAAGTCATTGAATATAGATATGGATCACCTACAGCAAAGGTAGATTCAAGAAGACGTTAAGAATATCAAAGAACACCTTTGTTTTCATCCTGGGAAAAACTGGGACGAACACTGTGCGAAGAACTCATTTTTGCCTGAGCTGCACTTAGGCCTCTGCCTGTATTGACTTGCAAGGGGTGACTATTCTTATACAATTGCAGAAATGGCTGGATTAGCCCCATGTACTGTCTCAACTATCGTGAATAACGTGAATGAAGCCTTTGTCTCAGGTCTATGGAAGGCATATCAGTGCACATGCCAAACACAGATCAAGAAGTCAAGGAAAAAAAATTTAGATATGGAAGAACTGTGGCAATTTCCTTTCAGATGGTGTGCAGTGGATGGCTGCCATACTCCAATTAAATGCCCTCCATGAGGGCAAGAAGCCTGTAAAGAATACCACAATTTTAACCCTATCAAGCCTAGGGGGGCTGAATAAGCACCCCTAGCAGTTCTTCTGCTTTGTATTTTTATAAATGGCATCTGCGACTTTCAAACTTTCTGTCTTTTAGTTTTTTTCTTCCTTATAATTAAAAAGTGATATTTTGAAAAAAAGAATTCGTTCCAGGGGGTCAACACAGGTCATTTTGAAAAACAGTAAACTTCAAAATTCAAACGCGTCTTTATAAAAGTTACACAAAACAAGGAAAATGCATTTTGGACAATTAGTACAGACTATTTATATGCTCTATCTGATGAACTACATTTTTTTTCAAATCAAACATAAGAAATAGCAAAATATTACTGCGCATGCGCAAATGTTTTCCCCAAATTTTATGCTGACGTCAGCACTTTTTACTTGTCCCTTTTGCTATAGAAAGTATAGTGATAATTGCATTTTCCGACCCTGCACATGTATTCCACTCTACAAAACTGCCTGTACAAATGAAACAACTCAAATATATGAAATAATTTTGTGTAATACTCACATAAATGATTTAAAAATACTTATAAAGCCTGTTTGCATCCATATTGAAGTAAAAATTGTGTTTCAGATCCCTTTCAGAGAGTTCATACAATTTCTCAACAGAAAAGGAAAATATGATGGCATCATCAAGAGATCACGTGACTTTTCTAAAAATAAATTGGTCAGTTTTTTGCATCCTGCTATGGACTATAGTCATGCAAAGTTTCAAGTCTACCGGGTGTGTAAGAAAGGAATAAAAGAGGGGGGACGAACCAGCCCCCCAGGCTTCCTACAGCTTCAAATATCCTAGGCTTGATAGGGTTAAGAAGTTTTACTCAATTGTACTTATTTATTACTGGGAATTCACATGATTCCATCATTCTCCAGTCTACCTTTCTCTGGTCTTCAACTCAGGATGGAAAGATCCTTCCCAATGTCGCAAAGAATTTGGATGGCGTAAATATACCACCAATAATACTGGGTGATTCAGCCTTTCCTTTTGAGACATTTCTCATGAAGCCCTACACAAATGCAGTGCTGTCTGAAGAGCAAAGGTACTTCAATTATAGGATGAGTCGTGCCAGGATGGTGGTAGAAGGAGCCTATGGGCAGTTGAAGGGAAAACGGCATTTGTTGTTACGAGAATAAGAAGGGAATCTGTATCAAACAAAAATGGCCACACTTGCTTGTATGGTTTTACAAAATCTTTGAATCAAAAGCGATGACCCAACCCCGTCAACGTTGGAACTAACAATTGACCCATCAACAAAAAAGAAGAAAGACAGGGATGTGATATGTGATCTGCTGTTCAAGAACATCAGCAAAAAGATCGTTGATCCCAAAAAGAATGAAGCTACCAAAGTCAGAAACTTAATAACAAGAAAACTACAAATTGAGCTTGGTAACATTAGTCGATAAAGATGAAGATAAATTGTATACATTTCATGGCACTTCTATTTCTTCAGGGCCATTCAAGAATTATGTAATACCCAAATTTGTAGTTTTTTAATATCTACCCATCCCTTGTAATGCCCAAGTGTCAAAGAATGGGTAGAAATTTTGGGAAATTGCCTATATGTTTGGCTTTTGTGCTAGTTTAAGGCAAATGCGCATGCACATGTAAATGGGTCTCCCTAGAACACCATACCCATGACCTCCCTGCTACTATGTTTGAAAGCAGAACGAAACATTTCAAAGTTCGAGAACATCTTGGAGTGATGCAATACACCTTTTCAACTAATAGCCTTCCTTTTGCAATTTAAGAAACATTGTTAATATAATACTTTTTGCCCCAGATTCAAATCGAGTAATTTAACTTTAGTTCTAAGATAAATTTGCTTGCACGCCCTTGGAATCATGACTTTATAGCGACGAGAAGTTTAAAACTATATAAGGGATTTCACTATGAAAAATCACTAGGGGTGTAACTTTACACCCACAGTCATTGTTATGGTTAAATCCCAGGGGCGGATCCAGGTTCAAAAATTGAGGGATGCTCAAGGGGGGAAATTTATTCCGGGTATACTCCCTTAAAACCTGGGAAATAGCCTATTTCCACAATCTAAGATAAGATCTCAAGCGCTAAATTTCAGTTGATCTTTGATAATTGAAAAGGGAGAAAAACTTTATTATCAATGCATCTTAACCTGAACTTAAAAATTTTAATTTGAAAATAGAAGAAAAAGGCTATTCTTTTTAGTAGTACGTTCAAGTATTGAAAAAACCAAGAACAGAAAACATGCATCAAAAACTTAAATACACGCTGGCTCACAAAATAACGAAGAAAAGAAGAAATATAGCTAAATTTCCGATTTTTTTCTCTATCTCAATCTGCAAAATTTCTAACTGAATCAAATTTAGAAGATTTTCTTGAAATCATGAGACCAAAAATATACTTGAGGGTTATCTCTAGCGTACTTTGCAATGATAATGAATGGAGAAAAGTTTATCTACTGCCATTTATTCTTGTAAAGAAATCGATACATAAATGTCTTACCTGTTAGTATATGTTGATGTGATTCATTACAGGAAGAACCAATTTTTAGTCTACTTTCAGGTAAAATAAGGGCTCATAACTGATTAGCTATTGTTCAACGTAGGACGCTCACAACTGATTAGCTAGTGTTTGACGTAGGACGCTCACAACTGATTAGCTAGTGTTCGACGTAGGACGCTCACAACTGATTAGCTAATGTTCGACGTAGGATGCTTACATGTGATTAGCTAGTGTTCGACGTAGGATGCTCGCAGCTGATTAGCTAGTGTTTGACGTAGGATGCTCACAACTGATTAGCTAGTGTTCGACGTTGGATGATTAAAACTGATTAGCTAGTGTTCGACGTAGGATTCTCACAACTTGTTAGCTAGTGTTCGACGTAGGATGCTCACAACTGATTAGCTAGTGTTCGCCGTAGGATGCTCACAACTGATTAGCTAGTGTTCGACATAGGATGCTCACAACTGATTAGCTAGTGTTCGACGTAGGATGCTCACAACTGATTAGCTAGTGTTCGATGTAGGATGCTCACAACTGATTAGCTAGTGTTCGACATAGGATGCTCACAACTGATTAGCTAGTGTTCGAAGTAGGATGCTCATAGCTGATTAGCTAGTGTTCAATGTAGAATGCTCACAACTGATTAGCTAGTGATCGACGTAGGATGCTCACAACTGATTAGCTAGTGTTCGACGCTGGATGCTCACAACTGATTAGCTAGTGTTCGACGTAGGATGCTCCCAATTGATTAGCTAGTGTTCGACGTAGGATGCTAACAACCGATTAGCTAGTGTTCGACGTAAGATGCTCACAACTCATTGGCTAGTGTTCGACATAGGATGCTCACAACTGATTAGCTTGTGTTCGACGTAGGATGTTCACAACTGATTAGCTAGTGTTCGATGTAGGATGCTCACAACTGATTAGCTAGTGTTCGATGTAGGATGCTCACAACTGATTAGCTAGTGTTCGACATAGGATGCTCACAACTGATTAGCTAGTGTTCGAAGTAGGATGGTCATAGCTGATTAGCTAGTGTTCGATGTAGAATGCTCACAACTGATTAGCTAGTGTTCGACATAGGATGCTCACAACTGATTAGCTAGTGTTCGACGCTGGATGCTCACAACTGATTAGCTAGTGTTCGACGTAGGATGCTCCCAATTGATTAGCTAGTGTTCGACGTAGGATGCTAACAACTGATTAGCTAGTGTTCGACGTAAGATGGTCACAACTGATTGGCTAGTGTTCGACATAGGATGCTCACAACTGATAAGCTTGTGTTCGACGTAGGATGTTCACAACTGATTAGCTAGTGTTCGATGTAGGATGCACACAACTGATTAGCTAGTGTTCGACGTAGGATGCTCACAACTGATTAGCTAGTGTTCGACATAGGATGCTCACAACTGATTAGCTAGTGTTCGAAGTAGGATGCTCATAGCTGATTAGCTAGTGTTCGATGTAGGATGCTCACAACTGATTAGCTAGTGTTCGACGTAGGATGCTCACAACTGATTAGCTAGTGTTCGACGCTGGATGCTCACAACTGATTAGCTAGTGTTCGACGTAGGAGGCTCCCAATTGATTAGCTAGTGTTCGACGTAGGATGCTAACACCTGATTAGCTAGTTTTCGACGTAAGATGCTCACAACTGATTGGCTAGTGTTCGACATAGGATCCTCACAACTGATTAGCTTGTGTTCGACGTAGGATGTTCACAACTGATTAGCTAATGTTCGATGTAGGATGCACACAACTGATTAGCTAGTGTTCGACGTAGGATGCTCACAACTGATTAGCTAGTGTTCGACGTAGGATGCTCGCAACTGATTAGCTAGTGTTCGATGTAGGATGCTCACAACTGATAAGCTAGTGTTCGACATAGGATGCTCACAACTGATTAGCTAGTGTTCGAAGTAGGATGCTCATAACTGATTAGCTAGTGTTCGATGTAGGATGCTCACAACTGATTAGCTAGTGTTCGACGTAGAATGCTCACAACTGATTAGCTAGTGTTCGACATAGGATGCTCACAACTAATTAGCTAGTGGTCGATGTTGGATACTCACAACTGATTAGCTAGTGTTCGATGTAGGATGCTCACAACTGATTAGCTAGTGTTCGACGTAGGATGCTCACAACTGATTAGCTACTGTTCGACGTAGGGTGCTCACAACTGATTAGCTAGTGTTCGATGTAGGATGCTCACAGCTGATTAGCTAGTGTTCGACGTAGGATGCTCACAACTGATTAGCTAGTGTTCGACGTAGGATGCTCACAACTGATTAGCTAGTGTTCGATATAGGATGCTCACAACTGATTAGATAGTGTTTGACGTAGGATGCTCACAACTGATTAGCTAGTGTTCGACATAGGATGCTAACAACTGATTAGCTAGTGTTCGACGTAGGATGCTCCCAACTGATTAGCTAGTGTTCGATGTAGGATGCTCACAACTGATTAGCTAGTGTTCGACATAGGATGCTCACAACTGATTAGCTAGTGTTCGAAGTAGGATGTTCATAACTGATTAGCTAGTGTTCGATGTAGGATGCTCACAACTGATTAGCTAGTGTTCGACGTAGGATGCTCACAACTGATTAGCTAGTGTTCAACGTTGGATGCTTAAAACTGATTAGCTAGTGTTCGACGTAGGATGCTCCCAATTGATTAGCTAGTGTTCGACGTAGGATGCTCACAACTGATTAGCTAGTGTTTGAGGTAGGATGCTCACAACTGATTAGCTAGTGTTCGACATAGGATGCTCAAAACTGATTAGCTAGTGTTCGATGTAGGATGCACACAACTGATTAGCTAGTGTTCGACGTAGGATGCTCACAACTGATTAGCTAGTGTTCGTAAAGGATGCTCGCAACTGATTAGCTAGTGTTCGATGTAGGATGCTCACAACTGATTAGCTAGTGTTCGACGTAAGATGCTCATAACTGATTAGCTAGTGTTCGATGTAGGATGCTCATAACTGATTAGCTAGTGCTCGACGTAAGATGCTCATAACTGATTAGCTAGTGTTCGACATAGGATGCTCACAACTGATTAGCTTGTGTTCGACGTAGGATGCTCCCAACTGATTAGCTAGTGTTCGGTGTAGGATGTACACTACTGATTAGCTAGTGTTCGACGTAGGATGCTCACAACTGATTAGCTAGTGTTCGACGTAGGATGCTCGCAACTGATTAGCTAGTGTTCGATGTAGGATGCTCACAACTGATAAGCTAGTGTTGGACATAGGATGCTCACAACTGATTAGCTAGTGTTCGAAGTAGGATGCTCATTACTGATTAGCTAGTGTTCGATGTAGGATGCTCACAACTGATTAGCTAGTGTTTGACATAGGATGCGCACAACTAATTAGCTAGTAATTGATGTTGGATACTCACAACTGATTAGCTAGTGTTCGATGTAGGATGCTCACAACTGATTAGCTAGTGTTCGACGTAGGATGCTCACAACTGATTAGCTAGTGTTTGACATAGGATGCGCACAACTAATTAGCTAGTAATTGATGTTGGATACTCACAACTGATTAGCTAGTGTACGATGTAGGATGCTCACAACTGATTAGCTAGTGTTCGACGCTGGATGCTCACAACTGATTAGCTAGTGTTCGACGTAGGAGGCTCCCAATTGATTAGCTAGTGTTCGACGTAGGATGCTAACAACTGATTAGCTAGTGTTCGACGTAAGATGCTCACAACTGATTGGCTAGTGTTCGACATAGGATCCTCACAACTGATTAGCTTGTGTTCGACGTAGGATGTTCACAACTGATTAGCTAATGTTCGATGTAGGATGCACACAACTGATTAGCTAGTGTTCGACGTAGGATGCTCCCAACTGATTAGCTAGTGTTCGACGTAGGATGCTCGCAACTGATTAGCTAGTGTTCGATGTAGGATGCTCACAACTGATAAGCTAGTGTTCGACATAGGATGCTCACAACTGATTAGCTAGTGTTCGAAGTAGGATGCTCATAACTGATTAGCTAGTGTTCGATGTAGGATGCTCACAACTGATTAGCTAGTGTTCGACGTAGAATGCTCACAACTGATTAGCTAGTGTTCGACATAGGATGCTCACAACTAATTAGCTAGTGTTCGATGTTGGATACTCACAGCTGATTAGCTAGTGTTCGACGTAGGATGCTCACAACTGATTACCTAGTTTTTAAATTTGAGAAAAAAGGGGTTTCTCATTATCTCCTGAGCTTTAATTTGGATCCGTGTTTAAAACATCATTCCTCCTCATTCTTCTTGGATGTCTGATTGCAAATTCGTCAATAATATCATCAGCATCAAGCCGTATCTTCCTATGGATATTTAGCAAAGCAAGAGAACTTAATCTATTTACGGTCATTTTACTCCGAAGATAGGTCTTGAGACGCCGAAGAGTGGAAATTGAATGCTCACATGTACAAGTTGTCACTGGTATGGTTGCAAGAATCTGGAAAGCGTTGTAAGTATTGGGAAAGGTTATTCTATCAATGGTTGGTAGGAGTGAAGACAAACTGGTTGGTGTAGAAGAGAGAAGGTGACAATGATCTTCTCATATTTCCATTTCCGTCTTTATGCAGCGAGGCTCTGGCAAATTGCTCTGGTATTGGCTTAGGAAAATAGAAAAGTTTTCTTTCCAATCAGGAGAAGAAACAACACTAGCCGGTAAACCGTAGAACTCTTTTGACAAAGAAAGATTTCTCTTTGAAAAACAGGTATTAATCTCACTAGTAAGATGGTCAACAAAGGGTAGTGTGACAGATATTTTGAAATACTGTGATGTCGACTCTGCGGGAGCATTTGCACGATTTATTTGATGTCGAACAGTGCGCGGTCTTTCAGCAGAGGAACCAACTGATTCAGCGAGCTGGACAGCCTCCTCATACCATTCATTATGCTTGACGTCAATTTCTGATCTAAGACGTGTAAGCCGAATACAGAGGAGGGTGATGTTTTTCTCAGAAGCAACAACATCCATTTTAGATGACTGAAGCTGCTTCGTGAGAGGCCATGTTATTTCCAGCATTCGAGAGACAACGACCAAACAAAATATGAATGGAAAGGATACTGCTGCAAGAAATAACAGCATCACGTACAGAATCGCTATTCCAGGACCCTCCCTCGTTATTCTTGATGGTTTCCAGACAAACTATGACAGAATAGAAGGTCTGGATGAATACATCTAGCCCGTCAATTCTTGCCATCCATCTCGTGCAGCAAACATCGATCAAATGGGTATGAGGAGCGTTTCGGTTGTTTTCCTTAACTTCGTGAACCAAAAGATCGCATCCTTTTGGACTATTTTTAAGAAAATCGGATAGCACACGAACTTGGCCCATCATATTCCGCAAGGGCTGAATACCGCAAGCTGAAGCAACACATAGATTTAGAGCGTGTGACGCACAGTGGACGTAAAGAGCTTTCCGATGGAGATTGAGGACTCTAGCAGCAGCACCGCGGCATTTTCCAGCCATGTTACCAGCCCCATCGTAACCCTGGCCAGGACACATTGACATGTTCAAATCTACCTCTTTAACAAAAGATAGAATTTTGTTGGAAATTGCCTCACCCGTCACACCTGTATCACAGGCAACAAAACCTAAAAACTCCTCCCGAATACTACTATCACTTACAAATCTAATTACGAGAGGCATCTGCTCAGTATTGCTAACTTCTGCAGCTTCGTCAGCCAAAATCGAAAAGAATTTCGCATCACGAATTTCACGGCATAGATGGGAGAGAATTTTTTCACCGCAAATTTTGATGATTTCATTTTGCATCGTGTTCGAGTGATATGTTGCGTTTTGGGGGGCTGAATCTATTTGCTGTTGTAAAAACGAGCTACCCATGCAATGAACCAGGAGCTTGAGAAGTTCCTGGAGTTTCCCTGGGTTGTCTGTATCATCATCCTAAAGTTTGGAGTCATCACGATGTCCTCTTAAAGGAATATTCTGGCAACCAAGAAACATTATGGCCTCTACAATCGGAATGAGCTTAGCTCGATTTCTCGCAATTAGAGCATGTCGAGCCTGGTTGAGCTGAATATTGACACCAGACACCTTCTGCTCCATACGTTGACGAAAAAATGAAGCTCGGAGGGAAGCTGTCTGGTGTATAGGTGATTTTGTCGCATGGTCCCTAAACTTTTTCAATGCTTTATTCCATGTTTTAAATGGAGAGTAGTAAAGCTGCTGCATTTTGTATGCATTTAGGCTGCTTTCAGGGCTGGCGAAAAATACACAGTTGATGCAAAATGCACCATCGAGATGTTGTGAGTAGGCAAGCCAAGGGAACTCTTTGAGCCACTGTCCTTGGAACTTGCGTGCTGAAGCGTTTGGAGGAAACTTCAAGTCGTGCGGCGGTTTTCAAATATTTGAGAAGAGGCGGAATTTTTCCGTGTCGTCAAGCGTTTTTGCGTCTTCATAATGCAGACCAATATCAAATTGAGAAGCATCTGGACTGACGCTTTGTGACAAAGGCTTTCCAGAAATTGAAGAAGTCTCCGGCTCAGAGGAGGATTTTGCTGACAAATTACTTGGTTCTGAAGACTGATTGTTCATAAAAGAATCAAGTGTCTGCTGTTTTGCTTTGCCTGAAACAGGCACAGGGACTGTGAATACTAGATTAGTATTAGGTGCCTTACTCATTTTTTGGTGCATTGTAAAGATGGTGGTAGCTCAGTACAGAAAGCGTTCCAGTTTGGATCCAGAAGAGGAACATAGTGGTTTTTCTCTTTATTTGAAGCATTTATTGAAACAAAATTCATAGGTGCTGAGGAGCAACGAAAGATATGAATGGGCTTAGAGGATATAGGATCAGCTGGTACTCTAGGGAAGACACAACAATTGAAGACATCTTCATAGATATCACAGGCTAAATCATCAACAACAGGAAAGTAGCATTGGATTGATGTCCCAAGAACACTAGCTAATGCAAAGAGAGTAGCGAATGAGGAGAAGCTGAAATTTTCTGTTGTATTTGCAGCTTCAGATAATATTGATGGAACCCTATCATCTTTACTGAAGTGATTGAATGCTTTGTCTGAAATGCACAAAGAAAAGACGGTGTTTTCATTGATAGGCTTGCCATTTCTGTGATGACCATTTATCACTGGATGATTCGCATAAAATTGGGGATGGGAAAACAACTCTATGGATGTCAGGGATCTAAGGGGAATTGCTAAAGACTCATCACCACACAAAGCAATCGAAGCTAAATTAAAGAGGCAAGATCCATTTCCTGTTGCCCTCAAACAGCAAAAGTTTGGAGAAGACTTTATGTAGAGTTGAAAAAGTTTAGATACTTTATGGAGTTACTGCTGAATGGTGAATGCTGAATACTTCCACCTACTCAGACTTAGATAAAGTAATTTGCAAATTAAATTGATTATAAATTGTATCCTGTATGCCTTTTTGTAATCGATCTTCTTATGAATTGATGATGGTATGAAATAGATGAAATTTCAACTTGTGTAGGAAACCGAAATTTGAAAATACTACTACAGTCTAAGAGATAATTAATGGCACCAGGAAAAAAATTCACACCTTTAACAGTATCTGAATATGATTAAAGTAGAGGCTCAAACAAATTTAGGTGTGAAGGGGCTCCCAACAAAGTTTCAAATGATTTCAGTACTGAAACTTTCTCATATTATCTAATGTCTTATATTGTTAAAGAAAGCACGGACAAAAGAATTCATTGTCTTTAGAGAAAAATCCAGTAATAGTTTCTTTGAGTAATGTGTAAGACCCTAGCCTTCATATGACTTTAACTTTCATGCCCAGCTTGTAATATACAGGGTAAATAGTATACATGCATGTTTTTTTATAAGCAATTTCAGCTTGAGCCCAGTCCTTAAAATTGCTTAGCAAGAGGGCCAATTTGTTGTACTCAAAAGTACACAAAATTGCTTAGCAATACACCTTTTCATTTATCGCGGCCTCGCTTTCGCGAAGGAGTCTGGGGAGAGTTATGGGGTGAAAGATTTTCAGCGCGCTTGTTGAACGCTGTTTTTGTTGTGTTTCTGGTGATGAAGGTAGATTTGCTGAACGAACATCGTGGATTTCTTCTTCATTAAAGTTTGTAAGTTATCAATATTATTCTGTTTTGCATAGTCTGTTATCAAGGGAACAGCTTTCTTTAAAGCTTCTGACAAGTACTTTGCTCTGACAGGCTGCGCAGCAAGAGATTTTAAGGCTAGGCTAGACTACGGCGCTAGGCCTAAAAGTAAAGTTTGCTGCTCGCTCTCTCTTCTCGTCTCCTCTTCTGGAGTTCATTGCAAAATGGATATGGAATTAATTACTTGCCACAATGAAAGTCGACGAGTTGAAAAGTTTTCTGCGACTGAGAGGGTTGAAGGTAACCGGAAAAAAGCAAGAACTTGTTGCAAGATGATTTGTTGCTCAAGAAAACGAGGTGCCGATTGTGAAAACTGCGGAGGAAGTTCAAGCCGAAATTTTGCAGGAATACAATTCAAAGCTGACAATTGATGGAGAAAATATTCCTGACCCCTTCAAATTAGAAGATAGCTGGCTTACGGAAGAAGAGAGTGTGAAGTTTTGGCCGATGACTCTTTATCCGGACATTCATAACTTTTTATCTTTCCACCCAAGTGAGCTGATGTCAAAAGACTTACGTGATTATAAGACTTCAAAAGCGTACAGTTACTATGCTAGTGGCTGGCTTCATCCTCTTAAATTTACAGAAGTTAGCACACCCAACAAAAAATTTTGCTTGCTTAAAACAATTTGTCGGCCTTCGCAAAGAATTGCAGAAGTTCCTCACAAACTTTGGATCTGTCTTGCAAAGGAAACTGGAAAAATTGTATGTGCCCATTGCTCCTGTATGGCAGGGATCTCTGCTACATGCAATCATATTGCAGCAGCTCTTTTTCGAGTTGAGTCTGCGATTCGAATGGGGTTGTCAAACCCGTCATCCACTTCAAAGCCAAATAAATGGCTACCTAACAACAAAGCAGTGAACCCTGTAAAAATCAAAGGTTTAAAATTGAGCAGAGGTGATTTCGGGAGAAGAGGCAAAAGGACTTCTGAGCTAAATTGCTCTCCCAAAAAGAATTTCAAGGCTTTGAATGTCAAACCTAAATTAGCTTTCTCTCACATCGCTTCCACATTGAGAAGGACTGGTAATGAGGACGAATCCATCATTTTACCGCAGAGTTAAAAGATGCAAATGAAAAAAGGAAGCTTTTCATGGACTTTGGACGTTGGATGACGATTACAAAAATTGTGACACTGCAGAAAGCTTCATGAGAAGTGTCAATGCCTACATGCCACTAAATGCTGACAGGATTCAGGTTGCTACCATTGGACAAAGTGACAACCCTCTGTGGTTTTCTTTTAGAAAACACACCATCACAGCATCCAAGGCTAATGAAATAAAGACAAGAATGAAAACATTACAAAAAACAGAGGGGAATACAGATTTGTCGAATGTCATTGCAAAAGTTTCTGGGGGAACAAGTCTTTACCCTGATATCCCAGCTTTGAAATATGGACGTAGCATGGAATCAGAGGCAGTAATGGATCGTTTGCTGCCGTGGCTGGTGAGAGGACGTGTTTGTTTCAGCTCTCGTCTGTTGCTTGCCTAATATATTTTAGCACAGTGTAAGTTTATGAAATGGAAGTAATAACTATTTTCAAAGCACTGAAACATCTTAAAAAGCAAAAGAAAGGCCAGAACATCGAGAACGTGGTATATTTTTATGGCAAAGAATCTGAATGGAAGCGGCCTGAGGTACTGATGGCGCTGGAAAAAGCACTAAAAGAACAATTTATAAGCCAAATAGGTACTGACAGCCTTCGAATACTGGAGAAGGGTCACCAGCTCTTAGAAAGCTCTTTCGCAACTGGAGAGTTTGATGGTGAAGAACAAGAAAAATCGCATGGTTCTAAATGTTCTTTTGACTCAGAGGATTACATAGATTTCAAAAAGTACATCCACGCCGAGGTTTTATCTTTGAAAGCTAGAGTGTCTAAAAGAACAATTCCTGAAACCGGTATAGAAAGACCACTGCAGATTACGAACAGCTTTATATAAGAAGTTTTGAAGAAAGAATAACATCGTTAGAAGGACAGCTAGATGATAAACAAAAAATTATTGAAAAATTACTCGAAGAAAAATATTCTCAAAGACCTTGGGCTGGAGAAGAAGCATATCCCAAGGGGCACTTATCAAAAAAGCAGCCAGAAAAGGAAGCGTACAAAGAAAGCAGAACAAACAATCAAAACAAAGATATAATCATAATAGATCCCATCGAGCCTGACGAATCTAATAAAGACAAGAAAAAGAACAAGAAAAAGAAAAACAACAATGGAAACATCAACAGCACCTCCCAGCCAGAAAACAACAATGCCATCTCGGAAAACAATGCCATTCCTACAAAAAAAGAGAGCTGGCAATTCTTATTGTGGGTGATTCACAGCTCTGTGAACTCGGGAATGAAAAGATGTCGAATGATCATCACATAGTGGAAAAGAAATTCAAGCCTGGAATGAAGATACGTGAAGCAATCAAACAAACGGATAAAACCAAAAATGATGTCATTATTATTCATGCGGCAACCTATAATGTTTCGGCAACTAGTGCAAAAGATCTGAGCACGAAGGTAGTGGAAACCCTAAAGGAAACACAAAAGAACAATCCACTGGCTTAGGTAGCGTTCTCTGCTGTTTTAAGAAGGAAAGATTCCCACGAATTAAATTCCAAAGTAACCGAATTAAACAGCTTACTGGCAGACGAATTACCGTTGCGTGGCGTTGACTTTATCAAAAACACAAACATTTTATTCAGTAATCTGAAAAGGGACAGACTACACTTAAATGAGGGGGGCGTGCGAAAGTTTGCGGGGAACTTAATTAAACTTATAAAGTATTGTTGACATGATCTGAGCTCCACTAGGTGTACACACGCGCACGTAGGTACAGGTAATCAAACAAGGAAGAGAAATGGTCTTAAAATTGCTTTTCTCAATATAGCCTCCCTTAGAAAATATAAGGACGAGCTCAGTGTCATTCTTCATGAAAATGATATTGATGTTATTGGTCTCAGTGAGACAAGATTAGATGCAGAAGTTGAAGATTGTGAAGTTTTCATCGAGGGTTACAGGATTTTCCGCAATGACCGAAATTTGAACGGTGGGGGGTCGCAATCTATGTGAAAGATACTCTACCCGAGCCCACAGTCAAATTGAAATGTGATCACTTAGAACTTATCTCTTTGGAGATGAAGCCAAAAAATGCTAAATCTTTTTTTCTCCTTTGCTGGTACCGACCACCAACATCTGCAGTGGACGAGACAGCATTTGAGAATTTGAGGGAACTTGATAATAAAGGAACTTGATAAGGAAGATAAAGAAATAATCCTAATAGGTGACACTAATTGCGATTTTAAGGATAGGTGTGATGCCAATACCAAAAAACTCGAGCTTATATATTCTGAATTTCAAATGGAACAATTTATAAAAAACTATACGAGAATTGCAATTACGACAACCCAACAGGGTGAGAAAAGAACAAGTAAATCCCTTATAGACCATTTCTCGACCTCAAATTCCAAATACATCCTAAAGTCGGATGTCCTGGAAACAGGAATGGTTGACCGCTATTTGGTGTATGGAATTAGGAAAATAAATGCATGGCGATACAACAAGGAACGTGCGAAGCCTGCAACTGTCGAATCAAGAAACATGACAAAATATGACAGAATCCTTTTCCAAAATGATCTACAGCAAATAGACTGGAAAACCATCCTTGATCCATACTCCAATGACCCGTCTGGCATGGCTAGAACATTTCAGGAAATATTGGAGTCAATCCTAGATCTACATGCTCCAATCAAAAGAAGGCGGGTGCGATCTGAGTCTGCGCCTTGGTTAACCCCTAACCTCAGGAAAGCTATGAAGGATAGGGACAAATTAAAACAAATGGCTATCAAAAATCCTGAAATGTGCTCTAAATATGCCAGACAACGCAATAGAGTAACAAACGAAATAAGAAACTCTATTCAGGGTCACTACAAGGGTCTAATTGAAGAAAGTAAAGGGGTTCCCAAACAGATGTGGAAGACAATCAACAGGATTTCAAACAAAAATACAAATTCTAAAAATCTTTCAAGTATTGAAAGCAATGGCAAAATCGTAACTAAAGAGTATGATATACTTGAAGTGCTAAATAGTCACTTCGTCTCAGTTGGGCCAAACTTAGCAAAAAGGGATTGAGACGAAGCCAGACGATGATCGCCTTAAGCATATCACACCACAAAATAATACGATGGTCTTTAAAACTGTGCAAGATAAATATATTCTTGATGCTATCAATAGATTAGAGAAGGGGAAAGCATCAGGTCCAGATAAGGTGACTGTAACAGTGGTAAAAGACGCTGCCCACCCTATCGCCTGCCCCCTCGGGATGATCTGTAACTCATCACTAAAGAATGCTGTCTTCCCGGATATCTGGAAGAAAGCCATGGTCACCCCAATTTTCAAAGCTGGTTTAAAAACAAATGTAAACAATCATAGACCCATTTCAGTCATTTCTGTGTTTTCAAGGATGTTAGAGAGGCTTTTGCACGATCAGCTGTTTGACTTTCTCTCAATGAATAAGCAATTAACGAGCAATCAAGCAGCTTTTCGCAAGCTATACTCTACAGTGACTTCACTAATAAGCAGCACTGATTACTGGTATGAAAACAAAGATAACAGTCAAGTTAACCTCGCCATATTTCTCGACCTGAAAAAAGCGTTCGAAACAGTTGATCACAGTATCCTGGTAAAAAAGCTTAGCTCATATGGGATCAGAGATAAAGTTGGGGAGTGGTTTGAATCTTATCTGCAAAATAGAGAGCAGTTTTGCTCTCTGAACGGTAACAATTCAAAAACCAGGAAAGTCACATGTGGAATTCCACAGGGATCATGCTTAGGCCCCCTTCTTTTCATCATCTACCTGAATGATTTTGAAAAATGCCTGAAATTCTCTAGGCTAGCATCTATGCAGATGATACAAGTGTAACAATTACTGCAAAAAATGTTTCGAATTTGGTCGAGAAGGCACATCAAGAATTATTTAACATCGCTGAATAGTTGAGACTAAACAAACTCAGTCCTAATCCTCAAAAAACTGAATTTATGGTAATAGGACATCCACGCAAAACTAGCAATCCCTATCTCCCAGAGACCCTAAATCTAAACAACTCAGATATAAAAAGGGCCAGTAAAGCTAAATCTTTGGGGATCATAGTTGATGAAAACTTAGTCTAGGACGAACAGTTTAAGCGTACTAAGAGCAAAATAAGTGCCGGTCTTTCAGCCCTAAAACGGCTGAAAAATATCATGTCACAAACACAGCTTTGCTGTGTGTATTATGCTCTAGTTGAGAGTCATCTACGATATGGCGATGTCATATGGGGTAGCTTATCAATAACAAAGATTACTGCTCTTCAACGCCTTCAGAATCGAGCTTGCGCAATAATCAAGAATGCAAAGATTAAAGATAATTGGTCTTGTTCCTGGATGAGTGTAGAAAATATTATCCGCTATGATAGGAGCATTATGACCTACAAGATTATGAACAAGCTCTGCCCTGAAAACCTCTTTGATAAGTATTCTCCAAGATCTACGATTTCTTCTTATAATACCAGAAATCTTAAAGATCTGGAGATCCCTAAATATAGGTTAGAATATCCAAAAAAAAGTTTTCACTATGCGGCTCTGAAGGCGTGGAATGAAATACCTCTTGCAATACGTGAGTCACCGACTTTAAATCGTTTTAAAAAACAATTAAAAACGCATTTAAAGAGCTAGACTCAAGCCAACAACACGAATCCCTGGAAGATCAGCGCCCCACAATCCATAGGGCTTAGGCTTTTATCGTTTAATTTTCAAATCCTTAGAGTTTTACTTATTTTTAAATTGTATTATATTTTTAGCTGAAGGTGGTTATATCGTGTAAAAATAAAATTAAATGAAAATGAAATGAAATGAATGGCATTCAAAGAATCGTTTTCTAAAACACATAAAGATGTTACTGTCTCTGATTGTGGTATTTATATCTGCAAGGATATTCCATTTGTTGCTGGAAGCCCAGATAGAATGGTTACATGTAGCTTCTGTGGAACATCATGCTTGGAGGTGAAATGTCCTTTTTCTATTAACCACAAATCACCTACAGATGAAGATGTAAGTCTGCCTTTTTTGAAAAAGAATGAGGAAGGCACTTTGGTTTTAAATCAGAACCATAAGTACCATACACAGTGCCAGGTTCAAATGTTTGCTGCTCAAGTTACCACTGCTTATTTTTTGTCTGGACTGCTCATGAATCAGTAACTGATAAAGTTGAATTCGCTGAAAGATGTTTTTACAAACTTTTACACAAACTACTACGTCCAAAGTTGTTTAGTTTGTAGATATATCCTTTACGATATGAATCAAATCCATTTAATTGAACAACAACAATTTTACAGGTTATAGTTTTAAGAATACATCGACAAATTATTATACTAATATAAATGAAATTTTTGTGAAATTACAATAAATGTTGTCAAGGACACTGAGATAAACCATGAGGTTTTCGAGCCCAGTGCCCTTAAAAAAATATCTAAAATACAAGAAGTGGTGTTAACAAATTGTTTACAGGAAATAATTATACTAATATTCTAATTAGATCATTTTACAGAATTTGAAATGAAAATTTGTAATTTGAACAGAACAAAACAGTAATATGAAAATTGAGGGGAAAAACATAGGATTATAAAAGGAAATTGTATAAAATGGGGGAGGGGAGAGGGTGTTTCTATTGGTTTCTTATGGATAGTAATATTTTTTAAGAGTGGTGTAGTAGCCAATTAGAGAGATATTTTTCGAATAGCGTTTTACTTTTCATTGAGCGTATTTCAAATGGAATTTCATTCCATATGTTGATGCCATTGAAAAAAATTGACTTTTTTCGGTATTCTGTGTATATCACGGGAAGTGCAAATTGATTTTGAGTGGCTTGATGGGTTTTGTAGCTGTGTCTGGCTTTAGTCTCTTCAAATAAATTACTTATTGTCGATGCTAAATTGCTATTATTAACAACATACATGAATTTTGCAACTTCTAATTTATGAAGATTTTCAAAGTTAAGAAGACTTAACTTCGTAAAGAGAGGTTTAGATTTATCTTTGAAGTCCGAGAAGGTAATTATTCTAACTCCTCTTTTGAGATTTGTGTTCAGTTTTGTGGTGCAACACTTTGAGGCAAAGCCCCAGTTAGGCCCCGTTCACACCATGCCAATCCGGAATGCTTTGCATCGTTTTTGCTGAGTCAAATCACTCCGCTCTGAAGGTGAAACGTTCCGGATCGCTTTTCATATCGGATAGCTTTTGGGCTCGTGTGAACGCATGAATCCGATACGCTTTGTGCTCCAGAACCTCTTTTTTGATGATGTGCGAAAAATTTTGGCGCCAGCTTATCGAGCCCTCGAGAGCACGGGATGCTTAGCTGTCAAGTGGCAATTGTTTTAACGATAGACATTGTTTAGGGCCTGTGGGGGGTGCAAAGCGGAGCGTAGTCGTGTGAACAGAAAACAAAAGTGAATCCGGCATCGTGTGAACAGGAGAAAATTTCGTATCGGATTGGCTGTGGAATCCAAAACGAAAGTGAATCCGGCATCGTGTGTTGCCTAAGAGCACTTTTTCAAATCAACAGGGGTGCTCCTGCTCAAATTCACCACCTTGCAAGAAATACGACTAAAACTCGGACCAGAAAATATGGCTATCAGGATCAGAGGAAAATTTACCAAAACATGACAACAACAAACATGCAAGTTTTGAATGTTGGGTTTCTGCAGTCTCGGCAGATGGTTGAAATTAGGAAGATGAATTACTTTCTAATATGTTTTGATGTTGGATATCATCATGGGCTTTGTTAGGAATATCTAAGCCATAAATAATAAAGCAGTCTTACAATGTTATCTAGAGTAAATTGAGGGGTGCTTGAGCACCCCGAGCACCCCCCTAGATCCGCCCCTGAATCCCTTGTAAATTGTGAAATTTTTAATCACTATAAAATCTTCTTTGTAGGGGCTAGAACAAAGTTTCTTGAATTTAACTTAAGGCGTATTGCAATATCCTTGTGGCGATTGGCATTTTAAAATGTCTGCAAATGTCAAAACAATGTTTCAGAAAAATGGAGGAAACATATACAAACAGCAATGGATTTTAAGCTGAAGGTCAACCTTAATGCTATTGCAAGAAAATGTTTATTACTGTTACAAAACAAAAAACTTTGACCCCCTGCCCGACTAAATTTTTGTAAGAGTTAGTAACAAAAACGACCATACTCTCCCAACCCCCAGGTATTACTTAGTTAATGAATGGCTCTTAAATTCAGTTTCAGCTTGCAGGGTCTAACTGTCTTTTTAAGTTAATAATCACTATTGTTACGACATTGTTGACTGTTCTTTTTAACATTGATTGATTTTTGCGTTACATTTATTGTTAGAAGTTGGTATGATCTGACAGTTCAATGAGTTCATATGCCATCCCTTGATTTTTTAAGCTTCGTAAATCTACAATCTCCATAACTTAATTTCAATTGCTGATAAATTAGTAAAAAAGGATCCCCGATTTGTTGTTCGGCTTGGCTATCATAATCTGAATTCTTCTACATTGTGTTTTGTAATTGGTGGATTGGCTGGGCCTGTGAATTATGAACTTGCTGTGAGTGGTCAACCTGGTGTGTGGGCTGTGTTGTATCCAATAGAAGCTGTATGAGTTCTAGCTTGTGCTCGCTTACTTTCTGGGCCTCTTCCTTGGCAAATGCCAGTAAATCTCCCATGGAATTTTTTCAGAGATTTCTTTGACCACTCCCATTAACTGATTAAACTGTTGCTCCTTCTGAGTTTATCCCCTTCTGGAAATATGGGTACAAACAGGTTTGGTGACTGGGATGATGATGATGCCATCGGGGAGTAAACAGTGGATTCAGCTGTGACCATAGGAGAAGGCTCAATTGCCTGCTCTGGTTGACAAGAGTCTCTTGTTTTAACCAGTGGAAACAACAATCTCCCCTTGCACGATGAAACTTCACTTTCTACATTAGAAAGCATATTCCCAACACTGTATTAAATAATCACTCTTTTGTTGATTCCATTTCTTCGTGGAGCCTATTATCTTTTTTGGAAGCCTTTTACATCAAACGTTTCTCTCCAACTTTGAACAAAAGACTAAAGGCGTCTAAGGAATTGCAATCATTTTCATTGTTGGTTCCTTCTCCTCTGATTTTGGTCATTCTTTCTTTTGCAACTAGGAGTCGTATTTAACGAGTTTTGTTTTTGTTTACCTTCACTGTTGAAGACTGTTGAAGATGACACAATGAACACCGAAGAATTTTTTCTCTTTCTTGATTTTTGAATATAAAAAAGGAAAGATGTTCCCCCGAATTATATTCTTATTTCAGAGAGAAATTGTCAACTGAAACCATGCATGTCTCTAACTACTGTAAGAGTGGATCATCTTGTTCGTTTTCTGTTTCAGTTCTTTAAAGGTGTTGCTCAATATCTAATGTAATTTGAAGAAGGAAAGCTTCTATTTTGATATTTACATATATTTGACCCTGATTCTTTTTGTTTTATGATCAAACTGGTGTATCAAGAAACTGTTGCTCAAAGTTCCTGTCCATCATGAGTGATAAAAGGAAATGCACTGGTACAAAGTGATGTAAGAAGAAGTTTCAAGGTCGAAGGCTTGGACAGGATGCCAAGTTGAAAGTAAACATTCCTACACCACCACTAGTTGAATTTGAGACTGGGAAGCAATAAATCATGAACACCCTGGAGTCATTACATAAAGATATATTGATGATAATACAATAAAAATAAACTATAGAGTAGCAAAAGACAACAACGGATAAATAGACAAATAATAAAATAAAGAACTTAAAATCTTTGTGGCACAAGGAAACAATAGAAATAGTAATGGATATCCCTAAGAAAAAAAGGAAGCGTTCTCCTCATATCAAAACGAAAAAGAATTTCTTTTCAACTGATTGATTAACAGATGGAAACCATAGGGAATAAAAACAGGTACACTTTTCCTCTAACAAAACTAAGGGTAGAAGATATGATTTATAAGTCATGTAAATCTTGGGCTTTAGGTCTTTATCACATCAATGAAAAAGTATCAGGTTCATTGCTCAACTCTCCAACCTACCATCAAAGAAAACTTTGACCAGGATGGTCTATAAATTTGCCTCTGGTGTTGGGCTTTCTGTGAAATCCCTATCTGTATAAAAACAGCGAGTAGAAAGGCTACCTGTGGCAAGTGATATATGTACCTTATTGATGTATGAGATTTCCTTGAAGTCCCATTCATTCTATTCTCATCTATTGCATTTGTAAGAAAGATTCAATAGTGAGTCTAAAAGATTTGGTGATGACAAGTCATCTGATACAATTGAAACTTCTACATGGCTTTTTATGGCAAATGGTATTGCATAATGAGTCTTGTGATTCATAGCATTTAAATAAGATTTTAGACGAGGCCGTAATTCGCCTTGAAGTGAGGGGCTTATTAGTTGTGTGCATAGTAAGTAACCAATGATATTTTATGGGCCTTTTAAAATCATTCTTTGTTACAGGAAGTGAACCCTTCTTTGAAAAAAATTGGAAAAAATATTACACCATTTATTATCCCTTCTAGTTAAATCACTCAAAAATAATTTGATGAGATACAACTTTGCTTTTGACAACCAAGTCGCTAGAGTGGCTCATATAAATGAGTTTTGTTAAAAGGATGAGTAGCTTCTAATAAGAATGGTGCCAAAACTAACAGAGAAGCATACGAGTCCAAATGGATTTACCAAGCAAGAGTCAAGCTTGCTACCCAAGTAGTAAATAACTTTTCAGTAGCTGCCATGAATGCATATGTAAGTCTACAAGGTCTACTTGGGGATGCAATAGAGACTACACAGCTGCTTGAAAAGTTTGATAACATCTTTCATTATTACAACTCCTTGAGCTTCAAAGATCCAAAATTATGTTGCAGACCATTCAAATCTAATTCACCACTTTTAGAAGTTTAATAAGATGGCCTGGGGTTCATGAACTCAATCAGAGTTGTAAATCCTGGTGCTGGCAATGATAGATCATCGAAAATAAAATGTTTTGCAAATAACATGCAGATAATTCAACACCAATCCAGTTCACCAGGACCTTTCCATACTAATTTCCTCCCAGTTGCAAAATTGGGAAACAGGTAATAAAGAGCTCATAGCAAACCTGGAGAGCATAAAAGAAGTGCAACCAATTTCCTAAAAGAAAATAGCTAAGACCATTAAAATAATATGAGTTCATTATGCAAGTGAAGATGTACAGAGAAGATTATTATAGATCAGTTTATTGAATGTGCGAAGGAAAATTTTACTGACAAAGAAATGGACAGAATTGATGAGAAAAGAGAAGATAGCCACCGAATTTCACATGATTGAACAAGTGTTGGAGAAAATTCTAGGCCTAAACAATAAACCGTTTTCCGCCCTGTCGCAGTCGCAACATGATGGGTCTAGACCTATTCAAAACAGTGAAATAAACAGTGAAATATCAGAAAACAATAATAAAAATGGACAGGCTGGGAGAAAAGCTAATTGGAACTTACCAAAGTTAGAGTAAAAGTAAAAGTAAATCCAAATTTCTCTGGAATTGGTCTGAAAGATTCAGTCTCATCTTTGGTCATCAACTGCACCATCAGCTTGCACCGTCTGCTGTCTCCATCTGAGGAATTGCCTATCAATGGACCAAATTCCTCCTCCAATGTTTCTTTGAATAATCTATTTATTTGCTGCCATTGATCGAGAACTTCATGCTGCGTGAACCTGTTGCTTGTTGGCATAAGACCATTGATTTTCCTTGGATACAGCTTGTGCAAAGGGTTCAAGATTAGCCCCCTTGCACTTTTGCCAATTGTGTGATCTTTAAAAGCGTCAACAATTGTATTGTACGATAGATTATCATCACCAATGGTCAGCTGTATATTTTGCAAACATTTGTGAACATTTTGAACCTGATCTTTTTTTCCCACAGAAGCTTGTCTTTTCATCCGTGTCTTTGTGATAGGTAATGACTTGTTCGATTCCTGTTTCGTCTTCAGCACAGAGCCATGGTGTCTTTGGAAGGTCGGATTTTTCTTTTATCTTCTCAAAAGTGCATACACTTGAATAAAATTGTCTCGCAAAATAACTGGCTTAAACTTGATGACATTACTTTGCAGCCAGTGATAGACGGTATGGATATTAGGCCCTTGTAAATTCAGTGACACAAATTTACAGAGTTTGGGGCCACCTAATATAAGTAGTGCCTCATAAAACTGCTGCACAGAGGCCTTGTATCGTCTCCCTCCTGGCCCTTTCGCTTGGAAATTTCTTGCCACAGTCTCAATTGTATCGAGGAAAACTGTCATATCTTTCATAAGTCCCTGCTGATCTGCTTTAGTAAGATTGTAACATATGGCTTTTAAATCTCCTCTCCTTGAATATTCTTTCAGACTCTCCTTTAGTGTTCTAATCCTGATTTTCAGTCGCATATTTTGCTGTTTCATTAGAGATAACTCTGAATCTTTCGACTCTAACAATTCGTTTTTCTTTCTTAAAGTGCCCCTGACACGAAAATTTTTATTTACAAAATAGATTAATAAAAGCATGCTGAGAACGAAAGTGAAAACCGTTTTTTCCTAAATATTATACAACAAAAGTTATTTAAGCTTTAAATGTGCCAAGTCGACCAAAAATGTGGCGAAATTGAAACGCGGTCAGAATGCCTTCGTGACGTAAAGAGCAGGAGCAGCATTTTCCTCAATGACCTTGCAAATGGCGGATTAGCACTGAGTGCATGGATAAAGGTTTCAATTTTCGGTGCATCTTGGTTCAGTAAATATTATCATTTTCACGTTAGCAATTTATTTCAATCTATTTAATATTGTTCTTGTGATTCATGATATTTCTCACATTATATTTTCACAAATATGTCATTTTCATCGTGCTTTTGGAAGCGATGAGTGCGGGATCGGTTGCCAGCCTCACTTAGGCCGCATAAGCTCTTTCTTCTCTTTTGTTTTCCCGTGTAAAAGCATAATTGAAAGATACAATGATGTGAATAATAAAGAAATCGAAGCATTTGATCCAGTTGAGACCATAAATATCAAATTGTAACCATCTTGCTTTCTTTTCACAATCTTTGCTCGCTCGGTTTGTTGATTATGTAGGCCTAGGCCTATTATAAGGCTAGACTGGGCTTTGATCGTACGTTGGATTTTCTTTGAGGATGATTCAAAGGTGGCAGCAGGAAAGATTGAAGAAAAACAAATTGTTCAAGAAGTATAATTGTTCAACAAATTTAAAAACTCTTAAGAAACTGTCAATACTCAAAATTTGAGAGATTTAAGAAACTTGCAGTTCTGTGTCTGTACTTTAATTTCTTAAAAAAAGAATATTTGCACATGTAAAATAAATTGCTCTCATTAAACCAACTTTTCATTTTAAAAGTAGTGTCGACGGCATCTTCCAGAGAGTGGTTGGGTATTGGAAGATGGGGGTGCAGAGGCAGAGCCTCCAGAAATCTTTTGGCACCTTGCCCTTCATATCTTTGGGAAACTCCCTTTGAAATAGAGCCAATAGGTGTAAATTTTCATATTTGACACAACAGAACATATTCTAAAAATCGAATAAGATACCTTACCACTCAAGTTTTTAGGCAAGTTAGATTCTTAAATGCCTTAAATTCTAAGATGCCTTACCCCCCCCCAAAAAATTTTCATGTCATTTTTAGAGGAATCAAAATTACCAAGTTTTAAAAAAGTGGCTCCCTAAACAAAAACAGTAGAAAATTTAAGAAACTTTTAGTATTAAGGCTTGGGCTAAGTTTCTTATAAAGATATTTATAGTGCAATTTATCGATTAGGTGCTTCGGGTATTCATTAAATTTTTGATATTTTAAGGGGGCATTGAAAAGAAAATGGCAATCTTTCTGGGCAATTTGTTTGAAAAACCTCTAATACACAATAATGATATCACACTTACTGTGAAACTCTAAGCAACAATAAAGTAAATCTGGTTCCAAACGAGGGCAAACCACTCCCTGAAAATCCGATGCGGTCTTTCTAACAATCCTATTGTTTTAATTGAAATCTCTTGAGAATCACTGGAAATCCTTTGTTCTTGAGAAATCTCGCACCCTTTGAAAGGAAGTGAAATGCTCCTGGGTCCCAGAAGTTTAATTCCAAAAAACATCTAAATTTCTAGTTTACATCTAGCTAATATCTATTCCCTAGCTGCTTTAGGCAATAACTTCCCTCATTGGATGCGTGCCTTTGGTGCCTACCCCTGCAAGTCATGTTTCTATAGTAAATATACTATACACTAAAAACAGGAAGGATAACCCAACCCGATAGCATGATGTAATTGTTGAACGGCCCACAGTGTGCCCAGAATCAAAAATTATGGAAAAAACCTCACAACTTTTGATATACTTGCCTGAACATAAAGGTCAAGGGCTCGTCACAAAGGTTAAAACAAAAGCTTTTCGAAAATTGCAAAGAAAATAAGAAAAGATCACAGTTGAGAGCCTAGGAACGAATTTCCTTATTTGGTCATTATTTGGATTTTCTTGAAAAACAAGTATTACTTTGGTTTAAACATTGTTAAGAAATCGGTTAATAACTTTTTTGAACGATGGTAACATGGGCTCTTCTAAGATAAGTAAAGAGTTGAAAAATATTCATCATTTGGGGCTTGGTAAGAGGTTTCCTTATATGGGCATTAGAGGCCCAAATCTCAAAAAAGGGCATAACTTGGGTTTTAATCACGTTTGAGACATGGTTAAAGACTCATTTGAAAGGTAAGAGTAGAGGCTTTCTAGAAATAGCAAAAGAATTCATAGGATTTAAAAACTAGGGGTCTGGTAACTCCTTATATGGGCATTAATGGGTCAAATTTAAAAGACGAGCATAACTTGGGTTCAAATCAAATTTAGAAAAACGTTAAGGGTTCATTTGAAAGGTAAAAGTAAAGGCTTTCCAAAATAGTTAATCAAGTAAAACAAATTGGAGAAAAGAGACTTTTGATGTTGTGTTTGCCAAACCAGTTGATATAGATATTGGTGGAAGGCCCAGGAAACGAATAAGTGTCTTGATTGTGGATACAGTAAGGTTTCTTATAGCGTTAAGTAGTCCTCTTTTAAACCCCAATGATCAAGTCTATATTGGTGCTAAGTTTGGCATAGATGGTTCTTAGTCTCATCAAATAAGTCACCAACTCGCTGAAAATGATGAACCAAGAAATGATAATGATCGACAAAACTGTGAGAGTAGTCACATAGGCACTTTTCGGTGTCCTCTATCGGTTACTTCGAATGAGAAAGTTATTTGGTAAAATAAGCTACCAAACTCTGTACTGTTTTGTCGTCGTTTGTGTCTCCTCAGAGAAAAAGAAAACAGAGAGAGCGTTTTAGAACATTTTAAACCCTATATAGATGCTGCACTTGATATGGAAACTCATCTAAATTCAATATTAGTGATATCGAGACCTTGCTATTGACAGTGGACTCTCGGTGATTGACAGCAAAATTGTGAAAATCATTCAAGTTAATTCCGGGAGTTTTTGCAACTACTGCAAAGTAACGAAAAATCATTATTTATATTCTTCAAGGCTTTAACTTAGGGAAAACTAATGATGAAATGAAAGCCACTTGGGCTAATATTGAGGAAGGAAATATTTCCTATATTTACCCTACAAATCAGGCCCTGCAGCTAGAGCTCGGCAATTCTCTATTCGCTTAAATACACTGGATATTTTCACCCACATGTTCATAAAAATCCATCTAAGAAAAACACCGATCAGTGAAGTCGGTGTGAAAGCTATGGACATACTACAAGATCATGTCCAAGAAACTACTATTCAGTTCTGAGCAAAGAAAAGTCGATTATACAGTCCTGTTATTTCTAGGTTTTTTACCTATGATTTGCTTTTTATTTCAAATATTTCCAATGACAGAACAGGTTACATTATTACCTTTCTTTTGAGCCTTTACTTACAATGATAGCCTGAATTGTTCAAAAGTAATAGTTGGTTAAATACCTTTGAATTCAGAGAAATTGCAAATTTTTGGCACGATTTTCAGTGTATGCTAAACTATTAGTAATGCAATGTCGTATTTTCAGGCAAAGTCAGGCAATGCAATCTATGCAAATTATGCTTCTCTACATGTTGTAGTTACAAAATCAAAAGGGTTTCATGGCGGCATTTTGCGGCAAAAAAGTATATTCTCTCTCAAATATTGAAATTTAGTTGAAATTGTAAGAATATTTTCACTTTTCTCATCTTATAATCAGTTGAGGATTGAGTGAGAGATTTTCGAAACTGGGATTATCACAGGAAATGATTCTTATTGAACATTAAAGCCTATTCAATTACCTTTCTTTTGAACCCTTGTTTGCAATAATAGCTGGAGTGGTTCTAAAGTTACAGTTATTTGAGTTTGACTGCTTTCTGGGGCATTTTAGTAATTGTTGTCAATTTCACGAGGCTTTGAAATAAGAAAATAATTTTCTCAACAAATCAGCAACTTCGAAAGGTCATAAAATCGGTTTAACTCGAGCTTTTGAGCTCAAATGTTTTTTGTTTGAAAGTTAATTATATCTTCTTTCATTAAAACTAAGTATTAGGTTTCAATTTGAAAGTCAAAAAATAGGTTTTTTCCATGTCTCGGCACAGTGTGCGGCCCTTTTCATAATCCTTTTCATAATTAAGTTCCTGTCCATTCTAGAAAATTACGATTGCATTGCTGTTAGGTGTAGCTAGAAGAAGAAGGTCATCTGGTAGTCCAGTATTACTGTATTATGCATGTCCAGTTTCTAATATTACAATATCTGTTCCGATGATAGATAATAAATTAGGTTCAAAATAAGTTGCCTAAATGTGATATTAATTTGGTTTGGTTAGGGCTCAGTGAGGTTTTGATAACTTAAGTACTTATCTATTAGCAAAATATCATGAATAACTAAGATTCAACTGGAATTGGTGCTGGAAAAATTGTCATTAGTCTGTTCAGAAAACACGATTTATTTTGGCCTAATGTTTTGTTCTATTTTCGTGCTGTGCATCTATTGCCAAAACAATGTGGGATAACTCTAATTTCACATCAAAGCCCAGAAATAATTAATATGATAGACAAAAAAAGTAGAAATAGTTTAACATAGTTATAGTTTAACATTAATTCACGAATTCTTCACCGTCAAATCTTGCGGAGATGGTTCGTAAAGCTAGGCCGTCTTGGATCGAGCGAGCCTCTCCGTCTTCTTGCTGTTGTCTTTTACCTGCTACTGCTTCCACAGTTGCTCATTTTCGTACGGTCTATAAACAGCGTCAAAATCATTTCCTTCTCATTACAATGTATTTCTTTGATTGAATCGCATCCAGAGCTTTGGTGTGATTTTTTAGCAAAAGATCACATATTCGTGCGAAAGTCTTGCATAGAAAAAGGCGCAAATCAACATGTGCAGTTGTTGTTGTCAAAAATCAATTCCTGCTCTTTACGTAGTCTCGTCCCTAGACCTCTTGCCATTTTTAAAGCTAAAATTTCGGGCTTTGACCTCCCAAATGGGAAGGAAGCCCCCTTTCAATGAAATTAAAAATGTGATTTTTGAAATCCTTGCCATTTTTTCATTCTAAATCGCTGATAAAAATTTTCGTGTCAGGGGCACTTTAAGGCTTCCAATTTCTCTGTCTTCGTTAAATAATCAAAGCGAATTCTATTGGTATTTCTCTCCCCCAAATCATCTGTTTTTGGGGCTCTTAAAAGTAACCTCCTTTTGAAGGATTGAAGTTGAGGTATGCTAGAACACTTTGTGCGAATTCGATTTTCCTTTGATAAAACAAACTTTAGGGCAATCAACGTGTTTATAAGTGCCTTGATATGTATTAACGCTATCTTCAACTCTTGCCAATGGAATTGGGTACCAAGTATCTACAAATGAGTCTTTTCCTCCATTGTCATCATTCATAAGGAGTTTTTCATTAATTGGCCCTGAACCATAATTGATTTTGTCTTTATAGTATCCTTCACACGCAACAAGATTGGTTTTTGAGTTAGAATTGTTCACGAAACTTTCTTTGTTATCTAGTCATCTTTTCTTTGTAAAAATTGGTAATACTTCTTATCTTTTGAATGTCAATCTTTTTTGCTTTCTTATTTGTCCCACTCTTAATATGATCTTCTATTCTCTGTAAAGCATTTCTCCTCCCAAACAACGATATTTCCACATCACAGCATCTGCATAGCATGCATCCAGAATCTTTCAAAACCAGGAGGCTTTTTCCGTAGATATCTTCGGCCTTTTCAAAAATACCTTTGGCAATGCTACTTTCACTCTTCTTTCCCAGACTTTTTTTAGGATTGAGTAGATGCAAACTAGTTTTGCGGTGCAATGAGAGCGGCTGCAAATGTTTTTTTGTATTCTCCAACTTTGTTATAGACTTCGCACAAAGAGCAGTAATAGGAAAATATTCTCCTTCCATTGATATCTTGTAGCTGCATACAAGACCACTATATTTCTTCGAGTCTACTTTCGCCATCGAATGAGCAACTTTCTGCATTACTTTCAAGCCATGTTAATCCGTGGAGGCAATAAATTTTCTTTACAATTTAGTGAGTTTAATGTGTTGCTATGATGACGGGCTGTAGGAAACCAAGAATTGAAACTGAGATTTACGTTATTACGTAATTCCGTTTCAAGATATTTCCTTCTATCTCTACTCCCACCGCGAAGGTTGTATTTCAATCCCCTGCAAGTGACAGATTGACTTGACCTGGCGGTATTATGCCTGATTGATACAATCGCTCTTGGTCAAGGTCAAGTCAATCTGCCAAGCAGTTGAAATGGCACCTTCCCGGGACCTTCCCAGGCGAGGAAGCGACAAAAGCAAACATCTTGATATATCACAAAATAATGAACTGAGAAGACTTGATGTATCACATGTGAATCTTATTTTAATTCCTAAGTTCCAAACAGCCTGTGCTATGAATATAATTATTTGGTCCAATACCCCCTGGACATTTAGCACCTAACTGTATGTCATACTATGTCATACTATGTGTGTGTAATAACATCATGTCAGCAAGATGTCATTTTCAGATTTTATGTTGAATTTAAGTGAAAGTACCAGTGCTTATCAGTACTTCACATTTGAAAAAAGATGGAAAAAGATGCTTCAAACGGTTCCAGAAATAATGCGCAGAGGCGCCAGTCCAACTGTATTTCACGTACCGTGATTGGCTGAGTTTTTACCAAACCAAACGATCTCATCCCCTAAACTGAACTTGCTAAGGCTGACCCCCTATGTTAAATATTCGGTGATAAGAAATAAGGTAAAAAAGGAATTTACCATCGTCATGGATGTTCTGGGCAGATTCGATAATGTTCACGTCATCATTTATCAGATGCTCCCTCACGTGGCTCATTGCATTTGTCGATAAGGCTGCAAGTGCCGGTACTGACTTCTTCACCTTCATCATTTTGCTGGGAAAAACTTTCTTCAAGCCTCATCTTTTTTACATCTGTCCTGGTGTTATCCTTATCAGTTCCAAGTTCAGTTGTCACAGCAAGGTGCTTTGGCGGTTTACAACCACAGTAGTCACAATTATGGCCAACTTTTGGGGTCTCGTAATCATCACATTCCCCGCATTCTATGCAGGCACCTCTCTTTATCCCTCTTTTGTCGAATTGAATGTTGATCAGAACGAGGTTTGTCCTTCCTCAATTTTTGATAGAAAGATAAATAGATAAACATACACAGACAATTTCATTTGCTACTCTGGGAACACCATAAAAGAAATGAAGTGGAATCACAAAACAGGTAATGATGTCATACAGAACTTCTTATTTATCATTATCACACCTACGTGCTGTCGGCCATCATCACAACTCTCCTAGAGTCTCATTCACATTCACAGAGAGATCTCTGGCTGGACTGGTAGTTTGCTTCCTGTTCTTCTGGTTTTGTAATTTTTTTCTACATTCTGCTAAAGATTTACAATACAAATTACTTAGTTACTCTACTTACAAGTTTAATAACTCAGTATCATACAGATAATAGGCCTAAAGCCTAACGCAGAGAAAACACACTTTCCAATCAATACAGCAAAAAGGAATGAATAAAACAACGTGTTACAGGTTTAAATATCAAGGATAATACAGTTCAATGATTAAACCAATAAGAGTAATGTCTATAGAAATTATCAACCAATGATAAAGTTGTTATTCGAAAGATGCAAATTCAAACAGGAAGATTTGCAACAGGCTGATTGTAAACAATAGGATATTACATTTCTCCCCTACTTAAAAAGAAGTAAAGTTACAATTCAAAACAAAGAAGATAAATATTGAACTTTTTGAAAACTACAACCGTATAAAAATTGTTTGAATCTTTCTGTCTATTTGTCCACATAATCTTTTAGATATGCTGGTCTCTTACGTGTTCTTCGGGGTCGCACACTGACATTCAGCTGAGGCTCTTGAATCGTAGGTCTCGGTTCCGGTTCCGGTTCCGGTTCTGGTTCGACTGGCTGCTCTGACTGCGCTACAGGTGGTGGAGGTAGATTTTCTTCCGTCGGAATCTTCGAAAATAACTCTTCTCTCTTATCTTTTGGGTTCAACTGTTATGCCAACGGTTCTTCTAGATGTAGGTTCTGAACAACAGAGTTAACCAATTTGTACATACTGGCATCACGATATACTTCTCTTCCATCTGTGACTCGTCTTGCTGCGATACTCGACCCATCGACTCGATAAACTACATAGAATGCCGGTTCAAACGTGGTTGACCATTTGTTCTTCTTTGTTTGCTTGAGAAGCACATAGTCCCCAATACTTATGTTATGATGTCGGGTATTCCGATTTTCGGCGTTCGATTTCAGTTTCCACTTATACTCCATGTCCCGTTGATTAATCACTTCGTTGGTCGGCATTGGAACTTCGCTTGTACTCGGTTGGTAATCAAGTTTCGTTCTGACTTTGCGATTCATCATACCTTCATATGGCGGTATTCCAGTGGCTGGATGCGGAGTTGATCGATATCCCGTCAACATATTCAGAATGGTAACTTCACGATCTTCACCCTTGAGGTTTGCAATCTGTTCGGTCTTGTTGAGGGTCTTCATAAAGCTCTCCGCTTCTCCATTAGCTCTGGGGTGATCGGGTGTTACGCGGTGGTGATGAAATCCCTCCTTTTCCGCAAACTCCTTCGACGTGAATGGTGGACCGTTATCGCTCTCGATCCGCTTCGGTGTGCCGTGTGTTGCGAACATCTTCTTCAACTTCTTCATTGTCGGTTTCGCTGCTGTGGAATGGATTGTCTCGACTTCTGCGTATCTGGTTCTTTTATCAATTGCTACTAGGTTGTAATGACCATCTGGGAAAGGTCCTCTAAAATCCACTGAAACAACTTCCCACGGTTTCTCAGGTATGACTGTCATCTTCACCGGTTCCTTTCGGTTCTGCTTGGTAGTTACTTGACACTCGAAACACTGGCCAACGATCGATTCTACAATGTCATTCATCTTCGGAAACCAATACTTCTCCCTGAGCATTTGCTTGGTTTTTGACATGCCGAAGTGTCCCAGACTATGCGCTGACTTCACCACTTTCCTCTGCAGGTTTCTTGGGATGACAATCTGATTCAATCGAAAAACCACATCTTCTACCGTGTAGAGTTCACTTCTGACTTGGAAGAAAGGTGTAATGTCAGGATTTGGATTCCGAATTTCGATGTTATACGGAGAATTAAGGGGGCTAACTGCCTCGTTTTGACGAAAAACCTCGATTTCAAGCATGATTTAGTTCTGCTTTAAAATAATGCCTATAATGCCTAACATATGTGCAAAATATTTAAAAAGCAATTCAGGGGTGCTGATTTCAAATATTCCATGTTTTGGGGGAATATTTGGGGGGCTAACTACCTCGTTCTGGTGTGAATCTGGATTTCGATTAAAATTGCTCTAAACACTCAGATGTTTGAAGTACAGTCATAGGTAGTCCATTTGTTCAATTCAAAAGGTCTGGGATCATCTATTGATGCTGTTCGGGGATAATGGGGGTTAAAAGGGGCATTAAGGTGGATCGCTCGTTTCCAAAAATATCATGTTCTTTTCAAATTTTCAGAAGTATTTATTACTGTACTTCCAACAATGTTTGAAAATAGAAAAACAACTTCAAATATTGATGCTAACTGACATACTCCTTGGGATTCCTTGCTGCATAGTGATTACTGCATTCTTCTAAATATGAAATGGAACTGTATGAAATCAGGCAATATCAGCGTTGACTGCCTCTCTTTCATGAATTCTTCAAATGTAACTATCAAAGTCCAAACGGATAAAGTGTTAAATTCTACCTAGTTTCATAAAGATTTACTATCTTGAAGTTCAGAGTCATCATCCTTTATTTCCATGTTGTCTTGCAAATTATCTTCATCATCAGAATCCCCCAAGTAGTCATCATCAAGCTCCGAAAGAACCTCGCTGAATTCTTCAAAAAAGCAAGCATTGCTCCAAATCTCTAATCTACCCGAGGTCCTGTTGTGTTCTTCAAGGTTGAATTGCAGTTTATGTGTGTTTCTGAACGATATGAGTTTACCGCTTGCTTCTTTAATTGACTCAATACGTGAAAAACCATAATGGATGAGGATAAATTTTCCATCCAGGCCCGTGTTCTTCAGAATTGTCCAAATTCACATTCAGCTGATGTAAATCTCTGAAAAGAATTCTCAAATGTTCTCTCTGCCAAATATTGCTAAAATTGTTGACCACTTGACAGACTCAATACGAAAGAAACCATAAGAAGATGGATGTTCTATGCCCTTCAATAACTCTTTTACCTGCAACTAATTGAAAGTTACCAAGCTGCGCAAAATGCTTGTTCAGCTACCATGCTTCAAAATCACTTTCTAGAAGGGTCTGGAACATCAAATCTGCAAAGATGTCATCGACAATGAGAGGTATGCAATGTTGAACTAAATGAAGATTGTCAGAAACATCACTGATGCCCCATGCCACGACCAATCATACATTCTGTTATTAGGCTGCCTTGATTAAGCCCAAATCAGCGAAAACCTTCTGAATATAGAGGACACCGGTAATGAAATTATGAATGCTTTTGAAAAAAGAATCACTGCAAATGATTCATATGTATAGTATCTTTTGATTTGATTTCTACATTTAAAGGGAAAACCTTCTAAAGGTCAATAGACAAAGTCAAAATTCAGAATTGTGGCAAGTGTAGAAAATTAGCTTTCTAAATAGCTAAATATCTTGGGCACGTTGCTAGTATATTCTGACAGACAATATCCAGCGTGAGTCTAGATATGGCACCTGTGCGCTCGCTTGCTTTATTTTCAATCCTTCTAAGTACACCCGACTCGGCGATTTTAAAAATACTAACAACATTAACTACAACTAATCATGTTTTGAGTTTTAAGATTCTGCATCGTAAAAATCGATTAATACTTCTCTGCTTGATCTTGCTGCAACAATTTGAAGCATTGTTTTGACTGTTAAAATGATTAGAGAACTACTCTTCATATCTCTATATATAATGTCCACCTTCAGTTTTCTTACTATAATCGTACTATTTGCTAAAAACACATAGATAACTGCATCAAAAGTGGCGAGCGAGTGGCCAGGGATAACGTTCTCGCTAAATAATCCCAAGCATAGATATGATAGTATCAAGTGACTTTGGTATAGTTCTTGCATTAAAGTGAAATTAAAGATATTCTATTCCAACTAACAAAGCAATGAAGGAAGGAAAGATATTTGTGATGAAGTGTTTATTTTTCCTGGTAAAAATGAATGTAAAAAGATCTTAAAGAACAAATTGATTGTTGTGGAAGAGTTATCTTGTGAACATAAAGAAGCTGATACAAAGCTCGTTGCACTTGCTGCTAAGCCTGGGAGCACCGTTATGATAAGGTCATCGTCTTGATTGATATATATATGGCTTTGATCGTTGGACATAGCTTTCCTGATATTAAAGTGCTAGTTGAAAATAGCCCAGGTAAAACCCAGAAGACCCTGGATGATGCCTCTTTAGAACTGCCTGTAAAGTAAAGGAAAGCCTAGATAGGTATGCATGCATTCTCTGGCAATGAGCATGTGCCAAGCTTTTTAAGGAAAGGCAAGCAAGCGTTCTGGAAAGCAGTTTTGAAGAATGGTAGCTTTGACAGGCATTTTTGCAGCTTGATAACTTTCCTTAGTTGCAGGTGAAGAGTTATTGAAGGACATGGACAAATTCATCCTTATCTTTGTTGGTTTTTCACGTATTGAGTCAATTAAAGAAGCAAATGGTAAACACACATCGTTCAGAAACACACATCAGCTGCAATTCAACCTTGAAGAACACAACAGGACCTCGGGTAGATTAGAGATTTGGAGCAATGCTTGCTTTTTTGAAGAATTCAGCGAGGTTCTTTCGGAGCTTGATGATGACTACTTGGGGGATTCTGATGATGAAGATAATTTGCAAGACAACATGGAAATAAAGGATGATGACTCTGAACTTCAAGATAGTAAATCTTTATGAAACTAGGTAGAATTCAACACTTTATCCGTTTGGACTTTGATGGTTACATTTGAAGAATTCATGAAAGAAAGGCAGTCAACGCTGATATTGCCTGATTTCATACAGTTCCATTTCATATTTAGAAGAATGCAGTAATCACTATGCAGCAAGGAATCCCAAGGAGTATGTCAGTTAGCATCAATATTTGAAGTTGTTTTTCTATTTTCAAACATTGTTGGAAGTACAGTAATAAATACTTCTGAAAATTTGAAAAGAACATGATATTTTTGGAAACGAGCGATCCACCTGAATGCCCCTTTTAACCCCCATTATCCCCGAACAGCATCAATAGATGATCCCAGACCTTTTGAATTGAACAAATGGACTACCTATGACTGTACTTCAAACATCTGAGTGTTTAGAGCAATTTTAATCGAAATCCAGATTCACACCAGAACGAGGTAGTTAGCCCCCCAAATATTCCCCCAAAACATGGAATATTTGAAATCAGCACCCCTGAATTGCTTTTTAAATATTTTGCACATATGTTAGGCATTATAGGCATTATTTTAAAGCAGAACTAAATCATGCTTGAAATCGAGGTTTTTCGTCAAAACGAGGCAGTTAGCCCCCTTAATTCTCCGTATAACATCGAAATTCAGAATCAGCACCCCGAAATTGACCAAAATCACCTATTTCCGTAAATTCCCTCGTCGGGTGACGATACCCCTTCATCTCCTCCTGGACTATAAAGGTTCAGTCGGAGTGTTTTGGAACCAGTGCGAGAAGGTAGACAGGGTCAAAGGGGTGTTTGCATTGCATTTGCTGTTTATTGCTGCAAAGGGTGAATGTAACGCTACATTGAGCCTTAAAATAACCACTGAGCCTATGACTGGAATGGAGGGTTAAGCAGACCCCATTGTAGTTTCTTAACAAATTCCAGTAAGAAAGAAAAAAGGTTATGTTCTTGTTTGCCTTAATAAGCAAAACTTTTTGACGTAAAGCCTATGGTTGTTGAACAAAAATAGTCAATCGAACTTAGGGGGTATGTAAACTATGGGTAACAAACCGCAGTAATCGCCCTTCTTGAGTTGAAGGGGAAGATAATAAGCCTTAATAAGGTAAATGTGGTGTCGTGATTACAGCGTAGACATCTTCGAATTGCAACACTGGAAGTGGTTTTGAAGCATGGTAGCTGAACAAGCATTTTGCGCAGCTTGGTAACTTTCAATTAGTTGCAGGTAAAAGAGTTATTGAAGGGCATAGAACATCCATCTTCTTCCCGTATGGTTTCTTTCGTATTGAGTCTGTCAAGTGGTCAACAATTTTAGCAATATTTGGCAGAGAGAACATTTGAGAATTCTTTTCAGAGATTTACATCAGCTGAATGTGAATTTGGACAATTCTGAAGAACACGGGCCTGGATGGAAAATTCATCCTTATCTTTGTTGGTTTTTCACGTATTGAGTCAATTAAAGAAGCAAGTGGTAAACACACATCGTTCAGAAACACACATCAGCTGCAATTCAACCTTGAAGAACACAACAGGACCTCGGGTAGATTAGAGATTTGGAGCAATGCTTGCTTTTTTGAAGAATTCAGCGAGGTTCTTTCGGAGCTTGATGATGACTACTTGGGGGATTCTGATGATGAAGATAATTTGCAAGACAACATGGAAATAAAGGATGATGACTCTGAACTTCAAGATAGTAAATCTTTATGAAACTAGGTAGAATTCAACACTTTATCCGTTTGGACTTTGATGGTTACATTTGAAGAATTCATGAAAGAAAGGCAGTCAACGCTGATATTGCCTGATTTCATACAGTTCCATTTCATATTTAGAAGAATGCAGTAATCACTATGCAGCAAGGAATCCCAAGGAGTATGTCAGTTAGCATCAATATTTGAAGTTGTTTTTCTATTTTCAAACATTGTTGGAAGTACAGTAATAAATACTTCTGAAAATTTGAAAAGAACATGATATTTTTGGAAACGAGCGATCCACCTGAATGCCCCTTTTAACCCCCATTATCCCCGAACAGCATCAATAGATGATCCCAGACCTTTTGAATTGAACAAATGGACTACCTATGACTGTACTTCAAACATCTGAGTGTTTAGAGCAATTTTAATCGAAATCCAGATTCACACCAGAACGAGGTAGTTAGCCCCCCAAATATTCCCCCAAAACATGGAATATTTGAAATCAGCACCCCTGAATTGCTTTTTAAATATTTTGCACATATGTTAGGCATTATAGGCATTATTTTAAAGCAGAACTAAATCATGCTTGAAATCGAGGTTTTTCGTCAAAACGAGGCAGTTTAGCCCCCTTAATTCTCCGTATAACATCGAAATTCAGAATCAGCACCCCGAAATTGACCAAAATCACCTATTCCCGTAAATTCCCTCGTCGGGTGACGATACCCCTCCTTCTCCTCCTGGACTATTAATGGCCCATCTTTGCAACATGATAACAGAATCCCTTGACTGTAAAGTCAAACATTTTCTAACAACAAAGGCAGGTTAACCTTACCGATATTTCATTCGAAGGATAGTATTTTTATATCCCTCGATAAAACCATTGTTTCAGCACTGTACGACACCAATTGAGCTAATAATCATCCTCACGAGCTTTGAGTTTTAATTCCATGCCAGAACCAAGCAACCATTATTTTCCTACCACCAGGGGGTAATGCCCTGACTACTTGAGTCGCTATTTGGCCTAAATTGTTAGCCAGCTAAGGAATTTGTATCCTCGTTTCCTCCTGCCTTTATCTACGTGTATGTTTGGGATTTGTCCTGCACAGCGCGCTTTGTCCTGCACATGACAAAATGGCAAAACAAAATGTATCAAAAACTACACTCTTTTTCTTTTATAAGAATGTATAAAATTTTCCTGAGCCTCATCTTTTCTCCATTGTTTATTCTTAAATTTCCATTGTTCTTTGGCGATTTTGAGCCTCAATTTATTCTTATAAAGAAAAAAGAGTGTATTGATATTAGCAAATAATACAGAATAGTTAAGAAACTTCTCACCGCTTGTCTTGGTAGATGATATCCTTTTCGGAATCTTCTCCCAGGACTAAAACCCACGATTTAGGATGCACAGAATCGCAGTACACGCTACAGCAAGACTCCAATGAGGCCAGTCCAAAGAACCAAGCAAGATATCTGGTAGCCAGTGTAATTATAACCGACGGCAAGTGATTCCAAGAATAACATTTAAGCAATGCACTGATGCAGAGATCAGAACGTCTGTTGTGTGTAGCGCGGTTGCAAGAAACTGCCCATCCCTAATTTTCACTTTATAAAGGCATCGTTTGAGATAGGTATTCCTATGTGACCAAATCCCTATGCGACCAACCATGCAAAGCTCTAAACAAAGGATTACATTGTGAACTCATACTAATCTTTAGCATTGTACCAGCAATAACCTTCTTGACTTACAAAGCGTGGCCTGATACACAAGACACCATTCCGACCATTGTTCAACCAAAAAGGTATTTGAATGCCATATTTGCTGTACCGTAAATTGGAACCTATTTGCATCTTAAGATTCCATTGTAACCAACCAACGTCCGGTATATTTTAACTTCACTTAAATTATGCATTTAACTGGTATTTCATTAAGCAGAAGTGAAAGGCCATAAAACAATGGAATTCAACATCACGCTTCTTTGTTTTATTAACCAATAGCTAATGTGACATATGTCCTTTAAGGCTAATGCAAGGAATGATTTGTCTTTCAGTAATGATGATTTTGAAACAATTTGGATTGAAATATAGAACTCAAAAGCAAAAATTTTTTATGTTGATGTGCATATCGTCATCCAAGCACTGATATATCAGCATTTAGTGGTCCTCTGCAAGAGAAGCTTTCTATGATAGAAAACGAAAATAAACTCACCTTTATAATTGGAGATTTCAATATTTACTTGATGAATTATAATAACCATGCACAAACTAATGATTTCATTAACCTAATGTTTTCTCATCACCTCCAGCCTTCAGTCCTTCATCCAAATCGAATCGCTGACACAACTTCAACACTTATTGACAAAATCTTTGTAAATACTGCTGTAGATTCGAACATTCAAAGTGGTAACATCTTATCGTTAGTTTCTGACCATCTACCCCAATTTTGAATCGTTAACGAATGTACGTTTGACTATAAAAACTCATCATATTTTGCCTATAATTATAGTAAGTTTGATGCTAATAAGTTTCTTGCTGATTATGCAGAAATGGACACCCACTTTTTGATCAAAATATTGAAATGAATGGAAAATTTGATAAATTCCTTCTTGATTTGAATTGTATTAACAATAAGCATTGTCCTCAAAAAAGGTTGAGTAAGAGGAGATCAAAGTTAAGAGCTAAACCCTGGATTAACTCACCCATTCAAAGAATGATAAGAGTCAGAGATAGATTGTTTCGAGATTTAAAAAAAACAACTCTTCAATTCAGTTAAATGCGTACAAGGTGTTTTGTAATCGTGTTGTTAATGAACTAAAAGAAAGTAAGCAAAAATATTACCATCAGTATTCTGACGAAAACAAGAGTAATATGAAATTTCTTTGTAAAGGCATCAAATATAATGTCAATCTAAAACCTGGCAGTGCTGACACTACTTCACACCTAACAGATCAGACTGGCTCCCTTATTAAGGATCAAAGTAAAAAAGCCAATGAATTCAATCACTTCTTCACTAATGTGGCAAATGATATCACAAAAAATCTCCCAAGAACTCCTAAGTCTCTATTAACTTACTTGTCTAGCCCAAATTAAGAATCTTTTCTCATCTCTCCTTGCACTTCTGATGAAATATCCACTGTTATTCAGTCTCTAAAGAATGGTAGATCGTGTGGTCCAAACAGTATCCCAATTAAGTTAATAAAAATTTTAGATTCGCATGTTTCAGTCCATCTGCCTACCTTGATTAATGAATCCTTTGAAACAGGTATTTTTCCTGATAAGCTTAAATAGCTAAGGTTATCCCAGTTTTCAAGAAAGGTCTCACTACCAAAAGTCTAATGATCGACCTATCTCCTTACTCTCGATTTTTCAAAATTTTTCAGAAAATTATATATAAACGGCTATATGGTTTTCTAGAAGTACATGAATTGTTGTTCAACATGCAATTCGGTTTTCGTACTGGTCATTCGACTAATCATGCACTTGTTAGCTTAACTGAAAATATAAAATCTTCACTAGAGAAATATTAGATTTGGTTGTGGGATATTTGTTGATCTTCAGAAAGCTTTTGATACTGTGAACCATGTTATTCTTTTGCATAAGCTCAGCCATTATGGAATTAGAGGAATTGCTCTTAATTGGTTTAAATCGTACTTAAGTAATTGCAAGCAATTTGTTCTGTTAATCGGCATTCATCCTCAACATGTGAAGTAGCATGTTCCTAAATTATGGTATTAATGTTTGAGGTCTTAAAGTTGACACTTTGATCCATTATTTGTATTGCAAAAGAAAGTCCTTAAATGAATTAAGTTTCAAAAACCACTACTCCGTCTTCACCTCTATTTCATTCATTAAAGGTATTGAAACTTGAAGATATGATTCATTTGAACATACTTACAGTCGTCTTTAAAGCTGTTAATAAGCTCTCACCAATCCACTTCCATGACTATTTCTCTCTCACCTCTACCTCCCATAGGTATGGAACTCTTTACGCCACTAGAGGGGATATATTCATGTCCCTAAGAAGGACAACTCTCTATGGACTAAAAACAGTCAAATATTTTGGCTCTAAATTATGGAATACTCTCCCATTCTTCATACGTGTTGCTCGCAATGTTTCGAATTTTTGCTCTAAAAAAAGAATATTCTATTAATTCTTATATTTAATTTGTTAGGGTTTATCTGGTTAATTTATTTTATCTAAGAAGTTTTTTGTTTCTTTATTGATTTTTTTTATAGGGGGGCTCTCTCGATTAGTTTATCTATTTAGGGAGCTCCTCCTTAGGCAACCTAGCCTATATACAATTATGTAATATATTTTTTCTTAGTTTACTTTGTGTGTGTATTGTGACCCTAATTTATTCTATTGTAGATTTGTACTTGTATCTAGGTGTATTCTCTTAATGTTAAAAATGTATATAGGGTGGATTAATGATTAAATGAAACTTGAAAACTTGAAACTTGGTGTAATCTCTTGTTGTGCCCACTTTCCGTAGCTCCATGAACTATGATATCATCAAAAATATTTATTGCTCCTTCACATCCTTGCAAAACTTGCTCAATAATTCTCGGATACATTTCAGGTGCACAGAATATTCCAAACATTAAACGCTTGTACCAATAAAGACCCTTTTGTGTAACGAATGTTGAAATCGACCTTGAAGTTTCACTGAGTTCTACTTTGTGAAATGCCCACTTTATGTCAAGCTTACTGAAAACTGAACTTCCATTGAACTCCTGGAGAACTTCTTCTACAGTAGGTATACGATGTCGTTCCCTCGCAATTGCACTGTTTGCTTGCCTCATATCTACCCATAACCTGATTTCACCATTTGACTTAGAAGTGACAACAACTGGTGAAATCCATGGAGTTGGACTTTGAGCTTTCTCTATAACATCAAGCGTCTCAAGCTCATCTAATTTCATCACGATTTGACTTCTCAAACTAAATGGTACTCTGCGTACTTGTTGCGCGACTGGTTTAAGTGTCCCCTCTATCGGAATATCTAATTGAAAATCTTTCAATTTCCCTAGACCCTGAAAACAGTCTTTCTACTCTGAAAATATATTCTGTCCGCTAACTGCCTGCTTTTTACTGAATTAATTTCAACCCCATCATTAATTTTCAGCACATTTAGCTTTACTGCAGTGTCTCTTCCTAACGGAGCTTGGCCCTTCTCCTCTATTACCGTAGATATAGCATCAAATGAGGCATCTTTGAATGCTACTTTTGCAATGACACATCCTTTAGCCTTCAGAGGTTGACTACTTCCATATGGATACAACTGTTTTGTACATTTTGTTGATACACAGGTAATTTTCTCCTTCTTGAGCTTCTCCCATAATTTCCTGTCAATTACATTGACACATGCCCCTGAATCAATAATCATTTAAACATCTGTCACTCCTCCAATTTCTACATAGATCTTTGGCAGCTTTCCATCAGAAACTGTAAAAGCATATTCATCATCTGTGCTATGATTTGCATCTACTAAGTGAATATTTGGCTTTTTCCTTTGGTATGTCTTTTGAGACTTTGCTGTTGCTTGAAAGCTCCTTAAAACATTCTTTATTTCTTGCTGGACGATCCTTTACTCCTAATATGAAATATTCCTGATGGTTAACACGGTAAAAAAGATAAATTACATAAATACAAAGCCTGTGTTTTGGTTTCCCGTAAGACAGTGCTCAATGCATAAATGCAGAGCGTAATATATACTAAGGAGGAAAGAGTCAAGAGACTAACTCAATATCTCACGGCGAGATGTTGAGTTAGTCTCTTGACTCTTTCCTTCTTAGTATATAAATTACATAAATAAGTATTTTAATGCATCATTTCCATTGGTGCTTAGCTGGTCAAATTTTGTTCATCTTACCACAAATAAGTACTGAGCCCTCTTAAAGTGTAACACGTACGATCCTTTACTCCTAATATGAGATATTCCTGATTGTTTACACGGTAAAAAAGATAAATTACATAAATAAGTATTTTAATGCATCATTTTTAGAATTGGTGCTTAGCTCGTCAAATTTTGTTCATCTTACCACAAATAAGTACTGAGCCCTCTTAAAGTGTAACACGTACGATCCTTTACTCCTAATATGAGATATTCCTGATGGTTAACACAGTAAAAAAATAAATTACATAAATAAGTACTTTAATGCATCATTTTTAGAATTGGTGCTTAGCTGGTCAAATTTTGTTCATCTTACCACCAATTGGTACTGAACCCTCTTAAATATGAAACTTGTATATATTTGGCATTTAATAATATGTAATAATATGAAATAAAATATAAATATTTGACCAATAGCCTTATTTCTGCAAATTTGGCATGATTAGGGGAACATTTGTTATTATACTGGTATGAGGATTTCAGTGTTTGTGCGTCACATGGACGGTATTCATGCCTGATACATGTTGGGTTATATTTTGAAAATAGTGTAAATCCTCATAAAACAGTTTTATATCATGAAACTGACGTAAATGTTTGAAAAATAGCATTAAGATGCGAGTTTGGCATGAATAGGTGAAAGTTTGATATTATATGAGATTTCGGTGTTTGCGTGTCGCATGGACGGTATTCATGCCTGGTACAACTAGGGTTATATTTTGAAAATAGTGTAAATCCTCATAAAACAGTTTTATATCATGAAACTGACGTAAATACTTGAAAAGGCATTATTTCTCCGAATTTGTTATGATTAGGGGAACATTTGATGTTATATGAGGATTAAGGTATTTACGCGTCGCATGAAGGGTATTCATGTCATGCCTTATACAACTAGGGTTATATTCTTAGAAAGCGTAGCGTAAATCCTGATAAAAAACTTTTATGTCAAGAAACTCAAAGGTGACATGGTGGGAGTAAATTTGAGAGAGGTGCTTATTTGTTAATTTTCTTGATAGAATGGGGCTTAAATCCAGCACAAAGCAAGAGAAATGTTCTTCCTTTCATTTCTGCTTTTCTCCTAATGTACACCATGACGAATCATCTACATCCATTAGTCCTATTCCCAACTATTTTCTACTATCAACGGTATTCAAGATATGTTTCACTAGGTCTACAAATATTCGCTATGGATCATTTTCTGGCATGTTAATAGGCGAAATGATTCTAACCGTAGCATTGAAGTACGGTTTTTTTTAACACCCTTCATTTTTTAGAGGTGTTAGTTCATTTACTGATGATTAACACGATATAAATAAGTATTTCATGCATCATTTTTAGAATTGGTGCTTAGCTGGTCAAATTTTGTTCATCTTATCACATCAATTGGTACTGAGCAATCTTAGAGTGTAACACTGACGATCCTTTACTCCTAATGTGAAATATTCCTCATGGTTCACACGGTAAAAGAGATAAATTACATAAACAAGCATTTTAATGCATCATTTCTAGCAATGGTGCTTAGCTGGTCAGATTTTGATCATTTTAACACTAATTGGTACTGAGCCCTCTTATAGTCTAACACTGACGATCCTTTGCTGCTAATATGAAATATTCTTCATGGTCAACACGGTATAGGACGACAACTAATGAAGAATCTCTACTACGAGATTCAAAATTACATGAACGCAAGAAGTTTATTGGAAAATACGGCAATGTAGTTGGAAAGTGAAAAAAAGAAATTAAAATGTGTTAAAAGTGTACTGTACGCCTGGTCATGGAACCTCAAATCTTTTTGTTGCTATTACCGTAAGTCCTCAAAATAAACACCACAAACACATATTTCAGCGTGGGGGCGTATTGGAGGTTGTAAATTCGGAGGGTAAACTGCATAAAAAATCTGATATTTTGGTAAATCTTGTACTAGATTGAGGAATTGAGGAATACAACAATATACGATAACAAGGCCAGAAGCCACTTGAGGTTATGGGCTAAATGAGATGGATACCTAAAAGGTGATTGTTAAAAAGAGGATGAAGATCGATTGTATTCACTTAGAAAGCAGTAAGAAGGAAGAGAGTTCTAAAGACATGTTGTACGTGGAATGAATGAGTTCTGATGGAATTGGTGACAAATACGAGGAGACACAAATATTTACGAGAGATGTTAGGACTCAAAGTAATGCACTTTGCAAATGTTATTAGAAATCAAAAAGTTTTTCGTTTGAATTTTTCTTTTCAATACAGTAAAATGTTTTTTCTGAACCATCATTCATTCTACGCTTCATGATGTCTTTTTCTGTTCGATAGCACATTGCTAGATCAGTGATTTTCATTTCCCATATTCTCATATCGGGTTTTTTAAACATGTGATATTTCATGCTTTTTGCAATTTATATGTTGGCAGGAAACCGAAGTTTTAGAATGAATTTAAACCTTTGAACTAGAACTGCGATGATAGCACAAATTTTTATAGAAGGACACCAAGAAAAACAATTCATTATACTTTTTCAATTAAACAAAATAAATGATGCACCAATACAGAGGAATAAAACAATCAAGAATAATATGCTTTATTAAAATGTTTCACACGAAACTATGCACTGGGCAAACAGCTTTTAACGCTGATTCAACGTGGACACCTTCATCAGCATGCTCATCTGGATGTCAAAGAAATCAAATTTCGGCATTTAAAATTGTAGAATATAGTATCAATGCAATTGCAACAATAGACTACTACCTCAAATAAAAGTTCATTCAACGTTGTCAGAATGTTACTTCAATTTTTATCAACAATGAATGTTGAAATATTATTTCTTTGACATTGAAGGTGACAGAAACGTGTATATCAAGTTGAACTCGTCGAATTTACGTTAAATCTGCCATTTTTGCCAATTCATTGGGTCACAACCAGAAACTGTTGCCAATATAAAACCAGATTGGAGGTGAGCTGAGTCTCTCTCAATGAATCATGATTTATCTGCATGAAATTATTGATCATGCTGAATAAATTGCGTCAATGGCACGTGCGACCAAAAACACAGATACCGTACATTTGACGAAACAGTACACATCGTTAACGCTTGTCGCTCGGCTCATATGATACCAGACAGTATTTCCCTGAAAGAGCGCCTGGGCTCTCATTTCCAATTCAGTCTGCAAAGGGAGGCGCTCATTTGAGGAGGACGCCATTTGAGAGAGGCGCTCATTTAAAGGTCTAAACGTGGTCAACAAACACATTTTCTAATAGTTGTAGTTGTAATAGTTTTACGTGGGGACACAGACAGTCTCTTTAATACGAAAGGATTTTAAAAAAACTCATCAAAAAAGGTAAGAAAAGCCCCAAAAGCAGAAATTAGGAAGGACTCGCTTACTTCAATACTTTTCGTACTTTAGGCAGAACACTCATTTCAAAATATTGTTGCCCAATATTCAACCTTGCAGTTGGTAGAAAATTTGGAACACGAACATATACTTCAACATCAAACAACAGCTATCGATATGCTGAGGAGCAACTATCTCTCCATTTAACAACAAGGGTCGTTTCCAGCAATAAATTGTCTACATCTATGCATTGGGATGTTGTCCATTTTATGCATGACCTACGCAAGGACCTGCGAATAAATTGATAAAAATCTTCTTCGAAATCATTCAAATTCGAAAATACAAAAAGAATGTTTTAATAGAATCACTCAGAAAGTTCGAAATCAAACTGCCAAAGAAGCTCATTGAATATTTAATGAAATCATATAAACACATTCAAACAAAAACAAATTTCACACCTGAGTTCATAGCATACCTAAACTAGACTGAATCATTTTGATAGGCCATATTAGTTACGGAACACCTAGTCACTGTATATTTTCCTCACTTCATTTGAAGGTTGCATCATTACCCAATAAAATATCAGCGTAGTAACTGCTTTAAATTCAATCCACATGAATTGCATAGCCTCACTTCACCAGGCATCTATCCAAAACGGCAATACGCTTGGTCACAATTGAGTGAATTTTTCGGGCTAGAGGAAGTCGAAGTCGGGTTTTTTGTCTTCCGTGGAAACGAGGTCGTTTGAAATGAGATCTTTCGAATTTGGGCAAATATCTTTTCTATTTCAAAGATTTATCGTGCATTCTCTTGGCTGGTTTTGTCTGAAACAAAATCGAGGCTGCAATCTCAAGCCTATATTTCCGTTTTGGATATACTTATGGTTGAGCGATGATATGAATTTCAAATGTACAAAAATGTTAGTCTTCACAAAAAACCACCAAAATTTCTAAAGTCAAAGGAGAAAAGAAACAGGGACTGTCATCGCCATATGATCTTCTTCAATGTCACAAACCATAGCAGAAATTTTGAAGCAACATTTGAAAATTCTAGCCTTCAAATCCAAAACTGAGAATTGCCTTAGGTTAATAGAATTGAAGCACCTAAATATTTTTAGCAGCACCTCTGGTTTAGTTTCAGTGGTCTTTCTACAGAAAAGTAGTAATACACGGAAGAAACTTGTAAATCGTCTATAGGGATGGATTCGCTATTCCGGGGTAGCTTGTTTTCGAGTGTGAGCTCGATTTTGAAGAATGCGTCTTACTACTTAGAAGATCAGGATTCAAGTACTGATGCCAGTGGGAGAACATTATGTATAATATTAAAGTTGAAAAGCTTCTTACTTCTGGCCCAAGTGCACATTTATTGAGCGTGATTTGGGTCCGGTATGGAGAGGTTTGAAAATGCTTTTACGCTGTGTGTCATCCTCGCAACAACTTGCTGCACATCATCCCACTAAAATTAAGATATACAAGGGCAGCAATTCCAAACAGATCTATTACAATTCTATTCCAAATTTGACAAGCAGTTGCAGTGGCGTGCACCTGTAAACCAGTAGCTTGGTGCTAGAAATTCTGAACGGTGTGGGTTTTAAACCCCCCCTTCGAAATTAAAATTGGGGTTGTCTAATTGGCAGTCGTTTTCAAATTGAGAACTTCTGTACCACAAATGGGAGCATTAAACACACTAGGAGTTCATATACTACTATATATAGTGATATAGTGCATGCTACCGTGCCCCTACTGTAAATAGCCATTCGCAGGCTAGCACGTTAAACATAAACTTCTCCCGCAGGCATTACAAAGAACCGAAATGTGATAATAGGATTTGGCAAACTAGGCATTTCAAGCAGTAGTTATTATTTCATAGGATAAATGTTTCTCTTTTTTTCAGGTGCTTAAGACGGAGTTTCGCTCTATTTGCTTTTGATCCCTAAATTTTGGTCAAACTTTAGGCTCATTTTCAAGTAAAAAAGCTTGTTATTTTCTTACCAAGATAGCGTGTCGACTTTTGACGAACAGCCACACGACCAGGGAGTTGCATCGTCCGCAGATGAGGTCCCAACACAACAGCAATGGAAGCAGAGCAGGCAATGCTGGCATTTATTTTTTTCTTGCAAAGGTAAATCTTGGAACCTGAGCATGCAAGCCTTTTCGTCACAAACAATGTAGTCACAAAACCCGCCTTGATCCGACGTTTTGCTATTTTGGATATTGACAAGCGGCACAACATGATTAACTGGTCCTTATAAGATAGAAGGAACCCATAAAATCTGGAACACAAGGGAATCTGGGCATTCTTCTCCAAAATCTTGCTGGTATGAAGGGACGCTGCAGAAGGACTTACACCTGATTTTAAATGCTCCTGCTATTAAAAGCATATGAAGCAACGCTATAAAAGAAAAACAGCTACAGGTTTAATAATGAATGGCATTCTTTGCATTTGAAAAGTTTAATAAATTATGTTGAATAATAACAAAAAACCTTGAACGCAAGCAATGGGATCAATAACGGTATTAAAAAGGCTAAAAGGAAACTCAAGAAAAATTGAAAAGCATAAAAAAGTTGTTGCAAAAAATCAAGAAAAATAGTCTTTGTATGATATAGTTGGTAATCCTAGGTTGTGTCTTAAGGTGCTAAATATTTTGAATTTGTGATTCTTGAAGATCAGTGGAAAACGCACTATTGTATATTTGAAGAGAAGTAGGATTTGGAAAATCAATCGAGATAATTTGTGAGAATGAAAATGACCCGAGTAGGACTCGAACCCACGACCTCTAGATTTGATTTGAAAATTTTCTATCTCTGCGATCGTTGCGATCGTTGCGTCAAAGGAAGCCGAAAGTGGTCAGAAATTTGTGCGATCCTTGCGATCAAATGGAAACCAGGCTTAACTTGCATCTCGGTGAGAGTCCTTTGTGTGCAAAAGTTCCTCTTTCAAACAGGCCAACAAAAACTTATCATCACCAGGAATATGTTGATATCTGCGAGAAACTTCATCTGTGGTGATAAAGAATGCCAGCATTCTTTTATCCATCCCAGTTCGGAGAAGCTAAATATTTCAAAATACAACTTCGATTACAGAAAGATGAAACTAGAAAACTAACTTCTGCACTCCCTTCACTATATTGGTATGGTTGTGCATGATACTTGTTTGTTTGATTTGACTTGATTAGGTAGGTCTTAAACATAACATTGACATGACATGGTTGAAAATAACACCCAGGTTTATACCGATTGTTAGAAAATCGAGATCATTATTTATACTGAAATCACGAAAGAGGTTACCCTCATGCAAAAGTACAAACCGGTCACCCTCAGTAGTAAGGCTACTGACAAGGATTGTACCCAATACGCTTAATTTTCGTGGGAAAAATAGTTCAATATGCAGGAAAATTTATTTCTTAATTGCTATATACGACTTATGTCGGATGCCACCTTATTGGTTTTGATTTCAGGAAGCTTCATGTTTTCCAAGAAGTTTAATTACAGGAAGTTTCATTTCTCCATCAGAAAAATAATAAGCAATAAACTTAAAATAACAATTTTTTATAGAATAGAAAACTAAACAAAACGATACATACTTCTCGCAGAATGATGTTTACAGAAGACAAACCATATTTCAAGGCTGCAAGCTTGATGAAACACCAGTTTTTTTCAGTGCCATATAAATGAACCGAGGCAGACCGGTATAGACAATTTCCATCTGCTTGTACATTAATCGACTCGTAGCAATCACCTAGTACACTCTCAGGTGTATAATGTTGATACCAGAAAAATTTGACAAGACCTATTTTAATCTTAATGATCAACATTAGGTCATTCAAAAGTCAAAATTGAAAATTAGATCATTCCGTTTCACACAATAATATACGATTAAAGCAAAACTATACCGTATACTGAGTTAAAAAGTTACCGTAATAGTTCGACTAAGCCCCTCCTCTGAAATAAGCGTGTCTCTCAAATAGGCCCGCCCCATTTCAGCGATAATTTTGAATAATCTCCCACTTTATCTATATTTTGCCAAGAAAGTCTACTTATCATGAAAATATTCACGAAGACGTAGAAATGGAGAATACAGTTGAGCTGCAGATAGATGAGAAAAAACAAAAGATGTTGAAGTAGAGAAGACGAGTAGTTTCCTTTGTGCATCCAAAACAAGTTTTGTTTGTTAACTTTTCTCAGTTTTGAATAAGTCTCCTTCTCGAATAAGTCCCCCCTTTGAAGCATAGAGTTTTAAATAAGCTCCTTTTGGGGTTATTCTAATCATTACATTACTCACCAAAATTCGATGTCTTCTTTCAAGAACGTGTACTTTGAATCCTCAAACGGGCACAGATCAGGAAGAGGATCCAGAAACTTTTATCGCAGCTCCCGATGTCAATCATTAAAGGTGCTCTTATAGATTTTCGTTTTCACGAGGATTTCACTCATACGTCTGCAAAAAATTTAAATTCAAGAATTATGATATAAAATGTTCTATATAATTAAAATAATATAAAAATTACTCTCGAGTCCGGAATAAATGTACCTTCCCGCTTATTATTTCTGATATAGCTGCCATATCTGGGGTGGTGCTGCAAAGGCAACTCTTGCTTGCCTTGACAGGGTTCAAAACAGAATTCGGAACCCTGTAGGGGACGAACTCTTCAGAATGATTTAACCCCTATCTTTCTGAAGGAACGTTGCAAGTCCATCTTTGCTGTTTGGCTACTTCAATTTTAGGTGCTGAGAGAAACTAGAATCATTCATGCCACCCCTCTACATGTTCAGTAGAAACACCAGTCTGGCTTCTCACCATCAAAAATCATTCATTCCACGTACCACATGTCTTTGGAACTCTCTCCCTTCTACCTGCTTTCCAAGTGACTACAATCTATCGTCATTTAAATCTCTAGTTAACGATCACCTCTCAGGTATCCGTCTCATGCAACCCATAACCTCAAAGTGGCTTCCAGCCTTGTTATGTGGTTATCTCCTCAGTACACAAACAATTAAAATCCTAAGAGCTCTAATTCTGAAAGTTCCTTAAATTTGCTATTGTTTTGTTAAAAGGAACAATAGAACAAAAGAATCTATTGTAACTTACCAGAAGTCGTAGAACTAAGAAGGTCTTTGATCGATACAAGATTTTAGAACAACCATCAAAAATTGGAAAGATATTGAAATATAACATCAGAAACGGAAAGAAAATCTAATCTAACGATTTTAGCAAAGCAAAATGTGGATCATAATAACCCAATCAGAAAAGGCTCAGCAAGTAATTAGCATTCTTTCTGGAAAACCAATTATTGCCTACAATACAGTGCAGTGCTCTTTATGCAGAAATTGATGATAGGAATTAATGGGTGGAATAGGCTAAAATTAAAGTCAGTCAGGATATTTATACAGATGTATCAAAAAACTTGTACTGTTCTTGGGTTATCATTTGTTTGGTACATTGAAAAGAATTATCAGTTCATTGCAAAATTTAGTATTTTTATCTACTGTAACCCATTTTTTATCCGTAAACGCCATTATATCCAATTGCTGATATTCTTTTTATTCAACTAAGAATTCTATACACATTGCAAAATAGAAGTTACCTTCAATGTCACCTCGCTCTTCTGCATCCCCTGTATCATTGTAATTTCATTCCATCCTGTCCGTATTGATATCCCTCTCCGTGTTCTCCGCGTTTCCACGGCTCTCTTCAGCCAAACCTGTACAATGCTCGTGTACAAATGTGGAGCAACTTTCAAGAATTTGATCCAACTCACCGATTTTTAGCTTTGGCTTGCAATTTGGGGATCGAAATGACACGTCCCTCCAACAACAACGCTTTCTCCTTGCCAAAGACTTCTTTTTTTAATTCCTGTAACAAATATAAAAAAAACAAAAAAGAATGGTAAATAATGATGGGGAGGATGATATTGAATTCCTAATATTCAATAGTTAACACAGATTCTAAAACGATAATCTGGACGTATATCACCCCATGTACATAGAATTCAACAAACCTATTCCTACAACAGCAGCAGTGATAAGCTTTCTTTTTGCGTTAACATCAAACTCGAAGACGTCTTGAGTTAAAAATGTATTTACAACAACAGGATTCAGTTCTAAAAATAAAGTAGATATTTTGTTTAAAAAGTATTTATTAAAGCAAATTGATGTGGTTAAGCAAGTTTACGTAAATGTGCAAAAAGAGGCATAGTTCCCCAAACGAGTATTCAATATACCACATCCTTACAAAACTGCCCACAGGGTACCAAATAGTATTTGCAATATAAATCTTTACTACAATTGTCTAGGAGCTTTTCTCACTTTGTCATGACTCTGGTGGAAAAATCCATATCATGACAGAGTTTGACTGACAGCTATTAGTTTTTGTCCACAAAAATATCAATCAAAGCTTAGAGGCTCATTATAGAAAAATAATGCTGCTCAAACATCAAGTCCGATATTCATACAATCACGTCTGCATCTTGATTATTATATAAAGATACGAAAAAATCGGAGGCAATTAAAATAAAGAGAATAGAATGCTTTCTTAAATACTAAAACATTTTACACACTTAGGCCTTTCAAACATAAGCTTTCATCAGAGTGTGATTAACAATACAAGTAAAACTGTCAAAAAATTTCTTGATTATTACATCATGATAGACATGATTTCATCTATATTGAGGGATAAATAAATATTGATGAGTGTCATACGGGTTTGAGAAGTTGCAACAGGAGCAGCAGGAGTAGCAGGACGAGACGCACCAAGATGCTGAAGATAGAGTTTCTGACCGGTAGACTTAGCAAGAGTAGAATTCTTTAAACCAAAAGAACAAATCTGCCAAAACCAGAAGGCCTTTTGAAAAATGCTGCGTCAAAAGTTCGAATTTTGAATATGAAAGGGCGTTCTTGAAAAAATGTTGTGTGGAAAGTTACAATTTCGAATCATTTGCTATTCGTAACGAAATTCCTTCCAAGTCTTCCGAATTCCTGCGAAGTCTGCCAACATTCAGAGCAGAAGCATTGGAAAGCCTTCTAAACCTACCGTTTTCAGCAGGCGGTACCAAATGAACAGAAAATCAAATCCTTCTGAAAAAAGAAGGCACCATCCGAAAAATGAAGGCTACCAAAAGAACATGCCAATAGAAACTGTATAGAATTTTATTTAAAATACTGTACACTGTGTAAGACAAAAAAAATTGCTGATGCGAAGGTCGTACAAAATTTAGTTTGATTTTGAATTGTTTATTCCAATGATTTCATCATAATATGAAATATTATATCAAATATAACAAGGTATTCATAGAAACTAGATTCGTTATTACACAACTTTAAAAATAAGCAGTGTGCAAATTTTAAGTAACAATCAAACAGCTTATTTAACACAATAAACAATACAGGGGACTAAATCTCCCTTCTCCCTCCTTAATTTAGCAATTTCTCCCTTTTCCCATTAAAGAATTGCAGTTTCTCTCTTCTCCCACGGAATTTTTACCCTCCCTTTATCTCAAAATCAGGTCATGCTTTTATTCATTTTCTTTCAACCATCCAGCTAAAAATACAGGTTATTTCTTCATAAACTCCTTCTTATCAGTGGCGTTCACAAGTGAGGAACGGGGGGTCCCGACCCCCTCAGATTTCAGAAGATGACCCTTGAGATTTTTGCAAAACTGCAGTAAAAATTCTACCTAAGGGGGTTTAGGGGGTAGCCTTTCAAAATTTTCCTGGGAGACGCCCATGACCACCCGATTTGTTTTAGGCTGTGTATGCCAGTGTCATAAAATCACAGTAGGATGCTTATGGAATAGAAGCGTTGACAAGTTTGTTAAATGTGGAGTCATGTGACCATTTTTTGTGACGTCATGGGGCAAACACTACCCAAACTCGTCTCAAATTCGTCGAATTTATGTCAATGGGTCGCAAATTTATTCAAGTTGAACATTTTTATCAAAAACGAAAATCAGCGCCAAAAATGATGACGTCATCAATGTGGTACAAACGCTTTTTGACCAAATTTCTGGGTACCGGGTAATTTCTGGGTGATACAGGTTATTTCATTCTTTGAAAAGACTTCGTTCTGATGAATTCTAAGGTTGCGAATCAAATTTGGGTACGCAATCTGTGAACATTTTTATTCAAAAACGCAATTTTCCGGACACAGAGTTGGTGAGAAATTGGTTAAAAATGACGTCATTGCCACGTGATAAACATCAATCTTTTTATTTTGCTCCGATGGGCCTCCCTGTCCTCTCTTAACATCATTTTTTCACTTTTGAACGTGAAAGGGTTTTAATTTGCGGTATATTACTGTCCCATTTCAAGAAATGGGAAGTTTTAACAGGAATCTTAGCAATCTTAGGAACATTTGAAATCTTGTACGCTATTTTGGGGAGTGATTGGCCCCTCCTTTATGTCAATTATAATAATAATAATAAATAAACCTGTTCAGGTAGGGCCAGGTTGAAAATGGATGCAAAAAATAGTCTAGCTCGGGTTTAGCTACCATGATTTGCAAATCTTCCCTTCTCCCTTCATTATTTTTTCTCCCTTCTCCCTTTTAATATTTTCTAAATTCTCCCTTCCCTCGTCAAATTGGGGCAATTCTCCCTTCGCAGTACCACCCCCCTGACAATATGCATTCCAAAAATAGAGAAAGGTGTTAGCATTTCAGGTTTTTCTTTTTTGTTTCCTGGTGGCAAGTATACTGTATATCAATTTTAGAAACATCAGGGGCTGAGACTTGGATTATTAAATTGAGGTCAGTTTTTAGGTTTGTTTGGATTTCTGCTCTAGAACTGACCTTGCGAGAAAGATACAGCAAGCAGAATAAATACTTAGTAAATTAATATTTTTAAGAGACCATAAAAATAATTGATGAGAAGTATATGAACCAAATAAAGACTTGTCCACCTGTTGGCTTCATATGTAATGTTCCAGCATCATCCACATGTAATGTAATACAGAGAGAGGGAATACCTGTCTCTGCATACCAATTATTCAACTAAAACAAATTATTTATAAAAACATCTGAAAAAAATTTAGTAATATTCAATATTGAAAAATTATTTTATTGAAAAGCATTAAAAATATACTCACAAGCTTGCTGAGACTTTACATCTTTTGTTTGTTAGTCCTGTTTCTATCAGAAACACTAGATCTAAAAGTATGAATGGAGGGTCCACAAAATTTCTGAAAAATAAAATAAAATGAGAATGATATTCATATTTTTCTAATGTATACGAAATGGAAGGCCAGTGATGTGATATGACCATTTGCATGACATATTGAACTCAAATGAAAACAAATAATATTAGGTAGCTTGATACACTGATTCAGGCTCAAAAAGATTTAAACAAACACCTAAACAAAGATGCAGACAAATTTTGTATTTCAAATGCATTCAGGATTTGTGTTATGATAAAACTTATTTAAGACATTTTTGAGCCATAAGGCGCTCAAATGATCGAGCGAGTAAAATTTTTGAGGTGAGTGTGGAGGGCCTGCAACCAAGTATACTTTTAAAACCTGGGCAAAAGTTTGAATACCGTTAAAAGCTCTATTAAGCCCTTATTTGATTTTTGAGATTCTAGGGGAGGGGCTTATTAGAGAGGGGGCTTATCTAAAGTTCAAGATCAAGGACAGTGGCATACACAAGGGTGGATTGAGGGTCCAAACCTCCACTATTTAAAAGATGTCCCTTGAGATTTCTACAAAAGTGCAATAAAATTTTTACCCAAGGAGGGTTAAAGGTCTGTGACAGTCCAAAATTTCCCTGGGAAATGCCCATGACCGCCCCACTAGTGATGTCAAAAACTCTTTCAAACTATAACCACAAGACGCTATTTTTTCCTCCCAAACTAATTTGCATCAAAAGGTCAACTGTATTGCGCATGCCCAATGGACATTCTGGGAAAGTCTCGTTTTCATGTACAACCTAGTGCCAATTTGCCACTTTGTTTCATTTTTAGGCCGGGCGAATTGACAGTAACATCACGCTAAACCTTTCGAAATTGCCAACTTTTAATGAGTAGAAGGGGAGTAACAGAGCGATGGAAAAAAGTTGCAGTAGTGCCGGAGGAGGGTATGAAACTGATTCACAGAAACAATCAGAAGACAGAGACATCACAAGTCACTGTGAGATAGAGTCAGCACTGTTGATGAGTAGCATTAGGAAGAGCCACCCAAGATGCCAAGTTGAAAATCTCAGGCGAAAGATTGATGCCCGTGCAGACCTGACGAAACAGTAAACTCATTACAACCTCGCTTGTTGAGAGATAACTATCAAGTTCTGCAAAACTTATCTCTGGAGAAAAAATACAAAAGATATCAACAAGTACAAAGGCCTTATTGCAGTGCTTAAAGCCTGGTTTCCATAAAAGTTGCTGAGGTTGCTGGGGTCGTTGGGTCGCCGAAAAATGAGTTCAGCAACCACACCGACTCCAGCAACAGTCTGTCTCCATTTGATGGCTGAGGGTCGCTCGAGTCCAGAACAAGGCGGTCGAGAGATCTGGGCCTAGCAATTAAAATTGTGCGAGCAATGCCCTGCAATTTGCCCTTAAATTCACTATTTCTCAATTTGTCAACATGGCTGCATTAAACCTTAGATTTCTGTTGCAAACATGCAAGTTTTTGGTGCTATCCTTGTTAAGACACGTTTTAAACAGGAGGCAAAAAGAAAACATCGATTCTGGGTAAGAGAAATTTTCAAAAAAAGAACCGAGCTTGGAGCATTCCACACATTGACCAAGGAGCTTCGATTGAATGACAGAGAATACTTTTTCAGGTGAGATTGGCAGTTTTCTTGAAAATGCAATGCATGCGCATTTAATTACCCTAAAGTGGATTTGGATGCAGGGCTTTTGGTTTGCTTTGTTTGCTCTGCCAACTTAAGTAAATTTTAACTAATTTTGGTTTGGGGACTTTTGGTTAGGATATATTATTTATACACATAGTTGAAGTAGCATTTTCGAATATTTTTTTAGTTGTGTATAAAATTATTTGTTTCCATAATGAATTTGTGAATATTTCCTTTGCAGATATTTAAGGATGTCACCAGAAAGATTTGAGCATCTGTTATCCTTGGTGAGGCCATACATTCAAAAAAGCTGTGTTAATCAAGAATGCCTATTTCCCCAGAAGAAAGGTTGATGGTCACATTGAGATTTTTAGCAAGTGGAGATTCACAGCAATCACAATCTTTTTCTTTTCGAATCGGAAGAGCAACAGTTTCAAAGATACTCAGGGCGACATGTGAAGCATTATGGGTTGCACTAAATAAAGAATACTTGAATTTGCCCTCAACAACAGAAGATTGGGTCAGAATTTCCAAAGAGTTTGAGGATAGCTGGAATGTTCCTCACTGTATTGGTGCCATTGACGGCAAACACATAATGATTGAGTGTCCCAAGAAAGCAGGATCCTCACATTACAATTATAAAGGCTACCACAGTACTGTCCTTCTTGCTATATGTGATGCCCAATATTGCTTTACATTTGTTGATTTTGATAATCATGGCAGCAACAATTCCATGATAGATGTTTTTGGGTAACTTGAACAGCTTTGCTCAGATGAGATTTGGCCAACAATTGGAGAATGAGTATGACTTTGACCTACTAATAGGTCAAAACAAACATTTCAGGAACATAGGTAAACCTTAGTATTATTATTTTTTCTTTCAAATCAAATCAAAGCACACTGTATTTCTTTCTCTATTCTTGATAGAAAAGCACATAATTGTCCTATTTTCTGGCCTATATCATCATGAAAACCATTTTGTTTTGGAAAGATAGACTTGAACTAAACTCATGAAGACCAAGAAGTCATTGTCCACCTTACCTCTACCAAAAATTTTTGTAAGAATTCGTTCTTTGTAAGGAAAAATCTTATCACATAATTTATTGGGAAAACATTGTTAAAAGGTCTTAATTATTGTTTGCAGAAGTAGAATCGGATCCATCACTACTGTCATTATCATCATCAGTATCAATGTTAATGTTATCATCAATGTCAATTAAACTGGCAATAGCTTTCCTCCTTTGTTTAATCCTTCTCCGGGATTTACTCTGCTGCTCCTTTTGATGCTTCAACTTTCTCTTTCTTTCACGTTTTTTTGAAAATGGCCAACCAATCAACTAAAAGTGACTAACCAATGCACCCAATATCCTTACACCAATCATCTGGAAAGGATACATTGATGATATTTTCATGGTATGGAGACATGGCCCACAAGCCCTGGGGGATTTCTTAACACTCTCCAACCAATGTTTCTCAGCCATAAAATTCACTGCAGAGATATCAAACTCCAGCATTAATTTTCTGGATACCTCCATCTTTTTCAACTCAACTGGTCTTCTTGAAAACACTTTATTTGTTAAATCAAATGATATATGCACACTACTTCACAACGATTCCTTCCACCCAGAAAGCTGCAAGAGGCATTATCTACAGCCAAGCACTATGTTATCGTCGAATCATCACTGATGACAAAAATTTAAGAGAAAATTAGGCACCCATAGAGATAATTTGCTTAAGAGAAGGTACAATCTTTCTGAAATATATACAGAATTTAAAAAAGGCGAGAAACTCACCCAAAGAGATGGGTTGTAACCTCTCTTAAGCAAATTATCTCTAGGGGTGCCCAGTTTTTTCCTTAAATTTCTGCCATCAGTTATGATTCGACGATATCGCAGTGCTTGGCTGTAGATGATGCCTTTTTTGCAGCTTTCTGGGTGGAAGGAATCGTTGTGAAGTAGTGTGCATATATCATTTGGTTTTACAAATAAAGTGCTTTCAAGAAGACCGGTTGAGTTGAAAAAGATGATTGTATCCAGAAAATTAATGCTGGAGTTTGATATCTCTGCAGTGAATTTTATGGTTGAGAAACATTGGTTGCAAAATGTTAAGAAATCCTCCAAGGCTTCAGGGCCATGTCTCCATACCATGAAGATGTCATCGATGTATCGTTTTTAGAGGATTGGTGTAAGGTTATTGGGTGCATTGGTTAGAATGTGTTCTTCGCAGTGTTTCATATATATGTTCGCAAAGTTGAGTGCAAAGGGATACCCTATTGCTGTTTCATGGATTTGTAAGTAGTGGGTACCATTGAACACAAATAGTTTCTCTTGAGTATAAAGCTAGACATCTGTTTTAAGTGGTGCATGGGTAGAGGTAATATGTCCTGGCAAAATTCTTTCGTGGCTTGTAGACAAAAATTCATCCCCTCATCTTGGGGAATGTTTGTGTATAGAGATTTGACATCAAGTGTGACCAAAAGATCATCAGGTTGTATTCTTAGTTCAGGGTTTAGAATGGTTTGGAGAAAGTGATTTGTGTCCTTGATGTAAGATGGTACAGTACATCCTCGATTATCTGAACAGGTGGAACTCAAATTTTTGTTGCGCCGTTCGGATACGCAAAAAATTCGGATAATCGAGGAAGAACATTTTACCTACCAAACTTGCTATAAAGGTTATTATCATCGTCCTGAACAGTCACAGGATACTCAAACTGAATGCAAATTGAAAAGCAAAGGGAATAGGCCTAGATAAAGAACAGACTTAGGCTTTGTCTAATCATTACAATATCACTTTCTTATAAAAAAACGTGTTGTCCAAGCTTCTGGATTTTCCTGTTTTGATTTCCTTTTAGCGGTTTGGCTAAATGCACACACGAATGTTAAAATGAATGTGTCATTTTTGTGCCTCCGTTGGATATGACTTTTATATTGGGCAACAGTTTGAGCAGACAACGGATATTTCGATTGGTTTCTCAAGAACTGGTTTGCAAAAAAATTTTCATGAAAACTTTTGGCGTTTGGATAATAGAGGTTCGGATAATCTAGGTTTGGATAATCGAGAATGTACTGTATGAGTTTGACAATTGGTTTTAGGTAAAAATCTAGATATTGGGATAAAGCCCTGGTAGGAGATTGACATCCTGAGATAATAGGTCTACCAGGGCAATTTGGCTTGTGTATTTTGGGTAATATATGAAAGGTTGGTGTCTTGGTTTTAGAAGTTTTGATTTGCAAGTGAGTGAGGAAAGTTTCAATTTCCATGGCTAGAATATTTGTGTAATCAAGGGGTTGTTGGGCATAGTCAATGGCATTACCTAATTGGTTTTGAGCTTTCTTAAGGTAATCCTATATAGGCCAGAGTACTATTTTGTCCACCTTATCAGCTGGTTTGATAATAAAGGATTTGTTGTTTTTGAGTTCTTCCAAAGCTAGAATTTCATCCGGGTTGAGATTCAGTGGATTTCCAGTTGGATTATGGATAAGATTCAGGATATCCTTTCTGTTCTTTTGAAAAAAATGATGAAAACTTTGTCCTTGCAAATTGGTAGTTGCCAATTGGATGGTTTACGGAAGGGATGTGTCCCCATTGGTGTAGGGTGAGCATGAAAATGACAGTGGATCAGCATGCGTCTCTCAAGATGGTCAAGAGCCCGACAAACTTCAGACCCCGAGACCCCCTCTTGAGCCCCAATAAAGCTCATTCCCTTGTTCAATACTGCTATCTGGTTTGGAGTGAGTGGAAAATTGCCCATATTATATATATTATCAATGTTGCATAACGATTTTTCGATAATATTTTTGTAAAGTTGTTCTTTGGTTGCATTCTGTTTTAGTTTACAAGATCCATGTTTGAAATTGTTAACTGCTTGCCTTTACCTCCTTGGATCGGTTCTGCGGGTATCTTGATTTATGATATGAACGTTGCAACCATTAAACATGCAATAAATCATCTACCAGCATACTACTGGCATAGTCACGTCACTGGAATACCCAGATCATGAACAATAATTGGCCTTCTCCACCTGGAATTATCCGATCAAAACATCAACCACCACAACAACTATACCACATCAACACAAAACTACACTACGCTCCTGGGCAGAACACTTTTGCACTACGTCCGTGCACGTTTTTTCTGTGCACTATTTTTTCTGCGCTTTCTCCCATTTCCGTTTCGGCTCCCAGGCCCTTTTTACTCCTTTTCAGCATGCTTCTCCCTATTTTCTCCCTCTTGATCTCTCCGTTTCCCCCGTACGGTACTCAAGATTTCTATCCGGCACTTAAACATGGCTTCACACTCTGATCTCGTTCCCGGTGAGTTTCTTTTTTTCATTTTCTTATGTAATTTTATCATTCCCTCTCAGGGTTATTTGGGGCTCTCTTTTTATTCACTACTATCTTTCACCCACGTTCTCATCCTCACGTCACCTTTATCTCCCTTAATCTTTTTACTTATCCCCTCCAATCTACTTCTATTTATTCTCTTTATCTTTATTTTCTGACCTCTGACCTCTCGTTATTCTCATTTCACTTGCGTTTCATATTCCACTGTTTCTTACACTAATAATCAAACTCAATGCTAATGTCCACTATTTCACTCGACCTTCATAATCACGCTCGCCCTCTCTGATCTTGCTCTCAAACTTCTATCGTTCTATTTTTGTATCCATTCTCAACTTCTACATCCTCACTTCTATCCCATCTAAACATAATTTCTTTTAATTATCTCCCTTTCTTCTCCATCATTTTCGGTTTCTTTGTATACATTAATCTTCTCTTCTCTTGGTTTTTTAGTTTCTTTCACAAAGTTCTATCCAAACACGTTTTCATGCCATTGTTCTCGACCTTCTTTTCTCTCTACTTCTTGCACCCATGTTTGATTCTCTAACAATTTTCCCTCAACTACTATACCTATTCATCCTCCACATATATCATTTATTTTTATATTCTAATTTTGAATTCTCTTTTCTTGTTTCTTTCTTTTTACTCAATCTTTCAATTTTTTTGTTTTGAACATTCCCCTTGATAATACTGGTTTCTTACTAATATGTTGCTATCCCTAATTTCTAACCTTAATCCCACAAGTGATGGCAACCCTGTCCACAAAAACCCACACACACATAGGCATATCAGATGGTTAAAAGAGTCAACCTCTACACCAATTACCATAACTGATAGCAAAAATGTAGTTCCACATCAAAAGAAAGTAAGAACAATTCAAAAACATTTCAGGTTGAGGATGGATACCTATTGCGAGGTATAAAAAGATCCCAAGGCAAATCCCAATCATACGTAAAGCTATCACCCTTGAGCATTTGTATGCATTTTTGATCAACTATGACCATATGATTGTGGAAGCGTTGATGGCACCATGATTTGGACTGCGAACTTGCTTAGCTTTCTTTGGCTTTTTGGGAATCAGCGAGTTCACTTGTGAGGGAACCCTATAACCCAAGCCATACTCTTTCCAGTACTGACACCACGCTTACAAGACATTTCTTAAAGTTTACTTTGAAAGCGTCTAAAACAGATCCTTTCCGCCAGGGAATCACCCTCACAATAGTTGTCCTAGAATCTAAACTTCGCCCTGTGAGGCAGGGGCGGTTTTCGACACTGCGGGGCCCGGGTCCAAAGACCTCTAGAGGCCCTTGATGTGACCATATTTGGCGTTATCTATACTGTATTTTGCATTTTTTTCTCTTTTGCGGGGCCCTTTTTGGTAAAAAAGCGCGAGGCCTGGGGCCATGGCCCCCTTGGCCCCCACCTAAAACCGCTACTGTGTGAGGGCTCTGCAGAAATATTTAACTTCATGCCCAGCAGCATCTCACCATGGACCATTATTTAGGTATAGGTCCGGAAAGACCTTAACTAGTTGTAAATTGACAAAAGAAATCAGGCTTTTACTTTCTCAAGCTGGCTTCAAAGCCACAGAATTTGCAGGTCACAGTTTTCGTATTAGGGCGGCCACTGCAGCTGCAAAGGCAAACATACAGCCTTGGCTAATAAAAAACATGGGGCACTGGACTTCTGATTGCTTCGAACAATACATAAGAGCACCTGATGAAGCTCTTATTAATGCAACAAAACGAATGATAGTTAATAGATAGATCGAAAACAGTAGGAATTATCTACAGGTACGAACTAATACCACCATCACCGCAGACTCACTATTTTCAGGGTGAAAATATATTTATTTTTCTTCCTTTTGGGGCAAATTACGCTTTGCGTAATTTAGTGGCAGGGAGTTTGCAGCAATACTGCACAACTTTCCCCAAACGTTCAGCTCAACAAATTATTTCAACTACCATAAGCATATTTCAAACTACAGAGAGGGCGTCGCCAGCCCATAGTATAACCTCACTGGTTTTACTGGTAAGCTTCGCCCTCTCTTCTTGCAGCTTCCTGCCACTCGACAACACTTGCCCTCCAAGCCCCACAAATGTTGAATTTAATTAATATTTGATCAAAGTATAGTTGTTAGTTAATATTTCTTAAGTTATGTTCAATTTCAATTTTAAGATAACAAAACCCCATCCGTTGCAAGAACTGTGGTTAATTGAAACTTGCTTACCTCATCACCGGCAGGCCTTATTTTAGCCCTTAAGCCCATCAAGAGAGGGCACTAAATTTCTAATAAAAAAGAATGGGGCGTACTTCTTTCACTTCTGCAGGCAAAGCTTCACTAATAAAACGCTAACAACAGATCAGCAACTGTTTCCGGTTTTTCCTGCTGCCGGTCATAGATTGATTCATCGCAGAGGATCAATACTATTCACAGCTATTTATTGAAAAAGTTGATAGAGAACCCACACGACTCTGCTAATGTGTAAATTAGCGTGTCTTGATACGGAAAAGGGCTTTGTCTCAACACAGACAGTACAAAAATTAGCACGAGCGGTAATCTGTCGAATGAATGAATTAACTTACGAGCTAGTGCCAATCCCCGTTTGGACTAGTTCCAGTCCCCGCATATCTCAGAGGGTACAAATAACCGAGGAAAGACACTCTGATCCTCTTTTGTAGTAAACCAAACCTGCTTTTGCAAAACTAAAAAATATTTTGAACCAGATTGCATTTAACATTTAGACTTTTATAGTTTATCTTTTCTTTAACTGATTGCAGAGTTTCTTAGGGAGAAGGTGAATATGTTGACATTTTCAGCCGTCTGTTATTAATTCTGATTGCCACTACTTCTAGGGTTTTATAGATGCAAATCATCAGCCGATACTCTGACACAGACATTTCGGAACATTTAAATCAGAATGTCTTGTTGTGTTAGGTACCCTAGCAGACTCGCATCCTGGACAACCTTTGCATCTTTTATATGTTTATTGCTTTTCTTTATTTACGACTTTATCTGTTGAATTTAGAATGAACTAGGACGTCCTTGAAGTTTTTCTGCCTTTTAAGTGCCAAGAAAGGAGATGTGGTCCAAATGTCTTATTGAGTTTCATAATTGGTTATCAGGTGCCAATGTTTCTTCAATATTGCTTCAATTTGAATGGTTGTGTTATGAAATGGTAAAATAAAAGGGAGAAGTCTGGGTATCCCATTATTTGGTGGTTTGTCTTTGAATGTTAATTCATGTTGAGTGTGCTGGATAGCTTTCCTGAATATGTTTCTGCCGAATCTGTTCGTGTAGGCCTCCACTATATAGGATTGAGTTGGCAAACAACTATTTTGTTCCCCTTCTTAGCAAGTTTAATAATGAACTCTTTATTGTTCTTGACAAAGAGCTTGGCTACTCACATTATTTTTTAAAGCAATTTAAGTTTGAGCTCAGTACTGAGAAATTCCTCAGCTGGAGGGGAAATTTGATTACTCAAAATTGCTAACAATTGCTAAGCTTTTTTACTTTATAATTTGTTTCTCAGAATACTATCTCAGAAGATGTTGTACAACATACAATAGTATGACGGGGTACTAATATCAACTAAAATATTCTTCTCTATAGCTAGTGCACGATTGTCATTTTCAATTGAATAAAAACTGAAATTTAAAAATTGCTTAGCATTCCTCTATCCAGTACTAGAATTGCTTAAGTTTTTGTGTCTTTGAGTACCGAATTGCTTATAAAGCAAATGCTGATAAAAGAATGCGTCCAAGGTGTCTTAAATTCTCTCTAGGGTTTTGTAGTATTAGACCCATTTACAGAGAGTTGCAAGGATGTGTCCCCTGGTTTCTGCTAAGATATACTGTACAGATACTTCGACAAAGTTCTTAAGTCCAGTGACTTCAAGGCTGCATGCGACAATTAAACCCTTTTCATCATATTCTAGCCATTTCGATCCCTTGCGTGTTCGAGTTATCAGAATTCTACTGTATCATGATAATGAGGATTGGCCACCATAGAGCCGCGTTTGGGGCTACTTCTCATCCCTGGAGCTCCCCTTATTAACCACTGCTTATTTTTTCCTTGAAAGGTGTTTGAGACCTGCTTCTGCACTCATTATCATTATATGTGAAGAGCCTAGAAGAAACTATTCTAAGCTTAGCTTTTTATTCACACCAAATCTCCTAACAAAATTTCATACATGTTGAAATTCTGGCCATACGTTTTCTAATACAAGCTTTCTTATAAAAAATGAGTGCAGTTTGTCCGAAAGTGACTCCATTCATTCAAATCACTTGTCGTGAGAGTTATCTTTTAAAAAATTCTTAATTCAGGACAATTTTCAGGAAAACCTGTTGCGTATTAAAACAAAGCTAGTTTACACATTTTCAGATTCCTGTGGATTCTCTATCAACTTTACCCAGTATATAGTTGTGAACTTAATTGATCATCTGCGACAACTTATTCAATGACGAGCGGTAATGAAAAACCGGATAGCAATTGTTGATTTTGCTCAACTCCAATTGTATGGCTTTCTAGCATTTATTCGCAAATTTACTTATTTTCTTTTTAAACAGATGTTAAATGCATGATGTTTAATGCATGGCTTTCTTGTGTCTATCAGCTAATTGACTTTTTTTCATTCTGAACACATATTTCATGTAATCGAGATAATTTGTGAGAATGAAAATGACCCGAGTACTCTTCAAGTTTACATATTTCATTTGAATGGAACAAACAACGCTATATTTGGAATTTCCAACAACTAGTCATTTCCGCTAATTCTCAGCAACCCAAATTAGCTAAAACATTACTTTCCGGTCTTCTATATTATAAAACCGATAGCTACAAACTGCAGCTTCACTTTCGAGTATCTCCAGCACACATTCAGCGAACATTGGTCCTACGAACCATCACAACCAAAATGGCTCAAGCTCAGGGGCGCTTTACACCAGTGCAAGACGAGTTTGATGGTATAAACCCTTATACTATCGGCATATGATTTCTTGGAAATATAGATGCCACAATTGCATGGTGTTGGCAATTTGGTTTACTGGCCACGATAATGGTTTGTACAACCTGCAATGCCCGTTGCAACACACAACACTCTGCGGACAGAATTGACCGAAAAATTTGGCGGTGTTCGAATAAACATTGTAAAAGACAAAGAGATATTTGACATGGTGCGTTTTTGAAGAATCCAGGCTGCAGTTGTGGCAGGTCTTGGGCATCACCTATGCTTGGGCCTCCAGCGCAGGCCGCTTGCATGGGGTGGATCAAGACATTTTGAGGCGTGAGGTGGGGATAGGCGTTGAACACACACTGGTAGACTAGTTCCAGTTTTGCCGCGTTATACCAGTAGGTTACTTCCTTTGCAATCCCAAGGGCATCTGTGGTCGTGGCCACATAGTGGAGATCGACGAATCGTAATTTGCTCGTTGCTAATACAATAGAGGAAGAGTCGTCCCGCAGCAGTGAGCCTTTGGCGGATACGATATCACCACCAAACATTGATTTCTCGTGACGGTACTGCAAAGAAACGAGGCTACGTTATTGCCTATTATACAGGAATGGGTGGAAACAAACACGGCCATATACTCGGACTGTTGGGCTATTAACTTACAGCAACATGGATTCGATCATGGAACAGTAAACCATGAACTGTTTTTGTTGACTCTGCCACTGGCGTCACTACCAACAGGGTAGAAGCCATGTGGCAGAGAAGCAAAGCATAATTTAAAGCAATGTATGGGCAAACCAATTGTGCTGTGGTGCCAGATTACCTCGCTGAATTTATGTGGGCTCAGCGTTTTGGCGTTGAGCACGCATTTTTTCATTTCTGGTCGGAGGTTGCCATGGTATACCCTGCAATGCAGTAAGTCTTTCTAAAGTTTTTTGAATTTGCATGGTCACTTTATTGTGAAACTTATGAGAGTTGATTTGGTCGATTTGAGGGTGCTCATTTCAAAAATCGGTTTTATACGGGATTTGGTGTTAGTAATAGTATTAGGGTTAACATAAGTGTTAGTATTAGTTTTAGTATCAGCATAAGTGTTAATATCAGTGTTAATATTAGTCTTATTTTTAGTCTATCAGCATCAATATCAGCATTACTATTAGTATCAATCAGTAGAAGTATTAGCATCAGTAGTAGTAATCTCTTGTTTGTTTAGATCATGCACCCTCAAATTGACTAAATGCACTTCTTCACATAAATTTCACCCACTAGTGACCATTCCCCTAATTCTCTGTTGTTCTACATAGTTCCCAAATAACTTTCTTGTTAAATAAAAATATGCTACGCGTACTTCGAATTTTGAATTTTGAAGATGAATACGCAATTTCGTTGAGTTTGAGATGAAATCTATGGGAGCTCACCTTGCTAAAATATATTATGAGTTTAGGACTGAAATGAATTATTTCTGTTTTATGTTCTCTATCGGCCTGAGAATGAACTTAATGAAAGATTTTATTTCTTCTGTTTTTCGTGTAGTTCTGTTTTAATTAACACTATTATTCTTTCGAACGGATTATGAATTTTGTTATTTTCTAGGTTGCACTCTTTTTTGTAAGAGCAATTTCAAAAAAACATGAGCCTCTAATTTTGGCAGAACCTTAGAGCAAGCCAAAGCTGACAATATTTTACTCAAAATGATAGTGACAAGAATCAAATTAAATACCAGTTATGTTTGAAAATAGAGACACCAAGACTTCCCCCCTTTATTGTACCGTTTGATAACACAACTATTCAAACCAATAAGAATGTTCTTATAAAAAAGAGTGTAGCTGGTTGCATATTTTTACAAATGAAAAAAATGCGTAGTTTTAAAATTATAGAAATCCTGTGACCTTTTTAAAAATAACTTTTTTGATAGTCTAGATTTGATATGGATTTTGTTAGATTTATACATGTTGTAATTATATAAGTTGTAAAATCATATATTCTGTTATATTATATCTTACATTCTTACATTACAAACTTATAAGTAATTTGTTAACGTTAAAATTCGTTTTTGCATTATAAAAATGGTTTGAATTGTTTATTTGATTTCATTTGAATACCCACATCTATTGGAAACAAAAAATGATGCGGGGCTGTAAGATATTATTTTGAATACTAATAAAAAAGGTGCTACTTTTCCAGTTTACCCCCTGTCATTAGGTCTTTGAAAACAAGTCTGGATGTCAAATAACAAGAAATTTGTCTTTACTGGCAGTGTCTTGGAGTTGTGATGGACAGGGGTAGGTTTTTTATTAATCATTACCCCCGTTTTTGCGGTAAGGTGTTGATTGGCACATCAAAAGAAAGGTCTTGCTCTGGGCTATCGATTGATGTATAATACATATTGGTAGAAAAACCTTAAAGTACAAAATATACGTGTACAATATTCCTATATACAAAACATGGGGTCCGCTACTGCAATAGCGCTTAAAAATCTGGGGTGATGTTCCACCTGCAGTGGCAAATGTTGCCGGAGAGTACGAGAGAGCATTGACAACACTTTTTATGAGATAAACAAGGATGTGGGTGGCAATTTCATCAGTTTTTTAAAAGCCGCACAGTTTTATGTCATTGTCACCAAGATTGACAAAACCTATCAATTCATTTGTATGTTTATCCCATTAAAGATCTTCTTGTAGAATAATTGTTTCTTTTTATATTTCCAGGCAATTTTAAAAATATACCCTACACATTAGTAACGCGAATGTAAATCAAAGCATATTCAGATTGGATTTCTGGAAAAGTTCTGGTAAATCTGAGTAAGCTTTTCTTTCATTTATTTTTGATTTTCCAATAATTTGTATTTCATAGCATATTCAGAAAAAAGTTCTGGTAAATTAGATATATTTCTAACTAAGCTTAGAAATATTTCTAGCTAATGCTTTCATTTATTCTTGATTTGTCAGTATCCTATATTGCATAGAATATTCAGATAGGGGTTCTGGTAAATTTAATATATTTCTTACAAGCTTTCATTCAATTTTCATTTCAACAACAGAGAAGGAGAAAACCAAGAAAACATCCAAGTCAATCAGAATGGGGGCATGGTCTGCACCAGTTTCCCTTCCAGCACCACCAAACATCTTTCTACCCAGACCCAACATCTCTGCTGAACAATCTTCTAATGTATTCTCCTCCACCCCCAAAAGATCATCTAGCTCCTCTTCTGCTTCTTCTACGCCATCCTACGTCTTCGCATCCCAACTTAGACCATTCTTTTTAGTTGATAATTTGGTACCCTTATACCATTCTTTTCTTACTTATCTTTCAAAGATCACTGTGTTTGATAATCATAAAACAGATGACCCTTTTTCAATCCATGTTCAAATTCACATTTTATTGAGATTCACACAGGGGTGAATGACGTTCCAGGCGTATGGATGAGGCAATTCACAGCCTTAAGGAGGAGATTTGCCACACGCATAGAGACAATAACTCAACCCTGGTTGCCAATGAGCTAAAGAAGTTGATGATTTGGTAGTCCAGGCAATACTCTCTTTTCATCATCTCCATAGTAGTGTTTGGGTCATGCAGGTTGGGCTTGGTAAGTATGTGACTGCAGGTAGATGTATTTCTTCAGGACTTCTGTGTGTGGAATGAGGTATCTATTTCGGACAATGGTGTTGGAACATATCCATGGATTAGCAAATGCAATGAAGGTTGAGTGCACTAACATGATGTGGGAAGCTCAATGAAAAGCAAGGCCTGGGGTATAACACAATGCTATCAGATGAAGAAAGCAAGTAATTTACAACACTTAGTAAAGAAAAGGTGTACGGTGTATCTGATATCATCAAAATGGAGGAGTTTGTAAACCATGTTTCAAAACTCATGGGATTTTGTTTCATTTGAATTTTAACAAATGAACATCCTTATTATGTACATTGCCTACCAGGACCAACTTCTTGGTATTTCTTGCAAAGAATTATGGCACAGGATGAAACACCAGTGCATCTCAGAGATGACGATTCCCCTATCTATTGATGTTAGACGCAAATTGGGGCCAATATTTCAGAGTCTGACAGAGAAAAGATTACTAGAAAGATGCAAGCACAACCGCACAAAGTTGCTGTTTTTGAGAATTATATTGTTACGAATGAGCCAAACGTTTGTATCGTCATAGAGACATGGCTGAACGAGAATAATTGTGTGATTAGAAATGAGATTTTTCCAGACGGTAATGTTTTCAAAAACCACCCAAGAAAAACCGACAACGTAGTTGCACTGGTGTTTTATGTCTGAAAGCTTTGTGTCCGGAAAAGTATTAGGGGGACAAACTAGATCCTTTGAGTACTCCGAATATGTAATCAGATTCGATGGCAAAAATGTTTTATTCATGATTTTTTACAGGTCCCCTTATCCAGAGCGAAATCCAGTTTCTCAAATATTTTCTTTGAAGAATTTGCTGACTTGAAAGAGTGTTGTTTGCGTTGAGCCCATCATTATATCTGGAGATTTCAATATTTTTGGGATAGTTCCAACGATTCTGATGCTGAAAGGTTTCCTACTCTGTTGGAGAGCTTGGACTTGGAAAATCATGTTTTCATACAAACGCAGGAGTCTAGCCATGCTCTTGATTTATTAATCACCATGAAGGATTGTGACCTCAGTCTTGGGCTACCAATAGCTGACTATTTCATTTCAGATCATTCTTTTGTGAAATGTGCAATAAATGTTGCGAAATCAGAGCTGGAAGTAAATGAGATTGTTTTTAGGAACTTGAATTCAATAAATTTTAAGGATGGCATCAAGGTATCTGAGCTGTGTAGCCAGGATTTCAGATATTTAGACCAGCTTGTATCAATGCTGTAATGCAACGTTAACTAAACTGATAGATAAACATTCTCCTGAGCAGAGGAAACGTATAACTGTTAGGCCATAACAATTTTGGTTTAGTAATAATCTTGCAAAATTGAAAAGAGAAAGGAGAAAACTTGAAAAGAGGTGGATAAAATCAAATACAGAACTTGATTACAAAATATATAAACAAAGCAGAAATATGTTTGCTATCACATTAGAAGCTGATAGGTTCAAATACTTGTCTAATATGGTATCTGAATGCAATGATCATCAAAAGGAGCTGTTCCAGGATGTTGCATCTTTGACAGGGGATAGAAAAACTAGTTCATTACCAGATCATTGTGATCCATACTTGCTGGCAAATGACTTTGGTAAATTTTTCATCAAAAAGATTGAGAAAATATAAAAAAATATTGACGATATTTGCGAGTCTGAGGCTATAGAAACAAACAGCATGACACTGCAAAGTAAGTCTAGTGTAATTATCAGTAAGTTCGATGTTCTTTCAGAGAAAGATGTGAGAAATCTTATCATGACAGCAAGTAAACATTGTCAACTTGATTCAGCACCAACAGGGCTAATCAAGAAATGCATAAATGTACTGCTTCCTGTGATCACAAACATGAGAAATCTATCACTCGCATATTGTTGCTTTCCAGGATGCCTGGAAAGGTGCATTGATAATACCCTTCTTGAAGAAGCTTGCACTTGATTTTCTTTTCAAAAATTTCAGACCGTTAGCAACTTACCATATGGTTTCAAGCTAACAAAAAAAGCAGTTTTTAACCAGTTGAATGACCATACCGAGTCAAATGAATTATTACCAGAGAAAGCATCTGCTTATATGAGGAATCATAGCACAGAGACAGCTTTGATAAACAGTCAGATATATTCGCAGCTATGGACAATCAAAATGTGACATTACTTGTGATGCTAGATCTTAATGCTGCATTTGATACAGCTACATGAAATGTTGTTAAATGAAATTTAGTCTTGTTTCGGTATAAGTGGAAAAGTCCTTGATTGGTTTAGGTCATATTTAGATGGAAGGAAACAAAGACTTATTGTGAATAATGCCATGTCAGAAGAGATGCATTTGAACTGGAGGGTTCCTCAGGGAAGCTGTTTAGGACTTGTACTGTGTGTTTTTATATCAATTAATTATATGATGTCATTAGTCAACGCCTTCTGTTAGGTTATTGGAGAAGAGGATCACAGAAATATGACTGGATGTAAAGCTCAAATGAAACATCAAAATGTAGGCCCATACCACCTTAGATTAGGCCTAACAACAACAACAACTAAAAGCGGTAACCTAGCTACATAACAAAGATGGTAGAACCAAAACATTAGGAGAGCTACTACACTAGGCTATCAAAATTATTGCACAGGTCGATTCAAAATGGCGGTAAAATTGCAAAGCTGTGAGGGCTAGGCCGAAATTTAAATTTCCATAACTTGTGTCAGACAGCTCACAAATACAAGGTTTTGGTGGCAAAATTTAGGAAATTTTACTGACACCATAGCTCATAACAACAAGTAATAATAAATTGAGGGAGAAACTATGTATGACTTGAGATTTGAGTGATGGTCTAAACCTCAGCTAGAAAATTTTAAAGAAGGAGTTGTCATATAAGATCAGTACAAAAGGGTTGTAAAAAGTCATTAATATGGTAAAGTGCTTTGTTACTTTGTTGCTACTGCTTTGAGGACCCCCATGAGTCTTGTCCTAGCTGTCCCTGTGGTGAGGCAAGAAGTAAGTTGGGAGTCTAAAAAATTTTAGGGAAAGGAGGAGACCTTAGATTTTAAAGTACATTTTCGTCAATAAAGAAATTTATCTGATACACACGGTTGTAACTATTATTCCTGGGTTTGAGGTCAATAACCAAGTAAAATACTTCATAAATGCAAATTAAAGGGGCATAAGAAGGATAACAAACAACATGTTTACCTGAAGAATGACAAAATTGCAACTGATGTGTGCGATGCAAGATGAAAAATTACTCTCCCCCTCCCTTGAAATATTTTGAACCTCCTTCATTTTCCCTTTAATTCACCATACAGAGAAGAAACAAAACCCATGGGATTCCTCAAAGCAGAAGTAACAAAGCACTTTACCATATTAATGACTTATTACAGCCCTTTTGTACTGATTTAAGATGACAACTCCTTCTCCAAAATCTTCTAGCTGATATTTCCACGATCACTGAAATCCCAAGTTATACATAATTTCTCCCTCAATTTATTATGACTTGTTGTTATGAGCTATGGTGTCAGTAAAATTTCCTAAATTTTGCCACCAAAACCTTGTATTTGTGAGCTGTCTGACAGAAGTTATTGGAAATTTTAATGTGGGCCTAGCCCTCACAGCTTTGCAATTTTGCCGCCATTTTGAATCGACCAGTCCAATAATTTTGATAGCCTAGTGTACTGTAACATCCCCCTTTTAAAGTTATAATGTCAATGAAAGTCATTCAAGTATTCGGGTCGAGATACAGTTCTTCCAGACCGTGTTCTGGTTACAGGTTCAGATTGAATTTCTTCATCACTTAATCCATACATAACTGTTGCATCAGAGTCCTCGCTTAGTGGTGTTTGTGGTCGATTCATTTCGGGTCGTTGATCAGTTAGGCTAACTTCTGAATCGTCACTGAAATTGCTGAAGTTTTCACTGGTCTCCAGGAGGTGACGGCGGTTCCTTCTGATTGTCGCATTCTTGTCTGTCAGAACAAGGTACGATCTTGGTTCACTAGTACGACTGATGACTTTTGCACGTCGGGACCAGCTAGATCCGTCATGGAATCGTACAGGGTTTCCTGGGTTGAGTTTCTTCAGCGGTTTTCCTTTGGTTGTCTGTTTGGGTGGTTTCGGTGATGATACCTTTTGAACTTGGTTGTTGTCAGTGGCAAGTGTCGGGATCAGTGCTCGGATGTTGCGGTTGAAGAACAGAGTGGCTGGAGCTGTACAGGTTGTTGATGACTTTGAGGTTTTAAGTGCAAGGAGAGCAAGATGTGGATCCTCCTTTCGCTTGAGATATTTCTGCAGTGTCTTCTTGACGGTTTGAATGGTCCGTTCAGCATAACCGTTGCTCTCGTGGTATTCAGGACTGCTGAAAGTGTGTTCAATATCCCATTCTTTACAGAACTGTTTGTATTCTTTGCCAGTATACTCAGGTCCTCCGTCGGATATGATTTCTTTGGGTATAACATATCGTGAAAGCATGGCTTTGGTGTGGTTGGTAACGGTTGTACTCTGGGTGTCTGGTACTTGACTGAGGTCGAAGTATTTGGTGGTATAATCGGCAAGAATAACAAAGTGTCTGCACTTGATGTGGAAAACGTCAGTTGCAAGTTTTGTCCACCGCGTGTTGGATATTTCGTGGTGAAGTTCAGGCTCTTTTGGTTGCCGATTGCGAAATTCCTAACAGGCTCCACCTGAGGTGACTGACTGTTCCAGTTGAGAGTTAATACCTGGCCGGAATAGTGATTCTCGGGCTATTTCCTTAATTTGCCTCATCCCTGTATGACCGGTATGGAGAATTTCAATCATTTCCTTTCTCATGGATGCTGGTACCACAATTTGTTGACCTTTGACGACTAGATTCTCATGAACAGCTAGTTCATCATGATAAGTGAAGAAAGGTGTGATGGATTTTGGTAGTGTTGAGGTGGTGGTCGGCAATCCTCTCTGGATTTGAGATCTGAGGTGCTTGAGTGTTGAATCTGACTCAGTTTCTTTCTGGAACTGGTTGAGTCGGTTTTGACTGATTGGGAGGAGATTGTTGTAGACGGAGTAGACATGTGCATGGATTTCTTTTGGTCTCAATTCAGGAGTTGTGTCCTTAAGCGGAGCACGGCTGAGAGCATCTGCTACATACATGTGTTTCCCTTGTCGGTACTGGACTGTGAAGTCATAACGTTGAAATCTGAGACGAAATCGTTGAAGACGAGCAGGTGATTTCGATAACAGCTTGTTGAAAATTGATTTTAGTGGCATATGATCACTGATGACTCCAAATTCACGTCCATATACATATTCAAGAAACTTCTCACACGCGAACACGCTGGCCAATGTTTCTCTTTCTAGCGAGCAGTAATTTGATTCGGCTGGTGTGAGGGAGCGGGATGCGTAAGCAACTGGGTACCATGTTTCACCATGTTCAAGAATAGCTCCAAGTCCTTGTTGAGATGCATCACAGGCTACACGTGTTGCAAGATTTGGATTGAAGAATTTCAGAGTTGGACTGGATGTGACGAGATCTTTAAGACATTTGAAAGCTTCGGTTTGTGGAGACTCAATTTTTTCCATTCCACATCTTTTTCTAGGAGTTTACTTAAGTGGTGCTGTTGCTTCAGAGAGATTTGGAATGAATTTTCCCAAGTACGTTATCATTCCCATGAATCGTTGTAGCTCTTTAACGTTGGTTGGCATGGGCATGTCGACTATGGCGGATACTTTCTTCGGGTCTGGAGTTATACCTTTTGCGGAGATTGTGTGTTCTAAAAATGTGACATTTGGCTACCCAAATAGACATTTTGATTCTCTCAGTTTGATTCCACTATGTCTGATTGCTTCCAAACACTTACGTGTTCTAATCGTCAGCTCTTCTGGGGTCGATCTTCTTGGCAATTTTCAACACCATCTATGCTTTCAATGATTTCGGAGATGATGGCTTGGCAGATTTCACTGGCTGAGTGTATACCGTATGGCATTCAGAGGTATCGATATCGTCTAAATGGAGTGTTGAACGTAAGCAATCTAGAACTTTCATCGTCCAGGGGAACTTGCCAATATGCATTAGATGCATCGAGTTTGGTAAAGTGTTTTGCACCAGACATGCGTGAGAAGATCTCTTCAGGCGTTGGCATTTTGTGATGATGACGGCGAATAGCTTTGTTGAGGTTGTTCGGATCAAGACATACACGAAGTTTACCGTTTGGCTTTTCAGTTACGACGACAGAACTCACCCATTCTGTTGGTTCTGAAATTGGAGTTATGATTTTAAGGTTTTCCATTTTATGAAGTTCTTGCTTGAGTTGACTGTGGACGGTAATTGGTACTTTTCTGCACGCATCGATGACAGGAGGAACAGACGGATCGAGGTAGATGTGATATGTTTTCTTTACTGTTCCAATTTCACCAAAACAGTCTGAGTATTCTTTAACAAAGCTTGGATGATTCTTGATTTCATGCACACGTTTGACCAGGTTGAGTCTGCTGCAACTTTGGAGTCCAATGATTGGCATTGACTGGGTATCGGCGACGATGAAGAGCGTTGGATACATATTTGACTTATTGTACGCGACAAGTTTTGCTGATGTTTTGTGGAGAGTAGGTTGTTTCAGGAGACTTTGGTACTGTTTGTATGGCAATACGTTTGCTTGAGCAGCAGTGTCTATTTTAAAATCTAGAGATGTACCATTAGCTTGGAGGTTGATTTTCCAATCGTCAACTGGCTTGTGGTCGTGAGCGTCGATACTGTCTGCTTTTGGTTCGTCTAACTCTTCACTGCTTATTGCTCCAATGAAAAATTCTGTCCCACTAGAGTCGGATTCGGAGGCAGGATCATGTTCAAGAGAGTTTATTTTCTTTTTTACTTGTGAGCTGGATTTATCACTGGAGGTTTTAGACTGACAACATTTGGCAAAATGTCCCTTTTTTGAACATTTATTACACTTTTTTCCATAGGTTGGACAGGATCCTCTGGGATGGGATCCACCGCAGAACTTACATTGATTGATGTGATCGGTTTTTCCTTTAAAACGATCTCTTTTGCCAGCGTCTACATTAGCTGATGAAGACAATTCGGTTGATTTTGTAGCCTCTTTGATCAGCTCTTTAGTCTGTTTCTTGGAAGCTTCACACCCCTTTCCGTTTTTTAAAACAGTTTCAAAGGTTAGATCATTTTCTCTGAGAAATCGTTCTTGTAACTTTTTATCTGTGATTCCAATAATGATTAGGTCCTTAATCAGAGAGTCACGAAGATAACCAAACTCACAGTCTTCACTGAGCTTACGTAATCTGGTAAAGTACTCATCAAACGTTTCAGAGTCTTCCTGTGGTGCTGTGAGAAATGTGTAGCGGTTGAATGTCAAGTTTTTTCTTGGACAAAATGTGTTTCAAACTTTTCTATGATAGAATTGTAAACCATTTCTTGTCCTTCAGGAAAATCGAAAGTATCATGTAGTTCCTTGGCTTGTGCACCAATGCAATGGAGGAGTATTGAGCTTTTGACTAAATCATTCTTCTGTGATGATTCCGTTACTTGGAGAAAAATCTTGAAACTGGCCTTCCATTTCTTCCACTTTCAGCCAATTTTTTTAGGAGTCTAAGTTTAATGCTTTTGGAGGCTTGAGACATTCCATTTTGCCAGAAATACTCATGAAAAAAACTAATTTAAGCACTGAAGAACATACCTGACACCATGTTAGGTTATTGGAGAAGAGGATCACAGAAATATGACTGGATGTAAAGCTCAAAATGAAACATTAAAATTTAGGCCCATACCACCTTAGATTAGGCCTAACAACAACAACAACTAAAAGTGGTAACCTAGCTACATAACAAAGATGGTAGAACTAAAGCATTAGGAGAGCTACTACTGTAACACCTTCCAAATGTTCATGGTTATGCAGATGATAACCAGCTATACATATGGTTCAAACCAGGGCGTGTTTCCGAGAGGGAGTCTACTAAAGCCATGGAGATGTGTGTTTCTAATGTTAAGAAATTGATGTTGGCTAACTGTCTCATGATCAATTATTTAAAGACGTAGGTAATGTTAGTAGGAACAAGACAGCAATTGTCTAAGGTATCTGTTCAAGGTATAAGAGTAGGTAATGAGGAGATTACTTCAGTCCGCATTGTAAAAAACGTTAATGTATATTTGGATGAAAATTTGAAAGTGGACAAGCACGTTACAAAATTATGCAGTAAAGCATTTTATCAACTGTATAAACTGAAACGTATACGGAGGTTCCTTAGTAATGATGCAATCCAAACTGTTGTTCATGCATTCATCACTAGCAACTTGGATTATTGTAACTCTCTGTTTTATGGTATGCCACAGCATCTTATTGACAGGCTGCATGGTATCCAAAATGCAGCTGCTCATGTTGTGTTGCTGATACATAAATTTGACCATAAACGCACATCCTTATTTGATCAGCATTGGCTGCCGGTCAAGCAAAGCATATTGTTCATAATTATGCTGCTTACTTTCAAGTGCTTAATAAGAAAGTCACCTGTGTATTTACGGTACATGGTGGAGAGGCATATGCCTAGCAGACCTCTCAGATCGAGTAGTGCGCTGCTGTTTAAGGTTCCTCGCTCAAAACAAAACATTGGGTGCAAGTACTTTTGCCTATGCATGAGCTAGCGTTTGGAACAGTCTACCGCTGGAAATTCATACTATCGACAACATTGACACTTTAAATCTTTGTAAAAGACTAATGTATTTCAATTAGTGTATGATATTATGTACTAGATTTTAAGCTGTTAAGTGTATAGAATATATATATATAAATAATAATATATATATATATATAATAATATATATATATTATAATAATAATAATAATACCAGTTCTCTATATGCATTGATTGTTTCGTATTCCCTCAGTGGAGCCAGGGGAAAACATGGATAGAGCAACAAGGAATAGGTAATTTGCAAGGGTGCAATTGGCTGAAAAAGATTTCAAACTTCTACAAAAACGGTTTCTTTCAGACATTGACAATGTTAACTTTGATTTGATTTGATTTGACTACCCCTAATGATGTTATCAAAACCAATGTTCCATTTATTTAAAAAAGCGACTGAAAAGGAATTAAAACTAAAAATTCATCTTCCGGTATGTAAATAGGTTCTTGGTGTTAGTCCTCCACATGTTTAGATGCAATTTACTCAGAATTAGGTAGGGTTACTTTGCAAACAATTAGAAATATAGATATTGTAAAGTTTTTGAATTACCTAGTGGAAAATGAAATCTCAATATGTTAAAAAGCTACATAACATAGATTTTTGGAATCAGCATATTGAAGTTAACCAAATGAAGTTAGAAGCTGGTAGAGATATACGGCAACGCAAAAATCACACAAATAAGGTTGATTAGATAATTGTTTCTAATATTTCGCCCTGCTAAGCAAGGCTTCCTCAGATAATGATTCAATGTAATCGAAAAATGAACGGTTAAGTAAGATGATTTGAATTTGGGAGGTAAGATATCATTGGTTACTGGTATATTGTTGAAGATTAGATATTATTGGTTACTGGTTGATGGCCTGCTGTGCTGTAGCGTGAGTAACGTGATATGATTGGTGGTAGTATGTGTGCTGGAAACTTGATAGGGATGTAGGATAAGTGTGCAAAATTGGGCATAAATAATAATAGTAAGACGAGATGATGAGAATAAAATGATAATGATAATGGTGTTGATAAGAAATGCATATGAAAAAGGAAATGCGAAATGAACAAGAAATAAGAATAACTTGACAACAAAAGGAAAAGCTGTGTATTAGTGATAAAAATAGTGATAATTATAATACCAGGAATAATAATAAAATAATAACTATAATAAACAAGATGTTTATAGAGAAGGGTTAGAATGCAGAGGAAAGTGTTAACGGTTGGTAGTCCGGTTCATGCCTTGTGGTGCCAGGGTGTTGGCCAAACCAATGAGGTGTTGTTCCTTGGCTCATCGGACACTCTCTCGGTTACTGTACACTTGTAAAATGGGGGCAATTTGTAGGTCAGTAACGGTGTGTTCCGGTGTACAGAAGTGATCTGCAACGCTGGATTTGTTCTGTTTTTTGTTAATTATGTCTCTGCGGTGCTCAAGTAGTAGGTCTCATTGTCTTCTCCCTGTTTGTCCAATGTACTTGACAGTTTGTGTTTCTGTTCTTTAAGCACCGCCTACACTGTATGACGTAGATGACGTAACTAGAGCTGCAGTCAAGTCACTGTTTAATGTTAAATGTCTTGTTGGTGTAGGTAAATGTAATTGTGTTGGCCACGTCAAGAATGTGGCTACAGGTGAGGGAGTTGCGTTGTGGTGTAAATTATGTATGCCTTTCGGGGTACTGGTGACATTACTTTTAAGTTTGGCACGTACCAGATGATCCCTGAGGCTGGAAGGTTTGGGGTAACTGACTATCCGTGGTTATGGGAAAGCTCCTTTGCAGGTGTCACAGTTTTACAATATGTGGTAGTGCTGTTTAACCACCCTTCGAAGTTGGCGCAAGCCTGTTTGATAGGTTACCACGAAGGGAGTTCTGTTATTGGGCTGTTTCTGTTTGGTAGGAAGGCCGTTCTGTCTAGGAACTCGTTATATTCATGTTTCCGTCGATAACCTCTGTTTGTTAAGTACCTAAGTAGTTCATTTGTACGGTTATTAAAGGTGGTATTGTCAGAGTAGATGCGGCGTAAACGTAGTGCTTGGCTGTAAGGGATGGAGTTTTTTACGTTTTTGGGATGGGAAGAAAAAAGAAGGAGGTATTTGTGAGTATCAGTCGGTTTGAAGTAGAGATCTGTAGATAAGTTGTTATCGTTGTTGAGAGTGATGGTAATGTCAATAAAGTGGGTGGATGTGGGAGATATTGTTGTTTGTATTGATGAATTCTGTAAGTTTGTCCTTTCCATGTATCCCAATCAAAAAAATATCATCAATGAAACGAAGCTAAACTAGTGGCTTTCCTTGTGCATTATCTAGGGCTTTTCAGAAACCTTGCTTGTCAGAAACCTTGAATTTTTCTAGCCTGATTTGAAGTTTTGTCTATATTCAGAGGGAAAGAGTCTGCTTTGATCTATGTCAGAGCGATGTTTCTCTGTTAATCTCCCTGTCTTAATTCCGCATGTTTCAGCACTTCTATTGTCAACACCGTACCAATATTGAAATTGGCTACTGCATCATAGACACCAACTTTAAACGTGTCCTTCCCAACCAGTGGCGTGGCGTCTGGGTATTCAAGGTATTCAGTGAATACCCTGGGATTTTGAGTAAAAAATAAAAAAATAGCCTAAATATAAGATTTTGCTGAACAAGAACACCTATTTTAACTTTTGGGTTATAAACTTCATAGTGTTTTCTCCATTTCTAGTTGTTGAACGCAACCTAACACAATTTGTATATGTTCCATCTATTTGATTCGGTGTTCCATATTTTTGATAAAGATCTCTGGTTGAGCAGAGGAAACATTCTTAAATGGATTAGCGGTTATGTGTAATTGTTTATGAGAACAGTAAACGATTGAATTTCATTGTATTCAGCAGAGGTCTACGGTACGCACTGAATCTCTTCCGGTAGTTTCCACCAATCAGAACTCTCCATTTCGCCAGTATTTGACCCCAGATTGACCTTTCAGATCGAGAAAACAAAAGAGCTGTACCTGCGTACAGCCTCCTTTCTTGACTTAGATGATCAAAACTGATTCCGAGGCTCAAACAATCATAGGCAAGAAGACGGAAGTAAAACAGAATTGAGATCGTGAACAGATTAAAATCGACAGCTGAACATAAATAGGTCAACATGAAACCCAAATCTCGTCCTCGCTTTTGCAGTATAATATTTGAATAGTTATTTTGCTAAGATGGCCTGACCTCATTACACGAAAACAAGTAAGAACGTAAGTGCAAGGTGGATTTCGAGTGATTTTTAGGATCCTACGCCATTTTAAGGGCCTAATCATGACCTAATCTCTGGGGCTTCCGGCTTGAATCTCAACTGAATACCCACTACTGTAAGTCACACTACGCCACTGTTCCCAACATAATTGTCTTTTGGGATCCTTTCCCAAATTGTCCTATTGAAGGACTCATTTTGATTCTGGGTCTTGCCATGTAAACATTTTTTCAGCAAAGCGTCATTATCTAGCCTTGAAAAATTAGCTTAAACTTGGCAACGATCTTCAACAGCAGACCAGGGCCTAGCTTGTATGAAGTAATACCCTGTGCTTTGTCTGCCTGGAATCTACACCAGGAATCTTCTCCATCTGGGCAGTACGTGTGGTACTCTTTTGTGTTTGACGAAGCACAGTCAAAGAGGGCTGCAAGAATACAAACAAAGTGCCTGTTGACTTCCAAGGTCCCTTTTGACTTTTTTCTGATGTGTAAAACTGACGAGACCATCCACAAGCTGTGCAGCACAATTGCAGCAAGCTGGCACATCCGCTTTTGTTTGATAAGTCATCAGTAAGCTACGGTGGGGTGTTCTAGCAATCAGAGGAGGAAAGAAAACTAAAAACAGATGAGAGAATGTTCATATCTATGAACCTGTAGCCATCAGAATTTTTTGCTCAACATTAGAATCCACTTTTGTTGACTTGTTTGGCCTGGCCCTAGTTGAAAACAGTTTTCTAAAAGAGGCAGAGTAACCTTTAAATGTGGGTGTTGAAGAAACTGGCAAAGGCTCGTCATTCTCATTATTTGTTGAAGAGTTAGAAAACTTCTTGGCTTTATATTGCTGGTGCTTCCACCGAATGCACGTGCTTAGACTGCCTAGGCCGTCTCTTATTAACATTCTTCTTCTCAACTATGCCTATTTTATCAACTTTAACATGTTGATTTCCTTTCAAGGACCTTTTCAGTCGTCTTAGTGAACGAAATTTACCCATATCGATATACATTCTGAAATCAGCGAGGATAAAAGTGGGATCAAAATTGCAGAGAGGGAAGCCTTGCTTGAAGTACGAAAAAACAGTCCAGAGGTGCCAGCTTCGTATTCAGAGAAGTTCAAAGATCAAATCAACTGTTTTTATTTACAGGAAGGGTAATCTCTGGGGCAAAGAACAATACCAAAATATTGAAAATATTGTTGTTAGGGCGGTTGCTAAGAGCTTTTTTGACAAAAATATCAAACCAGACCAATGGCTATCCTCGGTATTTATAGGAATGTTCTAACGAAGTAACTTTGAATCAAATGTTCCGTTTGGATATGTCACTTTTTTGCTAAAGAATCCTTCACACACATTGAGAGGTTGTTGCTTGCTTGATTCTAGTTAGCTCTTCTTGGTGGTTGGTATAAAGAAGGAAGAAATATCTTTAATCTTTTGAAACTCAGCCTGGTTATTCTGCTTGTGCTCTTTACTGTTCATATGAGCTTTCACTCTTTGCAAAGCAGACCCTCTTGCAACTAAGGATATCTTAACATTTTTACATGATCGGCAGGCCACTGAGGCTTCACCTAACATGAAAAGATTCTGACCAACGTCATTTTCAATTTCCTCAAATAACTTACAAATAACTGGGTTGTCCTTTCCCATCTTCCCACTGAGCACTTGCAAACTATACTGGTGCTGAGTCGTTTCTTGGTGATGTATCAGGTTTGACATGAAATGTGCATCTTTCTCACCATCAGCAAGTACATTGGATGTATCACAAGCAGAGCACTTGAAGAATGACTTGCCACCATCCATGAAAATGCTATAATTGAATGTAACATCAATGCTTTCCATTTCTTTTCTTGCCATTTTTGAAGCTGTAGTTTGGAGGTCTTGTATGGCTGTTACTGGTGATAAAACAAGTAAAATTAGCTAGGGCTTTTTATAACTGCATAGACGAGGAACCAGGGGGTACCCCCCCCCCAAAATTTTGCAAAAAAACAAAGAAGTGCCCTTTTTATTTTTAAAAATGCTCCCTTTTCTCAAGGAAAACAGTGCCCTCGAAGTGTCGCGCCCCTCCAAGTTTGAGATGCTTCCTACATCCCTGTATAACTGGGCTTAATTGGATCAGTTTAGGGTTCACAAAGAATAGGATTATGATTAAAATTCAGTATAGAAAAATTCACGATATTGCATGCTAATATGTAAACAGCATTTGGCGATAGTGTAAAAAAATCATACTACCTAGTAAGTGTGGCGAGAGGACATTGCAATGCACACAGGTTTTAAAAGACTACTCAACCTCGCATGGACCGGAAGACTCTTCATCATTGTCCACGAGCACAACTTCATCAGCATCATCGACATCTGCATCTCTACTACCAAGCTCCCTGCTACCATATTCTGCTTCTAAACCTTTGATGTCATCAGCCTTCGCCTTGTTGCTGGGATTCATCTCAAATTCACTTTGTTTTGGGTCGGTCTTGTCATCATCCATCACGAGAGCATGCTTCGTCGGTTTGCAGCCACAGTAATCGCAATCGTTTCCACCATCCATCATGGGCATCTCGTAATCTTCGCAATCACACGTAATGGTCATGCAGTATGACCGCTTCTTTCCTTGCCTGTCTCGTCCCATTATCTGCTTTGACAAAATTGTACCAGCACTCAAACGATAACTTATTTCTCGACACACTAATAGTACTGATCTCGACACTCAGATCTTGAATCACAGTCTGTTTAAATCACCACGCTGGTCGCTGGTGCTGGTTTTGCAAGTCGTTATGACTTCGTTTTCAATTCAATTCAAATTTTACCTCTTCAGACTCGCTTTGACCCAATGGTCTTGTTTGGATGAAAATTATGCAACAACCAATCAATCAATCAATCAATCTTTCATTTGAAAAGTGAATGTTTGGAAGTTAGAATTAGACGAATAGAAGAGAAGAAGAAACTGATTCAAGAGAGTCCAAGAGATACAGAGCATCCTTTTACCAACTTTAAAAGCATGACAGTGATATGAAAAAGAAGGCAACTAGCTATAACATCGCTGTTAGTTGGTTGCACAAATCACACAGACAGAAGCAAACAATATCTGTGGAGTAGAGTGTGTGTGGTGTGGTGCTGGAAAGGCTGCAGACTATGATGGACGGAGGAGGAGGAGACCTGAAGCCTGCACTTCTATATGAACAATGATTTCCGACCAGCAATAAGTTGTGTGAGCAGAGTTAAATCTTGCTATTATGGAGCAATATTTGTTTGCTTCGTCAACAATCATTCCAGCAAGTGTGCAATCAAAAAGCAGGCCATATCTTCATACCATATATTTGGCTTTACTGGACAATATAATAAGAAGAGCACAACCCAACTAAAAGCAGTAGCTAATAAGGATACCACAAAGCCTCGAGCCTTGAAATAATTCATTTCCCTCTCCAAGCTGGTAATCTGAAAACTAACTTTCAATCAAATGTTCCACTTCCATAAAATGTATTTGCTATTTTGTGTTTCAAAAGCCTGTATAGGCATTGAGAGGTTGTTGCTCCCAGATTCTGCTCATTGGTCTCTCATTTGCTCAAAATTGAAGGAAGAAATTCAGCCTTGTTACTCTTTACGGGATGTATATGTGAGCTGTTTCACCTTTCACTGGGTATTTCCACTTGGAACAACATACATAACTATAAGATTTTGATGAGATCAACAAGAAACCTTCTACCTTGCCTAAAAATATTATGTGGATCAACTACTTGACAGAACAGAGCTACAAAATAACAAACAACACTGTGATTTGTAAAGATAGCCAAATTATTGATATTGTGTGAAATTCATACATATGATCTGGTCACTTTTAACATTTCTCAAAATGTATACCCATAATTCCGTGTGCCCACCCACTATGGTGAAAATGTATACCCATAATTCCGTGTGCCTACACACTATGGTGAAAACGTATACCCATAATTCCGTATTTGTGGATGAAAAAGTACCCCTAAAAAATGGCACGTCCCCGCTACCATATCCTAGTTAAGTTACCCCCCCCCCCCCCGAGGCTAATGCAGCCAAATTTCACATATCAATTTTATTTCATAATTTCATACTTTTCAACCTCCTGATTAACATAGCTTAATCAGAATCTTCCAATTCCTTTTAGTTTTTTCATTATGGCTTGTCAAAGTCGTACTTTTGAGCGTTTTTGGTTATAAAATTTAGTCTAGGTTGTGACATCACATTGATGCACAATCCCTGCAGCCTTTGCAAACTGCAAGCTCGCTGAGTGTCAAAAGCAGTGCGACATCTTTCTGCAAAATGGCGACAGCGTACCAAACGTAGGAATCGTGTGGCCGGTTTTATGTAGCAGGGACGTTTAATGGAGAGAGTTGCAAGAACACTCAAATGATGGATTACCATTACATGATGATATTATCTTAACATTTGATAGACTTTTGAAATTGGAATACTCTTAATACTAACAAATTGCTCGGCCGGCTGATGAGTTGTATTTTCTGGGTACTGGGGACACATGCTGCCGAAATGGGTGTTTATATATTATGGGTTTATATATTTGTAGAACAGTCTTTGGATGGTACAGAACTTGAGTATAGCCAGAAAAATCGGAGCCATAATGAAACGAACACATAGATACTACTTAATCTTTTCGTCTGACACTCAACAGAGTAATACGTCAGAAAGAGAACGAAACAGAAACCTAACTGATTTATATACCCAGATGTGAATCGAAATAGGCCAATCAGAAAAGAGGTGAATGATTGGTATGGTGTGGGAAAACCAATCAACACCCACGATGCAGTGAGCTGACCAATAAGATTATTTCAAGAGTCCTAAGGTGAAAACGAACTCCTTCTGTCTACACAATAGGGGATCCCTGGTTTTTATGTAGACAGATTCCAAAATAGCTAAGTAAAAGGTAGATCTTGCTCTGCCAATTATTCGAAAGCAATTCTCACTGTAGGCTTTAGCACACTCTGGGTTGTCGAGCAAATGTTGACCTATAGCAGAGTCATGTTTTAGTGAACTTTTTGGTTTTGAGGCGCAAGATGGTTGTTCTCGTTGAGGAACAGTTTTGTTGCGTATGCTAGACAGCACGTGTTGTTTTACCCTATCACATAACCGCTGAGATGTGCGACCTACGTACCTGGCATCACACCGGCACGAGTATTCATAAACTACTAGGCTGTTTTGTGTGGTAGGCACACTATCTTTGCGGATAGATGGAATTATCTTCTTAGAGGAAAAGTCGAGACAGGGGCTGACCGTAGCGTAGCACTTAGTTATGGCTGTTTTAATTTGTCTTTCGAATCGCAAGGAGACGTTGCCAATGTAAGGCAGTTTTAGATAAACAAGGCACTTTTGTGGACCAATCTTTTTGTCAGCCGAGAAACCTGCGATTTTATTACGAAAGCAAGCCGAAATGAGATCTTCTGGATAACCATTGTTGATGAGGGTAGATTTTAAAGCTTAAGTAGTATCTATGTGTTCGTTTCATTATGGTTCCGATTTTTCTGGCTATACTTCTATATTTGTATTATTTTTTCATGATTTTGATTCAAAAATGGGTCTCGAATTTAAAAAATGTTTGAACTTTGATTTATGTCTCCATTCTCAAGTTTTTGGTGTAAATATGGGAATACATTTTCAGAAATTTGGTATAGATATTGGCACACATTTTGATTCTTACGCTGTAGGTCCCCACCCAAAACTGGGTCAAGTAGCCCCGGGAAAAAGTGATAAAATTCATCTGTGTTGGATGACTTTGAAGATGCAGAACCAGGTTCATCAGATGCTGATGCTAGTTAAAGGATACTTATACTTGATTATCCACAGAGAGAACGAGGCTGATCATGCGGATTTCAGCTTTGATTTTACAATTTTTGAAGTAGAAATGATACAAAGTCATGTAGTGGTGACAAGTATCCAAGTATTCATGACAAGTGGTTATAGAACTTTGTGTTTTCATATGATGGATAGAATGGAGAATATCTAAGAAAGTGACAATTTAATAACTATTTTGTAAAACAAATGTCAATGGTATCTTGCATATCAAAGTGTACCCAGGGTACTAATATCCACTGTAACCTACTTTCATATATTTACTGCAAGATTGTCATTGTTAATTGGATCTGAACTAAAACATTAACTTTTTGTTGAGGCTATTTTCCACCACTACTTTGGGTGTCCGTGTTTTGTTCTGACGTTATACGAGATCAAAAGCCATTTTCTCCTACAAGATCTATTGTTCTCTGTGTGTTGTGATTGGTGCATCATAAAGTAAACAAATGAGCCGTTTGTTCGAAAACATTATTCTGCCTTGCTTCTGTGTGCAGCTTTTCGAAACAAAAACTGGCAGATTTGTTCAAATTAACTTTATCGAAGTGCAATCCATCTTAATGATATATTTGCAAGACAGTACGATGTTTCTAGTAAAGAATTACACCAGCACACGCACCTACATAGTTCTACATGAGATTTCCGTTCTCATTGAGCTCACCTTAGGACACCTGCGTTATCATTTAACAGATGTGCCGCCCCAGCCAAACTCCCGACCTGATAGTGTCTACACGTGCTCCATGCTTATCTGGCACATTTGTTAATCAATTTTAAGAAAACGACCTGCCCCACGCGCGTTGGCAGGACTTGACAAGACAAAGAACTTAAGCAAATCCAGTACTGGATAGCAGAATGTTAGGCAATGTAAGTTTTAGTTCAGATCCAATTAGCAATGACAATCTTGCAGTAGCTATAGTCAAGTAGGTTAAAGTGGATATTAGTACCCTGGGTTTGCAGCGAAGACGTTTGTTGTACACCATCTTGTGATACAGAACTCTAAGGGACAAACTCTGAGGTGATAAGCTATGCAATTGCTAAGCAATTTGGGTACTCAAATTTGCCCTCCAGCTAAGCAATTTTAGTACTTAGCTCGAGCCGATGTTCCCAAAACCGACCTGAATGACCATTCTGTTCTGAATAGCCTAGCTAAGGAAAATACTATAAATTAACTTATTAAAAGGCCTAAAAAAATCACACTGCAAAATGTTTGAGACCTTCGCGAAAGTCAGACTGCACGAGAAATCCACGTTCTGATGAAACCTTGATTAGGGCTATTTTGCAAACTCAGGGAACCTAAGAGCTTGGTGTGGGGGTTGTAGGAGGGCAGCCCTTTCCATTGGTGTAAACGCCATTGCAATAGGAAGTGCTATTGCGATGTTCCTTTTTTTAGAGATTTTACGTTTCCCGGTCCTATATTCCCTTAATCCATGTTCCAAAATTCTGGGTTCCAGTATATAGAACTAGCCCTTCCCTTTCTTTAATATTGCCTTAAACGGAAATAATCTGTCAACAAAGTTCACTTAAATTTTCCACAAGTTCTTGCTCATTTTAGCTAGGCCATTCCCACCTGAAGAGAATCTTTCCAGGGCAAACTGACCCTTCCTCGTCTGCAAATTGTGCGTGATTTAACTTTTCAATCTGATAACGAGTTTTATCCATAATTGTAAATCTATTCTTGCCAAAAACCAAACTTTTCCCCTTTCCCCCGTTATTTCTCCTTTTAAAATACACGCCAGGAAGTATGAACGCTTCGGGTCAGTCAAGTGCTTTGCGTTGAAATTCCTTTGGCCAGTTAATTATTTACCATCATATTTGAGTAATTGAAGTTTCTTCAAAAATTCCAAAAAGGCAAACCCCCGAAACAAATTATGTCAAAAAACCATTTACATTCTGCTGCTTGTTGTCGAAATAGTGCCTACCACATGAAAATTATTAAGAGACGGAATGATGGAATGTCGTCTCACCTCCTCATAAGGTGTTGAAATCAGCTGATTTCTAAAAGGTGGCCCAAGCCATCAAAATAAAAAAACATGGCAAGGTAAGTTTTCTGACATTATTCTCCCACTTTCAATTAAACTTCCAATACTTAGATGAGTGAAAGGCAAACGCTAAAGGGTCCTAGCCATGTGTTTTTTCCTTTGTTCAACAACCAGTAACATTTTGAGCGTGCAAGTTTTGGCAGCAAGTAAACCCCCGGATGGCGGGTAATTCAACTTCTTTGTAAATTGGACATTCTCTTTCGAAATTGACCAACTGATGTTAAATATGCCGAAATTTTCGAAAACTTGCCACAATTCTCTTCATGACGACTGGAATAAGAAAAGTATCGATTCCAGAATAATTAACCTAAGAGCTCACGGGCTTACTGACGTCTTGAATGCATACAAGGCGCTAGAATCAGAATGCGGGGGAAGAACCCTACATATCATAAATAGTTGCTGTTCTTGTCTTGGAACCTTTCTGAACAAGGAGCAGTTCAAGCAAAAACTTGGAAAAGATTTGGAAATTTCGTTGAATGAGAAGGTAAATTACAATCTTATAAACTTTTTACTTAAAAGTTATTCTCAAATTTACAAGCTATATATCCTCTACTATAATTTCACAATTTTTTTTTCAAGTTCAGCTCATGCTCTGTTCTAAAATAGCTTAGCTCAATTTTTTTACTCCCAAGCAAGTATAGAATTGTCAATATTTTACGGATTTCTGCTGTGCTTCAAAGGTATGGTATACCCATTGATACTATCTCAAGTTCAGATGATGGTATGGAATGGGAGTCTTCAGTTCCACCTGAACTGTTTGAAGATGATTCTGCCACCATCACTCTTAGCTGCCCAAGCCAGAAACTCATTCTCTCGGATGAAGAATCTGAAGTCAGCTCTCCAGATACTGAGCAAAAAGAGGAATTGTGCCAGACTGAAAGCAGCTTGACAAATTCTGTCATTCTTGAAAAAGACGAGTATGAGAGATTGATCAGAGACGCTTCCAGATCCTTTGATCTACAAAATGAAGTGACTAAAGTCAGATTAAGGTGCACAGAGTTTTTTGGCGACGATGGGAATCCTGAAATGGATCCCATAAAATTTGAAAAAGTTTGTGAAGATGCAGGAGCAAGGAACATTTTCCAATCCATATATAAATCAATTTGTGCTGAGAGAATGTCTGAAAGTCGTCTCTTTCTTAACAGAATACGGACAATAGTAATCATTTATATCTTGGTTTTCGGACAGTCCACAAAAATCCAACTGGTTCCAAGTCTCGTTATCAAGGACGCTTTCCCAATATGGCATAAGTGAGCCTGGCTTGGCTGCACTAAGAAATCTAGGTATAGCTGCACATCCTCGTACTGTCCAACCGGCAAAATTTTCTGCAGCATCTAGTCATCTAGAGCAGGTCAAAAATTTCTTTCGTGAAGTTACTGCCAAAAACCAGTTTATTGTGATTTTCATTCATGATTATCAAAATATTAATACAAAACACAGAGCCAATGAGAAGCAGCAGATCCAAGCTGTACATATGGCTACCTTGTTGGTGAAGGTGTTTGAAGACATCAAGGCAGTCCCTGTACACCAAAGCTCTTCTCCATTAAGCCAGAATCCAGCTGACATTTCTCTTCTTCATAAAGTAGTTGCTGAGAACATGTCATCCTTGTCCAAGTCTTATGCTGAGGAAATGCCAGACTGGGTGACGGCTAAATATTTCGACCCCGCTGCTGAAAGAGAAAGGTTATTAGTGCACGACTACCAGCAAACGGAGATCAAGAAAATGAGGTCAATGAAAAATACAAAGTTAGTTGATAGCTTGGAAATTCCACTGAAATCTTTTCAAGACCTCATTTCAGCTTTGACTCATATGCTCAAAAATGGCCTGTCCACATACCTTGAGCAGTTCTTTGTTCCTTTTGTTGGTGATTGGCCCACTCAATTTTACATGCGTCAATTAACATATTCAACCACAAGCTTTTTGCAAAATCAGAGTAGCTTCCTCCCTTTCATTGGACCACTCCATATCTCGTTCAATTAAAGGGAGACTTTATTTCTGACATTCCATCCAATCTTTGCAGATCTGTATTCTTTCCTCTTTGGTAAGAAGGCAATTCTTGCCAACAAACCAAAGCCTTGGCGTCAATCTGCTCTGATAGAATGCTTGTATTCCGGCTGGTCACTAATTCGTAGTGAGATTGTGTCCATCTTTTCACATTGTAAGGATGTAGAGTATGTAACACTCCTAAATCTCTTAGACAATTACTGTCCTCTTGTGCTAAGCATCTACTCCATCGAATTCAAAAATAATCATGCTGAGCATTACTTTCAGTCAGTTTTGCGTTGTTGGGTCATGCTATCTGTCTTCAAGAGAAGACATTATGACAAAGCATTACTCATTCTTCTCACAACCATTGAGCATCTGAAAGCTATCAACCATCCTCTTTGCCATACAATCTTCAATTCTCTGGTTGCCTTTGATGAGTACTCTGTGGAAAATTTCCATTCTGTATTAAGAGGAAGAACAAAGGTAACAGATACTGGCTCACAAATACAGCTACAAGCCAGAGAAATAGATGCTTGCAAGCACGAGCTGCATGAGTTCAAGTCCTGGTTCGTTCCACTTAGAAGGAACACTTACAGCGCCAGCAAAATGCAAAAATAAAGGCTTCTGAATACCTGATTCAGGTTTTCAAGAAATTATTGAGCAATACAGGAAAAGCAAGAAAGGTAGAAAGAACCTCTTGTCAGCCAAAAGGCAACACGAAATGGATCCTAACCAACTTGTTTGCAGACGACAAGACTGTGTCTAACAGAGTTATGCCGTTGGGTTTCTCATGTGAAGATCATCCCTTCCCTGAAAGGTAAAATAAACCGAATAACAAAATAAATACAATAGACAAATTCTTAGCAACAGTAACACTTGTGGCTCAAAATTTATATCATGCCCCTTGAAGGATATCATAATTAATAATTTTAATAGGGCTTAATAAAGGGAGTCACTTGAAAAGGAGAGAAGGCTTTTTGATTTTAATGTAGTAACATATATACTCTGTAACAGGTCAATTTCAAAAATATCTCATCTTAGAGGTCAAATCATACACTTTCCTAGTAAGAAAATTGTTTATAGAACTTATCCTTATAAAGTTGACAAATTTTTTCTCTTGTGTTTTCTTAAAAATAGAAACAGAAAAAATATAAGAAAGTTTCTGTACTAAGATTCTTATAAAACTTGCAAAAAGCTAATTGACTTTAATTATGAATCAAGCTTGGGTTTCTTAGAAAAAAGGTGCTGCGTATTCTTTAAGCCTAGAACAGACAAAATTATATCACTTCCTCACCTGTTATCTTAGCTGCCAACCAGCTTGCTGATAGCTTCATGTTTGACATTTTTCTTCAAGAAAATGTGACAAGAAGAATTGCCAACTGGTGAGCCCTCACTGGCGTATCTTCTAGTGTGGACATTCGTTCCACATCCAGTGCAATCTGCCACGCGCTAGTGAGTGCCATGTCTGCCAAGCTCACTTGAAGCAGATGATGGAGGCTTTGCCAGCAAAAGCAAACTCGGCTGTTTTCGAATGATCTGCTTCTAAAGATCAAGAAGAGAGGCCCCTGGCAGTTGATTCTGATGATGAAGAGGAAGAATTTTCGGACAACGATGGCCCCACATGCGGCACACGAGATGCTCCCGACGAAAAGAAACTTGCTGCTCTGGTTGACGAGATTTGTCTCTGGCCACGTGCAGCACCGCCACCTTTTTAAGGAGCGGGACAGCGGGGTGGGACTAACAAAGCCTTCGGTGGATTTAAGGAGGTGAGACAACATTCCATCATTCCGTCTCTTAGTAATTTTCATGTGGTCGGCACTATTTCGACAACAAGCAGCAGAATGTAAATGGTTTTTTGACATTATTTGTTTTGGGGGTTTGCCTTTTTGGAATTTTGAAGAAACTTCAATTACTCAAATATGATGGTACACAATTAACTGGGCAAAGGAATTTCAACGCGAAGCACTTGACTGACTCGAAGCATTCATACTCCCTGGCGTGTATTTTAAAAGGAGAAATAATGGGGGAAAGGGGAAAAGTTTGGTTTTTGGCAAGAATAGATTTACAATTATGGATAAAACTCTCTAAAACTCGTTATCAGATTGAAAAGTTAAATCACCAAAATTTGCAGATGAGGAAGGGTCAGTCCTGGAAAGATTCTGTTCAGGTGGGAATGGCCTAGCCAAAATGAGCAAGAACTTGTGGAAAATTAAGTGAACTTTGTTGACAGATTATTTCCGTCCTAGGCAAAATTAAAGCAAGGGAAGCGACAGAAACTTGGGTATATCCCTGCTCTACCTGAAAATATAAAAATATCGCACTTTTAATGCAATATCGCGTGCCACATAAACTTTTTGTTGAGGCTATTTTCCACCACTACTTTGGGTCTCCGTGTTTTGTTCTGACGTCATAAGAGATCAAAAGCCATTTTCTCCTACAAGATGTATTGTTCTCTGTGTGTTGTGATTGGTCCATCATAAAGTAAATAAATGAGCTGATTGGTCGAAAACATTATTCTGCCTTACTACACACAGATAAATTGGATACAACTTATCCTCATTTCTAGAGTGCCCTGTCCAATTTGTCAGACAGGCAAATTAATAAGCAAAAAGAGATATGTTATCTTATCATATCGTGCTGTATTGTAACTTAGTATAGTTATATGAAATGGAATTGAAATTACAAGTTTGGACACACTTTAATACAAACAAGAAAATGTCAAGTTGGATTTCCCCCCAATGCGTGATGGTACAGCCAGAAATTAGCCACTAAAGTCTCCCTAACGAAGTACGAGTATGAAATTTTCAAACTGAGCTTTTTATCCTCTCTAGAAAATCGGCGTTAGCTTGACAATCTTCCTGAACAGGAGCAAGTGGCTCGTTTTCATAAGGTAGGCCTAGGCCTATGCCAGCCCTGAAGATGAGCTACACTAAGTCTTCCTAACCGCTTTCCGATTCACCAGACTCCGTAACAACATCTTCAGACTCTGAATTTGAGTTGCTTGACATAATGATATGCCAAAACCAATAGCTAACCGAGAAATAGCTATTTAAAACAACCGAAATTGAATCAAAATTTGTGCTTCCAGAGCACGAACGACCTTAAACTGCAAACAGTGTTTCCCTATGGAACGGCAAAAGAACAATAAGGCGCAGCAGTGTGAGCAGTGTAATTTCCAGCTCAAAACGGAGTGAAAAATTATGAAAAATTATTGGTATTGTGGAGAAAAGATTTGCGCTTTGACTGCTGTTTTCATAATTGAAATCGGTCTACCTGAACGTGAGCGATGAAAAAAATGTAACGTGTGCTCGTCATTTCCCATACAAAATCATATAGACAGCAAAACGCGAGTCATCAATGTGACGTCACAGATGAGGAGCTGTGTCTAGCGAAGTGCGTATTTTCAAATATTCATAGAAAATAGATCGATTGCAAGAAAACAGTCAACATTGTATCAAACTTGTCAGCAAAGATGAAATTCTCATATAAAGTCAACAAAACCGTATGTCAAATTCGGCTGCATTAGTGCTTTAAAAGAAAACAAGAAGATAACACAGCAACAGCGAGCAATTTAACAGGTGATCCAGCAGTGCACCTCTATTATTAAACAAGCCAGAGCAAGAACCTTGAAGTTCGTCATTGACAATATCTTCAGATTAGTCTACTAGTCATGACACCTTCACCAACTTGTCAGCTGAATTGCAATACCCATTAAAGCCCCCAAAGTCATTCAAATTTCCAAGAACCACGGTTTATTCAAGAGCAAGATCCTGCCAGCATAACTGGTTCGCGAAATTTCCATGATTACAGTATGATTGAAAAAAAGTTTTGCTGTGAAAGAGTTCTAGAACGCAAGTGGGGCAGCTCTAGTACTGCATTGGTTTGAAACTGGCTGTTCTTAAATGTTCCTCTATATCAGCTCAGCCTCAGCTTGTTCTTAAAATTTGTCAAAATCGTGTTCTTATGACATTGTTGGTATAAAAAAGTGTATTGCTTTAACTAAGGACAACAATAAGAAAACAAATTTAAGAAATTTTAATTCTGGGGCTGCAGACAACCTAATGCATCAAGGGGGTGAAGGCTTCAAGGCAACAGATTAATTTTGGAATCAAGGCATAATATCAAAGTATTTTCATTAAAAGTCTTGAGATCTTAATTAAGCAAAGACAGTGCCTTCTGCTAGATGAATTTGGCGCAAAAATTATCTAATATGTGTGAAAAATATTTCTCAACTTTTTATTACCGGTCGGATTGTGTTTACCCAACTGAAGAGAAAAAAGGAACTCTACTCAACAAAAATACAAAAAAGCATGCATCAGTGTGGGGTTCAATTCATGGAAAAAAGCACCAAAATCTTTTGAAGAGCATCAGATGTCAGGATGTCACAAAGCTGCTGTCAATATGAAAGCTGTTGCTGTCTTGAGTCCAGACATTGTGGATCTTACCAATAAAAAAATTTGTGAGAAGATAGCAACCGAGAGACAACATTTGATAAACGTATTCAGATGTGTGCGTTATTTGGCTAGACATGGAGTTTCATTGCAGGGTTGCCCCGATAATGATAACTTTATCCAGTTGCTAAAGCTTCTAGCTTCCAAAGATCCTTTCATTGGAACTGCATTGGTCAAGTCGACTAACAAGCACACCCATAATGATATTCAAAACCAACTTTTGGATATCATGGCCCAACATGTGCTCTGCGAGCTACTGGTCAATATGAGGCAAAATAGGTTTTTCTCAATCATGGGTGATGAATACACAGATATAGGTAACAAGGAGCAACTTACCTGTGGGGTACAATCAGTAAGCGATGAGTAAGAAATTCAGGAATATTGTCTTGGATTATATGAGTTAAGCAATATACAAAGTGATAGGATTGTTCAAATGATATTTTGCTCTGCTATAATTTGTCGGGGACAGACATATGACGGGGCAACAAACACGATGGGGAAGAAATTCGGTGTAGCTACTCAAATCAAGGCGATATAAAGCAAAGCTATCGTCACACATTGTCATTGTCACTCATTAAGCCTAGCTGTCAAAGATATGGCTTCAAATTGTCAGGTTTTATGCAATACAATGGGGACGGTTAGTTAGATCGTCGTTCTGGTGAAGCTCTCCCCAAAACGGGAAAATATTTTTGGATCTATTGAAGAGGTAGTAGAAGGTAATGTGGAAGATCTGGAAGAAACAAAGATCATAAAGCTTAGTAAACTTTGTGTGACCCGCTGGACAGTGAGAGCATTATGCTTTAATAGAATTATTGAAAAGTATGGAACTCTACAAGTACTGTGGTAATTATGCCAGATTAAGAGGCTCATCACTGACGTGAAATCCAGAATTATTGGTCCTGTATTGGTACTCCCCGTATCTTCCAGAATTCCATATTTCTGGTCGTGATATCAGTTGTAAGACAGAAGTTTCGTACCATTTGTAATGTGTCTTATTTCTTTTTTTCTTATTTGGAATGCTGTAAATTTGAATTGTAAGTACCTTTCATGGTGGGAGCTCTGGTGAGATTGGGTCTACTTCCGCCATGACTGGCACAGTAGTTGTATTCTTTTGTATTTTAATTGTTATAAAAAAAGAATTATTGGTGTCCAATCGCAAATGCACTCATTTTCATTTTGCTTTGGTCTTTCACTGAGTCACAAGCTGTATTCATTGTCAACCTCTCGAAAACACGTAACCAACGTAACGAACGAGTGAATCTAAGAATAAAGCAATAGAATGGAGTTTAATGTCCTTCGGCATTTTTGACACCCATCAAGCAATGGCTGGCATGAGAAAGGCAGAGTGATTTGAAGCAGAATTTGTTACCCCAATGATACTTGCAAGTTTCTAGTTAATTACGAAAAAAATGACGACAAAATTGATGTGGTGCAAAATGATTTTGAAGAGGATTCTGATGATGTAATGAAGAAGATGGAGACTACCTATGTTTTTAAAAGTTCAATTGTAGATACAACGTAACCCTTGCTATTCAGGCATCTTTTCTAACACACATAGAATACGATCCGAATAAAGGGTGCCAGAGGCCAAAATAGTCTTGTTCTAGTTAGCAAAAGCTAGCAAAGTGATGAGCGCGGTAGAAAAATTCTAACTTGAATATTGTTCCATCAATGACAAAATTGTTTATTTCAAAAAGATGACTATTAAATATCAAAACGAGATTGGAGATTGTACCCCAAGTATACAATGCCTTTGAGCTCGATAGTTCAGGAACCTAAGGTAATTGCCCCTTTTGATCAGAGATTGGGATGTTTTTGCTTTCATAATGTTCAAAATGCTTTATCGTAAAAGTACTTGTAATTGCAATTATGAATTAACACTGTAAATTGTGAAAACGAGGCTAAAAGCCGTGCCCATTAACTGTTTTTTCCAGTTTGATAATTACAGCCTAGTAGGCTGTTTATATCCTCTTTTATCTAGGCTTATAGTGATTTTATACGATGTTGAGAGTCGCTTTTACATCATGGGGTAAGCTCCCTTCTTTCGACTCGATGACAGAAAGGCCACATGTAAAACAACAATTTACCTCCCTGAGTCAAAAAGCAAATAGATATTAGGCTAATATGAGTAAATCAACCTCGCGGAGACCTCAGAGAGCCAAAACGGCTTCGAATGAAAATTTTAAGGATAATACTGAAGCTTCTCCTAGGCCCAACATGCCTAGGCCAGATGCTTCACCTTCAGAGACGAGGCCTAGCATGCCTAGGCCAAATGTTCCTGAGGTGGTTGACCTTCAAGCAGAACTGGACCAGCCTGCTTGGGTAAGTCAGCTTCGTCTAGATCTAACTAATGCTATTCAAAGCAAGATTCATATCAGTTTCAATGAACTTCAAGAAAAGATATTTAAAAGGCTGGGCACTGCTGAACAAAACATCTCAAAGCTAAACAAAAATCAAAGCATCACTTAACATAAGCTTAAAGTTTCAGAAGCATTGATACAGGCAAACTGAAATAGAGTAGAAAAGTTGCAAGAAGACTTACAATCTACAGATGGACAAATCAGAGACTTGAAAGATGAAATCAAAGATCTCAGAAACAGAACTATGCTTAAAACGCCCGTCTTCCATGGCTTTCCAGAACCCGAATCCCATGAAAGCTTGGAACAGTCCAAGGAATTGATTTTGCAACATCTTGAGAAATGTGGAATAAATGGAATCACAATTGACCGAGCCCATAGAGTTAATCGAAAAAACTCATCAGCATTTGCCCCTAGACCTATTTATTCTGAATTCCTATCGTGACAAGATTTCTCCACCGTTCTTTCTCATTCCAACATGATCAGGAATACAATTAAAGAGACAAAGAATAAAGAAGAAATGTTAGCTGCATTAACAGGCAATTACAGTACAGGCCAGGTGTAACTTTGTAACTTAAGATTGGAAGAATTCTTGAGAACTTGGAAAGAATTCTTTGGGCAAGAAAAAGAATTCTTTGAGCAAGAAAAAGAAAGTGATTTGACCACAAAAAGAATTCTTTCAGCAAAAGGCAGGAAAAACAGGTTAAGTTACACCTGGCCTGTACTGTATGAAATATTAAGATAAGCATCAACATTTACAGGAAAAATCCACACATAAGAAACTCCATTTTATTAACTGAAAAAATGCCAACAATGTTAATTCATGCACCTTACCAGGTGGGCCAGAAAGATGCACAGCTCTTTGCAGAGGTAAATGAATAACTATATGAGCTTTGGAACCAAAGTTATTTGCATAATAATTCGTTCGAAAGGCTAAATTAGATTGTGAGACCTCATACATACCTCTATGACAACGTTAAGGCATGTAAATTGTGAAAACATTTTATAATTAATATTCTTAGGATCAGCTTCAACTCATCAAAATTGGCATGATTCCAGTCTGTTATATTCTCAGATATTCAATTGAATTCAAGATTAAAACAAACTTCTTGCAATAATATTTGCTTTACGCAAGTATCAAATGATTTTTGTCCCAGCAATTCTAAGCGAGTTGTTTTATTTCGGTTTCTGTTTGAATATCTGCAAACTTTACAGATGACAATTTGACGACAAATTTCAATAGTTGAAGATGAACACAAGAAAATGCTATTTTTCTGTTTGCTCTTTTCTGTCTTAGCGTTGTCATAGAGGTATGTATGAGGTCTCAAAATTTAATGCATCTCTGCAAAGAGCAGCTACATCTTTTCAGTCCACCCAGTATAGACCACCTATTTCCAGAGAAATTATCTACAATGTGCTTTTTGATTGATTTAAGCTTTAGAGGCTGAATTCAAATTTCTTAGTTGTGGGTTTTTACTGTATTACACTGGTTTGAATTTGACCAACTACACTTGCATGGCCAGGGTAAAATAAGGACTTTTAAACATATCAAACTTTTAAACATATAAACTCAAGATTTTTTGCTTCTACCCTTCTTTCATTGCAGTTTTTTGTCCTTTAAATAAAGTGGGGTATCTCGGTAACCACGGGCTGCTTTAGAACTTCCATGTATATCTTTTTTCATCAAAATTCTTGATCTCGCCGAGGCATAATTGATAGATGTCAGCTTGCTGTTAGTTTCGAATCTGAACTGTGAAAACAGTGTTTCAGCTGCACTCCCATTTATCTTGAGTGGATGAACATAGTAATCTGGATTTTGAGTGAGGAATTGGTTGACGAACCCTCTGAAGTCAAACACAGTTACCCTTAATAGATCCCAGGTCTGCCAAGATATAAATCTCTTTACTTCTGTTGACTTGGGTCTTAAGTCACCCCCTGCATTCAGGCTGTCCCACCAATCTCGAAATATTTGTAGCCTTTATCAATGTGCTCTAGGATACTTTGATCACCTGCTGTAATCTTGTCACTAGACAAAAGACCCCTTTCAAATATGTTGTTGCAAACCAATAGGTAGTTTCTCACCAATACCACCTCCTCGCTGTCTGTATTCCTTGCAGTAGCAGGACTGTATAATTCAGTTAAGACGTCTTACTAAAAACATGGAAAAAACATTTCAGTACCAGCCCTCTATACCAGCCCTCTAATTTCTATAGAATTTTAGTTTTCAAAAATTATTATTATATGTAATTTTCAAGTTGATTTATTTTGTGTGTAAAATCTTTTTTAAAGCTTTATTGCAATGAAAAGATATCCAGCCTATTCTTGCTTTGAACATTTCATCATATAATATGGTCAGCATGTCATCTTGTCATCACAAAATCTTAGGTGCAAAACAAAATAGAAAACGGCCACTTTGGACATGTCTGACCTACACATGCAGAGATGGCAATTGAATAATCGGTAGGCAAAATTTCACTGGCCTTCATACATAGTGATAATAAATAAATACTGTACTGCACATCCCAAAGTTCTTGTTTTGAGATTGATTCGCAACTTTAAAGTGTAAATTAAAAAAAAATGCAAAAAATTTTCTGTCCTTAACCCTTCAATTTTCAACTCTTTGTATGGTAGCAGAACTGCAATTTCATCAAACACTAAAACGTCACCATTGTTAACCGGACAGTTTCAATTAAAATGTCATTTTTTCTGAAGGAAGACCTGACTTATATTATTATACATAATTAAGTATCTTAAGTCTGTGTACTGTCATAAGAATAAGGAAAACTATTTCAATGGTTCTTTCCTGTCAGAAAAAACCATGGTTTCCAAACAAATTATGCAGCTGCATACCTGCATTATCTTGGCTGGAGCTACATTCAGTTTTGTCCACGCATATCTTTCTATATAAGATGGCAGCAACTTTGGTATTCTACGCATCTCACCCTTCTCAGACCTCTCGCATTCTCTCTGCCACATTTCAATTATTGTCTTCCATCCAAATGTTGTTCCATCTTTCTGCATTCGAAACTTTTTCGTTCCTCCATTCCAGGATGAAAACAGGGCATTGATCTGATTTTTTAACTGCAAAAGAATAAAATTTACATAATTCTTTACAACAATACAATTTTGGAAAAGGTAAAGAAAAATGCACTAACAATTATAAAGATGTAAGAAAATTTAAATTGTGTCATAAACTTGGAGATCAAAGGTTAGATTATGTTTCAAAAATACACCTTCTTGGCAAGGTGTTATCCAGCTTGATCTTCATTCTCATTCTTGGAGTATCATGGGAGTATTGAAATATTGACAGGTATTTTTCACAGGTCGTAGTAACACATGAATATTTAAATAAACTGTTTTATGACTACACGCAATTTTATTTATAAGGAATTTCACCTCGAGCGCAGAACTAAAAATTCCTTAGCTGGAAGGCAAGAAATTCCTTAACTATTCCTTAGCTTTCTTCTGAAATGTTTTTGTTCTTCTTAGAATACTATTTGCAACAAATGGCAATGGCACCTTGTGTTCCTTAGGGTGCTTGGGTAGCAATATCTTCTCTAAGAAATGTTGTATATCATCCCCTCATGCGTTTTGTTTCCAATGGATTCAAAAATATAATTTCGTATAATTTGAAATTCCTTAGCTCTCTCCCCTCAAGTACTGAAATTCCTTAACTTTTTGTCTTGTCGAGTACTGCATTCCTTATAAAGTTGTTCCTTATAAAAAAATACGTGTAATCGAAACTTTCCCAGTGAAGACTTTCTGGCCAGTGATCATAAGGATATTCATTTATTTAATTGCTTCATTCTTAAAATACTTAGGCCATGTGTTGCTGTCACCTGTGAAAATATCCGTCATTTAAACACTTTTCATTTTCTGTTCTTTCAGTAAATTATGTTCCGACAATTTCTAAAGAGTCTGGACTGCTATATTCAGTATATTCCTAATACTAATAACACCAAACCTTGCTTCTTGATAAACCTAAAAATTTTTATTTTGTTTATTTCATGCAGTATAAAATGCATTTATCTTACTGGGAAAATGTTGGCTTAATGACAATTCTCCCATAGTGGGACATCTGCATTAGGACTTTGCAGACTTGAATTACTTTAAGGGCCTGTTCATATGAGGTGGGATAGCCTACTGCGGTGAGCTGGTTTTCGGCTTGTCTACATATGGACATTTCATCCCACCTTGCTGAGCCAGTCTCTATGTGAAAATGAGGATAATGGCGCCAAGAACTATTGTGGCGCAGTTTCTTGAATTTTCTTTCCATGATTTCTTGCTTGTCATATCATTTTGCAAAGAAATTATTCTAAATTTTGAAGAGAAAACAGAAAACTATCCTGGCAACGTGATTACTTAGCTGACGACAGCTGTAGCTCTGTCATTTCAACTTTGGGGTTTAGTTTTTTTGTGGAAGTAATTTAAAAGTAAATTGCAAGTAATTTAGCAATGGCTGTCTTAGCGATGAACAGAAGCTGCAACCTGAAAAAAATTCAAAAAAGCTAAGTTGAGGAGATTTTTCAGAAAGAGAAGAGGTTGTTGGTACAAACCAGTTCTTCTGCACTTGCGCACTCTTGACGAATTCATCCCACCAACGTGGGCTGGCTCACTGAAGTGCGTTCATATGTGCAATTTTCATCCCACCAAGGTGAGATCTCACCTAGGTGGGATAGCCCACCTCCCATATGAACGCAATCTCATTATCACGTACAAATCACTGTGTTGGCTAGATCTCACCTCATATGAACAGACCCTAAGAGCAGAAAGTTTCGTGATTTTTTGCGTTTTTTGTCTTTTTCGCGAAAGTTTCTGCCATGGCATTATTCTAAATGAAAAATTTGCGAAAGTTTTGCTCGCGAAATTACAGAAAATTCTCAATTCACGCGAAAATAACCCAAAAATCATGCGAATAAACACTTTTCACCAGACTATGCACTATCTTTTTTCATTTGCGATATTTTTTGTCACGGAATTTGGGGATAAAACCGTCATTCGTCAAAGTTTATGCCCTCAATTTTGCCATTATTTTGTCTCGCGAAACTTTCTGCCTGCGAAAGTTTCTGCCCTTAAAGTAGCTTATTGCTACCAGAAGAATTGCTCGCAATCTGTGACAATTTGGAAATGACGAAACAAAATAGGAGTACATAGGAAGGCAACTACACACCTGATGCAATGGGCAAATCACAAAGAAAGTGTAGATTTCAGGATCAAATCGGTTCTTAAAGCAAAGCTGCACTCTGTGCTTGTCAAAGGCATCAGCAGACACACCATATGCACCTCTTTCCCCAGAAGTTATCAACTTGATTGCTGCAAGGTTACTGCTGGCACCATCACATACCAGACAAGCTGTCTTAAGCCCAAAGTTGCTGAAAGCTCTGATTGTCTCCATCAGTGTCTCAACTACAATCGGATGATCAACTGTCGCTTTTAAGCTAAAGTAGGGACCAATGATGTCATAACTGGATGTCATATCTCTCCAAAGAAACTGTAATATATATTCTGCTGGTACTTGGTCAGTTGACTGAAGGGTTTGAAAAACATCATGAAGGTTATGGAACTCGTCTTCAGTCATGGCAAGTCCAAGGAACTTCTCATTTCTCATATTCATTGCCACTTTTCCAATCACCTTCACCTCATCAAATATCAAAACACCAATACCAAGTAGTGCCTTTGATCCTTTCTTTACACATTCTTCAGAAAAAAAGAACATAATCAGCCTTTTGCTCAGCTAGATAATCCTCATTTATCCCAGATTCATGATTCCGTACTGCAGTAAACAACTTAAGACTTTTCATTGATGGCAATTCTAGGATCTTGAAACTTTTCAACGCTGAGTAGGCTGCTGGGGAACGTACATATATGGCAAGAGCTATAAAGAAAATTAAACAAAGTGTCAAAAGTATCTCAATTATTGACCAAGAGCAAATATTGAGCTTTTGAAGCATTGCATTCAATTGCTTTGCGTGTCTATTTTCACTTGTGTTGTGTTGTTTTATGTTTATACAGTAGTCAAGTCCAACAATAATCTGACTGGCACAAAAGCAACAGAGCTGGTAAAAATCTGGAAATGCAAAGGTTTAATATTTTGAAACAAAATACTCTAGAACTAGGGTCTAATCCCTACCGGAAATTCTGGAAACGTTGATCCAATAAGTCCCTCTCCCCCCCCCCCATCTTTAGGACCTTAAGCTAGATACTCATTATACCAGTTTAGGTTCAGCATTTAGCAGATCACAGTCAGGTCACTCTCTTATTCCCACGGGATCCAAATTTTAACAAACTGAAAATTTTGCTTACCAATACGATAAGTAATCATGCTCCAACGATGTCCATTCTTACTTGGTTTTCCTGAGGAAGAAAAAAGTTCATCAGTAAAATCAGGATTTCTCTTATTTCAGGATTTCTGAATGACTTTTAATATCCATTTATAGCAAAAATTACCAAAATATGTTTGTACAAAATGTTGAACGGCAGGGACAAAGCCTCATGCTGAAGTCCAAAAATATCTTCAAATTTCATATTGGCCTTTGTTGTTCTTAACAAGCCTTTTGGTTTTACGAGGGCGATTGCCCTCGCCCTCGCAAAATTAGTTACAAGGGTTTTTCACCGCCCTTGCGAAATCATGTTTCGTCTCCTAAGAAAACCTGATAAAAAATTTAATTAGCGTAGTTTTCAATTCACTTCTATTTAGCACTCCACTTTACTGAAATTGTAGTTATTTCGAACACCATAGAATAAATAGGCCAGTCACCAAAGGTCTTCCCACGAAGGATTTCAAATGTTGCAAGCAAAAAGGAAACATTTAGAAAGCAGCTCTCTTTTTTAACAGAGCGTCTTTTCACTTTTTGATAATTTTACATCTCCGTCTGTACGAAATACGCTTGATCATGAAAGTGCAAAGTCAAATTGGGCGATTGATCAACGTCATAGACAAAGCCTCTAAGCAACCAAACACCGCTCGCTCGTAAAGTCCTCGCAAAGTCTTCCTCCTCAGTCAGTTACTTGGTCAGTTAGTTAATCCTTCATTTCAAGGGTCCTTGAGTGGAGTGTTTGTTTGAGTTTGGTGTAACCACAAACTCAAACAAAAATGTTGTACTCAAACATCTTAAAATCAAAAATTAAGATTAGGAAATCATCTAAGATTAGGAAATCATCGTCCTGCCCATGTAGTTTATATCTCTAGACTGTGTAGGAGTCCATATAACGAAAAAAGTTTAAGGGGCGATCGCCCTCCTAACGTCAATTACCAGGGCGATTTACCACCCTGGTGGTATTTTTTTCACGAAAAGGCCTGCTTTGTTGTTCTTAAGCAATGGTTGCCCTCTCCCAAATTATCCTGCATACAGTACAAGCCGGGTGTAACTTAAAGGGGCAGTAGCACAGCTCAGCCCGCGGGAAATAACAGTTTGGTGTTTGGGCCAAACACCAAAACAAACGATGAGTAATCCAATTCAATGACCTTTTTCCGTGTGATGGAACCTTATTAATCGAAAGATCGAATGTTGTCAAGAAATTGATGCAAAAGCAAGAGAAAAAGAAAGAGCATAAGAAGCTGGAAGAATTGCAACAAAAAGTCTGAAGCTGAACTTATTTTTTTACACACAGTGTATAGCTGTTAGATGCTTGCATGAAATCGTTTGGAGCAATATAGAACGGCCTAATAAGCGTAAGCATATGGCCAAACAACTTGTCTTGGCAGGCCTATTTTACGAAATTTTGAAAAAACAAGGAAAATTTTAAGTGGCAGCGTTCTTCCTTGTTACTTTCCTATTTTTCATTCAATCTTTTATTCAATTTGTCAAATCGATTCCAACATTTCATAAAACACACATCAATTTGCTAGTTTTATTTCTTCCTTCGTTTCATGGTTATTTCTTAAAATTATATTATTTTCTGAGTTTCCCAGCTTTAGCTTGTTCTTAGCTTGTTCTTAAGTTTTAGCAAAATTTGAGGCTTGTGTTCTTATAAAATTATTCTTATAAAAAAAGAGTGTATACCAAATTTATGATATAAAGAAGTATTTGCGTCAAAAATTGCCATACAGAAGACTCCTGCCTTCCCCCTGCCTTGCAACATCTTCTTAATATTGCCACCTCGTTTAAAAACTATACAGTATTTCTCTTTAGCCCGAAACATACATAGTCTTATGAAAAATACCCCATTAATGCACCCCGTTATTCTAGTTTTAGTTTTAGTCTTTTTTCGCTCAGGTTTAAAAAAACCTCTTCGCTGAGCTCTTCATATCTTCGTTTGTAACTTTCCATCTGATTTGTAATTATCATACATTATGTCATTTTCGAGTACAGATTATCCAGTCTGTTCTTAAAACTATTTAGAAATGGTGCATTTGCCACGAAAGCAGGCAAGCTGTTCCATTTTGGGGTTGTTCTAACTATATAGGAATTTTTCCTTATATCCTTGTTTGCTCTATGTGGGAAGAGTTTTAATGAGTGGCCTCTCTTGCTTGTTCTATCTGTCACATCTGTCCACAACTTGACTATTTTGTTTGAGTCTCCGTCATAGATGCCATTCGTAAGTTTATACATCTCTATTAAGTCACCTCTCAGTCTCCTGTAACTCAGGGTTCTGGTCAATTGTTGGCACCTTCTTGGTGACCATATTAACCAGGTTCCACTGTGCATGGTCTTTGGAAAGATAGCTATATGAAAATGACAAAAAACATTAGTTAAGTAGATTTTGTTCTTACTGTCTCTCCAGTCTAGAAAACATGGTGCTTTCATTTCTATCAAAGCTTCCATTTCTTTCAAATTTAAAATGCACCTAGGTCGAGACCCAGATGCCCCAATTAACAAAACACTTGACCTTATGGGTTGCAACTGTGCCATGTCTTCCATACCGAGCTATTATAATTGGCAGTATATCTTAATAGTAATCAAATATTGCATGATCACCTTGATTATTAAACTGATCTCTATAGAATTGGCCTCGGTCTAGCGTATCTTTGTCTGGATATTTGCTACTACCACCAAGATCTGCACTAGAGGCCGTTTCACTCAGGAAACTCTCTCTAACAATGTCAGGCAACTCTGTATCACATGCAAGTCCCTCTTGCAATAACGTTTCTAATTCATTCCTAGCATTTTTATTGATCCAGGCTAAAACTTTTTCCATTTCATTGTTTTGCTCATTGTCAAGATTGATGTGATATTCTTTTATTCTTGTCTGAAACATGTCAACTTTTTTTTTAAGTTCCTCTCTGTATCATGAAACTGCTTTAAGCCTTCTTTGTTTGCTGACAGGCGTTAACTTTGATATTGCAAAATTTGTTGACGATTTAAGGCGCATACCAAGGTTTGCCTTACTGATGCTTGCATTTCTTATATTTATACGTTTTACATATCGAAAAAGGATTTACATTCTTGGCATATTGATCCATTATTTTTTTCAAGTTTGCTCATATTCTTAGCACCTTTGAACCATACCTGACATTTAGTGCTAGTGACCCTCTCAAATGGGCTTTTATGGTGCTCCTTGTTTTTTAAAACAACATGGATATTGGATGACATTTGCATGAAGTCAGGGGCTGAGGCACCAACACAGAAGTAGTAAAAATCATTGAAAAGATCAAGCAGGTTTTGAAAAGCATCAACGTAAAAATGGTCATCTTCATTGAAAAGTTTCACAGTCCTGTGTGGTTTTAAAACAACTTGGAAAACTGCGGAACCATCATCTGAAATAACAGCTCGGGAAATATGTGCAGGTCCACCTTTACTTGATTCAAGCAAATCTGGAAAGTTTCGCTACACTTCAAAATATTCACCACCGTCTTTTAACTTCTGCTTTTCTGATTGAACATTCTTTAACTTTCCCCCCTGTAAATGCTTGTCGATGATGTCCAGCCTGTTGTTGGCTGGGCCGACTAATACTTCTTCATCAAGAGAGGTGGTAGATTTTTTTTCTTTGTGAACACTTGGCAAGTGACTTGCGGATTGGGATACTGCGGGGTAGGCATTTACATCCAGCTGATCCACCTTAAATGTTCCTCTCTTCTTAACTTTTTCAAAAAGCCTAGCTTTAACTTGTTCTGACGATAGGCCAAGGTTTGTTTCTTTCTTTTTTGCGCTGTCTTCTTCCTCATCGGCCATGTTGAATTTTGAGAACTTGATTCAAACTCAATAAGTTGACCCCCTGTTTACCACTGCGCAGCATCCGGGACCTCGCTCCAAATATAGAACCTGCGCATCTGCGCGAACTTTTACTTCGTCACTTTGCCTCGGGATTTCTCATGAAAGTGCTCAGAACTGAGCGTTAGTTGAACGCTGGTAAACGCAAAGAAAACGCAGCAAATCAAGAGAATTTGCTCTTAAAATGCTCGCCATTGTCCAACGAACAAAATGATGTCATTTTCTCTGGAATCGGGGCAGTGGAAGGCGCGGAAAGGGCCTAAGAAAAAGTACGTAAACAAACACAACTTAGTTAGACTATCTTAGTTCTCATTATGTTATCTTGCTGGAGGCAGGTCCCTTTACTGCAGGTCCCTTTACTCTCTTTCAGCATTCTTCTCCCTATTTTTCTCTTTCTCTCTTTGTCTTCCTCATACAGTACACAAGAATAAGCTCTGACCTTTTACCATGTGTTAAATCACCGTTCTTGTGAAATAACTGTTGCGTGAGTTTAATATCAATTGCAGAGGAAAGTCAGAAAAAGGGCACAAAGTTCTTCAACTCTTCAACACAATTGAGGATAAAACATCGGCTTACTCTAAATACGGCTAAATATGATTATATAAAAACACCAGGATATATGGACTTTGACACAACTGGATCTTTTAAATGTACCAAAACGGGCACTGGAAAGGTCTGTCTTAAATCTTTACTTTCACCTTCCTTTCGGTTCTCTTCAAGATAAAGTATCGAACGGGCACAAATCTATCTTAACATAAAGCAAAACAACGGTATATATAAAATTAGAACGACTTAGCTCTGGGTCTTTATCTTTATCGTTCACTTCAGGTCTGTTCACAATCAGCAACGGCGTCTTCCACGGATTCGTCTTCAAAACTTAAATTACCTACAGCTTCAACTGGGTTCGAATTGAAACACCAAACGCCTAACTAACGAGTCCAAAAAAACGGCAACCTACACGACTTTCAAACGTCCTAAAAACTAACTTGCCTACGGAAGGGGGACAGCTTATAGACCTAGGGGAAACAGCGCCCAAAAACCAAACATTACCAAATTAGGTTAAGCAGGAAACTAAAACTACCAATGATATATAGAGACGTATACGGTATTTGTCCAATCAAAAGTCAGTACTTCAACGGAAGTAAATCTGATTTTCTTCTATCGTTCATTCATTTTCTGAGACAGCAACAACAGGGGAAGTAACTGCTTAAACGTGACGTCAACAGATCTGTGTTTTTTTGTTAGTATTTCCAACATAACACCCTCCTTAAGTTCAAGCCTCCTGGCTTACGACAAAATTTAGACTCCTTTTATTTCGGCGGGTTTATACTGCTCCTCCGGGCGGGTAATCAACGGTTCTGCCGGGGCTGTGGCGGGGATAGCTGGATTTCCTGGCGTGTCAACATTCTGATTATCGGGGTATCCGCAGTGTTACTCGGTGGAGAATCGGAGGAGACGAAACTGTCATCGGAAAGATCGTCTTCGGAAAAATCTGGCGTATCGAAGTCATCGGAAGGTGGATCGATGGGACGAGCGGTTGGGTCGTAATATGGCTTCAGACGATTGGCGTGGACGGCGACTGAGAGGGGGCGATTTTCTGTTCTACAGAGCTTGAAGTGCACGGGAGACAATTTCTGAATTATACGATAAGGACCATGATAATTATGTTGCAATTTCTTCGAGAGGCCTTCACGTTGCTTAGGCGTGTAAACCCAAACGCGAGAACCGATGTCGAATCGAACCGGACGGCTGGTTTTATCATATTGCTCTTTCATCCGTTGTTTAGCAAGCTGTGTATTCGGACGCTGCGGACGATGCGAGCACGGTGCTCAGTAACAGATGTTGAAAGGTCTGTTGACGGTAGAAGCAATGCTGTGTCGATCGGTAGGCGAGGTTCGCGACCATACAGAAAGTAAAACGGTGATTCGTGCGTATAGGCATGCGGAGAAACTCGGTACGCAAATAGTATCATGGGCAAATGTTGATCCCAGTCCTTCTGGTGTGAACTGACATACATGGAAAGTCCTTCAGCCAAGGTTCCGTTGAAACGCTCCACAAGTCCGTCCGTTTGAGGATGATAGGCAGTGGTATGAGATCTACGAGTGTTCATGAGTTTACAGATTTCACGAACGATGGAAGCCAACAGATTAGGGCCACGATCAGATAGCAGCGTGCGTGGGGCACCATGGCGAGAGAGAATTTCGTCAACGATGAGCTGTGCGATGCGAGATGCTTCTGTGGAAGGCAGAGCAAAAGCTTCTGGCCAGCGAGAATAGTAATCCGAAAACACAATGATATAGCGATTTCCACTGGTGGTGGTGGGAAAAGGACCCATTATATCCATGGCAACGCGATCAAAGGCACCGTCCACTGGGATTGGCAAAAGAGGGGCTTTTCCTTGGCCACGAGGTATCTTCTTCATAGCACAATCTACACATGATCGACACCAGTGTTCGATATCTTTAAATATTCCCTGCCAATAATATCGCTCACGAACTTTCTCGTACGTCTTTACTGTACTCAAATGGCCGGCAGTTGGATCATCGTGGCAGGCTACCAGGATGTCATGGCGTAAAGAAGCGGGAATTACGACTTGGCTGCAAATGGATTTCACACGACGTCCACCGGGGGTTCACAAATGACAGAGAATACCACGATGATCAAGGTAAAAAGAGTCGATCATAAGCAATAAGGCACGGGCTTGTACATCGTTCAGAGGTAACTGCGAGCTTTCGAGATAAGAAATGATGACGGATAGATCTTTATCTTTGCGTTGCAGCGAGGGCAGTGATTGCGGAGGAGGACAAGGGGGTAAAATACTGGCAATAGGTAATGACAGAGGAGGCACTGAGGATTCTGCACCGTATGGTATATCATACAAACGTCGTGACAAGGCGTCAGCATTGCTGTTAGTAGGACCTGGGCGATGAATAATGGTAAAATTGTGCTGCTGTAGCTGCAACGCCCATCGTGCCAAGCGACCAGTGGGGTCCTTAACATTCATTAACCAGGAAAGACTGCCATGATCTGTGTGTACATAGAACTTCTGACCGAATATGTAGGGCTGGTATCTCTTGATGCCGTCCACCACAGCAAGAGCCTCACGCTCTGTAGTGCTATACGACTTTTCAGCATGACTGAGTTCGCGCCCACCGTAGGCGATTACATGTTCTTTACCATCGATATTCTGTCCCAAAATGTAGCCAAGGGCAAACTGCCTAGCGTCGGTGTAGAGATGGAAATGCTGGTCAAAGATGGGGTAAGCCAATATCGGTGGAGAGCACAAACGGGTTTTCAGGTGATCAAACGCTGCCTGGCACTCGGCACTCCAGACGAACGGAACATCTTTACGTGTCAAATGATTGAGCGGGGAAGCGATTTTAGCGAAACCTTCTACGAATCGGCGATAATAGTTACATAGTCCTAGAAAACTACGTACGTCCTTCACACATTTGGGAGCAGGAAAGGAGCGAACAGCATCTAGTTTATCTGGATCTGGGGATATGCCTTCTGAGGAGACGACAAATCCTAGAAAGTTGACGGATTTCTGGGCTAAATTGCATTTGGAAGGCTTCAGTTTCAAGTTGACTTCTCGAAGTCAGTCAAACACGAGGCGTAAACGAGACAAATGTTCACCAAAGGATGGAGAGAATATGATGATGTCATCGATATAGATTAGGCAAATCTTCCATTCGAGGCCATGCAAGACTCTCGACATTAGACGCTGGAAATCAGGAGGCGCATTAGTCAACCCGAAACTCATCACATTGAATTCGTAAAGGCCAGCGTGTGTAATAAAAGCGGTTTTGTCCTTCGAGGTAGGGTCCATAGCGACCTGATGGTAACCGGACTGCAAGTCAAGGGTGGTGAAGTACGAAGAACCAGCAAGAGAGTCAAGGGCATCATCAATGCGTGGAAGAGGGTAGCTATCTTTACGGGTAACAGCATTTAGTTTCCGGTAATCGACACAGAAACGAGAAGTTCCATCTTTCTTTTTGACCAATACAACTGGAGAACTCCAGGGACTAGACGACACAGATATTATATCTTGTTCCAGCATGTTATCAATGTGTTTCTCAATGTCAGCTCTTTGCGATTGTGACACCCGGTATGGAGACTGTTTGATGGGCCTAGCATCACCCGTGTCTATAGAATGCTGTATGACAGAGGTTCTACCGAGATCAAGACTTGACGAAGCAAAGATGTCAGAATATGAGCAGAGCAGATCATTGAGTTGAGAATTTTCACTACTACTGAGAGAAGAGCTAGGCAACGACTTGAATTTGGAAATCAAAGAAGCCGGTGTCGTTAAGTTACTGTCTTCGGCAGGTACGGCAATGGGTGCAACAGGGGCATGATGAGTAAGTGACAGGATTTCGTCATCAGGGCCTATCTCAACAAAATGTCCAACTATTGTTCCTTGGTGTAAGATAACAGGCTGGTTTGAGGGATTAATTATTCTAACCGAAACTTGGCCATCAGAGTTTGTAGTCGTTACGGAGGATGCAGTAAGCACATGGTAGCGGTCAGACAAGGTTTTGACTGAGTCTATGAGGCCAACAACTGGTTCACAGGGAAATGAGGCTAGATGGGTAGGTAGAATTGATTCAGTGTTGGCGTCAATAATTTGTGTATCAGAAATCTGAACATCCGAGACTACCGGAGGACGATTATTACTAGCAAATGACACCTTGTTGTCATTTGAGAAGGTGACACTTTGTCCACGAACATCAATTA